>JARFJA010000036.1:2500000-3125000 GCA_036326145.1 Rhagophthalmus giganteus
CTAAGTTAACGTATTGTAATTCAAAGCGAGTCCGGACACTTAATTACACTAATAAAATACTCGGAGCGCGAATGTTTTGCTAGTAACATTCGATTGCACTTGTTCAGCAGACTATCTTGATATGGGTGCGAAAGTACGCATTGCCTTCAGCTTGTAACAGTAAACAAGAATCCTTTTATGCCGCATTCACTATATATATTCAATAAACTGTCTTGTTCAGACCGAGCGAGGGTTAAAGTTCATTGTTTCGGTCTTGATGAGACATTGTTTCTGCTCTATGGAACATTTCATGTCGAGCTTTTCTGTACGGGAAACGTATTTTCATCAAGTAAGGTATAGATATTTTAACTTCCGTTAGACTGTTGATGCATATTGTTCGAACTGTAGGGATCGGGTTTGTTTTTTTTCTTCTATTTTCTTAAATTGGTTTATGTTAGTTATCTTCGTCGAAGAAATTGGAGATTGTTAAGCTTCAACGATGAACTTACGGCAATTACTTATTATAATTTGGCTATTGTGAGAATGTATACACAACGTTAAAGTTTCCGGTTTTAATAAAGCATTTTAACGACGATTATATTTTGTTATTTGTTGTTTTACGCATCATTAGATTTTTTTTATGGGTTATAACGGAAAAGTGCGCGTGTTGTGTAACAAATTTCGAATAAATGTACGTACCGTTTAATATCTTAAGATACACGCGAACATATGTACAGCTATTGACGTATTTAATGTAACACGTAACAATGGACATCGTATAATATTGTGTTCTTGCAGTAAACATCAAAGGTGAACCGTTTTTATAAAAGCTTTAATGTAGAAAACGTCTCGTATTTAATATTTTAGTGTACCTATACTAATTATTTGTATTTTCTTTTTAGTAATTCAAATTTTAACATTTTCTTTTAATAATTTTAAGAAACTCGCCCCGGAAATTTCATTTTTTGACCGATTATTTAAAAATAACTAGTTTTATAGTTTTCAGTTGATTTCTGTGTTCTTTAGAAATTTGGGGAATAGCGGGGAAAACGCGTCGAACTCAGCACATTATCATGGTTTAGATGCCACATGGTTTTGATTTTAAGTCGGTAATTCGTTCAACGTTTAAACCATCGTAATCAGAATAACTGTTTTAAAACAATATATTTAGTTTAGGGCTTGTTTATTTTGATTAATTTAAAAACCACATAAATTGCCATTGTTTTGACATAAATGTCTTAAATATCAGAGCTACACCGCTGCTATATATTACACACACACACATATATATATATATATATATACATACATATATATATATATTTACATTTAAGCAATAAGTACCTACATTGTAATCTTGTGGTCGACATAATAAAATTTAAAATTACAAATACCTAGACATAAAATAATTTAAAATATACAAATTTCGTATTTAACTTATATAGAGGTGCCTACTGATTGATATCTTCTTATTTTCCTACAACCATAGTTAATAATCTAATCAGGTACAATCAGATGCAATGAAAATGTCCCTTGTTCGCGTCGTGACAAGAAAACGTAGCGCTTAGCTTAAATCAGTCAATCATTTGCCGAGTACCTACATACCCAAGCAACAAGATGTTCCTTTTAACAGATTATGGTTTATTTGCAATCTACCCGCGGACGCACTTTGGCATACCTGCTTAAAACTTCAGGAATTTCCATTTCAAGCTTAGGTAATTAATTTTAGCTTAATTTTCATCGATGCTCCTCCGTTTCTTATTTTTCTTAGCGGTCTTTTTGTATTTTTATCTGTATAGAATTAAATTTGATTAGTTGACGGTAACATTTTTATAATATTCAGTTTTTTATAAATACATATGTATTTTCACCTTCGTTCATTTACTGTATTAGATATTCAAATGTTTCAATAAGTGTAGTCTTGCTGGTTGTTATTAAATAACCAACATCCCCCACATTATTATATTTTAATTTTTACACACCCTTTTATAACGAAAGCGGTTTTTAAATATTAAAATTATTGTCCAGTAAGTACCATAATTCGTTATCTTCAATTTCTTATTTTCTGTAAGAAATTGTGTATTTTTTACATTGGCTAATAACACTTCCATGGTGTTCATACTTATTAATAAATAATAAACTATTATTAGTTATTTTTTTCACATAACATACCTGACGATCGCCGGTGTTTATAGACGTAATATGTAACTATATAGTGACAAATCAAATAATAACATTTTCAAATTAGTTGAAAATACTCGGAATATTATAAATTTAAAATCGTTAAACCAATTGAAAATTATTAAGTTTTTAATTTACTTTTAATAAATAATATACTTTTACTCTTTATACTTTAATATATAATAATATATATATTTTAATAATAGCACGGAGTAAATTTCTATTTATAAGGAGCGCCTAATAGCAAAATTAACATATTAATCGGATGTAAATCTAGACAATGCGCAGAACATGATGTTTACAGTATGTTACAAAGCACATCCTTATAAATGTCACAAACAATTTGTTTAAACATACTTGAATTAAGAGACGTAAGTTCCGTAATAAACTTTCTCGTTGCGCTGCCGCGCCAAATGTTGGAAAACTTACGAAAACGTCGTACGTTTTAGATATAAGTACCTACTTACGTTTTTGTTTTACGAATCGAGATAAAAAAAAAACTGCAGCTAAAATTCCTTTAACGTTTTCAATTTTCTGGGGGCAACACCGATGACGACGTTCTTTTCTATCGAAAACATCTGTAATTTCAGAATGTTTGTGGTATACCGAAAAATAATTATCAGTAGGTGCATTACTCGCACAGGGTGTCCCACGACGTTTTAGCCAGCCGATATCCCGAAAAACTGGGACATGTCTTGAAGTAGCATTTTAACGAATATTTAACGGTATAAGTGTAATAAATAATTTGCATAATCCGGATATAGTTTTACGGCCTTACTTTTTACTTACATGTATCTACAATGTAGTTTAATTTTTTCCAATCAAACAAGTCCTATTTCTATTTTATTAATAATTTACGTAAAAATCAAATAAAATTGTATAACAATATGTATAATTATGTTTAATGGTTTAAACGAAATTAGAAGTCGATTAAGTAGATTTTTTGAATATAAATTTTTACGTTTTACACGTTTTTGCGGATTATCTTTGTTGAACACGAAATTTTTTATATCAAAATTGCCGTTTTTTTTATATAACAAATTTTTTTCGGATCCCCGTGTGACACTTTGTTATAAGGAAGTTCGACTGTATTTCCTTCAATGCGTTTACTTGACAACCAAATTTTCAACGACAACTTTTTGTCGAATCGTCATTAAAATCGTAGGAAAAATTATTCGGCCTATTATTTTTTTTTAAACAATTTATAAGTAGCTCGGTAATTTACCTATTATTGAAAGAAAAGCTTGTGTTTCCAGACGTATGTATGTTGTCGCTTGTTATTAAAAAAAAAAGAAGATAATTTTACTTAAGGGTTAAAAATAAAATACTTTATTCCAAAAACAATCACAACTAATACATAGGCTAAAATTGCAGAAATCTTCTTTATTTGTTTATTATTTTTGACGGCGCGCAATGTCGCCCCCGTTTAGATTAGACGGAATTTCGTCGACGTAATCTTTTTGCGTACTGTTGAAATGTGTCGTATGTTTAAAGAAGCTTCGCATACTTCGCAGATTGGCTTCTTTTGCTCCATTAAGAGGTGTTCGTGTGTGGTTTTAAAAATCTTGAACATCTTTCATTATACACAAATATCCTCGTGAGTAAGTGGCGGTGATGACGAGAACGAGACAATAAGTTAGGATTTCCAGTTTTCGCTTATTCTTCCTTTGTTATGCCAAGGTTGCCTATTAATATTTTCAATTTAAAACGCCTTTCTTTAATTAGTTCTCTCCGATAATCCTTTACGTAATATACTTAACGACTCAATTGTCCTGTTTCGGGCGAATAATTTATTCGGCCACGGTCTCTCTCTCTCTCTTTATATTCATTCGTTTGGTGTAAATTGCCCCTAACCTTGCCGTTTTTAATTGCCACTCACGGTTATATATCCACCGCTGACATTTATAACGCGAAGTAAACTACGAATAGCGCAAGTTAAAATTTTATCCTAATCTTTGTATTGATTCCACCGAATAAAGTAGATTATATCTAATATATGACATGGTTTATAATTGGTATCAATTTAAAAAATATGTAAATTAGAAATTTTAAGGATTATTCTAATGGCGCCGTCATAAAATTCGTTTTTCACTTGAGCGAACAGCAGGTCTTCTTTAAATTACTAAAAAATATAATGAGGTATACAAATGTGAAGAACATACTCGTTAATAGTGAAACAGGCTTTCATAAAAAAAATTGATCGTTGTAAACTTTTAAATATAGAAAATTCCGAATGCTCGCTAAGAATGTTTAAAATAGTTGACACATGTAAAACAAAACAAAAGTTTAATTACAATATATCACAAAAGAATTATATACACGAACGAAATAATTAATGTTTGTACCTACATAACACAAACTTGTAGAAAAACATGGCGTATAAATTATGCCCGATTCTGACAGAGGAATTTTAACGAAGCTATTTCATAATTTGTCGTTATGACTGTCATTGTTCTGATACGGCCGAACACAACTGAAATGTTGGATGATGCTATTACTTGATATGTCTAAAGAATTTTTAATTTATTTCTCTCTTTATAACAGCGTACGGGCCCCGATGAAGTGCCTCTAAATTGTTATAAGTAATTGTCGAATGCGAACGCCGACAAGTCTCCGTTGTTCTTCGCGCAAACCACAATAACGTCGCTTTTATCAATTTTAATTAGAGACCTCTGCAGGGAAACGTCAAATACCTGTGCGCGATTTGTCACGTGGCATATGCATACATATGTATGAACAGGGTAATTGCATATTTGCGACGCCAAGTTTGACAACGCAACGTGGGGGTAAGGAATTGTTAAATTCGAAGGCATCAAGCACAGGCATTTCATAACAATATGTGATTTCGGAAGCACGCCGCGTACGGCGCGTCAAACAATAGGGGCCGAATAATAGCAAATTTGGCCCCATGTTGCTCGGAAATAATTTAGTTACTAGCCTTATTAGGCCTCGCTTTCTGGATGGCGAAATCATTTTTTTTTTACGTCCACGAAACAAAACAATCAATTTTGTATGACGAATCGATTTATTGTCGCGATCGCTTTCTTCTATACGGCAATTTCTGCGTCTATTGACACGTTAAGAACGTGCACAATCTACATCCTGAAAAATTTTCGCATCGAGAAATAAGAACTTTAAAAGGTCGGGTAGTCAGTCAGCCACCCATCGATATACCTACGTGCGTATATATTTAAATTACAAATTTAATTTCCTTTTTGCTAGTTTATTAGCAATCGGTAAATTATATTTATAATTTATTCTATTAGTTAATTGTGTGGCTACATGATTGACATGACAAGGAAAATACCCGACGGCGTTGCCTCTTTAGCGTTTATGTTTGTGTAATGCGGCATCTATTTTATTTTGTCCTGTAATGCTTCATCGGATGGCTAATTCCGTTTTTGAGCATTGTGCGCCGGCATAATTTGAGAGCACTTTAAGTAGCAGTTAAAATTTTATTGGTTATTTATTTTAAGTCGGAAGTGTTCGGGTACGTATGCGTGCGTGTAAGTATTTGAACAGGTAAACTGTGTACAGTGAGCTGCTAAATTAATGTAACGGTCACTTATATACAATTATACCTTATTCAAGATAGGTTCCGTTGCACGTCATCAATAAAACCTCGTATTTTTACGGTTCTAACGAATTGTCTATTTTTTTATGCCTTCTAATATGTGTGCATTGATAGAATATGACGCTTTTCAAACATATAACAATTAGAAATATATAATTTAGTGGCTTTTTATTAATGACGTGCATTGTCACGATTAAAGGTGTCGACTGTACAAGCCACCGATAATAGAACCTCAATTTTTATTAGAGAACAAATCCGACGTTTCCATATGGGACGTATATTATTCCTAAACGCAACTTTTGTAAACATGTATTAGATACATACAAACGAAATGACAAGAAAATAACCACCATTGCACCGTAAAACCGAAAAACTACCAAAAATATGCTGTAAAATTAAATTTTATACACCTTTCTGCTACTATCGGACGAGAACATCTATTAATTAGTAATTATGTTGAAGTAGCATACCGTGTCTCGTTTTTTTTTTTTTTTTTGGTATGTATTAATGCCGTTCGATCATTAATTTTATTATAGTTCGGCTTTTTTAGAAATTCTTTCGGCCGCAGAGTGGAATTTGTCGAATTCGACGACGACGACTCCAAAACTAGAAATTTCAATAATCGTCATTTATAATTCACCGCGATAAATATTATTTAGTAGCTCATTAAGTAATGCTTTTTTATCGCGAAAGATGTATTGCCGCTCAGGTTAAATTTCCTAAATAATTAGGTAATTGCGGGGATTATTTATAGATTGACCTCTTATGCGAGTCATCAAAATTAAATTAATTGCAGCACGATATTTTTTTTATACGATGATTTTTTTAAAATCGTCGTTTTTCCATCACATAAAATGTTTTCTACAAATAGAGGGCTCTGAAGTCAATCGGCGTAAGTCACCATTGATTTATGTAGTACAAGTTCTATTCCAATGTTCGTACTTTCGTAATTTAAGTATTTAACTAAATTTATGAATATGTTTCGCGGTTTTTCGCATTCTTTTTAAGCTTATCACATTGAATACTCTGGGAGAAAAAAATCGAAACACATAAAAGATGGAAAGAAACGCCAGACACTGTAATAGTGAAACATTGTTAAAAATGTAGTCAATACCAATATCTTATCTATTCGTATGAAGTACCGTCAACGATTGTAAATTGATCTTAGAATGTTGTTTTAGTTATCTACCTGATAACTTTCTCTTAAATTGATTGAATACATCACTAACAACACCGATTTTTAATTAGATAAACATTTCTATCGTTGTCATATTTTTTTCTTGACAATGTACAAACATTTCCCGAAACTGAAAATAGGTAATTTTAATTGGATTTCTTATATTTGTTTTGTTTTTTATTTACACTGCTTCACTTAAAAAAGTAGACAGCTTCCGCTGGTAAATAGATGCTGATAGCGGCTTTAGAGAATAAATATGCGAATGCTGAAAAGCATATTTGACTGTTAAAACAGAAACGAAATTTTCGAATAATCGGCAAGTTACTCACTAAAGTAGAAAGTCGCTGTTTTCACAATATTAATTTTAATTACGTTCATCGAAACACGATGTAAGAATGTATTAGCACAAATGTGTTTTGACCCCAACGACATTCCGACACCAACACGTATAATATAATGTAGATATAATATAAATACAAATTGAAACTATGTAATAATAACTGATTGCAATAACTACACCAAAATAACATTATAAGTTTTAAATTAAATTCGGCACCTACCAATTAATTGGCCTTTTATAAGTGCCTAATTATTTATTTTACCTATATATCTAAGATAAGCTAAGCATTTATCACAAATGGTAAAGCTAACCATTAATTGCCACGAACGTTTAATTTTGATTATTTAAGGTCGAAACGGCTACATTGAAATATTCAGCGCCGTAATGACCAATTCCATCCCTTTCCCACACCCCCTCGCGTTAGTTCGTTAAATATTCATATTAGAAAAATATTGTCTTAACAAAAGATGTTCAGAATGATATGTTGTATATTATTGTATCTATAATACATTTCATTTTACTTCAGTGCCTAATGAGATTTGAGCAATAATATGCAACTTTTTATTTTTAAATTGTACCCTGTATATTTTTATCTTTTCTCTATACGGTGCTGTAAAAATATCTTGAGGGGTTAAATGACAAAATTACACTGTTAAACACGATTAAAGTCGAAAAATATCCTATTTAGCAATATCATTCTGAACATCTTTTGTTAAGATAACATTTTTTTAATGTGAATATTCAATGAACTACCCAGGCGGCACACTGACGTTATAATGTCGTCAACTATTGGCCATTTGGGTGCCCAACCGGGACGTCGTAAATGACGTATATATGACCTCAATATGATTGGTTAATGTCACAGCCCAACGACATCAAATTATGACCAATCTAGTACGTTACTTGAGACGTCTAATTGACGTCGATTGACGTAATCCCAAGGCATTAATGACGCATCTAAAGGTGCAAAAAATAGAAATACATTCAATATAATTATTATTTTTTTAAAAATGAAGGTACAAACAAAGGACCTAAATCTAAGAAATTAGACAAAGTATGTTAATATATCAAAGAATAAATACAAAATTATTTGGATTTACCTGCTTAATAACCAAATAACTGTATTATTATTATATACGAGTAATACAATAATATATTTAAGATAAGATGTAAGCGGTAAATATAATATAAGATATACAGTGTGTCCACGAGTTCTGGGATCATTTGATAGAGCCCAAACTAAGCACAATAGAAAAAAACTATTTTAGATAAAAGCTTGCTGGTTGTATGAGTCGCACAATGTAAAATTTCACACCAACAAAAGGCATCTAAATAAATTGATAATGAAATGGGGGTCACTCACGCCACAAAGATAACCTAGTCACTTAAAGGTTAAAACCTATAGAAATAAGTACAATTTGTCTGTTTCTTGTAAAGCCATGATTTGTAAAATTATTGTAAAAAATATTTCTCCCAGTTTTTTAATTATTTAAAATTATTCGTTTTAATACTTACTTCACTTACCGTTAAGAAGTTATATCAAAATTTACAATGTACAAATTTACAACGTAGAAAACCACTAACCTAACAAAACCGCCGACGGTAAACCAAAGCGTGACACTTTAACACGTTCGCTACCAGCCGGCTCATATTTGAGCCATATGGTTTTCTCTAACAGACCAACGACTCATATTTGGGACGATGATATAGGCATAGAATTAGTTTTATATCGTTGGTCTGTGGGAGACGGTGCCCTTTTGCATAGTGGTAGCGAACGTGTTAATGGAACTAGTTCTAGCCATTGACGTGCACAACTAGAATAAATAACTGGATGTGATTTTACTTACTTGTTTAGTTGTTTACTACTGTATTTATAATGTATTAACTATTTAACTATTACTATTAATCGCATAGACGCGATAGTGCATAATTCCAAAATAGATTTATATATTTTTTAGTTAAAATTTTGGATTAAAACAAACATGTTAGAAAAAATTAGGAATATTTTACGCTTTAAGTTAACGCTTCAAAACGTTTTTATCTTCACTTTCACAGAACTTTGGAATGACCAAACAAAGACGTCTCGACGACGTTCTTTAATGACGTCAAATGTTCGTCGTGAAAGTGTCGTCGTGCGTACGTCACTTATTGGGTCCACGACGTCGCCGACGAATAATTACCAATAATTGACGACATTATGACGGCAGTGTGCCGCCTGGGTAATGCGGGGGTGTTACTATCTTAACTCACCTTGTATATCATTAATCGTGCATTTTAAAATTCCGTGCATATCGATATGTTTTGCAATGATGGAATAAGACAGTTTAAACAAATACGCCATATGGACTATTTTCAAGTTCACTTTTTTCTTAGCACAAATCTTTTGATAATAGTTCTGATATTAAACTAGTAAAATAAAATTTAATTGGTCAGCATTAAATATCAACGTTGCTCGTTGTTTAGCTTGCAATACATACTTTACAAGGCTGATGTTGACGTTTCGTCTTGAATATTCACCACTTTTCGAATACGAAAACGAAGAAAATAAAAAAAAATGCGCCGCCCACGCCCCGGTGCTTCAACCCGTCACAATCTTATTAAATAAAGCAGTTTAGCTTTTTAATGAACGAAAGGACAGGCGTTATTAGAGACCTAAAAAGTTGTCATGTTTAGAATTACAAATCTATATAGGAGAAAGCTCTTATTATATTTAACAGCCATAAAATTGTAGTTTATATCGACAAATTGACATTTAACTACAATCTAATTTAATTAAAATTCGGTGTTTGCACAAAAAAAACGTTAAAATATGCAAATCATAAATTCCGTAATATTTGTTCCGAAAAAGATACAAACGTTATTTCTCATACAATGAGTGCCTCTTCCGGGAAAGGTTTCAATTAGTATCGTAAATGTTTAGAAGATGTTTTTTACAAATATTAGTCGACCTTTGTTCTAACAGTTAATAAAAAAAAATTGTGTATAATATCGTGTACTGTGTGATGTGCCGCATTCTTCTTCTTCATGTTAAAACACCAAATATTTCTTTTTGATCTGTACCGCTTTATGAAAGTAAATTTTTGGTGCAGTGCTTATTTGAACTTTTAAATGTTTAAACTGATGTTTCAAAAAGACGTTTTTCTTTTATTTTTAGTTCGTCGTTCCCGCACTTTAAACCAAAAAAACGAATTATCGTTTCGCGGGCTTCTCGCTCAGATTTCGATTATTTTAAAAGTTAGGTCTCGCGCGTAAATCGCGCATTTGTGCGCAATAATTTATTGGCGATTTCTACCGCGCGATCCGAAATTATTGCGCATTAGAACCGGCGAGGATCGGCGGGATCCGTCTCTATTCTGGTTGTTCGGTTGTTGCAGATGGTGTAGGGACGTGTTTAGCATACAAACGAATCTATGTGGAAGCGGCTCCAAAAAAAAAAAAACCTGGAACTATCATTTTCGTCGTGTTTTATTACTTTTTATTTTAGAAGAGTGCCTGATAAATTATTTGCACAGCGGCAGGCTAAGTCGGCGTTGCTAAGAGTGTTCGTTTAAGTACAGAGCGAATCGCGTTAATCTTTAATTTTTATTCGGCCTCCATTCGAGTGTCTCGCTGGTAGCGTTTTATTATCGTTATAATTTACAATAGCCCTTACAAAAGATCATGCGAAAATTCTACGTCGTTTGTCGTTACCTTTATTACAAAGTTTGCGTAGGAATTTATATGTATGTATGGTGCGTGTACATCAAACCTCGAGCTTAACCTGCTTAATAAATCAAATTTTTAAAATACAAGAAAAGTAACGATTTCATTAGCAGGTGGTAAAAGTAAATTTATTCGAGGAAGCTCGGAATTTTGTTGAAATTTCTTTTTAAAAGTGTTTCGGTTTACTTGTTCGTTATTAAACACGTTTTTTTTTTCTGATGTGGGTCTTTGCATGTTTTGCACGGCAAGTGAAAGCTTTTAAACTCGCGGTAATAATTGACCCCTCGCGTTAAAATATTCCTAACCGATCGATCGATCGATTATTGAAGTAATCAACGTTGTTAAACGTAGACGTTACCTGCATGTAGATATAAGATAACGGCCGTTCTTCGAGTTCGAGATAATATACGTCGTACATGGGTGCGTAAAATTCGATTGGTCACCCCGTATACGAGCGCATCAAGTGCCCATTTAAAGACTAATAAAGGTTAACTTAGCTTATGCAAATGTTTTAAATATCTACGGCGGGTCGCGAGGGCAACAGTCATTAGTCCCCTTCAGCCTCACAATGCTGAACATTCCCCACACTAATAGACCGACCACCTAACTGATTGCGGCCGTTCGCGTTCTCTTATTTATGACCGCCGACGTACATTTGTTATCAACATTTTACTGTTTCGCAAGAATTGACCGGCTTTGTTTTGAGATTTTGTCCGCAAAAAAGGATCCCGATTACGTTTTTGCCCGTCAACATACCTTGCCGTCGTCTATACACGAACGAGCAATTTGTAGATTGTCATTTAAAGGATACCTACGTCGTTTTATCCCCGACACATAACAATCTAAATAGTCCCGCTATCGTCGACTTTAAATAGAAGCTATTTAATTTAAATATTAATCTTAGAAATGCAATCGCTGCCTAGGTTAAATACTGCCATCGGTAAAGATAGCATTAAAAGCTTTACGTTGGCGACATTTACCCAATAAAATCCACTATAAATAATATAAAATGTACATAAAAATTTACAGTTGTGAATTATCGTCCATATATTACGAAATGTAATAACAGTCTGCACGTCAAAAGTTGTACCTTTTTAACGAAAATAAATCGGAAAATTTACAAGAGCCGTCTAATTTAGCGACAAGAGTAAAATTTTAATGTAGTAGGCATAGCGGCGTACAATCTCGTCAATAAAAATTCGGCAATTTTAAACAGTAAGAAATAGGAACTCGTTTACCTGTCCGCGAAATTTTATTTATGCCAGTTAACTTTTCACGTAAGTACTGTTATTCATTAGCTTTAATATTCACGGAGCTATCGGCGCATTGTCGACGAATGCCACGTTAAAACGCATCGAAAAATGTAAATCTATTTCTGAATTGACAGGTTTCGATATCTAAATGGATACGTGTAGTCGCTAGAAAGATTTCAGTTTTAGAAACAACAGGTGAAAGACTGGCTACTACGAGATATAAACAACCCATTAGACTTGTAGATTTATAGAATTTCATCATCTCTGAAAATGCCGATCGACTGGACTACCTATAACAGAGATCGTTTCTCGAGTTCATTGTTCCCGAAATTGCTAGGAAAGCCAAAATTTAAATATTCCTACATAATGCCTACCTTAAGATAGAATGATTTATGACGCGTTTTAATTTTTATGGACGAAATACAGTTGCTTTTTAATCGATCTGCCGATTAAATCGTTCGGTTTACATTCAATTAATAGGCAACGCGTTGATTAATTTAATAACTTCTCGTTTAAGTGATTTTAGGTATTGATTACTTTATTCCGTGAGATACCGTCGCCGTCGTAATTATTATAATTAAGGAGGCCCCTTAAAGTTTCCTTTAAAACACGATTCTCGTAGGCAACACCTCGTCGAACATATTTAAAAGAGAAAGGAGCTAATCGAAAACTGTCTGCGAAACGGTATTTTGACATGCAAACTACGGAATTTCGATTTTTATTTATTAACACAAAAACAGTTTAAATAGATAATTCGGTTTTACCGTAAACAAAAAAAAATAAATATTTAACGCGTCGGGCGTTCGAAATAACTTGGAGTAGTTAGATTAAAGTAATGCGTAATTAATTTTGAATTTCCCGCGCGTCACATTTTGCGGCCGAATTCTAAATTCAATCTTCCGTCCGAAAGGGCGGTGTTCGTTTGAAATTTCAAACGGAATTTCGGTCGAACCGAAAGTCCGATTGTAATTGACGCGTTCGCGTAACGTTCACAATTCGGAATCGTAACTAATAAATTTTGTTTCGAGAGTTCGACGAAATAGGTAACAAAAATATGTACGTCTCTATCGTCTACATCTTTCACCGAAAATAATCAAGACACGTGGCGCGACATCAAAGAAAAATCCGATTATCGAACGTTAAAAGTCGCAATTTCGAGTAAATTTGCACGAATTGCACAACCGATGTCCAACCTCTGCCCTAATTCAACTCGTTAATTTAATTTAAAAATTAATCGATCGTCGACTTATAAAGCGAATTTCCTATATATCGTAAAATAACGTGCTATTGGCCATTGACCTTCGACAAATTAAAAATTTATTTTCAAATTTCCAGAGCTTTACCATCGATTGTGTGACTAAATTAATGTAGATACTTAATTAATTTATCGCGAAATTAAATAACTGTTAGGTTTTTTTATTAATTGAAATAATGCCGAGAGTAATATTTACATCGTGTATTTGATAATGTATTCCGAAAAATGTAAGTCGTTTACTACTTTTTCTCGTTCCACGACACACAGTTATGTAAATAAAACAAAAACCTTTTAGTAAATACAATGCAATGTGCGAATAGGAATTAACGAAAAATATGTTCAACTTTAAACTCCTTCTAGGTATAATGCGTGGCTTGTTAATAACAACGAAATAAAATAAATAACAGTATTTTACGCAGATTACTTGATGCGACGAGTGTCTACCTGAACTGTTGTTTCATTATTTTAATTTTCGTAAACTCTCATTTTGTAGCTATTGATGTTAAAAAACGATAGGTTTGTTTCGAGGAAAACTTGTTCTAATAGGTATTTTGGTTCTCGAGCTTTCTCGACACTTTGAAAAATTCTATCGTTGGCGTCATTAATTTTCACCGATTCGAACACGAAAGGTTCTCGAACGGTTCGAAAGCGTCAACATTTACGTTTTTAATAACAAAATCGTGACAATCAGAATTTTATAGACGACGCGACATCGGTTTACATTTCGAATTGGGCGCGTCGCGATTAAGCGCGTTTCCGGCGATTTGAAATTTTTGCGAAATTTCGAAATTCAGGGGGTCTATTCTAATTCAGATTTCGACTCGAAATAATTTCGACTTGTTGAAATTATTCACGTAGCCATCTATCGGTAGTGGCGGAAACAGTGATCTGACGTCATTACATTGCGACTTGTTGAAGTTAATTTCAAATTTCGACTCGAAATAATTACGACTTGTTAAAATTAACTACTTAGCCATCTATTGGTAGTAACCAAATCAGTTTCGACGTCATTAAATTGCGACTGTTGAAATTAATTTCGATTTTGAAATCGTGTTGAAATCTCAATTTCGACTCGAAATTGTGACAGTTTGTTGGTGAAATAGAGGTTATGTTACATCAGATTATTTGAGAGATACGTTAACCTCTGTGTCTAACGTAGAATAGTTATTATTATAGCCTTATTATTAGTCTTCTTTAGTTTATTATTAATCTTCTTGATTTTAGGTATTGTCGTCTTGAGATTCTGTTTAAGTTTCCGTTAGTGTATTTTAGTCGTTTTAGTTACTAATTGTAGGTATATATACTTTGTCAAAACCTATATGCAACACGTCATCGATGAAAGGTTACTAGATGATGACGTTTCACACAGTGCTGTCACTTCGTACCTCGTATTTTGACAGTTCTAATAAATTGTAGTCTTTCTTTATGCCATCTAATAGGTGCGCAAGTAAATCGTCTATAGAATATGTCACTTTACAAACTTTAAACCGAATTTCAAATAAACAATCTAGTAACTTTTTATTGATGACGTAAATTGCATATAGGTTTGGATAGGCCATAGTAAGTATCAATAATAAACACAGACATATTTACACGAGGAAGAACTTACTAAGAATAAACGAATAAAGAGTAATAAATAATACAATGAAGTACTAACAATATAAAGTAATAATAAACTGGAAAAATCAAGAACTAAACTACAATACAAAACAAGATGTAGCGAAGCACGGTAACACACCTACGGGAATAACATAGGTTTTATAACTTACAGTATGCGATACTTTACAAATGGTAGAATGAGTGCCGTCATTAAATGTCGTTCATATTCCGATTTTATCTATCTAAATTATCCGCAAATATTTTAAGGACTTATATTAAACTTGCCGCTCCCGTTTAGTTATGAAAACCATATAAAACATTATCGCCAACGTCAGTTCTTTTATAATACCAACCTAACGTTCCGACATGTTGATGTTTCCGCTATTAGTCGAAATCTTTAGAATCGCTCGCCTGCTTCGAGTCGCTTTGACGTCATCAAATTTCGACCAAAATCAGTCGAAATGAATTAGAATAGACCCCCAGGTTTTTTTTTTGGCAAATGTTTTAACCGAACTCTGCGACGCAACGTTCAGAACAAGTCGCAAACGACCAGAAAACTCGTATTTCCGATATAACAAAGCAAAAAATGACGAACTGCGGGCGTATAAATAGATTATAATTTTTGCATAAACTCGATAAAATGACACTACCCGATACGCATAGAACAGGTCCGGAATTACTTGAAAAAGTGGTATTTCGAGAATAACGAAGCGAGAAACGACAAATTAACAATGCCAACAATCATAATCTGAATGTGAACGACGCGAAATTTTACCACTTCGTGTAACCTACCCACCGAAATTTCTTATAAGCGCAAACATTCAAATCGTTTAATCGAACCAGAAACTCTTATCAGTAGTTTCGCGGGCGCGCCGCCAAAGCTCGCTCGGCGCGCGTATGCGTCCGCGATGGTCGTGGGAAGGCACCCTTATTTATAATTAAGTAATTATAAGGTACCTACGGGTAATTTCGCGCAACTCCGGCAAACGATAATGGCGTGTAACGGACAATAAACGTCTCAACAGCCTTTTATTGTTTCTATACGTTAAGCAGTTTAAAGAATTCATATTGTCTTACGACGAGACGCGACAAGACCCAAGTAATTTTATAATAACTATTAATTTAGCCGCATTAACTGTTAAACTAGGTATGCGGCGTTATTTTTCTCGAATGCGCAGAAAAAGCTAATAGAAATTATAATTACACGTTTGCTGCATTATTTCTTTCATAAAAACGACCTAATAATAATTACAGACACAATAACAATGGTCGATTAAGACAACAATTCCTCATATACCCGCACTCTATCTATACGGCCGTTAACGTATAGGTATCTATTCTAAACTATTGCTTACGTTTACCCATAAAAAAAAAGCCATCGCGGCTGTATATCTAGCATTGTACGGAAAACAATTCTAATTAGTTCTTAATGCAAAATTACTGCTTACTTTGTTATTTAAATCATCCGAAGTTTATTGTTATGATAATTTTCTGGGTTGATACAAATCAGGGAAATTAAAACAAAAAAAAAGCCGTTCTTGACGCATTTAGAAAATAATGGAATCATTGTTATTTAAATTTTTAATTCCTAATTTATTCTCCGACAAAATAAATGAGAAATGTGGAAATAAATAATTCCCTAGTGTGTGGCATTCGTTAATTAACCACTTTAAATGGTGTGCGCACACCATAGTGCGAAAAACTAAAATCGACGACCCGATTCTCGATTCTTCCGATGGCCCCCGAAAATGCTCCCAATATAGAACGAAAAACATTTTTAATAAACGGTTATTGTGTAGAAGAACGAAATTTCGTAATATAAGGAGGCCGTCTTTTTGTCCATTAGTTGGCAAGCTATAAAAATCAACTTTCTACCTGTTCGGCAATCTATTAACAAATAGTGAGTGAAGTATAAAATGAGTAATTAAGGCACCGCCTCTACACGTCTCGAGGAATGCTACTGTATCTGGATCGTAATTTGTAAACGTATTATTAGCCCCAAGCGTGCATACATTTCCCTTTATTATGGATGTTTGGAATATATGATCTAATGTAGAACCTGAATGGGAACAATCGCGAACGAGGACAATTACTTCGTGTAGATGCAAAAACGACCATTTTAAAAACAATCGCTTAACGAACGCATAACCTTCGGGCATCTGCGAGTATTAAATGTTAATACGTACGTAGATACATTGTATGTAGGTACTTACGTTAGTTAGTAAGATTCCATTACGATAGGTTTGTTTTCACTTTTTGTTAAGTTTTCTGATTTCGAAATAAAACGTTAATTTGCCATTAAAGTAGCAAACTGCGCCTATTCTTCCTTAATAATAATAATAATAAAAATAAGTGGTAGGTTACTGGCCTTTCTATTTAACGCTTTAGGTAAAATACTTGTTTTAAATTAGATTTTAATCTTAAATATTTAACTGGTTCGATGCCCAACAAAATTTGAATAATACGCGTCCGAATGAAGCAAAATGCGTGACAAAACAATAGAAATTTTCAAGATTACCTAAATAGTCATCGTTTTCAAAACCGTTTTACGTTAATATTGTAATATGTAAATTTCATCCTAGTTTAAAATGAATTACGACAAAATAAAAATCATAAAAATCGAGATTATGAATAAATGATTTAAGTGAATTGAGAAACGTCTGTATTTTATGTGACATTATTGGGTACCTGTTAGATTTCGAGAATTAAAATGCCAAACGTATTCATATCTCAACTGAACGCATTGTAAATTACGTACTAATAAAACACACATGTCACATTATTTATGGGATATAACATAAACGACATTTTAATTATACCGCGAAATAATATCTGAACAAAAAATGTGTCCGAGAAAGCTAATTTTTATTCATTAAAATATTGGGCCATCCAGTTAACACGAAACGTATAGGGGAGTTCCTATGTTAATTCGAATCAGATCACCATTATGAATATATATAGATTAACGTTATAATTAAATGTAAATCTATCGAGCCATGTAAACAGTTGTGGATAATATAAATTAAGGTTATAGTAAGGATATCAACAGTTACATATATGTTTATTTCGCATTAATTTAAATATTTGAATTGAAAAAAGTTAACTAAATTATGTTATAACAAAAAAAAACAAAAGGAAAAATGCTTTGTTTTTCTTCTTTTGTTTTTAATTTATCAACGAATGTAACGGGCGCCCAAAAAGTCTTTCGGTCTTGGTTGGCCGTCGTAAAATCAAAGGCATGTCTCTGTTTAAGTAGTTTGGCAAAGGAGCAAACTAATTGTTTATCTTTCCACGTCCAACCGAGACCGAAGGACTTTTTGGACGCCCGTCGGAAAATTTCGCTAACGACCTTTTTGTGTATTTTAAGTTGCGCGGCAGTTTTAAACGTTACGCATTGAAAAAATATCGAAACTCGTCGAAACAAAGTAAAACGTAAAGTGCATTACTTTTTTGGCCGCCTGTACACAAGCAGACTTGTTATCCTCTTTCTGTGAAAAACATTGTCGATCGCTGCAGATCGATATATGTTAATAAATATTACGACACGACTTATATTTGAAAGAAAATGACTCTATGGTTACAAGTGGCAACAACTATGATCGTCATCTAATAATTAACCAATAAACTGTTGTTGAATTGAATTGAATTGTCATGAAACGGACGGCCATAGGATATCTTATGCTATCTGCGGTCCGTACCGGTAAAGTTAATTTTTTTTCTTCCCCCAGCCATTCTGTTTTACCGCACATCATTAAAAATGTCTTGAAAAGTCCTCGATTTTTGGTCATTATTGAAGAGTGAAAATCAACGTCAATTATCGTTACTCAAAATGTCGCATAAACGTCTCGAGCCCGCATACGAACAAGTTTTGTTGTACGGCTTTGTAGTGGAATCGATTAAAGTTAAAAAAATTAATGTTTTAATTGTGTAGTGGGTACTACCTGATAATCGATAGGAATGAAGAGTAGAACTAATTACAATAAGAGACTGGTTTGCGATCGGGTCATTGCCCATTAATTACGATTTAACGTCGTCTTAAAAACGTCCTAGTTTATACAACTTAATCAAGACGAAGGCAGTGTTTATTAGCCGAGCATCTACTCGATACATAAATAAAGTAACGTTCGTTATGGCCGTACAATTAAGACATAAATACAAAATACATAAATCTGTATCATTAAGATATTTATGCTATTGAAACAGAGGCAAATTATAAACGGTGAATCGGGATTGTAATCACGATTTAATACGAAAACACAGGCGCGCTCGGGCAAAAATTGGTTTGTTTAACTCTACAAAGAGTTAAAAGCTTTGTAATAAAAATTTTATGAACAAAGCGCAAATGAACCGAGAGCAATTAATGCAGTCGTAAAATGAAATAAAAGTTCCGCCTCTGACAGATGCATTAACGTTCTGCTCTGTAATCCAGTCTTCGATTGAGATCTGATTGCGCTACAGGCCTCAATAATTCGTGTACGGTTTCCGACCAACATTGTATTAATACCTATATTACGTACAATAATCATACGCTACAAATAATTAAGATGATATTCTCAATTATCTTACAATCAGTTTATTATGATGGATTAAAAAAGTACGTCATCGCCGGTTACGCTGCGCGAGCATAGACGCGTACATTTTTAATTATTTAGGTAGTTAAAAAAAAATTATGGGGGCGTGCGGTCGAATTTCGGGCGGCCACGCGGGAATGTAGTTTTAAACGAAAAATCAAAATATCCGTGCCCGCACATTTATTTATAACGGCCATTTAAAAACGTTGCAATAAATCGAATTCGATTTATTAATTTGACGCAACAATTTCTGGAGAAATAAAATTTTAATTGCGATTGATTTATCAAATTTTAATTTTAAGTTGTTAGGTGTATATATCGGATAGATGGGAAATTCGAAATTAAAATAGTAAATTTCTTCATCTTTTAGAAACCGAGATTAATGCCCGCGTTTTAGAAACTAGTTTTTATAAAAGCGAATACAGTTGCTCGTTATGCAATTTGTACATCAATTCACGCATATAGTTATAAAAGTGTGCATTTATTAATATTTCTCGTTTGTATCATTGTGCAACGCGTTGATGTATTTAACTGGTTCGATCTAGGTCGAACGGTGACCGTTTCGATAAATACTAGACCGATCGATCGTTATTATTTTTATTGGCGCTCGTTTATTGTAGTATAAAAATCGTTGCAGGTTAACTTTCCCTTGTTTTAACAAAGAACTTGGAAATATAACAATGTCGAGTACGTGATTCGTTGCGAGCTTAAAGCTCGCACATCGCGTTAGCTAGCGTACGCTTTAAATTTTTCGGTATAAAATGTTAGTAAGATTAAGTCCTGAACTTTTGTTGTTCTGAAATTATAATACTAATAAAGATATATACCACAGTTAATTAAGACGTAATAAAATCTAGCACATAACGTTTGTTTTGACTTTTAAACAATGATTTATTCTTTATTGTCTACAGAATTTAGAATATTCGTTACCACATACATTAACATATGTAATTTTTTTTTATTTTGACTTCATTTGATAGACGATCGTCCTACTGGTCTTGAGAAATTTCCGGAACATAGCCGGAAATGTTTGTATTATTATGCAATCTGATTTTATACTTAAGTGTATCATGTATGCGATGTCCAGGATGGGTTCCAATGCACGTCATCAATTGAAAGTTACTAAATTGTATATTTATTGTAAATTCAGTTATATGTTCGAAAAGCGTCACATTCTATCGACGATTTGCCTACACACATTTAGATGGTATAGAAATCGACTACAATTTATTAAAACTGTAAAAATGCGAGGATTTATCTTAGATAACGTATACATTTTAAAAAGAAGATAGATAATAATTTTTTTGACATGTGGAACCTATTTAAAACATTTACGCGACTAATTCTTTAACGTTTAAAACGAAACCAAATTAACTGGGATAATTCTGAGAACTTTTCGATTCGGTCTAGAACATTTAGACGCGGGCCGTTTGGACGCAGTAGAGTGAACGCATTCATTTTCGGCAGGCGTTTGCGTTCATCGGACAAAAAAGAACACTTCGCCTTCAGTTAAATGGCAGAAGTCGCTTTTAGTCGAGTCAAATTGGGTTTTTACTTCGGAACCCACAAGAACAGAACCGATTTTGATGAAACTTTCGAAAAATGCCGTTCTTGCGGGTTCCGAAGTTTTGCGGAAAATAATGTCGTTTTTTTACATTAAATTCAAACAAATAAATTTTTAACAAGTTTTTATTTTTAATCGATGATGTAATCGTTATCAACAATCGTTTGCCATCTAGTGTGCAAATTTTCAATGCCGGATCGATAAAAATCAATTCGTTTTAAGCAAAATATCTGGAAATGGCATTTTGGATATCATCCAAAATTTCAAATTTTGTACTGAATTTGAACTTAAAAAACCACCTTTGGTATTTAGAAACATCTAATGCACTTGGATAAACATCGTAAATGTTTTTGGTAGCAACTGTTACGTTACCACCCTTGTGAAACTTAAAAAGCATACAATTCCAGATATGTTCCTTTTATAGTATTTGACTGACCATTTCACCCAAAATTGTAAAAAAAATTGAAGATTTAATTATTTATAAGTAAACAAGTCACGTTAACCTTAAAATATCTTTGGTGCGACTTTGAAGTACACAATGAACTGATAAATGGTAAACAAATATTGATGTGCGCAGAAACGACATTACTTTCGGTCCCTCTAATATTTACTCGATTATTTGGAAAGTTTGGAAATTTATTAAAAGTTTGGTAATTGTTTATTTGATGAGGGTAGATACGTGAAAACTAACTACGTCGCGAGAAGGCGGATAAAATTTATCGTACGTAAGTAACCGAGGCAGGAAAATCTTGGGATATTTCTACAATAATTATTAATGTACGAGAAAAGAAAAATGTACCTATAAGTAAACAAGGAAAAACCAGTTTCCGCTAAAACAATGATAAAAATTAAGCCTTTTTAACATAAACAAGGGCTATCGATGTTAACATCGAGGAACAATAAATTATTATCGTTGACGTCTGCCGCGAAACTTCGAAGGTTTCGAGTAGGCTTGGGAGCCTAATTTCATTGGACAACCTGACAAGAAGTGAAATGATGTATTTTTTGAAACTCTGCACAAACTTTACAAGTGCACAATTTCGCATAAAAAATTACCGAATAAGTTTATTATTAACCCTTAAGTTTTTGCGCCTCTTTAAAATTAAATGAAAACTAATATGTATTTTTTTTCAGGTAAGTGTCGTGTCTACCTCTATATTTACAAATAATTGGAACAGACGGCGAAGTCCGCACGGTATGTCATGATATTCATTTTTTTTTATTAAACAATATTTAAATACATAGGAACTTATTAAACATTTTGTCGAACAACTGTGTTCATAAAAGTACAGTAAAACCGCGTTTATGCGGATCGAACGGGACCAACAATAATTCGAATAAGTGAAGCTCGGCGAACCTCACGAGCCATAAAAGTTTCATTATGCCCTTTTTATGCGTAAATAACTATGCATTATGCGCACTTTAATATTTTGTATTCAATTTGTTCAAGGTAACGTTAACTTTCAAACGCAATAATATATTAGGGAAAACAAAATTGATAGGTGTACAGACAGGTATTAAAAATAATAAAATTAATAATAGATATGTAATGATATTGGAGTCCTTGATTTTTCAAGCGACTGCTGACTATTTTATCTATTTGTCTGTTTTAAATTAATTTGTAACCAGTATTACCTTATATATATATATATATATATATATATATATATATATATATATACATATAGGTAGATATATAAGTATTTAAAAATACGTATCCAATAGACAGGGATTAACAATAATTATTATTAAGCATTAATTTATTTTTTACATGCTATATTTACATATAGATTGAATTTCAAATAATTAACGCCTTTGTAAAGGCCTATTAAAAAAATATTATATTTAGTTTTGAACATTTTTATTTACAAAAGTTAGTTATAGTGCAGTACAAGTGAAAAACGTTCACAACAAAGACAGTATAGTAGCTATATAATCGTTGAATGGTTCTCCTTAAGATCACTGCTTAAAAAAGTAGTTTTCGCGATAATTTAATTTCGTAAAATTAAGCACGATCTTCAAAATAAATGTTTTCAACTCCTTTCTTGCAGGTAAATTCGTTAACAGCGACCGGTAAATCTAACAAATTCGTTTTCTCATCTTCGATACAATTTCTTCGTCAGTACCTAAAGCATTTCACGGACCGTTCATCAAATTCTGTAGTAGATACGTACACAGGTACTTACCTAAATAACTTTGCCTCTTTTCCTCTTCCGACTATCCATTCTTTAGACCGTTTAACGACTTCCTGAACAAAATAGAAAATTAGAACACACCGAGCCTTTTCCATATTATATACCTACAACTATAAATCTGTCCGCCTCTTCCTACTTCTTTTTCGTTTCGCGCAAACTCTTATAAAGTGCAATTTGTCTTTGTCGAAAAATGAATTATTAACTTGCACAAACGGTTACCGGGAAAACAATCAAGTATAAACGCGATAAAATTCCGATCGAACTGCAAATCGGTTTCTTTGAACGACCCGAACGGGCAGGTAGGTGCCCAATTAAAATTTTTCCATCGAAAAGTGTTCAAATCGCGCGTTACGTAATGCGGTACTTAATTTAACAAATTCTAGCCGTTTGATGTATTCGAATTAAAAAAATCGGCGACGTTCTGATCTCGTTTACGGCAATTTTACGATTCATCGTTGCTCGGGCTCGACAATTTACGTAATAATGAAATTATAAAATAACCGTGTTGTCATTAATTATCATTGCCGTATTAGTTGTTGCATCTGTTTTATAACTTTTAAATTAACGATTTTTTGCAATAAAACTCTTTTGGAGACGATGATGGAAACTGTTCTAATTTAATTTAATAGTGAAAGGCCCCCCGAGAATTTGATTTAAGAGTTATATTTTCCGATTTGGCGTTTCGTAAGTGTTGCAAGTTTGTGGAAAAGCAATAACGTTTAAAGGAAAAGATTAATTGTCGGCCGGGGTCGTCGTTTCATTGTTGTTAAAAAGATCTCGGTGTAAACTCTCTACTAATGCTAATTAAAAGATAGGCATCGGGAATTTTCTATAAGATTATGTAGAAAAATACGTAAAATTTGATTAATGGTTACCGCGGTAACATAATGAAAGTATGTCCAATTTCGCAAAAGCTAACTTGACAGACTAATTAACAGACCGTTTAATAATGCAATAATTATTTTGATGGTTCGTTGAATAGTTAACGGTTGATGTTAATTGTATGCTAAGTGTCGATACTTCATTAATTTACTTGCAAGTAATTTCTGTTTAAAAATACAATTTTAACTCCAGTTATAAAATTCATTAGATTTTTCTTTTAAATAAAATTTCGAAAATATTTTGTTTTCAGTCTCTCTTAATGATCGGCGAATACTTTAATTTACTTTCATTTATTTTAATTTCATTAATTTACTTGCAAGTAATTTCTGTTTAAAAATACAATTTTAACTCCAGTTATAAAATTCATTAGAGTTTTCTTTTAAATAAAATTTCGAAAATATTTTGTTTTCGGTCTCTCTTAATGATCGGCGAATACTTTGCGAAACATTCAGATAGGATCAACGCTTAATGAACAACAAAAGTATAAATCCGCGATAATCATCGCATTAAATTTAAACAATAAACCCGAGTTATAATTTAAGTTAAAATACAAGGTAGCTCTTGCGTTTAAGGTGATAATGAAAAGGAGGAAAGTAATTTTGCAAGCGAGTACGACCCGTGTAGACGGGTATCTCGATTTTCGACATGGAGAGATAATGCACTACATCTAAATAACCATTAACATGATAGTACTGAAGCCGGGGCAATTTGGTTACAACGTTTACGGTAGTTTATAAGTGGTTTCAGCTTCCATGTGGGTAGACTTTAATCTTTCTCGGGATTCGAGCAAAAATGTTCACACCATAAACATAAATATTAAAATAATTTAATAAAGTTATTATTTGTTCGGACTTTTCTAAAAAAAAAAAAAATTATATATTACTTCAAATTTTCGTTGGACGACTTTTGCAATTTACATATCTGTTCATTAGAGTGCTCGTTTATAAACCGAAATCGTGCTGGAAACCATCGTGGATGTTCAAAAACAAACAAAAAAAAAACTCCATTACCTCTAGAGTTGTGAAATCATGTTGATTAATTTTGTATAAAAACACGAACATCAGATTTGAATATAAATAACGATTAGTACGCATCTTGATATCATTCGGTATTAAAAGAATGTCAATTTAAATTATTTAAATAGGTTTTGTAAATTTAAAACCGGTTAGTTCGACAGTTATTCTATTTTCAATTTAAAATTCCTCCTGTTAAGTTATAAATTCGAATAGGTAATGGTGAAAGTTGAACGTCTTAAAACCGACATTAAAATGAAAAATTTGAGGGATTTAGGAAATTATATTTGGTAATAATGGCGCTATTAAATTTAAAATTGGACGTCCGCCGATGGGGTATTTACCGTGTAGGTAAACGAGTCATAGCCCCCCACACGTTCGGCGGCGTTTGTAGATTTGCAAGTTCATTAGCTGATAGCGGCTAGGCCGGTAGTCGCCGGTCGGGCGCTCAGTAGCGTTCCACTTTATCAACATGTCACTCGAAGGAATCTCCTTTGCCGTAGATAGTACTGAATTAAAGACGTGTCCTTCGTTAAGTTCCTACACAAACGTACAGTAAAGCCTCATTTGTGACTTGGCTGTATTTACTTTACTACATCACTTAAACCAATAATCAGTACAGGTAGGTAGGTACTCTTTTATCTGTTCCGCGTGATTTTCGTTTTCCGAATACGATACTACGAACCTGCAAATAAAGTACCTCGTTTTTTTTTCAAAAATTCGGTCAAAACTCTTAAATACATGAAAATTGATTAAGTCTACCGAAAATAGTTTTGTGATGCTTAACCCTGGAACCACGTCGTGGGGTTGCCGGTGACCCCATCCTATACAAAACTCATTTGCTCAAAGATTTGCGTTACTTATAACTTATAACTCCAGTATGGTATTAGGGTTGAATGTTGAATGTATTATTTTGTAATACAAAATTTGTATCCAACCAGGCTGTTGAGACTCTTAACAAAGGTACCTATAGCGATTTTTCAATAACTAACTTCGTACAAAACGAATCTCCATTATATCTACTTTTTTGCGTGAAACAAATTCTTCAGCTGAAACTTTATCGCGACCCTTAATATCCACATCTACCAATATAGTTATATTATTCTATCTGAAATTCGTCAGCTACGACTTAATTTAAGTCAAAAATCGGAATAGGTAAGAGGACATATAGGACTAAAGCGTAACTAAATATCAGACAATTTAGATAAACAAACATACGAAATGACGAAACCATCGATCTTTCCAATAAAATACTCGTTTCAAATATACCTTTATAAGAAAGCAGAAAGTGTCCACATTGGGGAGGTGTTTTATTTTTATAACAAAATACGTATTGCTACACTACGGCCCCACGTTGGGCGCCATTTTATGTGCTATGCTATAATATTGGATATTATATCTTTTATTTATTTTATATATATTTATTTTATATATTTTAACTAATTATGCCATTATAATGTTCTTAACCTACCTTAATCTAACCCCACAGTGAATAACCGTACACTCTTTC
This sequence comes from Rhagophthalmus giganteus, assembly GCA_036326145.1. Lineage (NCBI taxonomy): Eukaryota > Metazoa > Arthropoda > Insecta > Coleoptera > Rhagophthalmidae > Rhagophthalmus > Rhagophthalmus giganteus. Next base: position 2,526,796 of record JARFJA010000036.1, read on the forward strand.
CCTTTCCCCTCGGTCGCCTATTTATTTTTGTCTCTACTCTTAAACTACTTCCTCACCCTTTATTGTCCGTTTCTTCCGTCAGTCCCTATTTCGTTCCAATCCCAATTGCTCTGCCTTTTGACTCTTCGCTAGGTTTTCCGAGTTTCCGCTGACCATCTGATTTCATCACCACGAACTCTTACAAAACTTTTAACTGTACGACGTTGTTGCTCGACCTCTTCTTCGTACTGTATTTATCGCTTTATTTCTACACCATATTCGCCATTATTACGCTTTTATTCAGGACAATTTTAATTTTTAACAATTTTTAATTTTCTGACCTTTATCATTAAAATTACCATCAAACTCCCATCATTTCAACTGTCTCCTTGATCTCTTTTTTTTTTAATTTTCTAGTATCCCGTATCATAGCATTTTGTATATTAAATTGTATAGGTATGTCGACTTTATTTAGTTAGATAAAACATCAGCATAACAAGTATTAAAAAAAATAAAAACACATACTATATTGATAATAAACTTTAATTTAAAATCAATTAAAATACATTTTATGTAAATATTTACATACCTACACATTGAAGTTCTAAATATTGGGCGCGTTCAGCCGTTCAGCGGAAAGTAAGAATATCTTAAATTATTGTGATAAACACGTGGCGCAACTGATGCCATACGTCAACTATAAAATAAAATTTAAAAGAACGCAAACACGCAGCGGTTCATTTCGACCATTGTTTCAGCGCTTTCTCGGCCGGATGCGCCCATTAGTTGTTTGAAAAAAATGCTTTAAAAGTATTAGTACTTAGCAACACTTGTCAATTTCTCACTAATTTTATTTATAAAAAAAGGTGTTTAATGCTCGAGTTATTGGTAGAGCTTTCTGTAGATTATTGATTTTGGTGCAACCTGCAATTTTTTCTATGTTACGTTATGTTCTATGTTCTCCTTTTATCTATTACGCATTCTTTCATTGTGTGCATGTATCATAGATTTTTAAATGTTCATAATGGAGAGGTAATCTGTAGCTGTGGGACACAAAATGCTTGTCCATGTCCGCTTCTTAAAGAGTGTTCACATAAAAGAGGTTTTACTGTATGTATTCAACAATTATAAAACAAAAAAATGTTAGTCACTCGGAACAACGAATTCAGTAACATAAACAAAAAAAATGGAATTTGAAACCATGCGGCCAATTATTCAAAAAATTCATTGATTTTATAACGAAACAAATAAGAATTTTATTAGGATATATCTATAATGAGCACACCAAGTAACAACCACGCAAGATATCAGAAATATGAGTATGTAATATAGGTCAGAGGAAAATTCGTAATTCGAAAATTTAATAAACTAGGTATATTAAAATTACTAGATACTGAAAGAACTGATTTATTTACCAATTTCCCTATTTAACATGCATATTATTACAAATAAAAATAAAATGTAAATTAGAATTCGTTATTATTTAATAACAACTTCGTTTTTCTTTTGTTTTACTTTGTCGTTCTGATCGTTAGTTATCCTGCCAAGAAGGCCCATCTTCGGTAATTTAATTTCCTTAGGCGCGACCTCTGTGAGATCATTCATTTTTATACGCATAAAATTGGCGGGGTCAACAAGGTCATCAACAATAGAAAAATATGCGAATTTAAAAAAAAACAACAACTTACGACCTCGATACAAATCGAATTGCGATAGATACGAGTTGGAAAATTAATGATTTTATTATAATTTAATTATTTGGATATTATTTTGATTTGATATTTTATATCTATTAATTTAAATCTATGATTTTTTTTAAATGATGTTTAAATTTCTAAAAATACAGAAAAAACAAACGAAAACTATTTCTTATGTTAGGTTAGAAACTCAGAAAGCTATAAGTAACCGCTCTGTTTGAACAAAATCTTCTAATAAATAATCATTTAATAAATGATAAATAGGTAAATAATTAGGTACTAATTAAAATTATAACACTGTTTGCGACTGCGGACTTCCTTTTTTAATCACTTTTACACTACTAATATAAGTGAATTTATGGTTTCGTTCGGCTCTTTCGCATTCTCACCCACCGTGCAGCAGTATTAATTATTTGCATTGTCAATATATTAAAACCATAAGTCGTTTATTATCGGTATCCAATACAATTTTAACTCATCGCCTACTTTAATAGCTAAACATTCAGTTTTTACAGTTATCGGGAGATCCGTTTCTTTTATTTTGCTGGAAAATTCCCACTCCGTGGTTTTTAAACTATAATAATTAACAAACACCGTTAAAAATTACGATCCACAATCCACGTCTATCAAGGCCTTATAGATACTACGTTGGTTTTGGTTTTCTTTTTTTGGGACTCCGAGTAAATTTATGTCCGAAGAAAAAATACTTGATTTCTCTAGGAAAAAAATAATTTCTATGCATAAGATGTTAATCCGAAAGTTAGAAAGTAGGTACTGGCGGTACTGCAAGATTTTCCATTTCCACAAACATTCGAATTTCGAGAATCCGCCGATTTTGACGTTACTCTCTTCTTTTCACGTGGCAAGTTTTTGCCCATCGAAGTCCAAAAATTTCCGAATAGCGTTTTCGCCCGTCTCTCTTCGTTTGCGTGCATGGTTGTTGTGTCTTGTCTTGTAGCGTCGTTCTTTCGTCGATTTCCATAAAGCATCTAAAACTTGATCGAATGGAATATCTGTCGACAAACACAAGAAACGGAGATAAATTCAAAAATTTGTCGTGGAAGTTGTAAAAAGAAAAGAAAAACGGATTCAAACAAGTGGACGATCGGCGAAAAGTAATACGTAACGTGCCCACAAAAGAAGGAAAAGTAGCGGTATAATTTTTGAATTGGCCTCTTTAATAATAAATTAATCCGGTCAATATCTTTAATAATCATTTTTGTTATTAGGTATCTATATTATAATTTGTAACGCGGCCAATAAATTATTCTTACGTTAGTAAAGTGCACGCCTAAGGCGGAACGTTCGATTGTGACCGAATACAAACCACTTAGAATGCAAATATTTCGTATATAGCGAACACAGTTACTTTTTAATATTTAAAAGGAGTTTTTGTGCCGTTCACGACACGAAAGTACCACTAGAAATTACATTGCGATAGGGTTTATTAAATTCGCAAAACGACAGGTACAAAAGGTATACAGGTACAAAATATTAATATGAAAGATTGGCAAAATAATCGATTATCCGTTGATTTTTACCTGGATTTAAGAGAACATGATCGATCTTCAAATCTATAGTTAATTGTGTTCTGCGTCTTTTGTCGAGTATAAAATTCTTCGACCGTAAAACAGATGACGATCGGGATTTAGTTTAATTAAAAAAAATAATAATTGTACGACAATATCATTGGAACTGCTGCACATAATCAGTGCATTAATTTTTGAAACACAACGGGACTATAACGTGGATTTTATTGCACAAAGTCGACTTTGTTTTCTTTTAAACATATAATAAACGACGCCGTCGTTACTTTAATAACAACTACTTATCAACTTTTTGTTAGGGGCAATCTCGATTGTTGCTCGATAAAATTTATCGATTTAATAATACCTACACCATTAAAAAATCTTTGGGTACCTCGCAAATGAAAATAAATCCGATTATTTAAAGCACTGCCACATAATACATATAAATCTTCGATTTAATCGTCTTCGAAAATCCAATCTGACGTTAAGGCTGCTCCACAAAAATTCATATAATAAATTATTTCACATAAGCGTATTTGATGTATGGGCAGATTGTTATCGGAAGTTGTAATAACGAATATTATTGAAATATCTTTTGAACGATTTTGAGTGGCTACTGGTTTAAGCGGTAAAAAAAAATTCGAATCATAAATTGCCTTTTAAATTACAGCGGGACAGTTGTGAAATGAGAAAAACGCAACAAACGCCCGTCGGGCACCTACCCACTTTATAAATTACAATTACATCGGAACACTTAATAATAATTGAAGACCAGCAATTATAACAGCTTATTAAGTGTAATGACTCCGGGGAGTTGATTAGAAATCTACGGGCACGACCTACCCGAGCGATTGCCTCGTTTTATATCCATTTCCTAGGATAGTAGACGCGTCCTTTTATTACGAGGCGCGTCAGAATTGTGCGCAATTATTTTACTAATTTTAATAAATCAGGTTATATATCTACTTCAAACTGTACTTAATGGCTTTATAAAACGAAGATTAAACGCTAACTATTAATGATCGCAGAAGGATTCGATTATCTTTAATTCAAATATTAAATATTTATATCCGAGTTTGTTTTTAAATTGAAAACAAGTGAACTGGGAACGACTTCATTTATATCCTTTAATAACAGTGAATATAATATAAACGGCATCTCCGATATTTACTTACATTGTATTTTTTACTCCGGGCCATCGTCGGCTTCAACAAAAATACATAAATACAAGCGGCCGTGCAACGTTATTAAATTAATTGAAGACGCGGTATATCCGGTGAAAAAAAAGAAGATCAAAACACGGCCCGTGAATTAATTCGTTTAATATAAATAACATATCAATTTAATATGAAGGTGTGCGCTCAAACCAGGTGTTTACCACGTACGACACTTAACTACTTTTTAACCTTTTCTTAAAATTGGAAACATTAAAAGAACATAATTGAACATTCCGTAGAATAGGAAGTGCACTATTAATTAAAGTCGTCGACGTGCAGTCAATTTAAAAGAGTATTAAAGCCGATTAATATGTTTCTCTTGACTATTTTTAACGATTATTTGTCGAATGGTTTATTAAAATCCTGTGTTTAAGAATAAGCCGATTGAAAATTGATATGCCCATAGGTGATGCGCATTTTTTACGATACGTTTTTCGTTTGTTCTCAATTTATCGATTGATCAAAAGTAGATTTCGTTTTTTTTGTTATAGATTTTGAGTATACATAGGTAATTCGTTTTAACAGATCAACGGACAATTCGGTGCCGCCAATTCGGCGTTAGTGCAATCGGCTCACAGTCGTTTAAACAAGTGGAATTTCCAAAAAACGCGATTTACTTACTTACAATTAGGGCTTTCTGTGTCGTACACGTTCTATCGTCAGAAGTGCCTATAGGTAGATATATTTTAAAAATTACAAAATTAAAATGTTCGTGTTTAAAAATACAGAGAAGAAACGAAAATTAGACATAAAAAACAAATAATGTAAAGATGTATAGGTAGGTAAGTACCTATACAATAAGAACATAATGATGATATAAGTACCTGCCCTATATTTTACGTTCAAGGTTTCAATATCAATATACAGTGTGTTAGATTTTATATGTCACAGCAAATATCTCGGCTATTGTATGAATTAGTAAAACATGTTATATATGAAAGTTATTAGATTATTTATTCTTAATAATGTGTCAAAATCAGAAAAACAATTGAACATCAAATAATTCAGATAAAGCAAATAAATTTGACATTTTAAATGGAACGTACCCAGTATTATTACATATTCTGAAACTACAAGAATTTATCTTTACAACGGTATATCACATGTTATACTTTTTCATTAATTAACTGGGCGTAATGCACTAAATAACTGATCGTGTTGAAAACGTAGACAGTATAAACAATGTGTTGATTAAAACAATCTCAATAACTGATTATTTAACATAAATTCAACATTATGAACAAACCAATATGTGAATAAGTAAGTTAATTATAAAATTGTACGTAACGCCTACCTAACATCTAAATTCTTTGTTCAAAGTGCTCCCCGTTGTTTGTAATACTTTCCCGGAGATCTGCTTATTAAATTTCGTCGCACTTTTTGCAACATGTTGGTGTTGTTTGAGCACATGCCCTATGAATGCGATTTGTAAGATCCTCTAAATTTTGTGGACATGTAACATAAACTTTTGATTTAACATATCCCCAAACAAAAAAGTCCGACACAGAGAGGTCTGGCGATCGTGCCGGCTAGTTTATAGGGCCACAATTTCCTATCCATTTCGCACCAAACTTTTCGTTTAAAATATCCTTGACGTTCTTTGCATTGTGAGGAGGTGCGCCATCCTGTTGTAACCACATATCACGACGCACTTGTTGGGTATATCATCCAAATATTCTTCGAATTATGTCGTAAGGAAATTAGCATAACGTTCAACATTAAGCGTTCCGTGATAAAAATAAGGACCTAGTATAGTATCACCTAATACACCAAGCCAGACATTAATAGAAAATCTGTGTTGAAACCTGCATTCCCGAATTCGACGTGGATTCTCTGTATCCCAGAAATGATAATTTTTTCTGTTAAAAATTCCGTTATTGTTAAAATTAGATTCGTCGCTCCAAAGAATGACATCCACTAAATGTTGATTATTGTTAAGCCAGTTATAAAATATTAGCCTTCTATCAGAATCACCAGCTGTTAAACTGTGGACCAATTTAATTTTATAAGGGGTCATGTTATGTTTTTTTAGAATAAAAAATACTTTGTGATGACTTATACCTATGTCGGCTACTGCTTCACGGATTGAATTTCTTGGATGTGCTCTAAAATATGCCAACACCATAATATCTTCATCATGTGCTGCACACTCATTTCTTGGTCTTCGCACTGTAGCATTAAAACATCCATTTCTTCGTAAATTATGTTCAATTCTTGCAAACGTGCGAGGATGTGGCTGTACCCTTTTTGGATACAAGGTTCGATACAATACAGAAGCTTCTTTAGGATTATCATTGCATCTGATGTACACTCTCAACATATCCATTTTTTCATTATTAGAATAATAAGTATCCCTCATTATGTGTTACGAGATGAAAATTAACAATTAACAATTTACTTAGCCACTTTGACACATAGCGATAACAAGTGAGCGCATATCACGGCCTCCTCGGCTCTACTTAATAGAACATGCCAAGGTAAAAGTGTGCGTCGTCGGTACATTGTTTACACTGTACGTGTTTAACGCGTTCGATTATTTATTCTATTACGCCTTTAATTAATGAAATAAGTATAACATGTTGTATCGTTGTAAAGATACATTCTTGTAGTTTCAGAATATGTAATAATACTGGGTACGTTCCATTTAAAATGTTAAATTTATTTGCTTTATCTGAATTATTTGATGTTCAATTGTTTTTCTGATTTTGACACATTATTAAGAATAAATAATCTAATAACTTTCACATACAACATTTTTTACTAATTCATACAATAGCCGAAATATTTGCCGTGACACATAAAATCTAACACACTGTATATTTAATAACAATGATGTCTAACAGTTTGTCAGCTCTATCAATCACTAGTTCAGCAAGTATTATTACGTGGTGAAAATTGTTATTTTTTTTAATTCTTTTTTAATAAATGGGTGATTTCTTAAGAAAGTATAACAAACGTGATTATATGTATTATGCGCCATACTAGTAAGTAGGTGTAATTTTTTTTAAATCAAACAATTATTACTTTGATTAATTTTAATTTCAATCGCAAATTAAAAAAACATCGAAGTATTAAGGACATGATTGGCGCGAAAATACTCAAAAACCATCACTTTCGAGCATACAGTTTTACTACTGATTCACCAATTAAGATAAGAATAAAGAATTTTCTTCATTATTTACATAATATAATAAATCTTCGTATATTATATTTTTTTCAGTTGATCCATGATTAATAAATAAGCTTTAAAGTAATCGAACTATTTTTTTATAGAATTTATTTTCGATTTAAGAATTTAAAAATTTCCCAAGGTACGGCGCACTTTGATTGGACTATTTAAAATAAGATTGTTGATACGGTGGAGTCCCGATATAGTGAATACCGTCACGAGTGAACTACTCACAATAATGAACACAGAAAATTTAACATCGAGTCGCGATATAACGAACAACGGTCGCCCCGATACAGTGAATCGTAGCATTTTAGCACACGTGTGCTTGTGAGTGAATAACGTAATTCTTGAGAACTTAACCTAAAAGTTCGTATTTCACACGTTTTCGACGTGTGCAGATTTCATTTACTTAAACCGCGTACATATGTATATGTATCGCGTGTTCTTTCGCTTGGTTGATACGTTTTACTACATTCATTTCAAAAGAAAAACTTGTTCGTGAGATCAAGGCATAATGCATAATGCATACAATAAAATTCCCATTATCTAATACGCAAAGCCACAGTCACAGCATATTATCAATCTCAAACTAACATAAAAAAAGCATTCTATAAGTATTTACATTTGTTTTTTATCGGGTTACCTTATATAATTCAATATCTACTAAATTAGTTTGCGTACCTACCGACTTCTATGTTTTAAATAACCCATAATTTGTGTAAAATTTTTATTTCCAATATTTTTTTATTTTAAGTTTTATGTCGGTCGTTCTTTTCTAAAAAATTTTCGCACAGCTTTTAGAAGTTTAACTTCGCGTTACCAGCTTAAGGACCTTATAGGCCTCTTTATGTTTAATTAAAGTATTAACATTTTTACGATACGTTATTTCGCGCAAAACTTGGAAATATATTTGAGTTATTTATCAGAATTTGTTGAAAATAATTGATAAGAATTTAGAAAGCGTTTTATGCAATGTACCGCTGTTAGTCGACTAGGTGAGGGCTTATCACACTTGGTCTTTAGATAAAACGTTTTCCTTTACGGACACGAAACCGAGGCCGAGGAATTAAATCGCGTCCAATTGTTACAAATCGAACTCGTCGAAGTGTTTTGTTCGTTTCAAATGCGTTTTTGTTTTTAATATTTCCTCATTTGTTGTCGATTCACGAATTTTCGATAGGTAGCCCTATGTTACAAAGTTTGCTTAAAAATAATCTCAATACGGTAAAATGATCGAATAATTATTTAAAAATCATAGCTGCTCGGTATTATTTCAAGTTACTAACGATAACATAAAGATTGCATTTTCAAATTGACTATACATTTCTCTTTTATTGAGTACAGAATGTATTTTTCATTCTATGTTAATATGTATATATGTACTAAATTTTTGCAAGAATAATATAACGTTTTTTTTTAAAACAAATTTTTAACAATAATACAGTTAGACTGTTAGGAAGTATTTTATAAAAATTGTAACTGCATATGCTCGAAAATTAATTACCTGTAGACACACATTTGCGCGGCTCTTATCAAACAAGTGCACGTGTGCCGTCGTCACTATCGGTTTCTACAAATTCCGTGAAGATTTGATTCATCCGTCGTTAAGTTATTGTACTTAATGCGCGAGCGATAGTGAAATTGTCCGGTCTTTTTTTTGAAAAAAGTGCAAATTACGCGAGTGTTTTACAAACATGGTTTTTGAGAAACTATATATGGGATTATAATATAATAATAATTGTTTGATGAAAATGCTCGGTGTCTTACGAAGTTTGGAGTTTAAAGTCGGCAAGTCTCTTTATTTACATGTTTTACATTATTTTTAAATTAAAAATCGAGCAGTACTCAATTAAAAAATGTGGCGAAATTATTTTAAGGATCGAATTCACGTGACTTTCGCAATTTTACTAAAATTTTGAATTCGAGCTGGTAACGCTGCGCCGTTAAATTGATTAAATTATGACTTTGTTAAATAATGATCGATTAAGATTCGGTTTCGCGAAACTGGAAAGAAACGATTAATTAATTAACAGAGGATTCGCGCATATTAAATGTCTTTACAATTATGATTATAATGGTCGCATTCAGGGAATTGTAGCGTCGAAACGTTGCAGCGCTGTAACGCTTTATCTTGCCTGAATAAACATTTTTGGTACTAGTTATTTTCCAGCTTTTAATTCTTAGGTTGGCAATTTTGTTTGTTTTTGGTAACCTATAAATAAGTTACACATGTAACAATCATCTACAATATTTATATAACTTAATTTTGTAAAAAGTAAAAAGTAAAAAGAATTGTAACGTTATAAGCCATCTTTATTTTTTGCATAAACCAAAACATACACAAGCAACATAATTTGTTAGGTTAGAACGCATGAGTGCGTTATAAAGCGTTAAAGCGGAATATTTATATGCTTTAATGCTTTACTAAAGCGCTGCAGCACTGCGAGTAAAGCAGACACCATTCAGAGCATCGCTTCGATAAAGCGCTACAGCGCTACCATTCCCTGAATGCGACCATTGAGTTCTAGTTATGAGTCGCCTAGCTTTACAAATAGATTTCAGGAATCTGCTTATTTACCTGAGTGTACTTTTGCATTAGTACTATAGTTCCTTCGTTGATAAACAAAACGCTTGAAAAGGATATTGAGTGAAGAATGGTCATCATCATAATCAACATTAAAAAGAAAATGTTTCATTTTTTTATTACATGTTTAACGACTTTTCGCTCTCGTGAAAATTTTAGTTTTGAACTCGAAAGTTAAAAATATGTTAATGTAAGTAAACAAATTAATAATATCCTAATGCTTGAATTGGTTTAAAAACAAATTAAATGTTACAACTATTATTACGCAATACGTATTCTATTGTGCTTTATAATAAATAGAAAATAGAAAAATGCCACAATAAGACAACTTAAATAGGTCGAATTCGTATCTATCGGAATTTTACGATCCCGTCCAGTTTACGATATACCGGCTGTTTAATTTATAGACCCTTCTAGATACGATTCGCAAACCCCCAGTAGAGAAAATCCGTTTTAATAAATTTCTATTGACTTATGTACCTATCTACCTAGATATACATTAACTTTTGTAGAATTTTTTCTTATATCGATGATACCTATCAAATAGAATGTAAATTATTATAATTGTAAAATTCGGTAAGGAATTATTTAACTTTTCAATTCTCATTCGAGTTGGGAAAAGTGCAATTTTTCTTAAATTTTATATAGACAGTGTCCGCCAAAATGGTCGCACCATATGGAAAACATTTTAATCGTTGATTCTCAAAAAAATTTATTCTGGATAAAAGTTGGTGTATAGTCTAAAGCTCAAAATACAACCATTAAAAGTCAAAATTTATCACTCATATACGGGTCATGTCCGAAAATATAAATTTGGCTCGAGTGTAAAGTGCCCTTATTTTTGACAATATCGAAAATTGTCATTAAAAAAAAGTTGTTTAGAATTAAAAGCTACATTCAAATATACAGTTACGGCTATTTATCTTGAAAAATCGTGTTTTGTTGGTTTTTCCAAACTCGCCCTCTGTGTAGCACGGGAAATTTATGTCTGCACATAGCTACTAGTATACTCTTTATAATCTAGTTACCCTATTTTTCGGACCATAAGACGTACGTTTTTCGTAGAAACGCCGACTTAAAATTGGGGCGCGTCTTATGGTCCAAAGACAGGTGATACGTGGTAAATCGGATTTTTTTGTAAAAATTGTCTCGTAAATTTGGGGTTATTAATGAAATACTCACGAGTAAATTATTAATTTATTATAAAACAACAGCAACAAATTGAATGTCGAGAAAAATCTCAATTAAATTTAAATTTGGAAAAACTAAAAACAAACAAACGAATTTTCAAGATAAATAGCTGCGACTGCATATTTGATTGCAGCTTTTAATAGGAAACGACGTTTCTTAATGACAATTTTCGATAGTGTCAAAAATAATGGCACTTAAATTTTTTGAAAGCACTTCACAAATTGAAAAATTGTTGAATTTTATATATAAGAATGTAGTACTTGCAATTCGTGCTATTTGACATGATGGCAGATAAAATATTCAGTTAAAAAGATAAGGATTCCTTACGGAATTTTACGAAATCTCGGAAGTCGGGGGAAAGTTTTTATTCCTTCCGCGGCGCGCGACATGAAAAATCCCACGTCTAGAATGCAAAAAATTCACGTTTCCTGTCTCGTTGTAGTACAAATAGCTATTGTAAAACTGTTAATGACAAATCCGGAAAATTCAAACAGTTTGAATATTAACTCTGTTTTGATTGATGAATAAATAATAGGCATACGTGTTAAACGAATAACACGCCTACTATATTAACATCTTATATAATGTGACAATAATCGATAACAAAAGTTAAACGCGGTCAAGACTTGTATACGATAACTTGCACGAAATATTCCGGCATCGGTCATTGTTGAAAATGATTTCGTTTATGTTTTTTTTTGCTAAATAATAATAGCGAGGCTTATCCTTCGATAAAGCGACGATTCATGCGGCTTTCAAATTTACTACGTCGAACTTTCTAAATGCCCATTGTTTTTCAGTCTTTGCCCCCGAGACACCTTATACAACCTATAAACGTAGGTACCTAATTCGGGCACGAGCCGCCTTTTGTAAATTGAGACGTTTAACCAAAACTTCTAACGCAAAAGCATTAATAGGGGCGTGGCTTGGTATCCACTTAAGGTTTTAAATTAATACGCTACCAAATTGCGGTAGCTTCTTCTATTTAGTTACGGTATCTATCTCGTTATTTCATTGATTTTGGGCCACGCTACTTGGAACATCTGTCAGGAGCGGAGCTTTTATTTTTGATGACTTGCGGTACTAAAAATTAGTACAATCGATTGTTACGCGGACCTGATAGAGCACCAAAAAAAAAGTATATATATATATACATATATATCACATTTAAATCGTGATGTAACCGTTAAACGACACGAGTTTCTGTTTTGTACGAGGCGCGGTGACATAAAATTAAAAGTAACCATTCTATTCGATCGAAGAGACCACAATTTCTATAACATTGTTTTACGGAGAGAACAAGAAAAATCGGCCGGCATCCTTTGTGCCGTAGAACCTATTATTGCGTGCGTCGCCGCACAATCTAAATACGTATAAGGACATTCTTTAACCGCTAGATAAGTAGACATGTCAGGTTATTCCTTTGGATGTAAATTTGTTCTGGAGCAGTTGTGCGTAACTTTCTCCGACCGACTCCTGATGCTCGATTTTTCTTTCTATAACAGTTTTAACAGATGCTGCGGGAAATTCTTTTCTTGCGTAAATCGCGTTCGCGACGAGTAAATTGTCGGTATGTCGGTTTTTGAAACGTTTTGTTTTTTTCGAGTCGCACCGGGTCAGTTCGGTGACGAACAGTTTAACTAAAATAAAGAGGATTTGTTTTATTAATCTTGTTATTGCGACATTGTTATTAAGTCATCGAACTAAATTATGTCATTATTCCGGCTTCCTCTATTAACAGTGAAAGCGAACACACCCGTCGCCTCGAGTGTAGCAAGTTGTCAATTAGTAGCACAATGAAACAAGTGTAAATTTTTTAATAAAATCGCTTACGCTTATTATTGGCATCGAGGGTATTTGTTATTCGATATCTATAGATACTTATGTATGTATATATGTAGGGCGTACAAGCTTTCGTAGAAAATTCCATTCGACGTGAGTGTGTACAGTGTGTTCCATTTTCGTTGTATTTGCGGGGGCATGTCCGTTATTATAAATGATACGAGTCCTACTTTTTTTTTGTCGATTAAAATTACGTGTCGCTATTTGATTTCGAATTATGGCCGAAACTCGATTTTACTTGTATCTCGTGTTCTTAAACTATTTTTTTCAAGGTTGAATTCAGTGGCGCGCGCATGCAGTTTTTTTTTCATGTAGCGTATACCGTTTTCGAGCTATAACGCAAGCTTGTGTTTTTTAAGCGTTAACCTTCATCAATTTTGGCACGTTTTAATGACGGTTTCTCCCAATACCCTACTCTGCTCATCGGAGACCTCAACTGCAAAAACGCCATCTGGGGATGTCGGAAAAGCAATCCAAATGGAATAAGGCTACATAACATAACTTCACAGCATGCTATTCAACTCTCACCGCCATCAGAACACACATATGTACCCTACAGACATGATCGTCAACCAGATATTCTTGATATTATTCTGTCTAAAAACTTTACAGGCCCTATACATCAACAAGTGCTACCTGAATTAGACTCAGATCACTTGCCTGTAATATTAACATTTACTTACACCCCCTTATTAAAATCATCTCTACAAAGATTAATTACTGAACCTGTGGACTGGGAAAGGTTCCAAACTGCACTTAATGAGAAACTGACATGTCCAGCACCAATACATACGAAAAAAGAAATTGACAATGAAATAAGTAAGTTAAATGTCGCAATCAAAGAATCCATTACCACAGCTACCCTTAAAAAGCAAGTTAGGCGGTACAACAACTATTCTGAGCCACCAATATATATTTTAAATTTAATTAAAGAAAAGCATTGGATTCGGCGAATGTGGCAGAGGACCCGCCTGCAATACCACAAACAGCAGTTAAATAGACTTGTCCATCAAGTAAGAACCGAACTAGACAATTACTATATCAGTTCGTATAAAAAACATATTGAAAACTTGAAGCCGAAGGACCCAACAAAAAAAATATTAAGACAATCCCCCATAATATCACAATTAAAGGTTAACGATGTTTACTATGCTAACGAAAAGGGCAAGTGCAACGTATTTGCCGATCACTTATCACAGGCATTCACTACAAATACTGACCTTGCCAGCCCACATACTATCGAAGTAGCCAATTATGTACAAGAGCACTTCCCGACGAAATCTGAAATTTTCAAACCAACGTCGCCTCGAGAAATTAAGAAACTAATAAGGAGACTACCAACACGGAAATCACCAAATTCCATTCCAAACATTGTTCTGAAGCAACTAACTCCCAAATCTCTCGCCTTCTTAGCCACCACATTTAATGCCTGCTTCAGACTGGGATATTTCCCTGAAACATGGAAAATTGCACATATCCTGATGTTTTGTAAACCTGGAAAGAATCCACATGAACCCTCAAGCTACAGACCTATTAGTTTGTTATGCACCATCTCAAAAATCTTTGAAAAGATCATAAGCAAGCGACTCAATGCTTTCTTAATTAGCAATAACATCATTCCCAACTTCCAGTTCGGCTTTCGAGCTAAACACTCTACTTCGCACCAACTTCTACGCCTAATTGAAATTATAGAAAAGGGTTTCGAAAGCAAGGAACATATATTAGTCTCCTTTCTAGATTTTTCGCAGGCATTTGACAAAGTCTGGACCAAAGGACTTATATATAAATTACTGCAACTACAAACACCTGCCTACTTAATAAAAATAATTGATTCCTTCCTCGTTGACCGAACTTTCGCAGTAAGTATTAATACTGAATTCTCAAGTAGAAGATCTATCAATGCAGGAGTACCGCAAGGTTCTATATTAGGACCAACCCTCTTTAATATTTATGTGTACGACATAATTGAATCACGCTTCTGGCAATGTATGCGGATGACACTGCAGTAATTGCCCAACACAGCGACATCATTGAGGGAGCCAGGCAACTTCAAGAAGCCATCAATCAAATCACTAACTGGTACAACAATTGGTATTTACAACTAAACCCTCATAAATGTGAGACTAAGATCTTCACACTACGACACCCCAATAACCCACCAAGAATAAAGATTAATAATGCGGAAATAGAATGGAATCCCAAAGACGGAGCTGTAAAGTACCTTGGCCTCTATCTTGACAAAAGACTTACATGGGGCATACATATTAACAAAAAATTAAATCAATGCTATACAAGACTAATGCAGTTGTATTCAATTATTAACCGAAAATTTTCCTTAAAAATTGAATGTGCGCTTCTTATCTATAAAGCCTTATTAAGACCAGTAATCACGTATGGATGCACAGTTTGGGGAGCAGTCTCAAAAACACACATAAACAAAATTCAAGTTTTGCAAAATAAAATACTTCGAATTGCTACAAATTCCCCTTGGTTTATCAGGAATAAACATCTCTATGATGAACTTGGAGTTCCAACTATTAGACAGTTCATACAAAAATGTAACAGAAAATTCTTCAATACTATACCAAGCTGTACAGGAGCTATCCACTATTCAATTGGAGAGCGAAACCTACATGTGAGGCTAAAGCGACTTCTTCCTCAAGATCTACTGATAACAAGTGATGATAGTGATAATAGTGAATAACAATAAAAACGATTAGTGCATGAGGAGCTCTTATCAGCTATCCTCTCAAGTGATAAACAGTGAAAACATTAACGTGCTAACTCAACTGTGAATAGCATTAATTTGCTGAACCAGTTATTGACTTAAAAAAAAATGACGGTTTCTTAAGCTTTTCAAAAATATATATCTCGTCTCACGAACGCACTTGCTGCACAACCAAAGTTTAATAATTTAAACACGAAAAGTGGACTGGCGCGGATTAGTTACCAAAGTCATTAATTTAAAAAATACCTATCTACTTGTAAAAATTTAATTTTTTCATTAGGTATCAAGTTTTTTTTTCAAAACTGTACTTACATTAATTTGTTCATTTAAATTTTTTAGACAGTTACCTATTACTTTCTTATTTTTAAACACACTTTCATTAATATCTATATTTTTATAAACGGTTTTTTTGATTACCGTGAAAATTAAGTTGACGTGCACTGGAGAATGTAAGCAGGTGTATGTATGCCATAGACACTATTACATAATGGCGATAAACTAATTAAACTATAGTAGGTATCTAACGAATTGTCGTAATACTGTTCATCTGTTAAAACTGTTCAACATAACTGTGTTAATAACTAAATCTGAAAGAATCAAAATATTAATGATGTGTAGACGTATGATGATAAGGAGCGGTCGTGCGAAGAAATTTTACGTTATTTAACTATCTAGGTATCATCTTGATCTGGATGATAGTAAATCGTAATTAAAAAAAAATAGGTACATAGTATAAATAAGGAAACTGACATTATGCAAAATTAATCGAAACCCGAATTAAAAACCTGGTTAAATTTGATTAAACTATTTCAATAGGTATTCGACAGTTTAACAAATTTAATTCACAATTAGTAATTAATAGAAGTAATTAACCGGCAAAATCGAACAATCACATCAGACGTGCTAGTTTACGAATATGCTCGAACACAAATGGAAATAACTGTATTTTGTTAATTACTGTTATAAAATTTACAGATGCTTTACTAGGTACCTATTGAATTTAACCCTCCCAACAAATTATTAACAACTTTATTAAAAGTATATACGAAATTTGTTGCCACAAACTACGAAACGTTAATTTTGCATTTTTTTACTTGTAACTATTCGCATTCATTTTGCAACCTTTCGACTAATCAAAGAAAAATTACATTATCTACCGAATAGCAACATACGGATGTTGAAAATCTTCACGGACACAAAATTAATCGGAAAACGCCAAAAACTCGCGATTTCAATTTTCCTCGTCGCGTAAAAACAACTTTACAACTAATCGGAAACTAATTTAAATCATAAGTTTAAATTAAATTATCAAAAACAAAACAAATAGTAGCGCAAGAATTAAATTACCCCCGACGCACTCTCCGATCCAAAACGAAATTAATTCGTCGGATCGAACGGTTTTGTCTTCACAAACGCGGACCTGTTTTATTTGAATATAATCAGAAATTTTAATTACGTTCCTTCGAATAAATTGTGTTCGCGCTCGGTTATTTCCTTTCGCATTTTCTAATTCCGTTTAATATTCGAGTCACGTAAGTGCTAGCGTAGAAAATATTTTTGTATTTACCTTTTATAAAGTTTATAATAAAAAGCAAACGTAGAAAATAAATACGCCGAATAATAATTTAAGATCAGTGTTGTGTTTGGCAAAGAGGACTCGAACAAACGCCTGTGAGGCTTTCCATTAACTTCTTTGAGTTCAGAATTCGAATTCGTTGGCTTTGAAAGTCTAAGCAACATGCAATTTGTTTCTGTAATTTCAATTTCCTATTCCGTTCTTTTAATATGTTGTTCTTGTTAATTTCGTTTTTTCCCCTTTTAAAATGTATATAAAAAAAATGTAGGTTTATAAGATTTTACGTTGGCTATGTGATTTGGAATGTTCGTGTTTTGGAGGTCGAGGTTGGACTCGATGCGACAGAAAAACAACGACGTTTAGCTAAAGGCGCATTATAATACTATTGAATAATGATAGAGGCTTATACGGCAAAGGAAACGGAATAGAAAAGAAGCAAGTTGTATATGAAAGGGATGCGGTACAAAAGGCATTAGTCTCTTATAACCGGCTGGCTACGGGAGCTGCTGAAAAGAATCGACAACAAAGCAGATGGATGCACTTTAATACTCACGGCTGACGTATCATTAATTATAGGTGATCACCGTGTTCTGTAACATTATATCACCTTCATGAACAATTGCGTAAAATATTCTATTGTGCCCGTACGGTTTTTGGACGTGTCAGATACTTGCAGTCTCACGACAACGCTAACAGTTGCGCAACAATAGCTAATGATCGAATATGGAATTTTAATAACGACCGACATCATTTTTCAGAATTAAAAAATTAACTGTGAAGGAATTCGGTACCGTGTAAAAGGGCGTTTTTCCATTATGTACCTATATATAATATACAAGCTACAGTAGTTCATACAAATTGTTTTGTCGATTTAAATAATCGTCTCGAAATAGCCTTTCTCTGTAGTTTATGAAAAATGATGTAATATTTTATCAAATTTTAAATGCAATATTAGTTAATATAAAATTTGTATCGAAATCCAAAAAAGTTGTTGTAGCTAACTCGTAATATTCTTATCAACATATATGGTTTCCGAGAAAATTGCATATTTCAAATTTTAAGCACGACCCCGTCAAATTTAAGTTTAAATTTTTTTAGTCAACGACCAGCCGATAGTTATTATTCTGTTATTGTATCATCTGTGTATTTGGTTTTGTGGTACTAGTGAACATTTTCACGATGTTTTCCAATGCAGAATAATTCGATTCTTTAAACGCAAAGTAGATCAAATTTCAACCAAAATTCGATTAACGTATAAGACGTTTATCATCTTAAACTTAAACTCATCTTAAACATCATCTTAACGTCGTAAACTCGCCCCTTTTTATTCCTTAATAGCTTTCGAGTTATTTTAGTTACGCCCCGTGTGTAACTATACAAGATTTTCATCAATTGCGATCCAAAGCCAGAAAAGGTTTTTTGATGTATTGGAAATGCAGACCGTTTCACTGTCGAATTTCAAATTTCAATTTCAAATTTGCGATGCAATATTATTTTCGTATAAAACAAAAAATAATGCAGGTAGTTAATGATAAAAATTGCTTCTGAGGAGTTCTTATAATTTTATTTTCATTTCTAGAGTTAAAAATGACATTCTTAAATGTAGATAACCTAAGCCATAAAAAATAGCTGCTTTTATACACCGTGTCCAAGATAAGAATGCACAGCATGGGGATCTTGAAAACGGTAGAAGATACAGGGTGGCTTAAATTAGAAAAAAGTTGCGCTATTTAGAGTATGTTCACATGCTGGTCGCAAAAGTTCATTATTGTTTATCCTTTTCAAAATTCTCAAAAAAATGTGATTTTTTGGATTTTCGTTTCTTTTCATTTTTTATTTATTTTAAATGATATTAAAAACTACCGACACTTTCTCATTGCCACTTTTAAGCTCTACAAAATGGCGTGTTCAAATTTTAATCCGACGTTTCGTATCCGAGAACCCATCATCAACTTTATTTTTATATGGCCACAAACAAAGAGACACCCTGTATTCGGTAGCATTATTCATTACAAATTCAACGATGTATCACACATTATGGTTTTGAAGCCAAAAAAGGGGAAAAACAATAACCAACAATGATAACCAACAATGGCATTTTCAACCGGCGTAACAAACATTATTGGGCAATAGACAATCTTCATTTAATAAAAGAAACAAGGCATCAACATCGATTTGGATTTAATCTGTGGGTAGGCATTTTGGGTGGCAGAATAATAGGACCTTTTATTTATCACAACAATTTAAATTCCGAACGATATCTCGACCTACTGCAGACTGATTTGGAGAATGCCTTGGATGAATTACCATTACTTATAGTTAACAACTGCTGGTTTCAGCAAGATGGTGCCCCAGCGCATAATTCAAGAACTGTGCGGGAATATTTGTCCCAGAGGTTTCCTGAAAAATGCATTGGAACTCACAGTGAAGTAGCCTGGCCAGCCCGATCACCTGACTTAACTCCGTTGGATTTTTTCCTGTGGGGTTATTTAAAAAACCAAGTGTATGACGCCACTTTTGAAACTGAAGAACAGTTATTGACATTGGTTTTAGCAGCAATTAATACAATCACACCAGAAATGTTAGACCATGTTTTGAATTCTTCTGTAGACAGAGCATACTTGTGTCTAGAAAATAATGGCAACCTATTTGAGCAATTATTATAATTTTTTGACATTTTGTTTCTGTTATTGTACCAGCGCCTACTAATTTAAAAAATAAAAAACCTTATAACTCACGTTTTTCCCCTTTTTTGGCTTCAAAACCATAATGTGTGATACATCGTTGAATTTGTAATGAATAATGCTACCGAATACAGGGTGTCTCTTTGTTTGTGGCCATATAAAAAAATAAAGTTGATGATGGGTTCTCGGATACGAAACGTCGGATTAAAAATTTGAACACGCCATTTTGTAGAGCTTAAAAAGTGGCAATGAGAAAGTGTCGATAGTTTTTTAATATCATTTAAAATAAATAAAAAAATGAAAAGAAACAAAAATCCAAAAAATCACATTTTTTGAGAATTTTGAAAACGATAAACAATAATGAACTTTTGCGACCAGCATGTGAACATACTCTAAATAGCGCAACTTTTTTCTAATTTAAGCCACCCTGTATCTTCTACCGTTTTCAAGATCCCCATGCTGTGCATTCTTATCTTGGACACGGTGTATAACTGTGAGTAGAACAAGTGTATATATTTACAGGCTGTTAAAATAAATAGCATTTTCTCAATTAAAACATTAATTGAATGATGAAAAGTATAGAAAGAAACCGTTTAAGTTGGTGTTTACTTAAGTAATGTTTTAAACATGAGAAATGCATTTTTTTTAACTTATACAATTAATATAAGTATACTTAGTAGGTATTTAATTATTATTCATTAAACGCCGTGATATAAATTTTAATTGTTTATCGGCTATAAAATAATCGACGATGAATTGTCCCGGCGACGAAACGGCCGCGATTATCTGGCGGTACCGAATTGTCCCGGATCACATTTTCTCTGACGACTCTTCATTTAACAACACAATTGATCCGTACATCAATCTGACAACAAAAAACGCATTTACAACAAAGTTTTGGTCGTAGTCGCCTAATATTACAATATTACCGTTTGTCTGTTAACTACCAGGAAACCTATTTAGGTAACTGTTTCACTATTCCAGGACAACGCCGTTTAACAGCAACAGTCAACAAATCGAATGATCGAGATAACACAACATCCACTTCTTTTCCCCGTATTTCTGTAAAACGTTACTCTAAACATCTCGAAAACAGTTGTCTAACATAATAATATACATCGAATTCTAAATTTATAAAACAAATTAGTATACAGATGCCACGGAATCGGTAAACACAGAGATTCTCGGAGAACAATAGTAATTAGAACAGATTATTTGTCTTATAACGTCACGCCAACCCACGCGCATTCTTCTTCCATCTCGGTGTTGTGTAAACACGCTACTAGTATAGATAATGGTATAGATCCTGAAAGATTTACTATGCCGAACACTAATAAATTTCGTCCGGGACTATTTCGAATTTTCGAAAAAATCGAAATCGATAATAATTCCGGCAAATGTTTTAATTAAAGGCGGCCGTTGGAGGTCGACGATTGAATTCGAACTTAGAAACTGCCGTTGCGGTAACAAAGCAGTTGATAAATATGTAACGACCATGTGGAATTGTTTGGGTTTAACGCGATGATTGAGTACATAAATTGTTCACGTAAATAAATAGACGTTTTATGTAGTCTTCGTTACTTTTTAAGTACCCCAACTACGTAAACAGCGCCGAACGGTTTTAAAAAATAATTGACTAAACGGTGTGGACGTTCGCCTGTATAACTTTTTTTTTTGTTTTCAACAGAGATGAACAGAGGGATTTCGATTGATACAGCCGGCTTACAAAATAGTTCGTGATTTGTGGTGTTAGCGTCATTTCGTGAAGTGTCGTAGGTACACGTTTTTCCGAGTTTTTCTAATATAAACGTCTAACGAAAGCAGATGCCTACCTACTTAAAAAAAAAGATTATTTAAAAGAATACACGCATCGCCGTTTTTTTTTGTTTTGAAGAAAGTAAGCAAAGGTCATTTATATCGAAATTAGACATAATTTATAAAGGTACTCAGTTAAAAGTGAACTTTAATTTCTATTAAAGTTTCACTACGTACTATTAGAATAATGCGAAAAACTTCAAGGGACGATTCTTTATCGAAAATTAAGGGGGGGGGTATGTAAAGTTTTTTCTTAAAACGTCTCCTTTCGGAGTTACATCACTCAAAAGGCGAAGGTAAAAACAAGTTTTTAAGATTATTTTTCATTAATTATTGGCTTATTACCATAATTTTAAAAGAAAAATATTAATTCTGGTCAAATAATTGTATCTTTATTAATCAAGATAAATCGGGGAATTTAATGAACGTTCGTAGAAAATCAGGAAGTTTGGTACTGGTCAGGATAATTTCGATAACGTTTTTTTTATATATAATATATATCTCTAAAAATAATAAGTATGCTCATTTGCCTAATTTACTAAATAGTAGGGTAGATTTCGTATCTAAGAGTTTTTTGATCATATTTTTAAAGTGTACTATAATTAAGAAATTATTGTTTACCTACATAGGATGTTTTTATTATTTTAGAAGTCGGTGGGTTGGAGGAGGGGGAGGAATTATAGTAGAAGAAATTAGGGAAAATACCGGGAGAGAATAATTTTATTTTAGTGGGAACTCTGAATTCATTCGCGAGATTTGATTAGACTGTGGACTGGATTTAAACCAGTACTAAATCGTGCGGCACAATATTATTTGGTGACCGTCGAAAAACATACATTAATAATTCGTTCCGCTTTAAAAATACTGATACCGACGCCGGCGTCGGCATCGAAAATGATCGACAAAGTTTCTTTTCTATATGGCACGATCTCTAGTATGTGTAAGTTAACCTTCAACATTTACATAATTATACGATAGTATTACGTGCCATATGGATTGTTGAATCTTCCCCTAATAATAAAACAGCTTTATTCTAAAATACAAGGATTTATATAAATCGGACATAGTATCCTCTCAATCCCCTTCTGTTAACATTTTTTTTAGAAAACATAAACTGGGCTAATATATTTATTATAATTTTGTACATGTGACTACTGATGTAACTAATACCCACCTATTTAGGGTTCGTGCACTTTGAGGAGGTTAGATAACCTATTAACTATAATCCTCGTTGGGATCTATACAACTCTATACTTATTTACTCTTGCATAGCATGTAGGTTAGGTATATGTAAATCTTTTTTTGATTTCTTTCGTACAGATACGTTTAATTTGAAAGCTTGTTGAAATAGTTTTGTGGTGAATTTTCTACTCGTATTTACAGTACGCGGTAATAATGATTTACTATAGTTAGTTAAATTTTAATTGAAATTAAAATTACATTCCTTTATCAAATATAATAATTATATATATATATATATATATATATATATATATATATATATATATATTCGCGTCATAGCGTTTTACGCCTTGCTATTTCCAATTTCCATTGTCCTCTCTCATTCCATTCTCCGTCTAATCAGTTGTCTTTCACTCATGGATTTTTGGATCCCTTGACTCCAGTTTTTCCTTGGCCTTCCTCTTTTTCTTCTTCCTTGTGGTGCCCACTCGAGTATTTGTTTCGTCCATCCTCTGGACATGTCCGTACCATCTTAATTGTTTTTCTTCTATCTCCTCTATAATGGTCTTTTCTACTTCCATTATTTGTCTGACATATTCATTTGTTTTATGTTCTAGTCTTGAAATCCTCGCCGATCTTCTTATGGCGTCCATTTCCGTAGCTAATATTTTCCTTTTATCGTTTTCGGTCATTGTCCATATTTCACTGCCATAGGATAGTACGCTTTTTATTATAGAATTGTATATTCTAAGTTTGCTCCTTTTTTTAACGTTTTTTGACCATAATACACCATTGAGAGCCCCTATGACTTTCCGACTTTGTGTGATTCGGTTTTGAATTTCTGTCGTATCTTTACCTTCATTTGTAAATGTTACCCCTAGGTATTTGTACTGTTCTACTTCTTCAATCGTTATATTATTCTCAAGTGTTAAATCTCCTAATTTTGCTCCTATACTCATATACTTTGTCTTGGTAACATTCATCTCCAGTCCCCATTGTTGATATTCTTCCATCAGTTTCCTGGCCATATATTCTAAGTCATCCTTAGATTGTCCGATTACTACCTGGTCGTCTGAAAATTGTAATGTAAATAATGTTGTATCGTTCTTGATTTCATAACCCATCATTCCGCATTTTCTTTTCCAGGCTTTCAATGCGAGTTCTATATATATTTTTAAGAGTGTATACGATATACAACAACCTTGTCTTAGTCCTTTATCTATTGTAAACCCTTGTGATAGTTTATTGTCCATTTTTACTTTCGATATGCAGTTGTTGTATAGGTCTTGAACTGCCATTATGAGTGTATGGTTGATTTGTGTGTTTGTTAATGCTTCCCATAATTTTGTAATCGGTACTGTGTCGTATGCTTTTGATAAATCGACGAATAATAGATGTACTTCTCTTCCATAGGCTAGTTCTTTCTCTATTATTTGTTTCATGCAGAATGTATTGTCAATGCATGATCTTCCGGCTCTAAATCCGCTTTGATGTTCTGATTCTTTATCGCTATATTCCTTTTCTATTAGGTCTCTAACATTTATTATAACATTTCTCTAACATTTATATTTTAGGTCCCTATTAGAGACCTAAAATATAATAATTTAATTCAATTATTTAATGATGATAAGTCATTTAAAAGTCGTTGCGATCGAACCTAATATATAATTAGGTACGTGGGGTATGTCCAAAATCAATTTTTTTGCCACCGCTGTTCTGTATATTAACGTTGACCTTCTCGACATTTTTAAATTAATATATTTTATTTTATATTATTTAAATCGACAGATAATTATTTATCTAGTTAAATATTCGTATTTCACTTGGTAAGAGAGTAAAGGTTGAACACAAATATTAGGTAGGTATATTCTCATTTTTAATAAAAGGTGACCGCAATATAGAGTTTTTAAATTAAAACAAATCCTCGTTATTTGAATAGATACGTTATCTACTATTCGTTCGTAATGCGCAGCGTCCGCTTAATGTTGGGCCACACGAGCGTCGTTGGCGCCCATTTAACATTATCTTGGGTTAATGTTAAACGAAACACCGACGACGCTTCCAAAACGATTTTCGAGGTCTTAAATGAATTGTTTTTCAAACTTTTTTCACCACTTCGACCTCTAAACATGTACTGTGTAACACGTTAGTAGTAAATTGGCACTTTTAATTGACAAATTCAATAATTTCGAGTTCTGGCAAGATCTTGAAGGTGAAACATACAAATCCGGCACTTTTGGTCCTCGACTGCTGTTGCGCCACAATAACAGTAGAATTACATCACCACACACCCGCCCAACTTTAAACATCGGCCGGAAAACGCATTTAAGGCCATGTAGCGACTATTAAATATAAAGCACATTTAAATCCGAAGGCGAGAATGTAGTAGGTACTTATCGGTAGCGATATTATGGTAGCTCGGTAATAATAACCGACGTGGGTGGCTTTCCCCTCATCGTTATGCAGAAAGTCACCTCAAAGCTTTTCTGTCCGAAACCGATTTTTATCGTTCACGTAATGAAGGTGTTCTCTCGAGATATTACCAAGATAACGTCGAAAATTCTCGAACATTTCCATAAATCGCCAAAAATATATACTCGCTCTCGCGTACCACCGGACTGTAACTGTTTTCGCGAGCTTAAATTGTCCCATTAAAATACTGACGTGAGACAATTCAACCGGCGATTTACCAAAACCGCGTCCACATAATAACAAATTATCGCGAGGACAAATAACGCGCGCGCAATTAGGGTCTTGATTTTTTTTTGACTTTTCATACTCCCCTCGCTGACAACGATCCGTTCCCATTCAAACCGTATAGCGTTGCCTAAATATCACTGGCATTTAATTTTGGAAACTAACTTATTTACACGTTCCTTTTAAAAATAGGTTTAGGAAGATTAACGAGAATTTAAAACAAAAGTGTTTGAGGAAGTAACATTTCTTTCGTCAACGAGATTTGGATTCATTCATTGTATTATATATTCCCCGTTGTCCGCGTTTTAAATTTAATCGTTTGTATACGACCATCTAAATTTATTTTTCTTTGATGATAGGACAATAGCTATCAATCCGGGATATTTATTGCGACAACCTTTTAAAAACAGACAATACAATGCCAACAATAAGCTTTATTTTCTAGTAAATTTAAATTTTCGAACGCTTTTAAATAAAATCTGGATGTTTATGGCCGCGTCCCAATATCGAACCCATGTAGAATTTATAAGAAGAGGGTTTTATAACCGATAACATTTTTATAGTCACTGTAAAATCTTCCGTTTTTTGGCAGCGATGCGCTGCCATTGTTGTCTGTCTAAATATACAAGATTGTGAAATATTTACAGGAGGTTCTGTTAATTGTGTTTTGGAGGAAGCTGCGGAGTGACAGCCCGTAACAATACACGACACCGTGAACGTTCGTTGGCGAGGGAGGTATTTTTAGATAACATGTTTGTTTGGAACTCGTAAAACGTTTCTTTTGTCTCGGCTTAAACTTTATTGTCTAGTTTATTTGTGGTAAAGTCACGATGATACGTTATAAAGAACAAATAACAACGGCATCGATCTGTTTCTAAAAAAAAAACACAAGAAAAAACTCGGAATTGTTTTTCAAATAACGTACGACTGTTTAGGATTTATCTAACACATGGCAAAACATGTGCTTAAACAATAATATAAATAGTGGAAGTAATTGATGTAGGTATACATGAGACGTAGTCGGGCGGTCTCTCGAGATATACCCTCATCTGCATATCAAGCTTAGTTGCCCCAAATGTTACCCCTACAATCTGCTTCTGTCTGTAGTTTGTACTCCGTAGCTAACAAATACAAATGAATCTCTCCCCTGCTTCGCTAATGCACAGAAATTTGTACAAAAGGCATTAGTTTTGTAAACAGCGCCGCTAATGTATAAGTAGATTAATTGACGAAAGCGTACGGAGTTTTGTTTCTTTTACGTTGACAAATCAAATCCCGCGTAATAAATATCGCTTATACGATTTTAAAAACTTTAGGTACCTAATCTGTTTGACTCGAAAACGATACTTAAGCTCCCACAATTAATTATGTTGGTAGGTACTCTAATTTTTATCCCTAGAAATTTAAAAATATACAAAGACGTAGGCACGCCCGAGATTATTGGATAGGTATTTTAATTTCGATTTTCTCTAAAGATAGACACCTAATTATAATTTGTGTTTCCAGTACATTTATTTCAATTTCAGGGTCTTTTATTTTTAAGGCCGCTCGGCTAAATACTATTTGTAAAAGCTCCAACTAAAATTAATAGATGATTTATAATTGGAATAATACCACATGTTGAAAATTACTAAAGCACGACGTTCGGGACGGTCCTCGATCGGCGGTTACCAAAATGTGATTCGGTAACGAGATGGTGGAGCATTTTCTTTTTTCACGTCCACGAAACCGTTTTAAAACTACAAAAATTTAGTAAAACGATTCCCGCGGTTTAAATTGCCACTATATCATAGAGATCGTAAATTGGTGGACATTAATAAAATTTTAAGATAATTGACAAGCTAAACTCATGAGACACTAAAAGTTGTTATACGAAACCTGTTAATTATGGCTTTCGAGAAATTCAAAATTGTAAATTTGTTTAAATTTGTGATATTATAATTAGGCGGTTCGTAATAAAAAATGATATATTATAAATATTTTTGTGTCGGTTGGTGTTTTAAATTAATTTTTTTTATGAACGTTTAGGTTCATCTGCTGTTTACTTAATTATCTCATTTTAGCGACGGTCTATATAATAGCCGCCGTTTAAATATATTAATTGAGGCACTAAAAGTTCCAAATAATGAAAAGCTTACAATTTCTCGTTTGTCTTAATTTAGTAATTAAAAAATTTACGTTCGCATCACGGACGAGGCCGTGACTGTCTTTTTATGTTTCGTAATAGCCTTGCAAAGCAACCAACAATACGCCGTAAAAATGAAAAAAAATGGCGTAGAATTGTTGTGTAATTTTTCAACAAAGTATACTAAAATAGTACTTTTGTATTAATAAGTTCAAGGATATTCTAACAAGGAAGGTTAGGCAAGTGGAAATCTCCGAACAATTTAAAACTTCGCAGGATTGTAGTGCTAGTCAATCCTAATCAAGAGCCGTATTCCGTTTGTGCACTTGTGCGGTTTAAGAGGGTGAAATTCACCCTTGAAAATTGGAACTTTTTTCTGTGAAACAACAAGAGCTATCGCCAACAAACTATATATTTTTGTAAATGACTGTTCAAGACCTACATTATGATACAAAGATTAAGGATGCAAATCCTAAGGAGTGTCGTCCCTTCGAATTTTCACCCCTAATTTTGCCATACTTGGGTACATTTTTACATCGACAGATATGTAAAGGACAATTAAAACTATAATTTGAAAAAAAACACAACGCGATGTAGTTTTATACAGTAGGTGACATATTGAAAATTTATTCATTTGGAGGGAGGACTGCCAGGTGTGCGAAGCAGACCACAATAATTCTAAATAATTGATATTTCCATAATAAATTTCATCAAGTATCAAGTTTATCAAAAATGATTAAAACAAAAATTCAATTGTCTGCCACCGGTTGGATATTTCCGACCATATTATCTCTTAAACACATTAAGAAAATTTTAATAGTGTTGTAAGGTAGGTTTTTGTGCGATGGGAGCTTGGGCTATTACAGGGGTCGGGGAGTTTGATAAAAAAAATATGGAGATGACCGAAAATTTTTAAAATGTGTACCTTTTAGGAAATTTATTCTAAAATTATGTATTTTTTATTCAGTAAAATTATTTGAATAATCACTATCTACTGCCTTTATATCGCAGAATTATACGTTTACTCTAATTTTAATTTAAAAATTATTCGTGTGCCCTTAAGCATTGAAAATTTCCCTATTACAAACCATAAACCAGGTAAAAGTTTAATCGCATTTTTATGTGGCCGATAAAAATACAAAGCAACTAATAAAACATGCGCACCGCCTACTTTCATAGCTTATCGATGTGCGAACAAACAACTCGATGTTTTTGAAATAAAAGTGAGGGATTTGCTAGTATCCAGTGCATTTATATATGGAATTCTGCAAAAACCGCTTCAGATCTTTCGCGTTACTGGTAGAGAGCGGTAGTGTTTGTTTCAGTAGTTCGAATTTTAAACTAGGGCGTCGTATTGTTCGTGTGTGCGAGGAGTGCACGTTCGGTTAATAAGGCCTTTTTGCGTGTGAGTGCGCGAGTGTTGGTGTGTTGTGTTGTGTTGTATACTCTAAAAGGATTACGAATAAAAAGGATTAATACGACGACGAAAGGTCGGATTTTTCTTTGTCGACTAACTCTCCATGTATTTATAAAGTGTAAATACATGGACATTTAAGATGTAAAACAAATTCTCCAAAAATCGAGCTTGATTAGGCTCTTGGATAGGGACTCGGTTAGGGTCTTGCTTAGGGACGGTCCAATTTCGGAACGAAATTTTACCTTGCGTAGGTATACGTGTGTAATAATACAAGTTCGCAGTCAACAAGAGAATCTACGCTGGAAATTAATGATAGAGGGAAAACGATTCCTACCTTTTGGTAGGAAATACAAAAAAAATTTAGAAGTTTCCTAGTTTTTCTTATAGTCTGTTATAGACAAGTGGCAGTCGCAGCGGCAGCATTGTTAAGCTAAGCGTCCACTAGTCCGCATCGGACGCACAGTACCGTCCCTTAAAATTTTCACTCCTAATTTTTGTATCATAATGTAGGTCTTGAACAGTCATTTACAAAAATATATAGCTTGTCGGCGATAGCTCTTATTGTTTAACAGATAATAAGCAAAATCGAAAAAAGTTCAATTTTCAAGGGTGGATTACGTCCTCTTAAACCGCGTAAGAGCACGACGGGACATGGCTCTCGATTAGAGTTGACTAGTACTACAATCCTGCAAAGTTTCAAATTTTTTGAGATTTCCACCTGTCTAACCTTCCTTGTAAGTTCCTATTTATAAGAAAAATGTTTCGCAAACGCAGGTGATCCTTTTATTAACACTCATGTCAGTTATAATAAATTGATTTCTTAGCTTTCAAGGAACTTTGGTACGTTAGAAACTTTCAAGGTTCAAATAACACGCTCCAATATTTATTAGTTAATAACAAATTTACAGTTTAGTCAATATTTATTAAGCGCTTAAGTAATAATTATAAAGTTGGGTTTATTCGGTAATAGCGATTTTCGGAAAATTTTCAGTTAAATACTTCAAATTCGGTAAGAAATTCTTTAATTTTTCAGTAGGTAGGTTAGGAGGTTAGTTAGGAAAAATGCAATTTTTTCTAACCAGTCCGGAAAAGTGTAACAGAAAAGAAGCAATGAAAAAAATTGTTAAATTTTAATTTGTTTATCGTTTTCCAAGGCAATGAAGTTAAAGTTTAAGCCCAGTTCTCTCCGGTTATTAATCATTGGATCGGTAATACGAAATATGTTTTTGATCCTTTTTCAAACATCTCTGTTTGCAATTTTCAATAAAATGCGCCGTTTTCGAGTTAATCTGAAAAAAATGATACCATTTTTTTTAAATCTTATAAAATGTGCCTACTTGAAAATATTTTTCTAGTGCCTACATGTAATTTTTCAAATACAAGAAATTCCGATAAAATTGTGAAAACGGGGTTTGACATGTTTGGGTAAATATGACATGTACGTACGCAAACTTTCACTGAAATTCGATTTGAGCACCAAAAGTCCTTCATCAAATAATTCGAAGATTTTTCGATTTTTCACTCATTCACAAAGTTAAGCGAATGGCGGCAGTATTATTCGAAAATTCGACGATCGGGAAGCGCGCGCGGTAACTGCTAATCAAACTTTAAAATAGCTCGACCGTCGAGTTACTTGCAAAACCGGAATTATTACAAGTGTACAATCATTATCGTCGAGAAAACGATCCGCGCGGCTTCCTTTAAAAACTGCGACAGAACCTCTCGAAAGCGCATCAGACAAAAGCGTCCACGTCCGTCCGTTAAACATATAATATAAATTGATAGGAAACATCGATTGAGCTGATTTCCTTCTCCCCTTGTTCTCTTTGTACCTTTTTGCGCGCAACATCGTCGTCCTTTGGCTTTTATTGTGTTTGCCTAGCGGGATAATGTCAGACCCCTTTTTCTCTAACGTTTAAAAGCTGACCCCCCGGCTTATTTGCGAAGTTTTAAATAAATGTTTATTCTAAAATCACGAGACATCAAAGCGAATAATCACTGATGCCATTGTTTATACAATAAGGAGAACTCGAAATGAATTTGACGGTAAAGCGGCGTTTTAAAGTAAAAGTAAGTACCCGCCTATATCTATGTACAAATTAATTATAATGGCGCATCAACGAAGAAGCTTTTAAGAGTCGTTAATTTGGAAATACAAAGACGCATCGTTCGATTGAAGTTTCGTAAGTCTGATATCTGAGAAGTTTCTTCCTACTTTATACTTAGGTAGTATATATATATATACAAGTACTATCTTATGTTAAATTCGGTATATTTCCTCTCTAATGTTGCAGGAGCGTGCTCCATTGTTTAAATACAATTTTGTCGTTTGCTAATTAATGTTAGGAACATCAAAGAAGATGTTTCTCGGTCTTGATGCTAAAGAGCCGGTAACTGCAGGAGGGGAGGCGGAACTCCCGGGTTTGTTCGCAGGAAACTTGTTAAAACAACCTCAAACCATCATGGAATCTGAATCCGCAGTTGACTGTTTAGCATACTGTTTCTCGGTCGGCAATGGAGTAATTAGGTTTCCTTGTAATATTCTCGCCTGGCGACAACATAAACTATACGAGTTTATACGGAAATGTTTGTTTAAATTTTAACGTCTACGACGAAAAATTTATTATTTGAAAACCCGTAAATATATGTATAGATAGATATACACGTACTTACTTTCAAAGGAGCGTTTGAAAAAAATTTAATCACGTAAAAAAATCAATGGTCAAGATAAATAGCGACCGTCCGAAACCAAACAATGACCGGTCGGTAATTACATCATTAGTCGATGCCAGGGAAGGAATTTCATGAATATTAATTCAAAGAGCTTAGAATTTACAAAGCCACTGATCGAAAATCAGTAGGTACGGTGATTACCAAATATGTCTTGTTAACGGTAATAATGTTCCTCGGGATGCCAGAAGCTGAACGTTTCATTAACGTAGAATATATTTACTTATTTATATTGCTAAAAGGATATTTGAATTGGTATTTGTAAACAGCGGGATCGAACCTATCGAATAGCTCGACCACTGCGATTCAATAACGTCGTATCGCTTTATATAAAAAGACGTTCTTCTTTGCGTGTATTTTAATTAGATTATGAATTTGGGAATAAAACGGGAAAATTTTGAGGCTTCTGATCGGATATTTCGTTTTGAAAACAATTCGCGAGATCAGTTTTTACATACAAATTAATTTATCGTCGACTCATAAAAATGTTTTCGGTTGTTTATCGCAAGGTATAAAAATATCGTTATTTGTGTGTTCAATTTTTTTGAAAAGCACGTTCGGGTGGTGATCTATTGACGTTGTGCTTTTTCAGGATTTATATTAAGGCGAATTACAGTTATAGAAATTTCATTCCCTTCGCGTCGTTTCAAATAATATAACATTTAAGTCGAAATTATATGTATGTGCTTGTCGTTGTGCTTTACGTTCTTGAAAACCGAAAACAAATCTTTGTCAAATAAACCTACTTACTAGGGGCACATCATCATTAAAAAATAATATCAGGTTGGGAAAAAGTTTCTTCGTATTTTCGCGGTAGATGGCTTTAAGATCGCATAACTCTGGTACTATTAATCGAATTTAGTAATATTTACATGCAAATGAAAGCTGACATTTCACAGAACAAATTAACCTAAAAAATTGTGATATTTATTCACTCAGTCAAAAGTTATTGCGTTTTGAAAATGAGTGAAAATAAAGAGGAAATTAGATACATTTTGAAATTTTATTATAAAAAATGGAAGAATGCGACTCAGGCTGCTAAAAAAAATTGTGATATTTATGGACATGATGCAGTATCAGTACGCGTTGCACAAAGTTGGTTCAAGCGTTTTCAAGCTGGAAATTTTGATATCAAAGATGCACCTCGCTGTGGTCGGCCAATCACTGAAAAAGTCGATGAAATCATGAGAAAAGTTGAGCAAGACCGGCATATTAGTAGTTATGATGTTAGCAAGGAACTAAAAATCGACCACAAAACAGTTTTAAACCATTTGCAAAAGGCCGGATATAAAAAAAAAACTCGATGTTTGGGTGCCACATGATTTGGCAGTGAAAAATTTAATGGATCGAGTTTCCATCTGCGATTCATTGCTCAAACGGAACGAAATCGAACCATTTCTGAGACGGCTCATTAAGGGCGATGAAAAATGGATCACGTACGATAATAATGTACGAAAAAGATCGTGGTCGAAGCAAAATGAAGCTCCGCAAATGGTGGCAAAACTAGGATTGACGCCAAGAAAAGTGATGTTGTGTGTGTGTGGTGAGATTACAAAGGAATACTTTATTACGAGCTGCTCCCATCCGGTCAAACAATTGATTCTAATCTCTATTGTCAACAACTGGAAAGATTACGTCAAGCAATCGAGAGAAAGCGACCAGAATTGATCAATAGGAAAGGCGTTGTCTTCCATCACGACAACGCCAGACCCCACACATCTTTTGCGACCCGTCAAAAATGGAGAGAGTTTGGCCGGGAAATTTTGATGCATCCGCCATATAGTCCTGATCTTGCACCATCAGATTTTCATTTATTTCAATCTCTACAGAACTCTCTTAATGGTGTAAAGTTGATTTCAAAAGAGGTCTGTGAAAATCACTTGTCGCAATTTTTCGCTAAAAAATCACAGAAATTTTATAGTGATGGGATTATGATTTTACCTCAAAAGTGGCAAAAGGTGGTCGAACAAAATGGCACATATTTAGTTTAATAAACTTCATTCATAATATAAAAAAAACTTGTTTCATTTTCGTACTAAAATACGAAGAAACTTTTTCCCCAACCTAATATAATTGAACATCGTGTTATGTTTTCTAAAAAGAACTAAACACTAAGATACTAAACAACATTTATTTGAAAGATTATGCGATAAAATTAATATCACGTATAATTACTGAAATATACAGGGTGTTTCGGAATAACTATTTCTACTTTTCAGATGTGATGGAGGGCCTACAATTGAACACTTTTGCAAGTTCGATTTCATACCTCGTTTAGGCGTGTGCGTTAATGGAAAAATTTATTTCATAATACCGTTTTCAAACTTTGAAAAGATCAAGATAAGAAAGAAAGCACACATAGACTTAAGTTCGAAAATGTTTCGTTTCCGAGTTACCCTTAATATGTATCTACTATTATTTTCGTAAAATCACCCTGTATCTCGGAAACTAAACGTTTCCGGACATTATTTTATTACAAAAAAGTGTTTAATTAAATGTCCTCCATCACATAGAGGCTTGCACAGAACAAGCTTTTAACATACGAAAGTATTTTTATTGAATATTAAAAATCAAAATTTTTGTGTAACTATTTTTCGGAACGTTAAAATTTATTCGACAGACAACCTTATATATTCCTACTCTATTCGACTGTCGTGGTCGTCAAAATCGGCAAACATATTGCTACGGTACAGCCCCACTTTGGTTATTTTATATTATTATTATTATTTTAATTATATTAGGGGGACCGGAAAATAATGTCGCTTTTTTACATTAAATTCAAACAAGTTTTTATTTTTAATCGATGACGTAATCACCCTCGTTATCAACAATCTTTTGCCATCTAGGCGCAAATTTTCAATGTCGGATCGATAAAAATCAATTCATTTTTGAGCAAAACATCTGGAGATGGCATTTTGGATATCATCCAAATTTTCAAATTTTTTACTGAATCTGGACTTAGAAAGCCACCTTTGGCATTTACAAATATCTAATGCACTTGGATAAACATCGTAAATGTTTTTGGTAGCAACTGTTACGTTACTACCCTTGTGAAACTTAAAAAGCATACAATTCCAGGATATGTTCCTCTTATAGTATTTGGCTGGCCATTTCACCTAAAATTGTAAAAAAATTGAAGATTTAATTATTTATAAGTAAACAAGTCACGTTAACCTTAAAATATCTTTGGTGCGACTTTGAAGTATACAATGAGCTGATAAATGGTAAACAAATATCGATGTGCGCAGAAACGACATTACTTTCCGGTCCCCCTAATATTATATTATCTACACTTATTTTTAAACTAATTTTAAGTTATTAATTATTTATATTAAACTATCTTATCGACTATTAATTTTATACTATTTCTATTTGCTGTTCCTCCTTTCTGTACCCTTTTTATTGTTCGTTTCTTTCCACACTTTCAATCTTCATTTCCAATCCACGCTCCATTCGACTTCCTTCACTCCTCTGCCACTTTTATTTACAGTCTTTCACAAATTTTTTTCTCTCTTAATTTCTCCCTTACAATTTTTATTTATTCCCCTAAATTTTTAATTAATTTTGACATTTTCTAAAATTTACACACTTATTGTTATACTCATTTTATTGTTTTTTGTATCCTGTATCATAGCATTTTGTATGTAGTCACCTAATATTGAAAGGAATTTTCTTAATTAAGTTTTCTTAACAGTAACCGATGTCATTCGTATAAAACATTAATTGTCGCTTTTGCAGTATAATATTCGATTAAATGAAACGACTAAAATTAATCTTCGATCGGCTATTAGTAACCTACCTTTCGTAACCTAAGAATATCTATAGCAATTCTCGTACCTAATCTCTAGCTCAGCGCACACGTCATTAATTTGATTAAAATAAAATTAGCCTAAGTTGGCCGTTCGCTATAGTACCTACCTACTTAAGTTTTTCGGGGTCGTCAACATAATTTAATCGCGAGATTACCCGAGTAATAAAATCACGCGGCGAATTAGGTGGGCATTTAATCCGTTTCTAAACAAATACGAGTAGGAATTTCAGCGGGGCGCGCTAGTTACATTAAACGTGTAACATGTTATTTAGATAAGTCGAGATAAAAATGAATGCGCGAAGCAACAAAAGATATACGCGGCTCGGCTCGCAACCTGGATAATACAGCAATAAATTATATTATTACCTTGTCCGCCGTGTATAATATAAATTGATTGGAATTTTATACCGTGTTCCGGTGCAATTGCTCGTGAAAGCCAGGCATCTCTCCCGCGGAAAAAAGCTCACGCGTGTATAAGTAAAAATGTCGATGAAGAAATAATGCGATCGATTATTATTATGATTCGTACAACGGGTCCATTTAACGGACCTTGTTCGATTAAATGATATAGTGCGCAAATATTGTCGCATAAACAGTAGCTTAATAATGAAGTCTAGACGATAGCTGACGAAAAGCAAACGAAACTAGGCCAGAAAAAAAAAGAAATACACAGGGGGCTACGTGGAAATTGTCCAAAATTTTATTTACAGAGACATTTTTATTTTCCTCTTAAACCTTTAGAATTATTATCTACCTACAATTAGAAAAAAATTTCATATTTTCAAGTGTATAAATACTTTTATAAAATTTATTTTTGCACTAATGGGCGTTTAATAATAATATTTGTATTTTGTATTTAATATTCAAAATTTAATTAAGATATTAAGGGTTATTGAAAATAATTCAATGCGTGTACAACAAATGGGGCGCTAAAGTAATGCGGCTGCTCGCTGTTCAAACGATTTGAGATATAAATTTGAAATTTTGCACGTTGTAATGGGAAATGTTTTATCACATTTTAGGACTAAAAAATTTTTTTTTCACAGTTAATTTTTGAGTGCAATCGACATCTTGAATTTTTTAAATAACAGCATACAATACACAATTGGAAAGCTTATTTATTAGAATTTTATATAGGGTTACGCAACAAAAAAATGCAATAAACGTTAATAAATAGGTGTGCACTTCAAAACTAGCAATCTCTGACTGAAATTAACAACTACACTCTTAAATCTAGCCAACGCTGCATTAAAGATTTGAGAGTGCCAATCCGAGCAGTTGTTAATTTCAGTCGGCGGTTGCTAGATTCGAAGTGCAGCATAATTCAAACATTTATTAACTTTTATTGCTTTTTTTTTGTTATGTGACACTATGAAAAATGACGTATTCCAGAACCTATGGAGCTATTAAAAAAAAAATGCAAGACAGCGTCTGTGCTCAAAAACTGATTGTGAAAAAAAACTTTTTTTTAATACTAAAATATGCATAATCATTTCCGATTAAATCGTACAAAATTTTAAGTTGATATCTCAAACCGTTTGTACAGGACCGTCATGTTTCGTTACTTTTATTTCACCCTATATACATATATATATATATATATATATATATATATATATATATATTTTTTATTTATATTTATATATAGATATTTTTTTGGAATCTTTCAACGAATATTGAAATGAAGTTTAGGTTATTATTTTCCATTTTAACCGGCAGAAGTTAGACGTAAGCATCTTACGCATAACCTTTTAGTAAACGAAATATCCAGAATTATATCGAATGTTTAAAAACAACGCCTACGTCGAACACAATTAAATGAAAACAGACCAACGAGATGTTCTCGAAAATCGTCGTGCTCGAGCATTTTTTTTTTAAATTAATTTCTACATATTGCTATACTACACATTGTTGCCATTATTATTTACTATGTTTCACCTTGTATATTATACCTATATATTTATAAGTTATAAATTATTTATTTTAAAATTATCTTATCTACTTTTAGTTTTATACTATTTCTATGTCAGTTCCTCCTAGACATTAACAGTCTTGCTCTGTTTATAATCATTCACTATTTCTCACCCTTTTTACTGTTCGTTCCTTTTACCACTCCCAATTTTCATTTCCAATCCACTCTCTATCTGAGTTCCTTCACTGCTCTGCTACTGCGTATTTTCTTGCCACTTTTATTTACCGTCTTTCACAACTATTACCCCTCTTAATTTCTCCCTCACATTTTATTAATTATTTCCCTAAATGTTTTTTAATGATATCTGGCATTTCTAAAAATTACACTCTTAATAATTTTCACTGTCCCTCCGATCTTTTTATTCTATTCTATTGTTTCTGGTATCCCGTATCGTAGCAATATGGATAGTGACTAATTAAGTCAAAACTCAAAAAAATGCTCAAAAAATATGTTTTTGATTCGCGCACTTTTCTCGTTTCTTAGATTTTGGTGTTCTCTTAGACAGTTGAACAAAGATCTGTTGCAACGGCTTTTTACCTACTTTATTATACTCGTTCCACGGCAAGGCACCAGTTTCTATAATAAATAATTCTTTAAATATTTTTACTGACATTACTCAATCGCTAAATCTTAAATATATTCCTTAAAATCGTTGTTAGATAATTAAAATGTCCGGGGTTAGAACGTGACAATGAATTTATATCATCTTAAACGACCACGCATCTGTCGGTTGACAACTTGAATTACATAAAGTTTTGCTGTTGTGTCTATTCAAGAATTTGGTATTTCCCTCCTGCTGCTCGTGTTCTGTTTTAAATTTATTTTTTTTAAATATAATGTCTTTTCGATGGGTAGGTAAATAACGAAAATTTACGAATACCTGTTTATGAATGGTTAAAATTTGCAAGTATGTGACATTTTTTTAAATATTTTTTTAAGTAACAGATAAAAATTAATGATATTTTTAGCGATTATATGTATGTATCTACGGTTGAATTATGTGATTATTTTTTAAATTCATTCTGTTATCTTCTGTCGGTATCCAATTAAACATCATTCAACACAAGTTTACAGTCCTAAATGTTTAACTAAATAGCGCACTATCGTTGTATATGATAAATTAAATTGTCATCCAGTTTTTAATATAAAAACTCCGATACCGGAGTACTCCGGAGTATCTATTTTTGCTACTAAAATCGATCGAGATATTTTTTGTTTACAAATTACACGTCGATGAACTTAATTTTAATATCTTCCTGGACGGTATGATTTTATACGCAAATTAAACCTTAAAGGCTAATAACCTTCCTTGAAAAGTCACGT
Source organism: Rhagophthalmus giganteus (assembly GCA_036326145.1). Taxonomy (NCBI): domain Eukaryota; kingdom Metazoa; phylum Arthropoda; class Insecta; order Coleoptera; family Rhagophthalmidae; genus Rhagophthalmus; species Rhagophthalmus giganteus. Next base: position 2,566,067 of record JARFJA010000036.1, read on the forward strand.
ATGTAAGCAGTGCTTTAGGCGTAACAAGTATAAATATCGCCCTGGGCGACGCCGTGCCTTTTTTTGGATCGTTTAAACGCGTAATGTGCCACAACAAAAACATTTCTTAGCAGGAATACGTTTAAAATCTTAAAAATATATTATGGACGGATTTATGTATAGTTTTCAAAACAATTTCAGTACTTGTAATGCGACATTTTTGATACGTGTGTAAATGTATGCACCTGATTGAACCCTCGCGTACGAGGGTGCGTTTTTAAGTTTGCGGAACGAGGAGGGTAATGGAGAGTAAATAAAAAGACAGAACAATTTTTCTATTTCAATGTATTCACCCTTAACCTTAAATACATTGTTCGAATCTGTCAATTAACTTGTACGTACGCATTCGAAAGAAAATACGCTAAAACTACATCCGCAACTTCTTTATCACTGGTAAATTTTTTTCCACGCAGTTCGTTTTTCATTTTCGGGAACAGTTAATATTCGCTGGGGTCAGCTGCGAACTGTATATAGGGTGGGTGGTTTAAAACTGCGAAGCCCGCCTTGTGCAGAACTTGACTCGTGTGCACGGGCGCGTTGTCGTGCAAGAGCAGGACACCTTTGGCCGGTTTTTTCTATGTACGACAATGTACCTGTTACGTCATAACAAGTAAGTAGTAGGAGAAAGGCATGTCCCACTCCATACGCACCGCACATATTAGATAATATAAAGAAAGACTACAATTTATTAAAATTGTAAAAATACGAGGTACGAGGCGACAACACTGTGTGAAACGTCATCATTTACCAACTTTTTAGTGGTGACGTGATCGCAAATGCATGTTATCAAAGCACCTTAAAAATTCCATGTCCGTATAATTTACTAAAACACAATTATTCGGATTATGAATAGGTATCGCATTTGCATCAGCAATTCCAACATTCGGCCGTTTTCGCGGAATACAATAAATTGCGCTGAACTTTCTAGAAACATTTTAATACATAGTGTTTTATTTATATGTACAACATTCCTTTACTAATCTTTATAAATTCCGTATATCTTTTAAACTTAATGGTAGAGGATTCCCGGCCGTTTAGGTTTTTAGCGGGTTTTATATGACATTACGCGTATAGGTTGTATATATGTCTACGTTTCGTTCTGCATTATAAGTAAAATGCCGTTATTTCGATCGTTATTTACAACAAGTCGATGACGTTGCGCAACATAATATTATTAAACAAAGTAACCGCTAATTGGATTTATACCATAAAACGTATTTATTGTACATTTACAAGATTCGATTGGTGCAACTATTCCACTTGCCAATACGACAGTAACATTAAAGTCGTTTATAAATATTTATCAAACGTGAAAATAAATTATAAACAATCACACTTAAAGATAATGTATGTATATCTTGTTTAAAAGGTAGGCGATCGGCGTACTGCCGTTTTATGCTCTAACCTAAAATCAGGAAGTGAATTATCTGTAAATAATTTATTTTTCAAGTTAATACTACGATTATTAAACTGATTTCAACATTTGCGGCAATGTATTAACATAAATAAAACAACTTGTTAGAATTCAAATTACGTATAATTAAATTATATTTTTGTACGACGTACGAGAGACGCGTTAACGAAAGATAACGGCAACACTGGGGGTGAGGACGATCCAGATTTAAAATTGATTCCATAAGTTAGATCCATTTCCAAAAGTGCAGCTAATCGAATTTTATATAAGTCCACGAAGAATTGAATATAAACGAATCGTAGCGTTCGCCGTAAACATCTAACTCGCTTTCTATGCCCGAAAGCTCCAAAGAAAATTGAGGCGCCGATATCTTTTCTTTTTAATGGTGAAGAGAAATCATAGGTCGCGGCAACCAACGCTGCCTAAATGCCAACGTTGGTACATTTTTAATCGTTTTCGCGCTGCTTCTCTTTGCGACATCTCCAAGAATCCAATGCCGAGGAGATTACCTTTCATTGCACGTAAGTGTATTTACTGTTCATCTCCGCGATACGTTGAATGTAACTACATTTTCCGAGGTTAGTTGTTTTTGGAGGCCCTTTTAGACCGATTTTATTGCTTTATTTCAGTTTAACAGTGGACATCTCTTTAATAAGGGCATTTTTATAATATTAAGGACACTTTCGAATGTTCCGACTCGATGCCATAAGCGTTAACGTACTAAACAAAACCTCTTTTATGTGGACACTTTCTAATGCACAAATATTTTGCGTTGAGATTACCTCTACATTATGGACATTAAAAAGCTATGATGCTGATGAATTTACGTTGACGATCCAGGGTCTTAAACCCTGTTTGATCAATTCAAGATCGATTAGTTCTAAAAACTGTAACGTAATCGTCAAAGCTATGTTTTCTCTTCGGTAAGCGGGCTTCCTACAATTGCTAATCAATATTTTATAGACGACGTGTGAGGAAAATTTATCGCTTACCTTGGCCACAACATGTTGTCTTCGAACATAAAAGTGACTTGAAAAGAAATGGGAATTCTTGTTTCAAAAAAAGGTACATTATAATGCAAGAACTGAACGGTTTTTTCCGAGGTTTTTTTCTAAAGAACCCCAAATTGTCTTTGAATTATTGTATGGGGAAATTAATCTAGGTATAGACTTTATTGGATATTATTTCAAGAATTACGTATCTTTTTGATTTTTATCATCTAAACGTAGGTTCGTGTCGGGAGTTCATTTTTTGTGTGTGTTTTCGAATACGTACACCAGTCGGGCGTGTAATTGGGTCCTAAATACCCGTGTTACTTCCCAGGCGGCACACTGGCGTTTTAAAGTCGTCAACTATTCGTCATTTGGAGACCAATGGGGACGTCGTAAATGACGTATATATGACGTCAATTTGACGGGTTAATGTCACAGCCCAACGACGTCAAATTATGACCAATTTAGTACGTTACTTGAGACGTCTAGTTGACGTCTAGTTTCCTTAAATGGAACGTCGATTTGACGTCCCATTGACGTAATCCCAAAGCATTAATGCATTCAATATAATTATTATTTTATTACAAAAATGAAGGTACAAACAAAGAACCTCAGTCTAAAAAATTAAACAAAGTATGTCAATATATCAAAGAATGAACACAAAATTATTTGGATTTACCTACTTAATAACCAAATATCGATATTATTATTATTATATACTAGTAATACAATAATATATTTAAGATAAGATGTAAGCGGTAAATATAATATAAGATATACAGTGTCCACGAGTTCTGCGATCATTTAATAGAGCCCAAACTAAGCACAATAGAAAAAAAACTATTTTAGATGAAAGCTTGCTGGTTGTAAGAGTCGCACAATGTAAAATTTCACACCAACAAAAGACATCTAAATAAATTAATAAGGAAATGGGGGTCACTCACGTCACAAAGATAACCTAGTCACCTATATGTTAAAATCTATAGAAATTAGTACAATTTGTCTGTTTCTCGTTAAGCCATGATTTGTAAAATTATTGTAAAAACTTTTTCTTTCGCTTTTTTAATTATTTAAAATTATTCGTTTTAACTTTAGGTGGCGATAGGCTGATTAATTTTTCGCTTACCGTTAAGAAATTATATCGAAATTTACAATATACAAATTTACAACGTAGGACTCACTGCAAAGTAAAATCACTAACCTAACAAAACCGCTGGTAGTAAACCAAAGCGCGAACAGCATGCACAGTGGCGTGACACTTTAAAGGAACTAGTTTTTTTTTTTTTTTAAAAGTTCTAACCATTGACGTACACAATTAGAATAAATAACTGGATGTGATTTTACTTACTTGTTTAGTTGTATACTAGCGTATTTATAACGTATAGAACTATTACTATTAATCGCATAGACGCGATAGTGCACAATTCCAAAATAGATTTATATATTGTTTAGTTAAAATTTTGGATTATAACCTAGACATGTTAGAAAAAATTACGAATATTTTACGCTTTAAATTAACACTTCAAAACGTCTTTATTGTCACTTTTCCAGTAAGGATTCAGGGCTTTGGAATGACCAAACAAGGACGTCTCAACGACGTTCTTTAAGACGTCAAATGTTTGTCGCGCGTACGTCACTTATTGGGTCCACGACGTCGCCGACGAATAATTACCAATAATTGACGACATTATGACGGCAGTGTGCCGCCTGGGTTATACACGTTGTGATTGTAATAATATATGCACCTACATAAATACACGAATAACCTAATAATTCGATAAACTATTAAAACATCAGGTCCCACCTCTTGTTCTCGATTAGGAATTTCGAACCCGCCAATAGACCAAAAGAATATTTCGACAACGCGCGGAATTTCGATTTAAATGCCTAAAAAAGAACCGATCGAGCCAAACTGATGGCTGCCACTACGCTACAGATAATACCGAAGACGATAATGTCCGCGCTGTCCATGTTGAATAAACGGTCGTTTTAAATCATCAAGCGAAAATAGAAATAAACTTTAAGAAATAGTCCGTAATGACCGATGGTGGGAATAACTGGTATGTTGTATTCTCAGTGAGCGCGTATGCTAATGCCGGGCCACGAGCGCGGATGTCCGCACCTCTGAGTTATACCCGCTCTATTACAAGGGTAAACACACCACAGTGGGCTGATGCCAGCCACCTATAACAAATTTAAATAAATAACACAGCTTAATGATGTGAGGCCCCCCGTGCGAGGTCGCGCCGTTGGGGTCGTTCAACACGGCCTGCCACGTCTCTTACGTTCGTGTACAACTAATCATTTAACTAACATGATTGTTAATTTATAATCGAACTGTAATTACTTGCTTCGTCAACGAACTGGGTAAACGATTCGCGCTATTGTTAATAACGGCCGACGATAACAGAAAATTGTGACGCGAACGCGGAAGACGTATTTTACCAATACGTACACAATAACGTGCCTGTTATTTAAAAGGGTAATTTTTCTAATTTCGATAATACACGCGCGATATGATTGATACCCATTATTTTAATTGTAGGCTTCCACGACCGGACTCGACGTCTAAAATTTGATATCTTTCGAATTCGGACGTGGCATCGTGGTCAAAATCGACGTTTCGACGACCGTTGTGAGAGGCCCCTTCCGGATAAAAAACGGCAGCTTCTAAAAAACGCAATTTGTTGCAAACTGTTGCAAAACACTTCGCCTCGCAAACGTTTCGACTTATTTAACTAACTACTTTAACTCGCGACTTATTGCTTGATAACATAGAAACTTCAACTGCATTTATTTGTACAACAAACGGCAACGGACCGATTAATTTTGTTTTACATTCCTTTTAATTCCGCCTTAATTGCCTTGGATTTCATGTGATTATCGTTTTTGTGTGCGTAAGTCTTGGTTTTAATAGAGGACTTTCAGGAATTGTGTATCACCTTCAGGTTAGGATTTTATTAATAATTAATTTATGATGACGACGCGACGGTAGTGATCGCTTTTCAGTTTTTTCAGCTAACAATATATAAGTTAACTATTTGCGGTGAACGATCTAAACTTTTATTTAATTAAGTTACAGCGTTGAACGACCACTTAAAACAAACAGAAAAGCTGTGGTCGTATAAATTCTCGAGCCGTCCTATAAAAATCGAAATTGCGGTTTGAAAAACGCCGACTCCTATTTCCTAACTGTTACATTATTTAATCGCGTTATCAACGGAAAGAGATTAGCCCATTTTCGGAGTTAATTAATTTTCTTTATGTTACCACAACCAATTTAACTTTTGAGGACAAAGATTGCTTTATTTAAATTAAACAGAAAATAAGTTGTTTTCGAACTAAACGTGGCTGAATACTATGGAAATTACCTGTAGTCCTCACAAAACGTTCAAAACGACAAACAAATATTGGAGTTTTTAATTAGGTAATGGTTCTAATTTTGGATTCTCATAATATGTGTATTTAATAGAAATTGTATATTTTAAGTACCTATATAAAATATGTTAATGTTATAGCGGGGCGATTAGAAAAATGAATTGTTAATTATATGTTATATTTACGATATTAAAACTATATTTTAATTTAGTTTTCGGCAAAGTTAATTAACCTGCATTAAAACATTAATTTTCCATATACAAAATGATGTTTAGATAAATACCTAAGTAATAAGGATAAAATATCAAAATAATAATAATTCCCGAAACGTTTCCAGCTAATAATTATTTTTTGTCTAAAGTTTCGACAGCCAATATCTCAAAATGTATATTTCCGCACTTAAACCCTTTTGTGGCCTCTAACCCTTTCCAATTATGTTAAGATCGAGGTTAACATGAGAAGGTCTTAGAAACTACAGAGCTCGATTTGTAAACTAACAATAAGCCAACTTCTTCGAATACCGAAGAGGTGCGTTACACTAATGGCAAGCATATAAAGCTCTAAATATCCAACATTACCACGAATATTACTAATATCCTATATGTTTTGTTTCAGATGGTCCAATAGAAGAACTTACTGCGATGCTGGAGAAAATCTTGGTGAGTACTTTAACATTTTTTTCAAACTATGTATACGAAACGGTTTATGAAAAAAAAAACATGAAAAATTATCATTTTTCGATCAACTATTAAAAATTAAATTAAACTCTAAACGCCCAACGAATTATTGTTGACTAATTAAACGGGAACGTCGATTATCTAAAATTAAATGAAAGACAATGTTTATAAAACAGTTAAAACATCAGTAAAACGTCTCGAGAACAAGGTGAAAATTGTAAGTCTACGTCGAGGGATATTCACCGCCCCGCACCGCCCTTCATTTTCTCGCACTACCCCTTCACTTGTTCACTAAATGATCTCGGTGAAAAACTGCTCGGTCATCGTTGTTGCAAATACAAATATAAAAGGCAATATATTTTATTTTTTTACTTTTATTACGGCGCGTTTCGCATTTTCAAATATTTGTTTTAAGAATATTTTTGACAAACTATCGCTCGACGATTTAACTATTTTCAATCCAAGTTTATTTAGTTCGCGTTTAAAGCAATACAGGTTAAATTAAGTAGGTACCTACGTATAAGTAGATACACGTCGCGGGTAATTTAACTTTTCGAATTCTACGGGTGGCCTGGCGCCCAGATTAGTCTAATGTTTTGATTCATTTATTTAAATTTAAAAAAAAAACTAGGTGTCCCACAATTGAATTGTTTGAATTGAAAAAAATATTCAGTTATAATATACTTTTAAAGCTGCATAAAATGGCAAATTTTTATTTAACAACTATAACGTAAGTATAGATATTTATTAAAAAATCGCCTAACGGTACCCGCATGCGCTTTGTATTACTAAAAGTTGTTTAGATTTCGCTTAATTAAATAATTAATTCCAAATGTTTCAAAACGTCGTCGACATCGCGGTATCAAATCAGAAAAATATAAGTCGCGTTTTTTAATTTTAATAATCATCTATTTAAACACAAAATTCCCTCAATCGCCTTTAATATTTTTAGAGAAATCCCGTTTTGCATTAGAAACAGGAGTTATAATATAGGTTATAATTTTTTGTACTTGTTTTAATTAATTTTCTTAAAATACGATCGATATAAAAAGCTCACGATACGCGAAGCTCCCGCGTACTTCCGAAATTCAAAAGTAGAGGCGACGAAATTAATTGGTTCATTACCGCCCGATTAATTGGGCGATATATACGTTATTTACTGGCAGTTGGAAACGTTAAAACCGAATAATACTTTCCTCGAATTCGAAAGAATACAAGATTAAAACTATTCGGTGATTTATTTCGAGTGGTAGTAGTGTTCTCGAGTCGACGGAACGCAAACAACATAAAGCTTCTAAGACGTTTTCCGGCAAAGCGGTGAAGAATGGTTGCAGCTTTTGTGAAGTGCCTTTTTTCTCCGATTGTAGAGCGCGACTGAATGGGCGGCATTGTCCTCCGAAAAGAGGAAATGTTTTCGGGACAAACACGTAAATAGTCGTTTGTCAAAGGGGGACATTTGTGACAATAATCGAGCCGATGAGCCGCGCATGATCGCCCAGCTCTCCGGGGACCACTAATAGCAGAATAGCATTAAATTTTAACAGGATGGGGTTGGAAAATTCATCACAAAGTAGCGGGATCGCATTTCCTCGAGGTAATAAAATATGTATGGGCCCGTGTGGCTCGTGGCGGAATCCCATTCCCGAGGTCAGCGTTCATACGGCAGAATGAATAGTTTTTCTTTTTTTTTTATTTGGACGACAAACCATAAACGCCAACCGGCGGGGAGAACGAAAATGCCTGCCTCATCTGGGAAGGTGACGCGGTTTGGTCGCCGTCCGGTCGTCTTAAATTAATTTCCACGATCTTCGCTGTCCGGTCATTGTGTTTTGGAATATACGATCCGGTCTTTTGGAATTAATAGTTGCGAGATTCCGCGAGCGTTTACTACCTGAGCACATCAGATTAGAAGCATTAACGGGCCGGGCCGCCGCATTAATTTTACTGTTTATGGAGAAAACAGTGGACGCTCGTTACCGCTCCAACGTGAAAGTAGCATCAGAAAAGACGACGTCCTCGAATGCTCTTTATAGTTTGTTACCTACTACTAACTACACGCGGCAGCGCCGGGAATACGTTTGTTTACTAAATTAGTCGCCTTAGGTTACGCGAGTTAATACCTACACCGGTACCGATAGAATCTAATGCGTTATCACTTAATTCTAGTTTGTAAATAAATTAACGACGATCGTAACCGCGTCGATCGTAAGGAAACGACGATGATGACGGTATTTTAACTTATAATAATTAGATGCGGTAACGCGAATTGCATATAATCAAAGTCGAGTTTTGAAATATCCACATATATATAATCTATCAAATCCCTTCGGTCAATCAAATTTAAAAGTCATCGAAATTAAGTAGAATTCACTCCGGTAAACAATCGGAATTAAAATTTGCTTTCTTAATGGGCATTAATGGAACAAGGTCCGACCGTAGACTTTCGCATTATTTAACATGCAGAAATACGTTTTTATAACCGTCAATTACGGCTAATTATTCGAATGTTTAATAAAGTTACGGGCAAACCTAACTGCCCTTTGAAAAGTTAAAAGCGGGTAGGTACAGTATTCCCTGTTGGTTTCGGAACGGTCATCTTCCCCCCACGGCTTTGGCAAAGTCCTCGTCATTAACTAGGTATAATATCAACGAAAAGCGACAGATACCGATAGGAATCTTACACAAACAACTATTAAATGATCTCACAACTACTCCTTGTACTTCCTAGAAATATTACGAGACTTAAGAAACGTACGCCATTAAAGTAAGTAGTTAACTTATATCTATATAAAACCGCATTTGAATAACAGTAATATTAATGAACCAATAGTTTTTAGAGTAAGCTGTTTTTTAAACTTTATAATTAATTTTGAGCCACGAAAACTGGTAGGTAAACGTGGATTGTCTCAAAGCTGCGTTTATAAATTATCTTCATTTACATAAGTGTTTAATACTAATAATTAATTCTAATGAGACTTAATTTCCTAGACGGTAGTTGTTAGTTAACGTGGTTCCCAATAATTTAGTTAACGTTTTCTATAAATTCTGTTCGAATGCCGCGAAGAAATAAATGCGATAATAAACTGTGTAGGCACACAACATTTTTGACTTTTCTTGTGACGAATAATTGAATTTTAGCTTACACCGAAAACAAAAAATGTTACGAGTATTTGAGAAAAATTCGTCGATTAGATATAAAGAACTGTTTATTAATTCTTCGATTTACTGCATTACTGTACGTACTTATGTATAAAAGAAGTTATTCAGCAAACACACTGATTTTTCCATATAAATTCGATTAGGTACAGTGCGCGTCAAAATGATAAGTTCACCTGTATTTTTGCGAGATCCGGGAAAACGTAACCTTATCACAACGGACCACAATTTATTCTGAAAGAACGCACAAAATAACCTATTTTCCCAACTTTTTAGCGAAATTCGAAAATACGGTTGCGCAGGATGCTAACTTCGCCCAACAGGACCCGCGGTCCTGTTTTTGGAACAGGATTTGCGGTCACGTCAAAATGATAGGTTCACCTAAGAATACCACGAATTTATGTCTACATTAGGCCACAACAAACACTTAGAATGATTGACTAGTAACTTGTCACACCTCTCTTCTTCACAATGACTTCATGGACCCGGTTTGGCATACTGTCAATGAGCTTCAACAAGATGTCTGGAGTAATGTCATCCCAGGCCTTCTGGATGGCACGCCTCAGCTCTTGAACTGTCTGATACTGGCGCCCTCCACCATAAACTGCTCGTACAATGATTCCCCAAAGATTCTCAATCGGATTCAGATCAGGACTACAAGCGGGCCATGGCAAAACAGGAATTTTCTTAGCTTGAAGCCAGTTTTGAATACTTCGGGAAGCATGGATGGCGGCATTATCCTGCTGCAGGATAAGCCGGGCTCGGCGAAAACGTGACATGTACGGGACGATATGTTCTTGAAGAATTTTCTGATAATCTTCACTGTTCATGCGAGTGCTGCAGAATGCCAGTGTTGTCTTACCGAAAGTGCTGAAGCCGCCAAAAATCATAACAGATCCGCCGCCAAAGTTTCGCTTAGAAAACAGCAATGGTTCCTTGCGCAAATCTCTCCAATAACCGTTAAAACCGTCAGGGCCATCAAGGTTAAACTTCTTTTCATCAGTAAATACGATCTAAAACCGAATATCCAAAAGACAATTTACCTAAGCATGCAAATCGCAAACCGGCTTCCACTTGTCACCAAAACTCATCCACTGGCGGGCAGTTTCCATACGAGATTCAATATGGCGCGGCAGCAATCGCGGGCAAGGCATCATCTTTGCTCGGATAATGTGTTCTGAGCGATGGAGAGTACGCAAAATTGTGGATTTGCTCGCCGCAACGTTCGTGGTTTCTTTAATCTGGCTAGCTGAGTTAAAAGAATTGGAGGCAGCCCGCAGCACAGCACGTTCATTGCGAGGGGTCAGCACTTTTGGACGTCCAGAAGACTTCTTAGACCCGTAATTTTCTTTGTTCTTCAAAAAATTCTTCACTATATTCTGTGAACAGTCAAGTCTAGCAGCAATGGAACGTTGCGGCAAGCCCCGACTATCGTAAGCCAAAATTTGACCTTTCTCGCGTTCAGTGAGCTTCTGTCCACGGCCCATTGTAACGGTAAAGGTCCTGGAATAACAGAAAAACAGACAAAAACTTAACGCTAAAACTCAAAAACGCAAAAAAATGCGGCTGAACCTATCATTTTGACGCGACCGCAAATGGGTCCTGTTGGGTGAAGTTAGCATCCTGCGCAACCGTATTTTCGAATTTCCCTAAAAAGTTGGGAAAACAGGTTATTTTGTGCGTTCTTTCAGAATAAAATAGTGGCCCGTTGTGATAAGGTTACGTTTTCCCGGAACTCGCAAAAATACAAGTGAACCTAACATTTTAACGCGCACTGTATCTTTTAATTATAATTATGTACGTATGCACTTACCTTTCTTCGATCAATTTCATCAATTTCTCGTCGACGCTTCTAAAAATGTTTAGAATAACCGAATCGGGGAAATTCAAAGCTATATAAATTAATTTATTAATAAATCTACCGAATTATACAACATCCTAAACAACAATCGACAATAAATTAATCAGGGGCGCTTTAAAAATTACTAAATAAGTTCCCCCTATATTATAGTAAACAGCAGTCGTGCATGTGAACGATATAAACGAGAGAACGTGAAAAACGTATTACGATTTAAATTAAAAAGTTCCAAATTGATTTTTAAGTGTAGCCGACTAATTGAATATAACGTTTTATTCGCATTTTAACAAAAAAAAAATAAAAACTAGCTCCACTTAATTATTTCCGTTCTTCTTAAAGTCCTCGCGCAATTTTTGTTGATAAGGAATTTATTCGTTTAACTTCTTTACCATTATTAGATACACAGCTGTTTAGTGCCTTATTTTAAAATTTAATACCTATCCACCTCAAATAAATAAGTATTCGGTAGGTATACGACTAAAACTTCGATTTAAATTTTTAAACTCGTAATTTTACGCATCGTAGACTAAAATACGATAGGTAAATACACTATAAAATATTTCATGTGGGTTGTACGAAAATTAATTAACAATAAAACAAACAAGCAGTTTTAAAACGTGTTTCTAAAGTAATTTCGCATTTTGCATTTTACTTTATTTCTCATTTCGAAAATTTTCATCGCGTGTACGCAGCAATTTTTTTCTTTAAACAACAGTAAGTAAACGCTTTCTACTGTTTGTTTGTTGTTTTTTGTGTAGGATCAACTTTTTTAAGGTTACCTACGTAAGGAAATTTCCGGGAAAATTAAATTTTTCAGAGGGTGAGAGTGTGACGTTACTAGAGACAGGCAACGGAGAGAAACAATAGGGACAGTGCAAAACACCCTAAAAATAATTTAATTAACGTAGGCCGTTAAAAGATGTCGCAACTGGACATAAAAAAAATGAACAACTCCGAAAATTCTTTTATTTAATTAATAAATAAATTGCGTAGATATTCGTATATTTACGCCCGGTTCCACCACCTCGCCTTGAGCTCTGCTTAGAGCTTAAGCTGAACTTGACAGAAAAATTCAGTTCCACCACGTAAAACCAGACCTTAACTTCGCTAAGTCAAGCTTACATCTGAGACGTGAATAATGAGAGCTCGAGATCATGTTTATAACCTCACATTGTTCAAGTCTATCACAATGACTAGAATTTGTTGCTTTGATTACTAAAGTTATTATGAAAGTGGATATTATTAATATAATTCCCGTTAACTGCCGTATCATTTATTACTGAGAGAATCAAATATTGCGAATCATCGGTTGATTTGACTGTCGATGGTCCTCCGCCAGTTCAGTACAACTCTGCGCAATGTTTGGCTTTGTCTTTCTTCGCCTCTTGTTTCATATTACTCCATTGTTTCCTCAACGAATCATTACTCCTAGTCGCATTTTTCCCCTGAGCGTTGAATAATAACGTTATTTTACTCCACGCCGTAACTTTTTCCTTATTTGTTGAACCGTTTGTGGTTTTACATTCTATTACATTTTTATAATTTGCAACCAGTGAGGTGAGAGGGTGCTTCTCCTCTTTGGTGTAATTGCACCGCTTAATTTTGTCCATAATAATATGGATAACATGAAAACCAGAACAAAACGTCGCAAACAGTCGCAACAGTAACGGGCAATTTGTTAGGTTAGAGAATTTCATTTTTTTTGACGTTCTGTATTACTGTCGCAGTGCGGGATATTTAAAAACTGCAGGAAAGAACCAATCACGCGCAAGTTGTGCAGTGTTGTCATATTTACGTACAACTTAGCCAAGGCGTGCTTTGAAAAGCGTGATGGAACGCATTTCCGTCTTGAGTCGTGCTTACATTTGAGTTCGACTTAAATAAGTTCTAGCTCAAGATGCAGTGGTGGAACTGGGCGTAAATATTGTTGCTAAAAAAACTGCTTCGTATTTCCAAACACGTCGTGGCCGTTTGTTCATATTGCACCGACGCGACGATTGGTTTTTTTAAATCGTCGTTTCTTTACTAACGTACTTGATTATTTATGTGGGGCCCGCAAACCACGGGGGTTCAAATCGGCAGATCGAGCAGGCCATCAATTAGTAGATGCAGTGGTAGTAGCAATAGCTGCATGTTATTGCTATTAAGGGGGGGGCGGGAGTTGAAGAGTAAAAATATTTAATATTTTTGTTTTTTACATTTTACTAAAATTTGGTATTTCCTAAGCAATTTGATACTAAAACTGGACCTTTTTAATTTTTGATGATATGTACTAAACTATTGTTAATTCACAATTTTTTACTTTTTCTTGAATGGATAAAGATAGGTTAGGACATATAGGTTTGCAATATCGATTGGATATTATACTAGATTTTAGTAAGTTACCTGTACTAAAATAATAAATTACGTTTGATCATGAAAAAGGCTTAAAATTGCCGATTTTATTTAAAGCTATGGCAGAAAATAAAGTTCTTGAAAACTTTGTACATCGATGTTAATATAATAATCGATAATTCTACGTTTCATTGATTGCTTGTCGTTTTCGAGCGCACGATTTCTTGTTTTTTTTTTACTAGGTTTTGCATTAACGGTTAATTTAAACCATCGTTAATTAGGCAATGCGAACTAAACCGTAAAATTACGATAATTTAAAGAGCCCGCGTCCACCCACTCATAAAATTTCTAATATTTAGCTTTTAAACGAATATCGCCTTCATCTTCAAAAATCCACCTGAAAGTAGTAAAGTGGGTATTTAACGCGCGTAATTTCACAGAGAAAGGTCGTAATTTTCACTTTTCATGAAACGTACTGCGTCCGCCAACTATTATTAACATTAATCTGTGACATTAATGTGAAAAGGAACGCCGAACGCGTTACGCAGCTAAACAAAGGCAATATATCTTTCCCGAGTAGAAATCTTCCGTTTTTGCCGGAATATGCAACTCGCCGGTTAATTCGAGATATTACAATAAATCAGAACGTTCTTAGCACGTAAACGACGCGCGACGTCCTTACAAGGAATGCAACGCGCATCCATTTCGAGCTTCACATAATCGTGTCGAAATCTCTCCGGTTTAAAAAATATTTACGATTATTGTGCCCGCTTGACGAAATTCACATTCGCGAGGCGACGAGCGGCAGTTTCGTGTGTAATTAAGGAGATACGTTTATACGTACTCTAATATAAGAATGATAAATGGGGATGTGCGAAGCGCAAATGTTACCGAGCCGTAGGCTGCGAAGTCCGATTACGCGGCAATTAATATTCTCTCGATTTCATTTTAATCCTTTCGAGTCGTCCCGTCGACTACATCAAAACTGGGGGCACGACTTCCGTACAAATGGGCCCCCGGCAAATAACCCCTTGTCGAACAGTTTCGAAAGAAAAATAGAGCAATGAAAACGCCGCCTTAGAAATCCTCGAGCGGACTGAATCGGGAGATAACTATTTTACGTTGGAAAACTTTTGCTCTGTTGTAACTTGAAAGCTATCATTTTGTTTCGCAATCGCGAAGAATGAGGCGAGGTGGCGACAAAGAGGGCCAACAATGAGGGTAATGAAAGCGAAGGAAATCATCGGGTATTGTGCCGTCGTACGGGGGGGCGCTATCGCCGTATAATCATGTAATTGCCGGGGGCAGCAACTGTCACAGCTCACGCGATCAATCCTTGTCGCTCGATGAGTAATTAAGAAGGGACATGCCGCAGTCACTTGTAAATATTTAGGCCCTACGTATTGTAACGCGATTTATTTATGAAAGATCGTGATGGATGGCATATTCTCGAACGTGGTTCGAATACAAGCGTACTAACTAATAGCAGAAATCAATCAGATGTGTGCTTTTACTTTTAGACACGCTCGTGGAACAGGTGCTTCGTCCTATTCCATCTTCGACTATGTGGAACACGGATATACTAAAAACACAATTTATTACCTGTAAGAGTAACTGCTTTCAAAATATTAACTCTACTTTTTAAACCGATAAAAAAATTTAAATTAAGAGGAAACGGCCGAATGCGCTTCTCTATAACTAACTACTTAGGTAAACTAAAATAAGACGGCACTTATTCAAAGCCGAGGTCGACGTAAAATAACTACATATAGTACATATATACGTTCTATTTGAAACCAGTTTAGAGCCGAACAATACGTAATAACAATTTTTACTGCATTGTAGTAGGTATATCGACAGTAATTTCGATTAACCGCATAATTTTTTTTTTACATATTTCGGCTAAAAAAGTGTCAATTTTTCTAAGACATAAAACAGACGCGAGATGGAAAGTCGTTGTAAATAAGAAGTTTCGTTATATAGAAATAATATCTTTTGGTAACTTTGGCGTTAACCTAATGTCATTTATTCGGTAAAAGGATTTTATTTTTAAATGACACGTCTCTTTGAAGATAGATAAATTTTAATATGATACTACTGCAAAGAAAGGCACCCTTAGATGTGAATAGATACGCCATAGATACGCCTCGAAAAATTAATTTATTTTAGTTTGACTTAAAAAGATCGTTGTACTTATGGAAATGCAGTCGCAGTTGCAGATTTATCGTGGTCAGGAACTGAAAGATTTTTAAAACTGTTTGAAGAGTTATCGATTTTAACTACTATCCGTTCCTTTTTATTTTTATTTTAAACTTTAACGGCGGATTAATAGCGATCAAATTCGCTCAAACAATAATTAAACAACGATTAAGTAGCTGGAATCGGTCAATTTAAAGTTCGCTATTGGTCAATATCGCAACGTTTCGACGGATACTCTGGCATCATCAGGTTACAAAAGCCAATTAACCAATTCCGACTACTCGATTGTTATTTAAACTTCAATTGTAACTGCTTTTTTTTAATTTTCGATTGATCTATGCATTTTAATTGTGAATATAAAACTTATTTTTTATTTTATTCGTGTCATTTTATGTTTACTGATAAATAAATTTTGCTTTTCTAATAAATTGCGGATTTACCGTGTTTCTTCAGCCCTATTTCACCACGGTAAATCGAGAGCCGACTGTGTTTCGTTATTTAAAAACAATTTTTTATGTATTTTCGTTTAAATGAGCAATGTACCGCACAAAAGTTCGTTATACGGAAGTTTGACTGTATTGCGCTGTTTTTAAATTTACATAGGTACTTAAATTTATTTATTTATCTATAAAAAATAATTAATTTAATTTAATAAAACAAAATATATATATATATATATATATAAGGTTTATTATTAATAATTATTAGAATCATGGTTGAATAATAACAAATCTGAGTTTCTCCTGTAAAAAGAGAAACGACATTAAATGTCAATTATTCACTATGCCCTTTCTCCAATTACCAATTTTAACAAACTAATCTATAATAACTGTCATTAGTAATCACTGCTTAGTCATCTACCTTACCCACGCTACGCAAGTGCGCGGGATAATTCAAAAAGTACAATGTACTTTACATCTCCCCTTCCGGGACAAAAATTTCCAAAAAAAATTTTCTTTCGCTCCGCGGGCCACCCGTCTTCTTCAATCACTCGTCGTTTTGAGGGCAGGGTATCAATTTTGTACTATGGAACAAATTTGACTATTTTCTTAGACCCAGTGTTTATCTTATAGATTGAATTGGATATTTTCTCCAGGATTTCTTAGGGACCAATCCTGAGTTCATCGAGTTTTTTCCTGTTCAACTTGTTTCCATTCTCTACAAACACCATATCTCCTACCTTGAAATCCATGTGTTTCCTATTTTTATCAAAAAAATTTTTATTATAGTTGTGTGATCTTAGCGTGTTTTGGAGTGCAATTTTCCTATCATTTTGTAAATCCCTCGGTGTTTCATATTGTTTTAATCCTTCTGGCAAAATCGCCGTATTCTCACCTTCCAGCAAGTATTTAGGTGCAAAACCTGTGACTGTGTGTACTGTGTCATTGTAAATTTTTATGCATTCTTGGGCGATCGTTGTCCATGTTGTTTTCCTCTTCTCTTTATTAATTTTGCATCTAATTTTATTAATTAAAGTTTGATTCGGTCTTTCGTTGATTCCATTCGAAAAAGGTGAATCTGATGCCTGTGAACACCAGTATTATTTCTTTTTCTCTCATATATTCTTTAAACTCTCTCGAGTTGATACCTGGATATTAATCAGTGAGTGCCATTCCAATTTTATTTTCATCTGTAGTTTTTTCTAGTAGTTTTATGAAGTCACTTGAATTTTGTGTTTTAGACGTCGATATCCAAGCATATCTAGTGAAGTGGTCCACCAATAGATGAATGTATTTCTTTGTTGATCTCGTTCCACCGAATCCTCCGATTGTATCGATGGAAATAATTTCGAATGGATATTTTGCCGGGCCCAGGTGGGACATTAATCCATACTTGCTTGGACCTCTGGATTTATTTTTGATGCAAGTTGAGCAATTTTTGCATATTTTGTTTTTCATTAATTTGTTGTTGAAGTATCAATTTTTCCAATAACTTTGACATGGAGTTTTCTTCACTTTCAATACCTTCACTTTTTGTTATTGTTTTTTCTTCTACTTCTTCTAAATAAAACTGCTCGAACATTAGGTTTTCTTCCTCATCCAGGTATATTTGTTTCAAATCTTCAAATAAAGTTATCCACACACTCCTTTTTTGATATCTTTTTCTTAGAGTGTTTCTTATTCTGACATAAGCCTTCGTTTTTTCAAGAATGGTATGTAGATTCATACTTTGGTAATCTAGTGGCATTATATAACATTTATTTTCTTGTGTCATAATTGAGGTTAGGAAAATGTTGTTGGTTTTCCCGTCCTCTGCCCCTTTCACCTCGAATCCAAATTTAAGCTTTTCCATAATTGAGTATTTGACGATAATGTCGTTTTATAAGGTTTATTATCAATAATTATTAGAATCAGGGTTGAATAATAACAAATCTGAGTTTCTCCTGTAAAAAGAGAAACGACATTAAATGTCAATTATTCACTATGCCCTTTCTCCAATTACCAATTTTAACAAACTAATCTATAATAACTGTCATTAGTAATCACTGCTTAGTCATCTACTTTACCCACGCTACGCAAGTGCGCGGGATAATTCAAAAAGTACAATGTACTTTACATATATATAGGTACGTAAATTTTTTAAAGGGGTTTTTCAAAATTGCGGCCAATTCCGCGATCGTCATACCGTGCAAAATTACGTCGTGCACTTATGTCTTTCAAAGAAATTTTAATAAATAGAATCCAATTTATTTCCACAATTGCCTTTTAAAAACGACTTACCGACTGACCCATGTAGCTCGTCGATTAAAGATTTGAAAGGATCAGGTTAACATTAGGATCAGATAACATTTTTTGCTTATTTCGGGGTCTCGAGCACGTCCATAATTGTTTGTCCGACTTTTTTTGAAAACACTCCGTATATAAGTACCAGATTACATATTTTAATTTAATTAAAAAATTATTCTCTATTTCCAAAAACGTGCGAACGAAAGTTCAATTAGCGCTCTTTTATCTCGAACCGATAGTCGAGGTATGAGCAATTTCAAAAGTAGATACGTACCTACTTATAATAAGTCAGGTCAAACTTATTATCATCCGAGGCATGCATGCGTCCGTTCACTTTTGTGTGAATGTTTTACAATTCCATTTTTTTAGATCTTATGAAATATGTACAATTACAATTATTAGAGTAAAAGATACCGACACCGCATGTCGTGTGTATATGTCGGGTATAACCTAGCACTTAAAAATGTAATCGAAGTATCGAGAGTTCGATCGAAACGCAAGTTTTAATAAAATGACTCGTGACACGTCCACAACTGTAGTGTTATAAAACCTAAGCGCTCGAGATTTTCAACACAAATGTTCCATTTTTTTTATTGTTAGCGCGACTCGCTCTGTAGTTTTTAATTTTTTTCGCGTCGACAAAAAGCAAACTTTTTATAAAGATCGTTTCAAAATCAAATCGCTCACGTTGCCGATCGATTTTCAATTATCAGGACCCACAAAACAATCTTCAATGCATGAAATAAGCAGAGTTTCGATTTTTTTTATGTACACGGCACAAACGGTTTCGACCGAAACCCTTAAATGCTCGCGTTTATTCCGCGGAATAGTGTGAAAATTGTTTTCTCCAAATTCCGTTCAAAACGTACAAATAGCAAACAAATGTTCATCTTTTGAACTAAATCGCATTAGCCCAGTCAAATTAGACGTAAAATGACGAGTTAGCGGGCCTGGAAAGTTTCGAAAATTAGGGGTTACGTTCAGTTTAATGTCCCAAAGAACCATTTTAGATTTTTCGGGACGTGCCCGCGTTGCTTGGCGAGTGGGGTGCTTTAAAGCGATTTTTTGGTACTAACTCGAAAACATTTAAAAATATCAAAATATAATTTATTGTAAACAATGTAGCCCTTTAGATTTTTTTATACAGTTTTCCGGTAGAACTTATAGTTTTTCCGTAAATGAGGTATTTGAGAATATTTGTATTGTATAGGAAAAACACGAGCAATCAAGATTAGTTGTAGTTACATGTAAATAAGAAGTAATAAAAAATAGTATTTACGCGAGAAAACAATAAATACCTAACAATAAGTAGCTACAGTAAGTCCTCGACCTACAAACTTAATTCAAAAGTTTTTATTTTCTATAATTATATTAAGTACTCAAAATTAATAATAAACACGCTTTATTCAAATATTAGCTTTTACCCGCGACTTCGTCTGCCCGAGATTAGAAATGTTCGAAGAGACGTATTCTTCAAATTTTATATTATTCAAAGGGTAGTACGGATAAACTGATCGAATTTTTAAAAAACGTACTTTCCCCCCTTTTATCGCTTTGGAAGTGAAATTTCGAAAAATCCTTTTTTAGTGGGTGTCTGCATTTTAAAAGGAACGTGTCTTCTAAATTTCACGTTTCTAGGACCAGTGTTTGAGGTTGGACGTTGATATGTCAGTCAGACAGTTAATAATAATATGAAATAAAAACTTTTGAATTAAGTTTGTAGGTCGAGGACTTACTGTAGCTACTTATTGTTAGGTATTTATCGTTTTCTCGCGTAAATACTATTGATCGCTCGTGTTTTTCCTATTACAGTAGAAAAACTAAGTTCTACCGAAAAACTGTGTAGGAACTCTTTCTTGTGGAAAATTTAAAGGGCTACATTGTTTACAATAAACGCACGAGTTAGAGCGAAAAAACCGTTTTGAAGCGCCTTTCTTCTTCCTCCCACTCGTCGAGCAACGTGCGCACGTCCCGGAAAATCTAGAACGTACTTTGAGACATTAAACTGAACATATTTCCCGAGTTTCCAAAGCTTTCCAGGTCCGATGGAATATTTTCAAATGAGTATACGTTTCATTTTTGGAAATAAATTAATTTGGTCCTTCGAGCCTAAACGTTCCCGAAACAACAGCGAGATTGTGCCATATAGACAAGACTTCGTTGGTCGTGTAATTTTTAAATCAAATATTATGTAAGTAATAGTCGAAATACGTTTCGACGCGTTTTATTAATAATCGAAAATCGACGATTGCACAGTTATTAATGATTCTTTAAGCCGTTAAATTTACAGTAAAATTCCCTGTCAAAAAATACGCGTTTTGTTTTGTTTAATTTAATCGACGACAATTTCAGAATTTTTTTAATGGAAATTATGCTCCTGCCTACGCATTAACAATATTTAAATTAATCGTGCCACATTACAACGGATTTTATGCCGTCGGATACGTCGTTTAAAAAATAAATTACCTACATTGCACGCAAAACAAGTTCATAAATTATAATGATTTCTCATAGTTTAAGGTGATATCTGTTGTCGCATTAGCAGTTTGGCTACTTTCCTATAAGTTTCCTCTATACGTTGTCGAAGCGGGAGAATATTTTGAACGTAACGTAAATATAGTGGCAGATATAATTTCAATTTACTGTTACCTAATTATTGCTACCTAATTAATAGCTCGATCGTTAAATATTAACAAAAAGAAACCAGTCGGGTGCGCTATAAAATAAATATTAAAAATTAATTGCTTTTGCAGGTGTTTTACGCGGTTCTTGTATAAATATTTCATAATACCTTAAATGATTTACTTTTTTTTTTACGTCCATTATAATTAAATATCTCGGCTAAACTACCGGAATTGAACCTACCTATTGGGCATTAGTTTGTGTTTAAAAAAATTTAATTTACGCTAATCTGCGGTAACGAATAACGTCGTAGGCGCCTAATTTAAACGAAGACTTCTTGGTGGGCGCGACGGACGTGTCAAAATGTGACACATAAAACAACGTCCGTTACATTCGAGCTGCTAATAACCCGGCGGCTTCCACATGATTAATTCACGGTGCACAACATCCAGTTACCACAATTTAAATGAATTATCTATGAAACACGAACAGAAAAAATGACGCAAACAGATGTAATTACATCAAAATCGTCGGATCGTACAAGTGCGCGTATAAAGTAATCTCCGTTCGGAATGATTAATTGTTTCGTGCCTAAGAACCGTCGTTGCATAATGATTTTAAAGCTTCGAGCAAAATTTATACCCAATTATGTAAACAGAATATTTTAATCTGGTTAATGGTACGGCGTCGGCGGCGACGGCGGCGGCGGCGTAATGTGCGAAACAGGAAGTTTTCGTCTATAGTTAATTAGACGCGAGACTGCCACTTTTCGCTCCTAGGCAGGCACTCTTTCAGGCTTCAGGATCTCGTTCGTTAATTAGTTGGTTAAATGTAAAAGGAGCGCGACTCCTACGCCGAAGAGTAATAGAGGAGAATAATGCGTTCGTGTGGTATTGTTTGTTGTTGAACTTTTGTTTTTTTTTTGTTGGTAAGTGATAAATTTCGCAAAAGAAATTTATAGCGCCATCACGTGTCGCGCAAAAAGGAAAACAATTCCGTAAGATTATCTTCTAGTTTCACGAGCAAAGAAGGTAATTTGATATTTAGTATCACGAACGGTCACCTCGGTTTTATTGTGATCCAAAATAATTTGCGGTTTTTGTCCGAGTGTCATCGGATACATTATTGTCTTGTATATGTGGGAGAAATTTCTCAGATTCTTATTTTTATGACTGAACAAATTAATGACGCCTGTAGCGCGGCGTGAATTATTATTGTTTTTTTTCTTTTTGAAAAAACAATGTTGGGCCGAGTATCGTTGATAACGTGTAAAAAGGAAATGGCACCGCACCGTACCGGAAAGATTGAGGGGATGAGAACAAACTGATGATTAGACGTTGCTGAATAAATTAAGCACATATTATGTGGATACGTTATACAAACAATAAACAAAGCTTTGTTTAATTTTCTGCGAATAAAAAACATTTAACTAACGCGACTTTTACAAACAAATAAGTTAAACGACATTAATTACTACAAAACAATGTTTTGTATATCCCCAGGCGGCACACTGACGTTATAGTGTCGTCAACTATTGGCCATTTTGAGACCAATTGGGACGTCGCAAAAGACGTATATATGACGTCAATATGACGGGTTAATGTCACAGCCCAACGGCGTCAAATTATGACCAATCTAGTACGTTACTTGAGACGTTTAATTGACGTCTAAGTTGCTTAAATTAGACGAAAAAAATACAAATACACTCAATATAATTATTATTTTATTACAAAAATGAAGGTACAAACAAAGAACCTAAATCTAAGAAATTAAACAAAGTATACAATTAAACAATTACATTAAGTATACATTAAACAATGAATACAAAATTGTTTGGATTTACTTACTTAATAACCAAATATCGATATTATTATAATATACGAGTAATACAATAATATATTTAAGATAAGATGTAAGCGGTAAATATAATATAAGATATACAGTGTGTCCACGAGTTCTGGGATCATTTGATAGAGCCCAAACTAAGCACAATAGAGAAAAACTATTTTAGATAAAAGCTTGCTGGTTGTAAGAGTCGCACAATGTAAAATTTCACACCAATAAAAGGCATCTAAATAAATTGATAATGAAATGGAGGTCAATCACGCCCCAAAGATAACCTAGTTACTTAAAGGTTAAAACCTATAGAAATAAGTACAATTTGTCTGTTTCTTGTAAAGCCATGATTTGTAAAATTATTGTAAAAAATATTTCTTACAGTTTTTAAATTATTTAAAACTATTCGTTTTAACTTTAGGCGGTGATAGGCTGATTAATTCTTCACTTGCCGTTAAGAATTTATTTTTTTTATTAATTAATATTTTTAATAAAATTAATATTAATTTTTATTTAATTAATTTATTGATTTATCGAAATTTACAATGTACAAATTTATAACGTAGAACTCACTGCAAAGTAAAACCACTAACCTAACAAAACCGCTGGTGGTACATCAAAGCGTGATCAGTATACACAGTGGCGTTACAGGAACTAGTTCTAGCCATTGACGTACAGAATTAGAATAAATAACTAGATGTGATTTTACTTACTTGTTTAGTTGTATACTACTGTATTTATAACGTATAGAACTATTACTATTAATCGCATAGACGCGATTATGCGATAGTGCATAATTCTAAAATAGATTTATATATTTTTTAGTTAAAATTTTGGATTAAAACATAAACATATTAGAAAAAATTAGGAATATTTTACGCTTTAAATTAATGCTTCAAAACGTCTTTATCTTCACTTTTCCAGAAAGGATTGAGGACTTTGGGATGACCAAACAAAGACGTCTCGACGACGTTCTTTAATGATGTCAAATGTTTGTCGTGAAAGTGTCGTCGTGCGTACGTCATTTATTAGATCCACGACGTCGCCGACGAATAATTACCAAAAATTGACGACAGTAAGACGGCAGTGTGCCGCCTGGGTCTATATTATTCGGTAAACATAGAGGTTGTAGAATATATAATGACACAACATGGTATTTAAATGTGTAAAAAATGGAAATGTACGTTCGAAAACTGACTCCTTATTCCAATGTCAATTATAGTTGCAAAACTTCTATCGACATTTTATTAAAAATTTCGAATTTTTAATAATATTAACATTTAATAAACAATGATATAAGGTGAATTTTTTTATTAAAGTTAAAATTCACCTTATGGCGACTCAGTGAATATACATACAGTCAAATCTCTATTAACAAGGAAGGCTAGGCAGGTGGAAATCTCAGAAAAATTTGAAACTTTGCAGATTTGTAGTACTAGTCAATCCTAATCAAGAGCCGTATTCCGTTCGTGCTCTTGCACGGTTTAAGAGGGTGAAATGCACCCTTGAAAATTGGACCATTTTTCGATTTTGCTTTTTATCTCTGGAACAACAAGAGCTATCGCCAACAAACTATATATTTTTGTAAATGGCTGTTCAAGACCTACATTATGATATAAAAATTAGGGATGAAAATCCTAAGGGTGCCATCCTTTAAAAATTGGTATTGCAAATGTAAAACAAAAATGTTCCAGTTACAGAGCATTCGACTTAAAAATTCGACTAATTAGAGAATGGTATTTTAATTTCAATATTGCTCTAAAAGCTTTTGACAATGAAAGGAGATGCCGACTTAGGGAATTTCGAATGTATTTACTACTATAAGCCGTAGGTACGTTTATTTACCATAAACCTAAACCAAATTTTTTCTGTCAATGTTGCCAATTAATAGCGATCGGTGCAACGATTAGAATATCAAAAACACCAAGAATAAGAATTTTATATTAATTGTCTACATCGGTAACTGTAAATGAACCGACGAGGCGACGGTTAGTGAAAATTTATACCTTTTAAAATTCGTCATTTGATCGGAAAAACGTATACCTATAAATTTCATCTAACATAAGTACAACTTAATTAATACGCTTGTCAAATTTACCTAACAAATTACTCCGATATCGGAACGGATGAGATACAAATTAATCCTCGAACGAAACGTTGTAGAAAAACCACGAAATTATGAAGACTATTAATAACCGTGTTTTTTTTTTGTTTAAATAAATTAACATTCGAAGCATTGTTGGCAACCTTATCTTCGATCCGTATAAAAACCAAAACCCGTCTTGCGTTCACTTCTGCGTCGGAGAAGCAACTTTACAAACTTCAGGAGTTCGTAATTTTCGAAACGTGCACTTCTAAGGCACACGGATTATTTGCACATGAATCTCCGGCACCAACGGTGATATGTGGCGGTGTCCGTGGACAGGCGCTCTCCGAGTTACAAGGTCCAGGTGACAATTGACAAAGCTGGACTCTAGTCCTGCATGTCGGTACGTTCCTCTTGAGCTATGCGTTACTTACCAACGACAACATACCTTCTTCTTGCATCTTGTTAGATATTTGTCTTCATTGCAGAGTTAGCTAATTTTTATTGTTCGGTGCCAAGCAGGAATTCTGCGAGATAATGGAAAACGCTTGCTAAAATCGCGCGGCGTCATAATAAAATTTGTCTCTCTCGTGGATGTTGTTCTTTCGTACATTTTTAACATTAGGTTTCTAAATTTCGCGATTCAACCGCAAAAAACCTTATCGACTTCGTCGCACTCGATACATTAGTGTTAAATGTTAAATCGTTTTCATCCTTACATTAGCTTAAAACATTACTCCTGTTTTTCAAGAATTACTAACAAGTAACTACGTGATGTTCTTAATAAACACCCTGTATAATTATCGTACTAATTCAGAAACTGGGCATTTCGGTAAAAATATGAATTTCGAGTAATCAGAGGTTAATATAAAAATAACCACAACTAAAATTTAGAAGTTTATCAAATTTATTTTAAGTAGTCCTTAGGTCCATTGTCAATTTTCGTAATCAATATAAATGTTACTATGAAATTATTGTTTTATGCTATTTGTAGTTTATTTTATGTAAGATAGGTTGCTTATAAATCAATCTAGAAACGCGCTTAGTTCGTCATTTATTGGTTTGTTATTCTAGAAAAACTACTTTGCAAGTAATTCCAAACGTGTTCTATGCGTATCAGATGAGTGTCATTTTATCAAGTTATACAAAAACAATAATCTATTTAAACGCCCGCAGTTCCTCATTTTTTGCTGCGTAATACCTGAAATACAAGTTTTCTAATTGTTTTCGACTTGTTTTGAACGTTTCGCCTCAAAAGCTTGCGATGAAAATTTTTTCGATTTTTTCGAAATTCGGCAAAAATTAGAAATCGCCGAAAACGCGCTTAGTTTGTCATTTCTTGCATTGTTAAACTCGAAAAACTGCTTTTCCACTAATTCCGGACCTGTTCTATGCGATTTAGGTAGCGCCATTTTATCCAGATTATAAAAAATTATAAACTATTTAAACGCCGGCGATTCCTTATTTATTGCTTCGTAATACCTAAAATGCGAGTTTTCTAATCGTTTTCGACTTGTTCTGAACGTTACGGTTCAAAAGCTTGCGGTCAAAATTTTGCGAGAAAAAAATTGCTGGACTACAATAAGGGATTTTTTCGAGATTTGGCAAAAATTTTAAATCGCCGGAAACGCACTTAGATTGTCATTTCTTGCATTGTTAAACTCGAAAAACTGCTTTTCGACTAATTCCGGATCTGTTCTATGCGATTTAGGTAGCGCCATTTTATCCAGATTATAAAAAATTATAAACTATTTAAACGCCGGCGATTCCTTATTTATTGCTTCGTAATACCTAAAATGCGAGTTTTCTAATCGTTTTCGACTTGTTCTGAACGTTACGGTTCAAAAGCTTGCGGTCAAAATTTTGCGAGAAAAAAATTGCTGGACTACAATAAGGGATTTTTTCGAGATTTGGCAAAAATTTTAAATCGCCGGAAACGCACTTAGATTGTCATTTCTTGCATTGTTAAACTCGAAAAACTGCTTTTCGACTAATTCCGGATCTGTTCTATGCGATTTAGGTAGCGCCATTTTATCCAGATTATAAAAAATTATAAACTATTTAAACGCCGGCGATTCCTTATTTATTGCTCGGTAATACCTAAAATGCGAGTTTTCTAATCGTTTTCGACTTGTTCTGAACGTTACGGTTCAAAAGCTTGCGGTCAAAATTTTGCGAGAAAAAAATTGCTGGACTACAATAAGGGATTTTTTCGAGATTTGGCAAAAATTTTAAATCGCCGGAAACGCACTTAGATTGTCATTTCTTGCATTGTTAAACTCGAAAAACTGCTTTTCCACTAATTCCGGACCTGTTCTATGCGATTTAGGTAGCGCCATTTTATCCAGATTATAAAAAATTATAAACTATTTAAACGCCGGCGATTCCTTATTTATTGCTTCGTAATACCTAAAATGCGAGTTTTCTAATCGTTTTCGACTTGTTCTGAACGTTACGGTTCAAAAGCTTGCGGTCAAAATTTTGCGAGAAAAAAATTGCTGGACTACAATAAGGGATTTTTTCGAGATTTGGCAAAAATTTTAAATCGCCGGAAACGCACTTAGATTGTCATTTCTTGCATTGTTAAACTCGAAAAACTGCTTTTCGACTAATTCCGGATCTGTTCTATGCGATTTAGGTAGCGCCATTTTATCCAGATTATAAAAAATTATAAACTATTTAAACGCCGGCGATTCCTTATTTATTGCTCGGTAATACCTAAAATGCGAGTTTTCTAATCGTTTTCGACTTGTTCTGAACGTTACGGTTCAAAAGCTTGCGGTCAAAATTTTGCCAGAAAAAATCGCTGGACTATAATAAGGGATTTTTTCGAGATTTGGCAAAAATTTTAAATCTCCGGAAACGCGCTTAGATTGACATTTCTTGCATTGTTAAACTCGAAAAACTGCTTTTCGACTAATTCCGGATCTGTTCTATGCGATTTAGGTAGCGCCATTTTATCCAGATTATAAAAAATTATAAACTATTTAAACGCCGGCGATTCCTTATTTATTGCTTCGTAATACCTAAAATGCGAGTTTTCTAATCGTTTTCGACTTGTTCTGAACGTTACGGTTCAAAAGCTTGCGGTCAAAATTTTGCCAGAAAAAAATCGCTGGACTATAATAAGGGATTTTTTCGAGATTTGGCAAAAATTTTAAATCTCCGGAAACGCGCTTAGATTGTCATTTCTTGCATTGTTAAACTCGAAAAACTGCTTTTCGACTAATTCCGGATCTGTTCTATGCGAATTAGGTAGCGCCATTTTATCCAGATTATAAAAAATTATAAACTATTTAAACGCCGGCGATTCCTTATTTATTGCTCCGTAATACCTAAAATGCGAGTTTTCTAATCGTTTTCGACTTGTTCTGAACGTTACGACTCAAAAGCTTGCGGTCAAAATTTTGCGAGAAAAAAATTGCTGGACTATAATAAGGGATTTTTTCGAGATTTGGCAAAAATTTTAAATCTCCGGAAACGCGCTTAGATTGTCATTTCTTGCATTGTTAAACTCGAAAAACTGCTTTTCGACTAATTCCGGATCTGTTCTATGCGATTTAGGTAGCGCCATTTTATCCAGATTATAAAAAATTATAAACTATTTAAACGCCGGCGATTCCTTATTTATTGCTCCGTAATACCTAAAATGCGAGTTTTCTAATCGTTTTCGACTTGTTCTGAACGTTACGGTTCAAAAGCTTGCGGTCAAAATTTTGCCAGAAAAAATCGCTGGACTATAATAAGGGATTTTTTCGAGATTTGGCAAAAATTTTAAATCTCCGGAAACGCGCTTAGATTGTCATTTCTTGCATTGTTAAACTCGAAAAACTGCTTTTCGACTAATTCCGGATCTGTTCTATGCGATTTAGGTAGCGCCATTTTATCCAGATTATAAAAAATTATAAACTATTTAAACGCCGGCGATTCCTTATTTATTGCTCCGTAATACCTAAAATGCGAGTTTTCTAATCGTTTTCGACTTATTCTGAACGTTACGGCTCAAAAGCTTGCGGTCAAAATTTTGCCAGAAAAAAATCGCTGGACTACAATAAGGGATTTTTTCGAGATTTGGCAAAAATTTTAAATCGCCGGAAACGCGCTTAGTTTGTCATTTCTTGCATTGTTAAACTCGAAAAACTGCTTTGCAACTAATTCCGGACGTGTTCTTTGCGTATCATTTGACGTAATTTTATCAAAATTGTAAAAAATTATAAACAATTGAAACGTCGGCAGTTCGTTATTTATTGCTTCGTTATATCTGAAATACCAGTTTTATCGAAAATTTTAAAAACTCGATGTAGGCGAAAACGCCTGTATTACATTATTTTATACATGTTTTACTTAAAAATCGATATTTCTCGACGTGAGGAGACGATACAGTAAGTTTTAAATGGGGTCAAAATTTTGCAAAAAACGGATTTTACGATCGGGTTTTATCGAAATTTCGTCAATATCGAATGTTATAAAAGCGCTGGTATTTAATTTTTTCTTTTTTTATTCTAGCCGTCTCCACGATCTCGATGGGGGGGGGATCAGCCACATTAGCATTCACGGGATCTAACATCGACCAATGATTTGCGATCTGTTCAATGTGTTGTTCTTTGAAGATTTCCGATCCCACTGTAAATCGTTATAATGTTATTAAATGTTGTAAACCTTTTTTTAAATTATAATAAACTGTAATTTTAAATAATAAATAAATTTTATTATATTTCATACTGTCTTTATATTTGAGTAAAATTGATCAAAAAATAAATTAATAAAATTAAAAATAGAATATAACTCGCGTTTCTATTAGAAATAGTTTATGTTCATATAGTTGAAACAAATTTCACACATTTTGGCTTACAGTGTAACTCATTGGTAAAAACTGCTGCTTCTCGTGCAAAGGACTCGGGTTCGATTCCCGGGCGGAAACTTTTTAGTGAAAATGTGTAGAGGGACCATAGTATCTGTGGACCTGTGTATATTATTTAACTAATGCCTAAAGGCGAATATTTCACGTGAGTGTGATAGTAAACACTCTTTCAGCACATGTTATGCACTATACTTTTCTGACGACCACAAATATTTTTATTGCAAAATTTTAATTTTTGACGTTTACGTAAGTACTTTTGACATTTTAATAAAATGTCAAATTTGCAATTTGACAGTGCAATTCTGGGGGAGGTATTTCGAAATAACATATAATTGTAATATGTAAAAGACTATTTCTATAAATATTTCAAATACAGTATTTAAAAAAAAAACATCTTTTATAAATAAAAAAATACAATAAACTAAATATTTGAATGTGGAAATGCTTAAATATTACAAAAAGTCAGTTCAGGTGGTTCACTCATAATTTCAATTTAATAGCAACACTAAATGAGAATATAAATAAATACAGGAAAATATAAATAGAAAACGTAATTAAAAAAAAACTCAGGTAATATTCACGGTGTACAAATCTATAATAAGGCTTTTTATCAAGATTTCGCGAAAATTTTAAATCGACGTAAATGCGCGTAGTTCGCCATTTCTTATAATGAAAAATTTGAAAAACGACTTTAGAAGTAACTCGGGACCTGTTCTAAACGTTTCCGGTTGGGTCAAAATTTTGCCAAAACCTTGTGTTTTTTTCGCCATAATGCTAAAATTTTAAATCGATTTAAACGAGTTCAGTTTGTCATTTCTTGCTTTGTTCTACTCGAAAAACAAGTTTTTAACTAGTTCCGTATCTGTTTTAGACAATTCAGGTTGGGTCAAAATTTTGCCGAAACCATGGACTTATTAAGGCTTTTTTCGAGATTTCGCGAAAATTTTAAATCGACGGAAACGCGCATAGATTATCATTTCTCATGTTAGAAAACTTGAAAAACAACTTTTCAAATTTATAGAACGAAATAATAAAAATACATAATACAAAATGCATAAATCTGAAGGTGCTGCTATTTTAGCCAATCTATATTAGGTGTACTCTTCTATATGAAACCGGAAATTTCGAATGTTTCTCTTGATTTTATTTGGTTCAGTTGTTTGGTCCGCGGGAACTCTGATTTTATTCATTAAAATCAATTTTAATTTTAATGAAATTGTAGATTAATTGTTTTTCGCCTAGTTTGCTTCGCCACCTTTTTCTCGTAGTATGTATATTATGAGTCTCTTCACTTTTTCACTAAGTAGTAATAGTTAATTAGCCAAAAAAGATTTTTTGGCAAATAATCGCATTAAATCTTCAATAACTTCCTTACCTAGTTTATAAACACCCTTACTCGCACAATTGTTAATTATCTTGATGATACCTACGACCACACTTTTCAAATTATTCTTTAAACGAATGTCATGAAAGAAAAATCATTTTAGCGGATAAGAAACGAATATTTCAATTTAACTCGTTTATCAGTCGAAACGGCCACGGGCTGTTTGATATAACCGCACATGTAAAACGTCTTGTATGTAACGGTACGGTCCTTGAGTGATTTGTATGTTATCGAATTATACTATAAAACGAAACAAATGCATCAGTTTTATGCGGTTATTTAATAGACGTTTTATTACGTGCTGTGTATAAGTACTTATTGAACTAATCCATGGCGTATTATACGGAAGAGTTTGAAGTATCTCTTTATTTTATTATTATTATATTTCGATATAAAACAATGAAAGACGATTATCGATCGAAATATAAAACAGACATAAACATTAAGTGGCATTTTTGAAAATGTAAAAATTTTGTACGGCGTTTTACACTTCAACTCTTCAAACGATCAAAAACGCAAAAATAATTTGCCCCACCTTTGTATTACCACTGTAACTATATCAAACGATTATTAATTGTTCGATATGTTAAAGATCTAACAATAGGTAGTGCTCGTGTGCCACCGTTGGCTAACATGTTAAAATCACGAATCTGACGAAATCAATACACCTTCTCGTCAACTTAAAACAAAGTAGGACCACCGTTTGTATACCTATACGTACCTATGTATAAAAACCACCAAATATGTTTAATTTCGAAAGAATCCGAGGCCCCCGCAACTCACGTAAAAGGTGCAGAAACCGTGAAAGTCCTGATGATATGGGCGCCGCGCCGGCACCGTTCGCGTTGCTCCTTGCACTTTGGAAATTCCTAATCGTCACCTACACCCACCACAATTGTGACTGACAATTTACAATAATAATGGAAACCTTTAATCGGACATTTAAAGACAATTTTACGGCCAATTTCAAGGTTCCGCCGACGATAAAATAAAAGACGCAGCGCTTATAAGAATCGGGCAATATTTTAATTAAGGCAATTTAAATGCAACGTAAAACAATAAAATGTTTCTTTTACGATATAAGGCTAATTTAGATTTGCATAGATCTAAAGGTCGCGCGTCCTTTTACATTTTTATCTGAAATTAATATACGGGTATATTCGATTGTTCCGCACTATTTGCCTATGCCTATACTTGTAGAAAAATGCAATTTAGAACTACCGCGTTAACTTACCGGAAGTACCCGTTTCTGTTTAATGAATTTGAATGTTTACGGTGCCGATGATGACCCTGTTTATTTTCGAGTATAGGGGAAATAAAGAGAATTTAAGGGCAGGAGGGTGTCTAGAACTTAGCGAAATGTCTGAATAGATGGTACTATAGCAAATTTCTTATACATAGACAACCATATTAACACTAGTTCCTTGAAGAGACAATTTAAAAGCTTATTATCGGTCCCGGTTTGTTTATGACGTATTGATTTACGACTTCTCAAACGTTTGGTTTGGCAGGTAGAAGTTCTTTCTGAGAACGGATTTGCCTAGTATAGTTCGAATTCTCAATCTATACATTCAAGATAGGTTTCGATGCACGTCATCAATAAGAAGTGAATAAATTGTATATTTGTAATATACAGTTTAAAGTTTTGAACGTGGCATATTCTATAAATGATTTACCTGCACACATATAACATGACAAAGAAAGACTGCAATTTATTAGTACCTAATGTAAAAATAGGTACGAAGTTTTATTGATGACGTATATTGGATAACGTTTAATTAAACGCACTACTTCTATCCGTACTGAAAATAATATAACATGCATTTTACTTTGCGCGTACCTGCGCCACCCCGAAACTGTAAGTTTCGATAATTCTTGAATTCGCTAATGACCTTGTTATTACAGAATAAGAATGATGTGGCTTTTCATTTACCATTTATTTAAAATATTTTGCGAAAACATAAACTTATTGCCGATTTTTTCACCTCTTGGTGAATTTATCTGATAGGTATTTCCCATAGGATCTAATCTTATTTTAACTGTACTTTGCACGACCAACTGTTTCCAAGGTAAATACCTATACGGTTACCGATAAATTTACCAAAAGATGGAAAAATCGGCTCTAAGATCGAGAGTAAGTTTTCGCAAAATATTCTAAATAAACGGGAAACGAAAAACCACATCATTCTTATTTTGAATGTCGTACTTTGAGAACGATTCATATCTAATTACTAATTATTATCGCACGCAAGTAAGCGGATTATCGAAACTGGTCCTTTCGGGGTGGCGCAGGTACGCGCAAAGTATAAACGTTTCCCTCGTTCCTTTCTTCTTTATTGTTCAACTTATTTGTAAATTTTATTTGGTACTCGTATTCGCCGTTCATGACTTGTTTGGTGTATCGATCTTAGACCAACGTTAAAAATTGTTGTTTATTAAAAGCTTTTAAATGACATACGACTTCAAATGCGTTTCCATTTGAAATTTTTTAGTTGGCCTCCACCTCCCACTCCCGGAGGTTACACACCTAAACATTTTCCATCAAAAATTGTGCCCTAACAATAATGGAATAGGTAGGCAAGTGCGTGTTCGTCGATTTTTCCATATAAATACCCAACAATTTCCTAAAAAATGATGCGGGGCCAGGCTTAGTGGACATTTGGTATATCTAAGCCATTTAAAACAAAACAAAACAAAACGAAATTTTTAACATTACGTTTAAATCTAATAACATTTGCAACCATTTTATTCTGTTTATAATAATAACACTTAAATTTTGAATAGCCGATTTATAATTCATATTGTTTATTACAAACTACATTATTTTTTATTACGCATATTATTATTATTAAAAATTATGTAGTAGCAGAGGTGCCTATAACGTTTTTATTTTTAAAAAGCAATTTCTGATGATTTCTAACTATTTAAAATTTGTCAGCAGTTTCGAATGTGTACAGTGTGTTAGATTTTATGTGTCACGGCAAATATCTCGGCTATTGTATGAATTAGTAAAAAATGTTGTATATGAAAGTTATTAGATTATTTATTCTTAATCATGTCAAAATCAGAAAAACAATTGAACATCAAATAATTCAGATAAAGCAAATAAATTTAACATTTTAAATGGAACGTACCCAGTATTATTACATATTCTGAAACTACAAGAATTTATCTTTACGACGGTATATCACATGTTATACTTATTTCATTAATTAAAGGCGTAATAGAATAAATAACCGAACGCGTTGAACACGTACAGTGTAAACAATGTATCGACGACGCACACTTTTACCTTTGCATGTTCTATTATGTAGAGCCGAGGAGGCCGTGATATGCGCTCACTTGTTATCGCTATCGTATCAAAGTGGCTAAGTAAATTGTTAATTGTTAATTTTCATCTCGTGACACATAATGAGGGATAGTTATTATTCTAATAATGAAAAAATGGATATGTTGAGAGTGTACATCAGATGCAATGATAATCCTAAAGAAACTTCTGTATTGTATCGAACTTTGTATTCAGAAAGGGTATAATCACATCCTCGCACGTTTGCAAGAATTGAACATAATTTACGAAGAAATGGATGTTTTAATGCTACAGTGCAAAGACCAAGAAATGAGTGTGCAGCACACGATGAAGATATTATGGTGTTGGCATATTTTAGAGCACATCTAAGAAATTCAATTCGTGAAGCAGTAGCCGACATAGGTATAAGTCATCACAAAGTATTTTCTAATCTAAAAAAAAACATAACATGACCCCCTATAAAATTAAATTGGTTCACAGTTTAACAGCTGGTGATTCTGATAGAAGGCTAATATTTTGTAACTGGCTTAACAATAATCAACATTTAGTGGATGTCATTCTTTAGAGCGATGAATCTAATTTTAATAATAACGGAATTTCTAACAGAAAAAATGACTATTTCTGGGATGCAAAGAATCCACGTCGAATTCGGGAATGCAGGTTCCAACACGGATTTTCTATTAATGTCTGGCTTGGTGTATTAGGTGATACTATACTGGGTCCTTATTTTTATCGCGGAACGCTTAACTTTGAACGGTATGCTAATTTCCTCACGACAAAATTCGAAGAATATTTGGATGATATACTCCAACAAGTGCGTCGAGATATGTGGTTACAACAGGATGGCGCACCTTCTCACAATGCAAGAAACGTCAAGGATATTTTAAACGAAAAGTTTGGTGCGGAATAGATAGGAAATGGTGGCCCTATAAACTGGCCGGCACGATCGCCAGACCCCTCTGTGTTGGACTTTTTTGTTTGGGGATATGTTAAATCAAAAGTTTATGTTACATGTCCACAAAATTTAGAGGATCTTACAAATCGCATTCATAGTGCATGTGCTCAAATAACACCAAACATGTTGCAAAAAGTGCGACGAAATTTAATAAGCAGATGTCGGGAATGTATTACAAACAACGGGGAGCACTTTGAACAAAGAATTTAGATGTTAGGTAGGCATTACATTCAATTTTATAATTAACTTACTTATTCACGTATTGGTTTGATCATAATGTTGTATTTATGTTGAATAATCTGTTATTGTGATTGTTTTAATCAACACATTGTTTATACTGTCTACGTTTTCAACACGATCAGTTATTTAGTGTATTACGCCCAGTTAATTAATGAAAAAGTATAACATGTGATATATCGTTGTAAAGATAAATTATTGTAGTTTCAGAATATGTAATAATACTGGGTACGTTCCATTTAAAATGTTAAATTTATTTGTTTTATCTGAATTATTTGATGTTCAATTGTTTTTTTGATTTTGACACATTATTAAGAATAAATAATCTAATAACTTTCATATATAACATTTTTTTACTAATTCATACAATAGCCTAGATATTTGCTGTGACACATAAAATCTAACACACTGTATAGGTTCCATTATATATCTGTCAGGATTATTTGGGTAATAAATATTTCTAACAAGACCACGTGCCGAGCTGTAGAGGTCTGCACATTCTTTCTCTTTCTGTGAGCCCTCTTTGTTTAATTGTGAAATTTTATAAAAACATTTGTACAATTATCATGTTCTATTAAAGATGGAATCTTGATCGACATCTTAAATGATATAAAAAAAACGTTCTCTAGGCAATGATAAAACATGAGCTTGATACGTTGACGCATATATGAAATTTTGAATTTTATTCATAAAAGTAAACTTATACGCAACATTTTTTCAATAAAAAAATCTATTTCTACTTCAGCTATCTTCATCAAAACTTGTTATCTCCTAGATATTGTGTCGAACATTATACATTGTAAAATTGAAGCCGCGATTTAAATTGGATTTTGAATTGTGTACAAAAGTTCTAATTTCGTTATTAATAATTTTATATTAAATTTTAAAAACTCAAATGATAGATAATTTGATGGCGAAAAATCTCCAAATGAGAGAATTTTCTAGAATTTAAAAATAAAGAATATAATTCACTTCTAATGGTCGCCAAGTATAGAGTATACCCTCCCCTTAATGTCAAGATCAAGTTCAAATCGATCGAAACGTCTCAGTTTTCTTCGGAAAACTAATTTTACAGCTACAAGCTGTGCAGCAAAAGTTAAAAATATTACCTACAAACGTCTCAAAGAACTTTCTAGTATTGTTAAAGGAAAGAACACTTAAGTGGAAGGCACGAACCGCGTGCAATGATTAACGATTGAATGCACTTCGCTAAAGCTTTAAGCGAGAACACGAAAATTCTTTCTTTTAGAAATCGTAAAAAAGCACCTTTGTGTATAAGTACGAATAGAACATTTGTCAACGGCAAGTCGATATGCGACACACTCCGACACGCAACGTATTGTGTTTTCCATTAGCAATAAGAAGTCGTTCGTTACGAGCGCCTCGGCCGCCGCGTCCGGCAAGTTCGCCAGCAACAGTTTGTTGGAAAATCGTTAGTTTATTATGTGTCGTATCGACAGAATGCATTGTAATACAAAGTGCACCGTGGGCCGAAACACGAGATTCACACCAACATCGATTTAAAGTTGGCTTCCAGTGCTAGAAGTGACAGCACCACACACAATACCCGTGTTATTCGACTCCTCTTTTTATACAAAAAGAATGCTGCGGCGACGTCGATTTCGTTTTTCGCAATCGCAAAATAAGCGCTTTCCCAATTTTACTGTCTTGCTTGTACCCGGCGCTATTAGGGAGCTCCGATAATAGTTTCGATTCCGTGAAATTCCGTAATTAATTACGAAGGTTTAAGAACAGCCGCTGTTTATTCTGTGTTTGTGGCAAGGAGGAGCCGCCCGGTCTTTATAACTTCGGTGTTTGTTTCTGTTTAAGCAAACCTCTTCGTTCCTTTTGATTTTCCATCAGCAGCTTCATTTGCTGAATAGTTCCCGGGTTCAATACTAAACCGGAGTTTCACCCCGGTTGCGATTGGCTACGGGATTCTTCTCTTATCTCAGACTTATTTACATACGGCAACTTCTCGGTTGAAGCCTCGAGTTTGTTTTGTGTATAGATATCTGCGTTCTGTTGATTATATTTTTAGAAGCTCTCTGCGGTCGTAACCGACCGAACTCGAAACTGCAACTTTGCTTTGGAGCTTTTCCTCGTGCTTTATCCGAATAACCGAATTCGATTCAATTTACAATAAATTAGTAGATGGGTAGGTAGGTAGGTGCTTTGAAATTAAAATGAAAACGAGTCTCCGTTTCAGGCAGATGTAAGTTTAAACAAACGAAAAATTAGTAATACCTATGTAATACGTATGTCGTAAGCGGATTTAAATATGGAAATGGCTTGGTCGATGTTACATCGGACGAACACCAAAATGTCTTAATAACGTGCCGTAAGATACCGTCAAAACGTCTCAGTTACAATATTAATGAAATATGCGCCCACGTTTCTTTCACCGATCACCTTTTATACGACAAACCAATTTATATAGTGAAATTGAGAAGTTTCGGGGTACTCACAACTATATGTTTCTAAATACCTACTAAATTATTATCGATTTTTTAACGTTCGACGAGACCCGGTGGTGTTAGAGCTATGCGGTTGTCCCTAATTTGTAAAAATTGTTTTTCGACAGTACAAAGCCATATTTCAAACGCGTCTAACACATTAAATACATATTTATTAAGGAATTTGCAATTTTTTCAGCCCGAACACACACCGCGAAGGTGTCCGCCCGCGTCAGTTAGATATATTATTAAATTTGTGGGAAATTAGTAAAGCCAATGGGAATTTTCGTTAGGATCTGTCAAGTTGTCGAACAACACGAACGTTTAATCTGTAAAGCATTAATTTGTGACGATTAAAAGGTCAAATTTAATAAGTATTAGGCACCCTCGTGAAATTCGATACAACGCGTAAAACGATTTTCCCGTAAGAAAACTGAATAATTTTCATACGAACTGTTTTAAGTTCGAACTTATTTTTTTATAGGCAATCGGCTTTTATTTAACCTGTAAACCTGTTAGAACCGCCAAAAAAAAACGTGTAATTAACTAACTACGTAACACTCGCAAATGCCCATCTGCAATGCTTAAATAAACAGAAATAAACGCAACAATAAATAAAATGCTTATATTGGCGATAAAAACATTTTTTTAATTATTTCAACGATGCCAAAATTTCAAAAAAAGACATTTAAAACGACGGAAGAGACGACAAGTTAGAAATGTGGTGGTGACGAAGAAACGCGATAAAATTTTGAAATACGGTAATAATTATTAAAACAAACAAATAAAAGAACGAAGCAAAATAAGTTTTATGACTAATAAGTTTCAATTAGGTATACATTCACTGACTTTTTTCTGTTACAAAATTTTGTTTTTTAATTACGTAGATACTCTCTAATGCATTATGCACTTACCTTAGTAATTATGCTTTTTTAGTTTTGGAGAGATTTAGTAACTCCTTGTTTATATGGTGATTTTAACTCTAGTCTAACATAAGTGCGACTATTTGCGCGCGAGGAAGCTAGGGCCGCAGAGTCTCTAGGACGTGGAAGATTAGGACGAAACCACACTAGGGCGTGAACTATATATTATATGAACGTTTATAGTACGGCACGAAGGCAATCGAGATCGCCGCAGACTGAGCGTTCTGCGAAACTGCTTCTTACCTTCGTTTTAATACTTCTAAGTGCTCTTTGCCAACAGCCCGCAACGATCTCGATTGCTTTCGTGCCGTAGTTAAACTAATAATTTCAATTCAATATTCAATTCGTATTAATTATTATTTTTTTATTTTAAAATCTGAATTTATATAATGAGTGTCCAAAAGACTTTCAGCTTTCCAAAAGACATGCCTTACAATTGGCTTCAATTTTGCCATAAATTACGTAATGTTAAATTGCATTGTAAAAAAGAGAATCATTTTAATAAATTAATTACCCCAAATAGTGGAATAACAGTGCTACGTTCCACGGGATAAATTTTCCCCTTTATCCATGTAAAATATCCCTATTTTTTTACAGTTTATATACTTAGGTAATTAATTACTACGAGTATATTACTTAAAATTTCTTTATCTTTCCACAGCCAATCAGGGACCGAAAGACTTTTGGGCAACCGTTCCTTATTACCCGTTATAATTATTTGATCTAGTTAGGGGAGAATAGGGGAAGTACGTGCACTTAAGGGAAAATTTTCGTTGGGACCTTCGCAACAAATTCACAACCCTAATATGGATTCGGGCGTTTGTATTTTTATAAAAATAAATATAAAGAAAAAGTTCAAATGCGTGCTTTAAAATTCTCCCGCTCTTTTCTACCTACTAAAATTTAGTATATGACCTAATATATAACAATACTCCAAGAAAAATAATTATTCAAAATATATAATAAAAATATCACGTTTCCAATGCATTACGTACGATTTTTTTTAAATCTCACTTTTAACTATTTATTAGGGGTCGTTGTATGTAGAATGTGTATAAGTACGCGCCCGTGAGCGTAAAAATTTGCCAAAAATATTCTTGTCTCAGTTTCAAGTGTGCAACTCGCGCTTTGGTGGCCCTGCGTCTTACAAGGAAGGTTAGGCAGGTGGAAATCTCAGAAAAATTTGTAACTTTGCAGGATTGTAGTAGTAGTCAACCCTAATCAAAAGCTGTATTCTGTTCGTGTTCTTACGTGGTTTAAGAGGGTGAAATTTAGCCTTAAAAATTGGAACTTTTTCGATTTCGCTTATTATCTGTGAAACAACAAGAGCTATATACAACTACATATTTACTATACAAACTATATATTTTTGTAAATGACTGTTCAAGACCTACATTGTGATACAAAAATTATGGGTGAAAATTTTAAGGGATGGCACCCTTTAGGACTTAAAGTTTTATTTTGACATGTTCTATACGTCCTCGGAAGATTTTTTATCATTTCCTAGACACCTTTACTTATTGTGGGGTACATAGAATATACTTACCCTTAAAATTGCATGCTTGCATCACAAAGTGCAAGGTTAATGCACTTAGAACCTAGACTAAAAATATCTAAAAATTAGAAACTTCGAAATTTTTCTTTGTATTTCCTACCTTTTTCTCGTCATCGTTTTCCCTATATTGTCAATTTCCAGCGTAGATTTTTCCGTTGACTGCGAAATTGTATTATTACATACCTATACCTACGTAAGGTAATATTTCGTTCGCGAAATTGGACCGTGGAATGTTTGAGGGGAGCCCTAACTAAGACCCTAACCGAGTCCCTATCCAAGAGCCTAACCAAGCTCCATTTTCAGAGAATTTGTGTTAGAGCTTAAAGGTTCATGTGTTTACACTTTATCAATACATGGAGAGTTAGTCGTCAAAGAAAGATCCTGCCTTTCCTCGTCATATTAATCTTTTTTGTTTGTAATCCTTTTAGAATACACAACACAACACGTAACACTCGCGCACTCACACGTAAAAAGGCCTTATTAACCGAACGAGCACTCCTCGCACACACAAACAATACGACGCCGTAATTTAAAATTCGAACTACTGAAATAAGCACTGTATCGCTAACGCAAAAGATCTGAAACGGTCTAGCCAGAATTCTATGGATATAAATGCGATACCAATGGAAATCTCACTTTTATTTTAAAAACATTCAGTTTTTTGTTTGCACTCCGATAAGCTATAAAAATAGGCGGTGCATATGTTTTATTAGTTGCTTTGTATTTTTTTCGGCCACATAAAAATGCGAATCTGGTCTATGGTTTGTAATAGGGAAATTTTCAATGCTTAAGGGCACACGAATAGTTTTTAAATTAAAAATAGAGTAAATTTTTAATTCTGCGTTATAAAGGCAGTAGATAGTGATTATTCAAATAATTTTACTGCATAAAAAATACATAATTTTACAATAAATTTCCTAAAAAGTAGGGGAGACCGGGGCACAGTGGTCATATCTGGAAACAATTTGTTCTATTTTGAAACAAGACATATGATGACAAGACACAAGACACAAGATGACATATGTTGCTCAATAGTTAATAGACATTTGCCTACTAAATGACTCTACTAGTTTTACAAAAAAACATATTTATTCATTGTTTACAGATATTTAAAAAATATATGCATAAGTGACCACTGTGTCCCATATACGGGGTACACTGGTCACAATAAAAGGGGTGCAGAAAACTTGAAATTAAAATATAAAGTCTAAATTAATTAATAATACCTATTTAATATAGTTATATATGTACTTATACCAATAAAAATGAACTTAAAACTTAACATACATTATAAGATTCAAAATCATAAGAAAATTTCAAAGAACTATTTATTTTTGCGGTTCCTCCAGTATTTAGTGGGTCAAGCAAAATTAACTCGACATCTTTTTTGTCAACACTAGCAATAACTTCCACAGGTGGAAAAACAAACTTATCCATGTGTTTTCTTAAAAATAAAACTACAAGTTCATCTTGAAGTATTTCTTTTATTTGACCAATGTAAAATCTTAATTTTTTTTCGTCGTAAAACGCACTAATACAAAACCGTCAATCTTGATTTCTTCACAAGTACCTACTTCGTCATTTTCAAACGACATATCACTGTCTGTTGAATTTGAAAGTTTCAAAATTGACTCACAGACAAAATTGACCGTTCAAATAAAAACATGTAAAATACACTTACATCCATAAGAATAATTTATATCCTACTATAATATTGCATATAAAATCATGTTTATTGATGGAGGCCACAATAAAAATATTGGGGCACGGTGGTCAACCCTTTTGAAGCATAAAAGCAGTGACCATAGAACCCCGTAAACCTTGTGACCACTGTACCCCATAACTAACCTTAAAATTTTTTGTAAAAATTAATTAAATATAATAAGAATTTTCTAACTTTTTTATCAACATTCATAATTCATATAAAAACATTAGATTTGCATATTTAGATCAAAATATTAGTTGAAATAAAAAATTGAAACTTACCAATATTTTACAACATGTGCATTCTAATAACAAACTAGAATTAAAGCAAAAAGTAGAAAGTTTTCAGTTTTCAAACTTTACAAATCTGTTGATAATAAGTTTGTTCATTTACTCACAGATGGAGAAACCTATTTATGAAGTTGTTTAAAAGTTAATGGAAAGTGACCACTGCACCCCTATGACCAGTGTGCCCCGGCCTCCCCTACACATTTCAAAAATTTTCGGTCATTACCTGCTTTTTTTTTCAAACTCCACTACGACCCCTGCAATAGCCCAAGCTCCCATCGCACAAAAACCTAGGTCACAACACTACTAACATTTTCTTAGTGTGCTTAGGTGGGAAATATCCAACCGGTGGCAGACAATTGAATTTTTATTTTAATCATTTTTGATATACTTGATAAAATTTATTATAGTCTTTAGATAAATATCAATTATTTATAATTATTGTGGCCTGCTTCGAAAACCTGGCAGTCCTCCCTCCGAATTAATAAATTTTCAATATGTCACCTACTGTATAAAATTACATCGCGTTGTTTTTTTCAAATTATAGTTTTAATTGTTTTTACATGAATATATATGTCTACCGATGTAAAAATGTACCCAAGTATGGCAGACTTAATTTTTTTGAAGGCAGCAACAACAAAAATTCAATTGTTTGCCACCGGTTGGATTTTTCCCAGCATACTATCCCTTAATTTCACAAATGTTAGTGTCCTCGCGTCTTCGCGGCTAATTGGCCTGGTCCAATCCGCTTTATGAATTCAAAAAACGTAAAATAAAACGTCGCCCGTAGAAGTAACAGCACTATAGAGATTAATTTTATTACCTTTCAAATAATTAGAAGGTCGTTGGTTTTTAAATACGTATCTGCGGAAGTTTAGGCGTTCAAAACAGATATTTGCAGTGAACAAAAGAGGTAAAAATTTTAGTAAATATTTATTGGATCATACGTTCCATTCTAGTACCGATAAACAATTCAAATTGAACACTAAAATAAAAATAGTTATGTGTACATAGGTAATTTAAGAATAACATCTATCTATTAGTATCTATAAAAATATTATTTAATCATCGCTTATAACGTATAACGACTGTCTTATTATGAAAGATAATTGCACATTGTCC
This sequence comes from Rhagophthalmus giganteus, assembly GCA_036326145.1. NCBI lineage: Eukaryota > Metazoa > Arthropoda > Insecta > Coleoptera > Rhagophthalmidae > Rhagophthalmus > Rhagophthalmus giganteus. The sequence continues at coordinate 2,610,176 of JARFJA010000036.1, forward strand.
TTTACAGAATAACAAATGCATTGTTGTCTTGAGTCATCCAGTTTTCGAATTCGAAAATATTTTGAAATGTCTTATTCTGCCATATTATGTGGCTGTTAAAATTCCTCACGTATTATATCAGCGTACCTACCTACCTACCTATGCGATGATAATAATTTAATACTTTTTATTATCGACGGAACTTTGGCCGACGCAACGGTTGTAAAGAATTCCTTCGATTGTACTTCTTTTGTTAATGGCGCAGTTGCGGCGTGAAAGAGTTAATCCCGTAACGTAAAGGATTAACTAATCAATTGACGTTCCCCAAAACATATTCGACCGAAGTCTCTCGTTACAGATTTCCTGCTAATTTAGGTCACCGGACTTGTTCGATCTCGAAATTACAGACGATCGCTCAACAACAACAACAATTAAATTATTCAAGTACTTTAGCTCGTAAAATTAAGACGTGCCATTTCCTCCCCATTAAAACTCGAGGTAAAATTTGTCCTAAGGACAACTTGTATAACATCTTATTTATATAAATTTCACGTCCGTCGATATAATCCTATAATAAGAAATGATTTAAAAGGAATACGTAATCGATAAGAAGGGTTAGCAGCGTAAGGGTCATCGGGCTATGACAAGTCTTTTACCTCACCTGTACGGGGTCAAACCGGGCCCGAAGAACTAACAATATGAGCTCCCGGTCGCAGCACAGATGGGCACACAATAGCCCGGCAATTGTTGATAGAATAATAGAGCAGTCTGAACAAATATTGAGGGGACGAGCATAAAATATACCTCGGTGAACTATTGTAAGCCTTTGTATCGTGCGTGAGTTCGTGTAAGTGTTGTCTTTCGGTTGTTCGGAAATAATGTGATGGGCTTTTAACTACTACGAGAATACGATGAACCCCCAACCCGCCACGGCAGCCTTTCGGATTTTAATTTGGTAGGTATGCGTTAATAAATTCGTGCAATATTCGAAAGCGATTTTTTTCATCGATATAATAATAATAATATTGACTTCCGAGATAAATTAAGGTCCGCTTTCAACCCTAGCCCTCGCCGATATAATAAATGCGCGATCGTCTAATTCCCTCATTAAAAACGTATTTCCCGAGTTATTTCATCTATCTCTATCACTTGTTGAATGGCAGGTACGAATAAGGTCGGTGTGAAAGCCGATACCGTCAGGCTGAGTGTTGAGGTTGGTATTTCGATGGTATTGTACTCGGCATTGTAGTGCTCAGCGGGTTTCACATTCTGCTTGTACCTGAGTCTTCACGACGTGCATGAGTATCCACATGTGTGTATGTGTGTGGGAAAGCAATTTGATTTAACGATTATCGCGATTAAAGGCGGGCCGTATTTCGGGAATTAAATTGGGGAATGCTTGAAATCACGTTTTTCCATAGACTCTCCCTTTATGAGCGTTGTAAAGAGTACAATTGGAAATCTCGATATTTAAACCTAAAATAATTAAAGTTAAGCAAACAGCAAAACAATTCGTAGGTACGAGTTTTAACATATTTTGCCCTTCTAATACAATAATAAATCGCTAGAATTGTATTTGCTCATAATGCGAAGCTATCGTCGCCTATGATAGACCCCATTTCGCGAAGGGGTGATGGTGCGTAAAATACCAACAAACAAAAACCGTTTAAGTATACGAATTTTACATTTTACAATATCGACCGTGGACAGTTTAAAATTTTAATTTGTTTTCCTTCCAATTTTTGCACGAAATTTAAATGTAAATATTGAATTTGCCTAAAAATATCTTCATGAACTATTATACATTATGTTGTTGTTTGTACCTACACCAAATTGTTTAAAATTAAAATAACTCGCGTACGTCGACGGACGGCAACGTGTATTAATGAAAGTATTTTCAGGTGTAGGTAGTTATATCATCGATTTATTTTTGTAAAGTTCATCGAAATTAAAGTCATGATATTTGTAAATTATTCGACGTTAATAAAAATGGCATTACGTACGTACGTACTTACATGCATACTTACCTAACCGATCGATTTCTACATTCTTGAGAATTAAACGAAAAAAATATTTAGAATTAATCATTAGCTCCAACGTAAAAATTAAAAGCGTTTAAACTTCCAAATATATACCGAACACTTTTAAAATCGCCGGCGCTCTGTTTTTATAGAGTATAATGTATTTCCCATTAGCGAACAATTCTTGATAACGGACAATTGATCCCGCGAGTGTCCGGTATCGAGAAGTTGCGCCGCAATCGGAATAACGATCGAGCAACGATCTCGTCGTACCCCATATCTAAGTACATCGTACAAATACTTTCGGTAGATTGCAAAATTGGATGAACTTGCAAAAAGAAGACTTGGGATTATTAAACGACTCACAATTAGATTAACTCGAAGATTTTTTAATTAAAGACTTTTAAGGATTTTAAAACGTTTTGGATGAAAAATTAGATTTAAATTTGCCTCACCTCGGCGCAAGGGCAAGAAGCTCGTGTCCTTGCCTTCCCCGGTACTTATTTTATACATACATAATTTGCAAAAATTTTTTCGAGCAAATATAAATACCTAAGATACATGATATTAGAACTTGTTTGCAGCAAATTTTCTCCAGTTTATTTTATCATATATGTATTTTTATCATATAGCCGATGGAAAACGAGATATTCGCGAAAAATCGATTTTTACGACCTTTGACCTGCTATAACTTATTTAGTTCACGTGCCATCGACGGAGACTTTTGAAACTTTATTTGTAACGATTAAATAAAGCTGTATGCGTATACAAAAATTCTGTTTGGTGGAACTTATCATCGGATTCTCTGTTTTTAACGGTTAAATGATTGAACTAATGTCCTTGGCGATATTCTGAGGGTTAACTGACATCACAACCGAAACTGAAGACTGAACTGATCGTATAAAAGACCTCTTAAACTAATCGTTATTCAAATTGATGAATATAGGTCGTCATGGGCCAACGTACACAAATAATTTAGAGAACATTAAATTTTTAGAGCAAACATTATTAAATAGGCGCGGTTTTTTTAATTATAGAAAATTCTTTTAGAAGGAACTTCTGTAGGTCCTGTATTTTCCAAACTCTTTTTTTTTAAATTTTGTTTAAAAATAGCGGTTTCGGAGAAACCGAAACTTTCTTAAAAGTTGTGTTTTTTAATAGGTAAAAAGTGATTTTGTGCCCTCTTGTTGTCTATTCGAAGGCGCGACGTATAAAATTAAATTCGCAGTCAGTAGGTTGAAATATAGGTAGGTAATCTTTATCGACCCTTAACCTTTTATTTTCAATATGCCCAAAGATACGCCCTTCTCTTTTAAATAAGCGTAGAATTTATATTTCAATTTAAACTACCTACTCGGCGAAATTCCAAGTGTTAGGACGATTTAAGGGAAATTCTTTTAACTGTATTGTTTTTTTTTTTCATTTATTAGCTATTTAATCGCTACTTGCTCTCTTTTACGGAATACGAATCGCGTTATTTCAACATTTTTCGCTCAAATTATCTCAATTTTTAAAAACTATTAATAGCCTTATACTTCGTAATTTTCTAAATTGTTAATAACAGAATGTATCTAGTGCTTAAAAATATTTTGTTTGTATTTTAAAAATAATTCTCCAAAGATATAATTGCATTGTTTCAATTAACGTTTCTGTGAAAGTTAATGTTATGGAATAAAACTGACCTTGTGTCAATTTTTGTCAGTCGCAAATGTCGCGATAGTTAATTAATAAAACTGAAAAGGGAGCATTATGTCGGTAATAACATATACAACACGCACTTCTTGCTGATTTTTTATAATAAAACTTCGATATTGAACTGTTATAGTAAACTGAACTGTATAACTTATATAAGACTCGCATTATGTTTTCAGAAATTTAATTAAAATCGTCGTAGGCGCATAAAACAATAAACAATTGCAAGGTCTTCGAATAAAATCCGATTAAACGGACTTTTGTAGACAATTAACAATGACAACAAAAATGATCTTTGTCATACAAATCCCGTTCTGTTTTCTTTGCTTCCATTGTGGGAACCTAATTAATAAACGTTCAGTTCATGTGATTATAATATCTGCACTCGAAGTACCTTTACGTTCCCATAATTCATGCGAAGGTGTGGAACATACTTTTTAAACGATCACGATTTTGAAATTAGTTACGTTACATTGTAACGGATTAATAAACAAATAGAAAAAATAGTACCAACGACAAACTAATATTATAACGTAACGGGTAATTGAAAAAGGAAAAGAAGAACTGGGATGGGGGTGGGAGGGGGCCGGTTTACGTCTCGTTAGTGAAAGTTAACTTGTCGAATTTGAATTGTTGAAATTATTTTAATTTAATGTAGTGCCGAGAGGAATCCGAAACTACTTAAAAGAACCGACCGTAAAATATGTGGTCCGGTTGTCATAACTTAAATGGTGTTCCAATTAACAGTGTCGACTATGTAATCAGAAGATAACATTACACTTTTTAAATTAATTTCTCGTCAGTCGGCTCGTTGCAAAACGTGTTGTCACTTTTTACAGGATATCGCTGATTAATAGGAGGTTCGAATTAATAAACGAACAAAGATAGACGGTTATAAATATACAAAAAAATATATATATATTTAAAGTACCGTCCTTGGGGTTGATTAGAAAAATCGACTTAAATGGATTTGACAAGTCTACGGTAATCTACGGTTTCCTGTTATCTTGCAAGATACTAATTAAAGATTGATGGGCATCCACCTAATACGTATTATACGAAACAATCTTCTCAAATCAGTTTTGAGTAGTACACGCCAGTGTACGACCTGTTCTCTCATTTCTATTCTTATTATTCCATTGTTCTTTTACGACCTTTAAATGCAAATCTTCTCCTTTCCAATTACTATAATTTTTATATTAAATTCGCCGCGTTGTTTGCAGTAGCGAAACCCGTTGTGCAATATTAAAAAAAAAAATAACAGTACAAATGCGGACATCGAACAAAGTAAAGAAGATAGAAGAAGCTGAATCGGCTAATTAATCACGGTGTGACAAGCATTGTGTGCCCGGTATCTTAGCTCACATCTGCTCGACGATTCACATGCAAACCTGCTGCTATTGTTATTTTTATCAAGAACCCCTCTCGCGAAATCAGACGTGCTGCAGAATTTAACGATTCGATTCTTTGTCCACTAACTGACACCGTCTTGTCTCTACTTTCGCATCCCCTCATTGTTTATTGCGAAATAGGGACCATTGTCCGACTGGTTTATATTTAAGGGGATTTTCGAATTGCGAGATGCAAAAAATCGCGACACAAAGGGGTCGCTCGCATATTTTACTATTTTCAATAACGGTCTCTCGGTCCGTGCCGAAACTTTCTAGGAGGAAAACGCAACATTTACAAATCGCACGGGCAATAAATAAAACTAGACTACTTTCAATTTACTACATATATATATAAGATTCATTATAAGAATCTCGAAAATTTGGGTCTCTTATGTCATTGAAACGTTCGAAGATAATCAATCATAACGAAAATGTAACTGTACAAAACCCTGCTGATTTGAGCTCGTGGTGAAAGGATTGATCTTTGATTATATTGCCAGAAGATCGTGTTTTTTAGTTTAATTTATATTGAAAAGCTTCTGCTTCCTACTGCGGGCCGACTACCTTGAGGCATCTGTGGGCTTTGTATTAATTCGATTGTATTATAATTGCATTATAGTAACCTGTGGGTTGTTTAAAATTACGACTGTTATTAGTTGACCTTAAAAAAGTATTACCAAACGTTTATAAAAGAATCGTCGATGATTGATATTTGGATGATTGCCGTTCAATGTGCGCGAACTGTTTGTTAATAATTAGGTTTAATTTTCGCGTTCTCGATGTCGAAATGGAGATTTATTCGAAAACGTAGGCACTGCTAAACAAATTGGATTTCGTTTTTGAAGTACGAGGGGGTTCGGAAATTGCACGTTTTTATGTAAAGAAGCGGTTCGCTCACAAATAAAACAAAAAAAAATAATTGTAGGTAATTACCGTCTAAAAGACAAAGCGGATCGTCATTTCAAATATACATTTGCTAATCGCTAATGGATATAACTATTATAATTTGATATATAATTACGAAGATTGCTAGGATTGAAGCAACTAGCGTAATACGACCAATAAACTCCATTAGATACCACAAGATCTCAGTCTTTACCGGAAATTAGTTAAAGTAATATTGAAACGAACGATAATAACACACGTCGTCCTGGACCATCACGTGCACTTTAAAAGTTCTTCTACCTGTTTAGTGGAAGTCTGTATAAGTTCGGCTGATTTATAATTACGTGGAACTTACGTTCACACACCGATATGAATTAAGATTATGTGCCTACCTACGTAAAATTTGTTTGGAATTTGATTGTCACGAAAACCGTTATGAAAACTCGATCGGTGTCATCTAATTGCCATTTCTTCGTGTTCGTCGCGAATAAAAAATCGCGCGCCAAAAATCGAAGGTATCGTAGACGACAACGTCTTAAGGGCAAGGAACCCATGATTTCAGCGTCTTTACGCTCATCCTTAAACTAATTTTTGAGACATTTTGGATCATTAAAACCAAAATGTTTTTATGATTAGTTGTTTATCACTATTTTGTTTATGTGTACTCGTAATTTGAGTACATGATTTTTATTCGTTAATTTGTTATTATAAATTATAATTTTGTTAGTTACGGTGGAATTTTATAAAAACTAAATAAGTTAAAGTAAAGTGGATTTTTTTGTTTTACAGAGAATAATGTACTCGAGGACTTAACAAGTTCTCACTAAATTTTATTATTGTTTACATAAAAAAAATTGATTTTAAAATATTAATTTAATTTTTTTATTAGTTTAAAATAATTCATTCGTTATGAATCTTTTATATGTCCTCGAGTACATTATTCTCTGTAAAACAAAAAAATCCACTTCACCTTAACTTATTTAGTTTTTATAAAATTCCACCGTAACTAACAAAATTATAATTTATAATAACAAATTAACGAATAAAAATCATGTACTCAAATTACGAGTATACATAAACAAAATAGTGATAAACAACTAATCATAAAAACATTTTGGTTTTAATGATCCAAAATGTCTCAAAAATTAGTTTAAGGATGAGCGTAAAATACGCTGAAATCATGGGTACCCTGCCCTTAACCGCCCGCAAAGCGAACTAGCAAATTTTGTTTGTACGCACTTATCCGTTAATTAAATCTAAATCGGAAAATTTATTAGACGAAAAGCGTATCTTACCACCTAGTACCACTAGATAAAATATCTAAAGCTAATTACATGTAATCTAGTGGCATAACTAGAATACGGAACAACATTTATAAAGTCGACGCGAGGTTTGTCGCCCCAGGACTGGGCGGTCGGCGTGACTTGCACGTGGGTCTAGGGCTAATCATCTGCTACCGTTCTGTGAATCGACGTAACTTCAATGACTCGAGCTTTATTCCGGTAGTGACTCGCCAGAATCATAAATCATGTACCGATAACGCTCCGACCAAATGGGTATCAATCCTCGTTTAAACTTCACGGCATAATCAGATTATTGTGGTGGATGCGAGCTCTTTTTTTCTATTCTTGTTAACCGTGACAAGGCGAGATTATCTACCGATTACGCTGTGGTTTATTAATACGTATCCACTTCGAAGACGTGTAAAATACGTTTCGGTTATTGCTTTTAATCTGACTAGTAAAGTTAATAACGACAAAGGCCGCCGTACGTGTTTCAAATTAGGGACATCCTGCGTATACGCGTACACAAAAAGGCATTTTTCAATGTGCGCGTTCTATTATTATCTAGTATAAAGTGTAACCCTATATTAAATTCCCGTGTCGTCCACGAGATGGAAAATATTTCCCTATACCCAATTCAAGTCACCAATTGCTATTTTTAAAAATTAGTAGTTTCTAATAAATTATACAAATTAAATTAAAAAAAAAATTCTTTGTTGTTTATAGGAAATTTATCGACGTTCATAGATATAAGCGCCCCATAGAAGTTAAATATTTTATTGATTAACTGATAACGTCAAGGCGCCGATTTTAATGAAACGTGGTCATATAAAACTGCAATCTGGAAAAAACTGCACCGCTTTGCTCTTAAATAATGTATATGTTACGCGGGTAGAGTCAAAAACGAGGATAAACTTAGGATTATACGGGCGAAACGCACTTTAAACTCCGTCTTGGATAAAGCACGTTGTTCTATATGTAGGTGCCTAATTCCAAATGTCGCTCGAGCTTATCCTGTTCGACCAAGTAACCTGTATTTTATTAGAAATTTTTAATTTATATTTCACTTTAATTAAAATTTCATATCGTCAAATTTCAGGTTAGTCTCAAAAATCGCGAATGTGACATTCACGAGGGTTTCCTAGAAAAGAACCGAACCTCCGCGAATGTCGAAGGATTAATATGTATCTATTAGGTTGTCCCATAAGTTTCTTCCCTTTTTCTGATGCGAAATGAATACACGATATTTTTTGTTTAAGATGGATTTATTATGTTACGAGGCGCGTTTTTTAAGTAAGTACCGTTTTGGAATTAAAAAAAGACGTGCAAAGATATCGCAATAATTTTATTTTTACATGAAAGCCTGTACCTTAATCTACTTTTCTACATAATTTCCGTGAATATTGAGGCACTTGTCATAACGTGGCACCAGTTTTTGAATACCCTCCTCATAAAATTCTGCCGCCTGACTTGTTAACCACTGTATCACAAATGTTTTGACTTCGTTATCGTCTTGAAGATGCTGACCACCCAGGTGTTTCTTCAAGTGCAGGAACAAATGGTAGTCGCTGGGCGCCAGATCAGGGCTGTATGGAGGATGATCTAGAGTTTCCCATTTAAAAGATTTGATGAGATCTTTGGTCCGATCATGTGCACAGTTTTTTGGGACAGAAAAGGAGTATTGCTAGTGGAGTTTCTGCCTCGTAATGAGACAATCAATGCAGCGTCTTATTGTGAGACATTGAACAATCTGCGTCGTGCAATCCAGAACAAAAGACGTGGCAAGTTGAGTAAGGGTATCGTTTTGCTGCATGACAATGCCCGTCCACATGTGGCTAATCGGACCAAAGATCTCATCAAATCTTTTAAATGGGAAACTCTAGATCATCCTCCATACAGCCCTGATCTGGCGCCCAGCGACAACCATTTGTTCCTCCACTTGAAGAAACACCTGGGTGGTCAGCATCTTCAAGACGATAACGAAGTCAAAACATTTGTGATACAGTGGTTAACAAGTCAGGCGGCAGAATTTTATGAGGAGGGTATTCAAAAACTGGTGCCACGTTATGACAAGTGCCTCAATATTCACGGAAATTATGTAGAAAAGTAGATTAAGGTACAGGCTTTCATGTAAAAATAAAATTATTGCGATATCTTTGCACGTCTTTTTTTAATTCCAAAACGGTACTTACTTAAAAAACGCGCCTCGTATATATGAACCGTTCTGTTCTACAACCTTCTTCCATCTCTCAGGAAGCCTCATTATGCCCTCTTTCCAAAATTGTTTAAGTTTACTTGTAAAAGGTGCGTTTTTATTTCGCTTATGGATTTGAAAGATTTACCACGGAGAGAATTTTTTAAGGAGAGGACGAAGTACTAATTGGATGGAGCAAGGTCTGGGGAGTATGGAGGATGAGGTAGAACGTCCCAATCAAACTGTAATAATTTTTGCCTTACGGCTAACGCAACATGCGGTCTTGCGTTGTCGTGCTGGAAAACTACGCCTCGTCGGTTCGCCAATTCTGGCCGTTTTTCTGCTATGGCGGCTTTCAGTTGATCCAGTTGATTACAATATTTGTCAGCATTGATCGTATCACCTTGAGGAAGGAGCTCGTAGTACACTACACCTTTCCAGTTCCACCAAATGCACAGAAGAACCTTCTTCGGATGAAGTCCAGGCTTCGCAACAGTTGAAGGTCTATTTTCTTTGGACCAAGTGCGTTTTCGATGCACATTTTGGTATAAAATCCAAGTCTCGTCTCCAGTGACAAGCCTCTTTAAGAAAGGATCCCTTTCATGTCGCTGGAGAAGCAAATCGCATGTAGAAACGCGGTTCATAAGGCCGGTCTCCGTCAATAGGTGCGGATCCCAAACTTCATATCGATTCGCATATCCCATTTTGATTAAATGCTTATGTACCGTTGTCTTGGGAATATTAGTGGCATCCACTATCTCACGCACACTATATCGTGGATTTTCAGTGAGCACAGTCTTGATAATGTCCGTATCAGTCGTTGCTGGGCGGCCGCTGCGATCTTCATCTTTCAACTCGAAATTGCCAGCTCTAAATTTCTTAAACCAATTGCGGACGGTCCTAATAGTGGTAGTACCACTCCCGTAAACGGTGCAAATCTCGTCTGCAGTGTCCTTTGCACTATTACCTTTTTTAAAGCAATGAAGCATAACATGCCGCAAATGCATCTTTTGGCTCTCCATATTGAACGGTGCAGAAAAAATTTTAAAAGAGACTTTGTCACCAACGAAACGTACTTTGAAAGAGCTCTGGGACGACTGAAACCGATGCCATAAACGGCTAAGAGATAAGCCTGCATGTTTATATAAACACACCCACTTAGAGTCACTCATAGCGTGGCGCGGAAGAAATTTATGGGACAACCTAATATTTGTTTAAAAAGTTTCATTATATGATCGCAAAATGTGCAAAATAAATAAAAAAAACAAAATCCTACAGTCTTTATTATCGATTCATTAAAGAATAAAGCTTTTCGGAAAAAAAACCCTCACGCACGCACGGGGAAAATTGCCTGTAGGTTAACTACGTTTCTGATGTGATAGAACTCGACCTTCTCCGCAACTTTTATCGGCCATCGGTACATTGCTTTTTTGCGTTTTCGAGCGAATCGCGTCACAAATTTCGTTTCGCGTATAGGTAACATGTTGTCCGAACGATTTAACAATTTGATCGCGTTTGCCAATACATATTAAAAAAAAAGAAGATAAAAACAGGATGTAGTGAAAGCGACTTATTAAATTATTTTGTAACCACACTTAAGTGGTGTTATGCGCATACAAATTAATGTTAGGACAAGGCTTTCGCAGGATTTCTGTGCTATAGACCAATTTATCTTAAAAGTTCACATCTTCGGTTATCGCAGTAGTAACTGTTCTAGTTTAACTTGACAGTCAAAAACCGTTCCATAATAATTTTACCTACTTTTAATACGTGAACTTGCAAGCATTTAAATAAATTATTTATATAGGTAGTGCCTTGTATTAATTTTGTAATTCGGAATTTTACAACTTTCGTATCGTTTACGATTTTAAAGTCTGGTTTTAAGATTACTCTTATACAAAGTCAGTAGAAGACACCCACTTACCCCCTCCACTTTTTTATATCAAACCGCGGATTAAATTGATTCGCGGATTAATAAAGTGCTCAATTAAAATGATTCGCGGTTTGATCGCGGATTGGCCTAATAATTTCGCGGTTTGATTAGCGTGTTACGCAATTATTTCGCGATTTTGCGGAATGGATTGCCGTATTACGCGCGATTCCGTGAATTGATTGATCTAATTAATCGGCGGAGCGTGAATCGATCGATCAATTTAATCGAATGATCGATTGATGATAGCGCGGATCCGCGGATTAATTAGAGCAATCAATTCCGCGAAATCTCGAAATAATTGCGTAACACGGTAATCAAACCGCGAAATAATTAGGCCAATCCGCGAAAAAAATTAATCCGCGGTTTGATTTAAAAAAGTGGAGGGGGTAGTGTCTTCTACTAAAGTCAATTCGAAAAGTTCCCGGACCGAGGATTTAAAACAAACACAAGCGTAAATGCGCTTGCTTTGTTTTCACTCACCTAGATGACAAACGTTCAGCGATACAGCGCGTCCTTTCAGTCTTTGGAAGGACCTCTCCAAGTCTGTTGCTGGAATACTGTTCAGGAACGATGTCGCCGACAGGCACGTGTGTGTAACCAGCTTCCTCACACGCAGATCAATCACCTCCCTTATTCGCCAGACCTCGTCCGAGCCGACTTCTGCTTTTCTCCCCCCCCCCAACTCAAATTCAAACAAACATCGCCAGTTTCCTGAAAAGTGTAGAAGTGATGAGCACCATACTTACAAGTTAAAGTAGAGCAATGGAAGAGAACAGCGAGCACACGAACGGCATTAATTTGTATTCGGCGTTGAGTCGTACAGTTGCACATCTTCATCAAGAGTTGGAACGTTCCATTCTCGTAATGTCGATAGTTCACGACGAGCTATTTTAAAGACGTTAACGGTGTCGTTCTTCTATTACAGAGAAAACCCATTTGGAATACGATTTACAAACGACTGCACTAGTTGCCACAAGTTGCATAAAATTTAAACGTTCTTCAATTACGGATTATGAGCAACATTACGCAATCTAATTTTATCGATTTTTTCCTTAAGGTTCCGTTCACCGTGTAATGAATTTAATTCGGACGTGTCAAATCGATTATTTGGCCAATTAATTTTTATGGCACACTTCGCGAGAGAATTTGATTTTGATTTCGATCTTCTCGACGTCGACGACGAGCGATTGTCGAGGCGATCGGTGATTTTCCTTCATCGGAATAAACTCCAGGCCGCACGTTTTCAAACAAACCTTGCGCCATATCAAAGACACACGCTCGACCGGCAGTTACTTAAGTAATTAATTCTTTTGGACATTGTCGACGGGATTTGCGATCATCGAGTAAATACGACATTTTGAAAACGATACGGCTTTGGTCGACTTAAGCAGTTTAATTAAGTATATAAAGTAGGCAGTCGCGTTGTGTCGCTGTTTCACCTGTCGTGAAAAACCAAAAGTTGCGTGTGAAATTCAAGTCGAGTTCGAGAAACCAGACGCTATACATATATATCGAACGCATTCTTTTCAACTTCGTACATTAAACTGGTTTTGTTTAAATGTACTCGGATAAAATCGAATTTGTAAAATATATTCGCTTCCGTATCGACTTGCCTAAATTTCGTGTAACATAAAATATATATATATATATATATGTATATATACGCATTACCTAACTATTCCCTTTAAGTGTAAACAAGGTTTTTGTTTCCCCTGGACGAGACCGTACACATACTTCGGCTCACGAATCAATCTTGTCCATTATTCTCTTCGGTAATTCAGTTTGGAAGTTGGGCTTGCACGTTTAGAGCGAGCATTGCGGAGACAATGTAGCAATCAATAGGGTAATGAGAGGACACTATATCTAATTATTGATGCGGTCAGCTCCATCCTCGCCGACGGGCACAAGACACTGCTTTTAATGGAGTTTCCCAACTCGCGTGACTCGCATCCCCTATCGCTCTCGGTTTCTATCGTTCACGTTGTTGTATTGTTGACAGAAGTGCGTGAATCGTTCATTAGCACCTTGAGAAGCGCAGTCGGTAAAGGGCGACGCGATTCCTCTGGTTTCCGTACGTATACTTTAACATGTCAGTATTCCATCAGCCTTATCGTCTCGTCGAACCCCGCGTAATGACTTCGGCGGGCTATTGTTCACGATGTAAAGACGATTGATGAACATTAAAAGCCATTGTCGAGTCAATCACGACGATACGTGTAGCCGCGCCAGTATCGGTCGTCGAATCGAAACGAATATTTAAAGTGCCCTCCGCTGCTTCCTGGTGTCGACGGGAAGGCTTTCGGCGGTTGCCGGAGTCGATTAACAGTTATTAGGGGTACCTAAACAAACAAAATCGAGGGACGTATTGTCTTCGGAAACAGAAGCACAAGGGAAGCCCACTAGTCCGCAGACCTGCCTGACGGCCTGCTCTACCTGAGTATGCTTATATGTCCCCCACCGGCCCATTCTTACCTTCATGTATGTGATCAGTGTAAGAAGCGGAGTCTTCGGGAGAGCACGCGAGGCTGCGAGAGTGAACTTGATGAATGGAACTGATTAAGGGCTAAGCACCCTCTTAGGGCTCGCGTGCAGATTATGCCAGTGCGCCAGCGGCAACCTCGGCACACTGACAGTGACACCCAAGTATAAATCGAAGCGGTGAAACGTTATCCTCAAGGATAATTAGTGGTTGATATATTAATACATATGTCGCAGTGCAGCACGTTATCAAGGTCTATTATTGTTTATGTTCTTGCAACGGACCAATTGTTTTTTTGATTGTGTTAATTAAGTGATGTGAATTCTTCGCAATAGATAATAAAAGGCGACCTGCCGAGGATATCGGGAACACTTTCGATACCCGCGTGACATAGTTGATTATTTTGGATATTTTGTTATAATAATACGTGCTTGTAAAAAATGTGAAGGCCTGTTAGGTCATCAGACATTCAACAGGTAAGACGCGCAACTTCGAGGAGTCGCTTTTCATCCATTTTTAATTCAAATCTTGTTGGTCGTCGGTGTAACGGGGCACCGAAAGATACGAAATTTATGACGAAAAACCAAAAGCTTAATAAATAATTTTATAAGCTACCTTACCTACCACGTAAAAAGGTCCGTTATTTTATTATAAACTCGACGTGTTCGTTAACAAAGCTACAAATAAACAAAACATAAAACATTCAATCGACCAACATTTATTAACTGTAATAAAACTATAAATACCGTTCCGTAAGAATGCGAAAGATAGTTTAGCGCGTTTCTTTCTTGTGTGGTAGAATAAAAAAGAAAATTCCGTCGATATCGTGGCGCGACAAAATTTAAAAATCGATCGTTTTTCAAAAAATCACGGGGGACGGCCGTCGAATTTAAATAATCGAGTTTTTCTTTATTTACGTTTTAAAGAACAGATCGAGATCCAAATATTGTGAAATTTCCCTTCGTTACAAACAACTTTTCATTCTCGTTACTGTTGTAATTTAACCTAGTTAAGTGGGCAGTTAATTGTCGACGTTTTATGATTTGGGAGAAATCGAACAATCGACGAGTTTCTTTTGTCAGATGAATCAGAATTACGGTTCCTGTAATGATTGACTCACCGATCTTTTTTTTAACTGCTATCCGGGTAGGAATTTTAACAGATTTCGTAAAATACACGGAAAGTTTGGTGATCGAGAGCTTTTCTTGGTAACGATTCTATAATGGTGCCGTAGTACGAAAATTTCCGCAAAAAAAAAGACTAGAACGCATCTTCGCGATAATAAATGAACATCAAAATGACTATGAAAATAATTAGAAGAAATATTTTGCATAATATCGATGATGAGACATTAGCTAGAAGGAAGTACGTGTACAATTTTCATTCATTTGTTCAGTTAGAAGCACGCGATGCGTGTTTGATCGTTTAATTATGGGGCAAATATTGGTTGTTTTTGGAGAGGATCGCATAATAATTATTCTAACCGAAAACAATTTATAAATCTTTCGTATAACGATTTAATGAAAAACAAAAATTAATCTCTTATTAAGTTATAAATTGTTTATTTACCTTTTTTTGTTCCTTCATTCCACAAAATTTTAACGTAAAAACCGATGTTGTTAATCTTGTTTTTAACTAAACAAGTAGCCGATCTGATTGTAGTTATATGTATATATGTACATATAAATACGCAGGTAATCAAAAATTTCAATTAGATAATATAATACGTTTGCATCAAGAACGTTAAAAAATATTACAAAACAAAGACCAAGGCCGGTTCTGTTGTGTTGATTGTTATTCGAGTTCGTTATTTTTGTTGTTTTTGTGGTCTTATTTTAATTTTCAAGCCAGAATTTTGGAATTACTTGTGTCGAAAGTTTCGGGAAAACTGTTTTTTTTTTTTGTAATAACTAGACGACTGTTATTCTCTAGATAATTATCTATTTATTGTAAGTTTGCAAAGTAAAATGGTAAACAGAATAAGCGGTCTCAAAATAGTGATATATTTTTTGAATAAATGTCTCTTTCTGTTTATTTTCACGGCCAAAATCGTATAGATCGAAGCTGCATCAATATTTAAGCAGATATAAATGTGATTATAGTCAAAAGAAAACAGGGAAATAGTCTATTTACTCCTCCCGGAGTACAAAAAATTTTTCGATCAAAATATAAATATCGTTTACCTATATTCATTAAATTGTCAAATTAAAACCCTTACGAAGCACACGCGCTGTCAGTCGACTAATAAACACTTTATAAAATATCGAATTAAATCCATCAGTAGAGAGTTTAAGAAAGACAGGTACAGGGACAGGTTTATCAAAAATTCGATTATGTAATTTCATAATCATTATAGGTACTTAAATATATATTTTTTTTAAATAATAATTGGCAACATTTCTGATGGATATATATTTATTTTTACTGCAAAAAAAATTCGCAGAAATTAATATGCGATGTGCAAAGGTGATCCGGCAGATTATAATATCCACTTGTGATCATAAACAAATATTAATTAGGTATAGGTAAGTGTATTTATAAAAAACCTCGTAAAACTATTAATTAGTTATAAAATTGTAATATTAAATGAGACTAATTAATTTTAATAAGTAAATAAAATAAAATTGTAGGTGCGTTTAGCATTTCAACAATATAATAAACACTCCTTCGTGTACTACTTTAAATCTGAAAAAAATATATATATATATATGGCGCCATTTTTGATATAATTTAATTCGTTTTTTAAAATCGCGGAATATACGCACACGCGTTTCTTAAAATTTATTATTGAATTGATAATTTGGCCATTTCCAAATAATTTCCGAAACCTCGATGAAAATATATATTTTCAGGACTATTTTTCTCTCTAAAACACTCGACTCAAAAGTCTCACCAATGTAGATTTTCAGTAGATTCACTTCATTTCCTGAAATACCTAACAAACATTTTCCACTACGTTGATTAAGAATAAGACATTGTCCTTTCAACAATCGATCACTTTGTTGTAACGAAATTTATATAAGTAATTACACAAAGAATCACTTTGGTTTTTTATCTACGTAATATTACCGAAATTTCGATCTCGAGAGAAAATTCAATTCTCGATCTCAATTAAAATTGAAATCTTTAAAAGATGAGTAACTTTTCCAACAATTGCTGTCCTGTAAAAGATTTACAATAATTAACGAAACCCATAAAAATCATTGTTTCTAGTTACAGGAAATCGCAAATAAAAATGTCAATTTTAATGATGAATAATTAGAATTACTTTCAATATAAATGTTTGTTTCGATTGATGTAAATTCATCGATGTATCTAATAGTTGCAAATTTACTTTGTATTTAGGTATTTCTTGAAATGTCATAGATGCTGCGAAACCGGTCGGAATTTTTAAACGTTTTGTCGCATAAATAGTGTTTTAAACGCATTAGATACGTGTAAATATCATAAATAAATTATTATGGATTATAGATATTCAATATTTGTTTAATATCCAAATTAAAATATATCAATTTTCGAATATACATAGGTAGGTATTTAGTTGTATCATATGTATCTATTTATTTAATTTTTTTTAATTACCTAAAGCTTCCCAATTTCAATTTTCATAAAGGAGTTTTTTGATTTTTTTAACGGGTAGAGAAATTCATCCATAAAGTCAGTTATAACGTGAACGTATACAGGGTGTATGACGAGTTTCGGTTAGAAGAATATAGAAAAGTAATAAGAGTTGCGATTTGAAATTTTGGAAGTAATCGCAATTGATTACTTCCTTTCGATTTAAAATAATTTTAGATTAGCATTTTTTCCAACTCCCTTATTTCAAACGGAATACCATAATTTTTATTATTGACTTGATTATCGAGACAATTCTTTTTGTTTGTTTGTAAAATTAGTCCTTTTGGAATTATTTCGGTTTTTGTAAAAACATCGACAGCTATTACAAATAACTACGTTTCTAAGACATCTGGGAATGTACAGATTTAAAATTTTAGGTAAGTATTTTGGAGTGAGTGCGCTGCATCGACTGCCGCATTACAAATTTAACAAAATAATACCAGATGTTCAGAAAAAAATGTTAAAACTTGTTATTCGAAAAATATCAATATCTTAGTAATTTTAAATAGCAACTTATATATTTTTTAAGTCTATTGCATTGTACGTTCCGAATTAGGGGCAGTATATATTTACATTCCTATAACTAAATGTTACAGTTTTAGAGTTATTTTGGAAAATGTATTAACTCCAAACGTTAATTAATCTAAAACGTTAAAATCGAAGCTCGCGGTGTGCGAATGCAGATGTGTGGAGCACTAACCACGTAATACTAGAGCTTGACGGTGATGATTCGGAGTGCCACATATATCAACATTTAAAAAAAAATGGACAAGTGTTTGAGTGGAAAGATTGGTGATGTGTTTTGAAAATTTCTTTTAAGACCCCATCATTATTTACTGTTGATACTGTTGTCTAGACTTTTATAACAGTGGTTATTAATTTTATTATTTTTATGTTTTAAAAACATGTTTTGTTCTTTCGTTTTAAAAAAAAATGCAGGTGTAATTTGTGTGCCCTCTTAGCGCGGACACTTTTTAATAACGGACAGTTTTCTTTGATCCCGAGAGTGTTCGGTATCTAGATGTTTTACTGTATATCTAGTCCGAAAAATACATCGGTAGATACCGTCGATTACATTGTAGGCTGTTTATCAAACTGCGATAATTTAAGTGTTGTGTGCACTGACAAGTGAGATAGATAAGAAGATTTTTCTTAGTTTCATTAAAAAAGATCGCATTGTTTTATATATGAAACAATGGTCGCATTCAGGGAATGGTAGCGCTGTAGCGCTTTATCGAAGCAATACTGTGAATGGTGTCTGCTTTACTCGCAGTGCTGCAGCGCTTTAGTAAAGCATTAAAGCATATAAATATTCCGCTTTAACGCTTTATAACTAAATAAAGCAATGACGCATCCACGCGTTCTAACCTAACAAATTATGTTGCTTGTGTATGTTTTGGTTTATGCAAAAAATAAAGATGGCTTATAACGTTACAATTCGGAGACGAAGTCATTTCCCTTGCAGTAACGTAAGAAGAAAGGTTGAAGATATTACAAGGTAAGTTTTACATAAAAAATTGAGTGTTTTACAAACAAAATTGCCAACCTAAGAATTAAAAGCTGAAAAATAACTAGTACCAAAATTGTTTATTCAGGTAAGATAAAGCGTTACAGCGCTGCAGCATTTCGACGCTACAATTCCCTGAATGCGACCATTTTCAGGGAGTAGTTTCGTCCCTTGACATGTGACAAAAAAACATGTGTCGCTTAGTTTTTGATCTACTACAACACATCCGATGCCTTCCTCCTTGCGAGTGGGATAATGTTCGTTCGTGCACCATTCAACAAACCGTTACCATAACAACAAGCACAATAAGGCACTCCGTTTAAAAGCGCCGAAAAGAACGATTTCAATTTTGAATCTTACGTCAATTATTCTAACTTTTTTTTGTAATAAAATAAAAACTTACTTCCGGCGACGACGATAAAATATTGAATGCCTACTCGTTCGATTGCCGCAGAACTCGGGCTCATCATCGAAACTCGTTTCGTTAAACATGCCATGAATCAAACTCGCATCGTTTAATATCTATTAATTAATTAACTGTTGTTATCGCACTATGGTCGTCCCATTTAGTTACTAAAATTCCAATAAATAATCTCGTAAGTTACAAATCCACGACCTCGGTGGGTACCTGCAACGAATTATGGAACAAATAGAATAATTTCTTGTTTAAACATCGCTTCTTAACGCATACGTTTTCGTCGGAAAATTAAGGCGTACGTCGGTTATTCGGCCGTTGATGCTTTACGAATCCTTAGGTACTACCCTTAACTAACTTAAAAGCAAAATTAGTTAGGTTCGTATTAGAAATAATTAAATTAAATTCGATAATAATAGAATTGGGACTGTAGTCTATCGGGAACAGGTAGTCTGGCCATAATTCAAAAATGACCATTAAAATCTACTTACTCGCAATTAAACTCGGCGGCGTCGATGGCGGCGCGCGTGCATCGACTGAACGTCTCGACGTTGGTGTCCTTAGTTTGAAAGCTTGCGGTTGTCACATGGTGATTTACATAAGTTCACCTGTTCTTCCGCCTCATCTCGGCCCACTTGCCTCATCCGGTTACGCTGCCCTCTCACTTGGCTGAAAGTAAAACGAACCTCCCGCGAATTTCAGTAATACGCGCTTGTCGTTCGTAATAGCCGATAATTATAGTGTAATTACCCGTTGCGCGAATTTATCGGAGTTAGATTTGCATTGTTAATGTGATAAAAGAAAATTAATTACAGTTATGGTCCTGCTTGCGGTACGCAGTTGTATAATAAATTAACGCGTAACTAATAGAATGGCCACCCGTGTAATTACGAAGTTAAGGTAAACACGTAGTGGAAGAGTCGAATATTTCTTAATTAATATTTGTTACGTGGACCGCGGTTATGTAATATCGTAGTTAATTACGAAAAATAGTCATTACAGTTTAACGCAGCATGACGTCCCTTGCTATAAGGACCGAATAACCGTTCATTTTCCGTAAGATGAAACTCGACGTTACAGATGTACAACAGAAATAGTAATTGTTAACTATTTCTCGCGGAACAATATCGTTATCACAATTTCATATTTATAAATCAAGCTCTAATAGCGTAATAAAGCTTCTCTATTTATTATCGGAACTCGTTTTCTAAGTAGGAATAATTTACTGCCTTAAAGCTTTAAGAGGACGTAATGAATCACGCATTTTTAATACATTGTTATAAACCAAACGCGTCCGATGGAGTTTATTCATTTTCAGCTTCACTTGCACCTACGTGACCAAGATTAACCGACAATGTCGATCGAATAAATCGTTTCGATAAAAAGACGTGTACGTATACATATATACCTACCACTTGAACAGTTTGAAAACCTCTGCTCTAATTTACAACTCGAAATATCGATTAATATTTTCACTACGCGGAAATCCTTAAACAATTTATTAATGAAAGTATAAAATAATTCGAAAGCGGACATCTGTGCGCGCACGAACAATTGGAATTCGATAAAATTGAAATAAATCGAAAATAATAAAAAAATGATTTAATAACGTCCCGTTAAATTTATATAAAAATCGAATTACCGAGTTTTATTGCCGTATTTAACCTGTGCCGTACGCGCGGAAAAAAATCGACGTTATCGGGCCCAACTTTTTCTATTTCGATTCTCGCGTTTTTCAGTTAATATTATAATAAGGCGGTTTTTGTTACAAAAATTTGCCGCGAGAAATTTGGTAGTCGCCGCGGCACAGTTGGACATGGCTGCAATAAAAATATTATTTATTGCCCGCTTATACGTTTGGAATAAGTATTTACACATTTATAAATGATTTAATATTTGAAAGTCATGCTTTGTTATGCAAGTCGTCTGCAAATACTATCTTCTTTTTTAAAGAACGCGGATCGCCCTCTTTTCCACGTTTTTAATTTCCTTTCACTTTTTTTTTTGGACGAGAATAATACCTGTACGTGTTCGATTGATTTGCTTTCGGTGGCCGATGCAATTTCCCGTGATTTTGTGTGCACTTACATTTCATAAACATAATAAACGTCATATAAATTCAATTTTGAAATAATATCGAAATGTTAAAATTAACATCGGTTCAACAAGACCATTTTGCTTGTGCGGTCGTCACTGTATTTGTAAACGTTGCGATCGGTACAATTTTACCATATTAACGATAAGCCAAAATAAATACCTGGTGGATCAAAAATATCTCGATGTTTTACCTTAATCTTTAATTCGCGGCGACTCCCGGAAACCCGATGCGTTTAATTGTATTGGTCAATACGCATATTTAAGGTTGTCATACTTAATTTTACAATACACCTTTGTATTATTTGATTAACTTTCTAATGCGTCGCGCTTTTGCACTTACGTATAGGTATTTACGGGTTTTTATCAATTTCAGTTTTCTGACGAATTCCGAATATTTATCGTGTATTTACCTATAAGAAATCGAATTTTACGCCCTTCTTATTGTTAGTCATATTTTTTGCGAAATTAATTCAAACGTCGAATTTATTACGACGACATTTATTTTTTAATGAACGCTTAAAATTCGCAGAAGTATTTAATAAGATCGCACTTGCTGATTAGCGATCAACTAGACAATAATAATAAGGTATTTCCATATCAAATCGCATCACCATTTATAATAATAGTTTTCTACTGATCTAATCGATGATGATTATATAATGATCCTACGTACCTACATAATTATGAAAAATTCATTGTTTTTTATTTTTAAGCTCACATGAGAAAAAGATATAAAGTCTAACTTTTCAAAATTTTATTAAAAATAACCTACCAGTAATACTTTAATTAACTGTAAATCAGCTACCAAGTACCAATCAGTCACGAAGTTGCAAATTGTCTCATTGTCAAATTGTCTCAACGAACTTTTACGATATATACAGCACGATAGGTTTACATAAAAGAAAAAAATTCCAAAATGAGTTTATATTTATCTGCAACTACCCACAAAATATTTTTCGGGATCACGACTGGATCATAAGATATAACAGGTAACGCATTGATCAAGATAAATGTGATTCAGATTTGCCGTTTTGAACTTCAAACTCTTTCCCCGTATATTGTAATTTTTTGAAATTTTGTTTGTTATATATTATCTCTAAGGAGTAATACTTAAAATTGGATCGAACAAAAATAATTATGTGCGTTAATATGTTTAATGGTATAACTGCAGATGCGCCCATTGAATTTTATAATATTATTATGTTGCACCGTATATTTGTTTTCTTAATTTTTATGGCCCAACATTATGGTCTTGTCATATCTTATGATCTCAACAAAATTTTTTTTTATGGATTGTTACAAGTAAGCGTTGAACTAATTTTGAGTTTTTTCGGAAATTTTAAAAACAACCTTTTTGAAACAATCGATTTTGAAACTTTCAGTTGCATTTTGAATTTTTTTCATATAAATCTATTGCGTTGTATATCGTATAAAAGTCCGTTAAAGGAGCTTTCAAATGAGTCCACTCCCAGCTCCATATCTCCATTCGGAGGCTCGCTGAAGTAAAATAAAAAAATAATCGAGCTTGTTTTCACGCTATAACATTTCACATAGGCTCTTTAAAATTGGTATTTCTGCACTACGTCATAGAACCATTAAACGCCCCAAATTTCATAAAAACGTAAGGTCTGAAACTAATGTGATAAGTTGACATGGAATGACCCAACAATAATTTCTTCGATAGTTTCTTATTTAGTTTCCTGATTACGGGGATACGTTTTTCTGTGTAGGTATTAGCATTGTATTTATTTTAAATTTTATTAATACTTATGCAACGATAAAATAAAAGTTAAATGTGGTCGATAATTATCGTAGCAGTTGAAACGACGTAAAAAGAATTAAATGTAAACTAATATTGTTTCTCTTTTCAGGTAATTGTCATAGATACGTACTAACAAACAAACTGAGCAGACGGCGAGGACCACACGGTATGTCATGAACCGCATTTTTTTTCGTTAAATAATAGTAGATAAGCATAATAAATTTTCAGGAATAATAATAAACATTTTGCGACATTCTGTTCATAAGGTAGTAATTTCGTAACTTAACAAGTGCAATATTTTATAGCACGATATCTGAACCAAAAATGAATAATTGATATAAAATCAATAATTTGTAAAAATTACACTATACGCGTTTTGTAAAATTAGATTACGAAATGATTTGATTGAAGTAATTTTGTGTAAATCGATTCATTTATACATTAGATACTCGTACGGTGGGGTCAAAAAAACGCTTATTAACGTTTAAAGGAATCGCCACTTGGAACCTGTCCATTTAATTTTTTTTTCTTGGCCCACTTTTTAACAACATGTTTTGTTGTGCGCCTGCGTCCTAAAGAACCCGAGCCCACGTCCAACTCTGGTTGTTCAAATAGTTACCCCCCCCCAAATTTTTCGAAAATTTCGGCTTTCTAGTAAACTCTAAACATTTTTCAGACGCTCGCGTATTACGCGCTATACCTAAAATGAAATTGTTTTCGAGTTATCGACACTTGAACACTGACGGAATTTTTAATATTTTGGGGATTATTTAATGTTAAAAAACTAAAACACGTCAATTTCATGAATGTTTGGACGTTTTACTTACCTACTACGTAAACGTTATGTTTAATAGTACCTACAAGATATTATCTAAGTAAAGCTAAAATTATAACGTTTAAATTTATTCTGGAAAATATGTAATTAGACGGCGATTAAATGTATTAAATGTATTTTATTTTTAGTTTACTATTAGACATCTACTTTAAATTAAGATTGTTTTTTAGAAAGGGTTTTAACGATTTTTATTTTATTCCGGGATTTATTCTTTAAATTATTTTGCATTTGTCGTTAAGTGTCAATAGCTAAAACAATTTGGTGGTTAGTTGCTATTTGAAGCTTTTTTGAGACGATCTGTAAGTATAATGAAAGATGTTTTAAATCGAGGTGTCTAATTGTAGATTAGGTAAGGAATTTAGGGTATTCCTTACTTGTCAATCTCATTGTATATACATACACTATGTATAGGTATAACATATCCGTACCGGCCGTTTGCGCTAGTTTTTGTCAAACGAGATTTTTTTAGAATGTCCCAACTCGGATCTAAATGAAAAACGTAAGAAAATAGGGTATTAGGAAATAGTTCGTTTTCGATACGTTGGCAATTAACGTGTTAAACGCGCGACTGCGATTTTCCGAGGCCGAGGACGTTTTTTTTTATTTGAAATTATGGCTAGTTTTTAGGTTAACTTCATATCACCTTACAATGAATGAATAATTTACGCCAATGTAGTGTGATTTATACGATTTAAAAGACATTTCTTTTTAATGCTTCCAAATTATTCCGATATTTGCATATTTTCAGAACGCGGCCGTCCATACGTGATTTATGCTCAGTTTTAAAAACGATTTGACGCGGTAGTTCGTGGCCCACCACCCACCGCAACGTTGTATATAAGTACATACCTAAATATTTGCACTCGAATAGCTAACAGTTAATATGGATTGCGTCGAACTTGTAAGTAAACGAGTCGTTTCGAAAAGTAAAAGAACATAACGCGTCCACGCCCCCGTTCGTTCGAGCAATACCTACCTTTAGAAACTACCGCGTCAACTTCAGAAGACGATAGTTCCTAATTTATAGTAGTACCATCCGCCTCTGCAGTCTCGGTAGATTAAATTCAATCAAACATGGGCATCTGCACAAATCTATTATCCATATTTGGATTTAAGTGGGAATTCCGAGGAGTAGCAGACTAGCGGAGCTTTTATCGAAACCGATAGTCCAGATGGAATTTTAATGTGTATGCACTGGTTTCGCCCAATTTTATTAATGAAAAAAAAGGTGTGCTTGTTTGGTGTAGATAAAGTTGCCAGAAAGTGTTAGGACAAACAGCTGAAAGTGCAATTCATCACGATGTTGGCAAAAACGAATTTCTAATTTTCTATACATTCCGTCTTAAAACAACTAATCAAACAAAATGACAGCACGACCGCAGCATCGTATTATAAAAACGACCGACTCTTTATAACGATTTCCACTTTCATCGACTTGTATCGGTTGCAAGTTGGCCATTCTGGGATGATGGCTATTATATCCTCAATTATGCTACTGCCGGAAGATCGCAACGGTGCTCATAAATAAGGAAAAGTATGAAAATAAACTGGGCAATTAAAGCAGCGCATTCTTTTAAAATTTAAATATTATGTACGTACGTACCCGGTACAATGCTTTAACAAAATGAGACACGTTCGCGCGGCACGTTTTTTTTTTTTTTTGGGCTTACTTTAACCTATGAACCTTATATCGCTGCTTTGTTACAATGAAATTACATAATAAAAACGTGGATGGTTCTTTAATAAATTATGTTTGCGGTGGGCATTATTTTAGCCAGCCTGTTATTTTAAATTTGAATTACTATAGTAGGTACCGCGAATTTATGTTTCGTGCAGTGCCGCATTTGCGCAGTTTAATTTGAAAACCAATTAAACGCCCAAATGTTGTATCTAAGCCGACGACGATAAAAAATGCGAAGGAAATCGTTGAATCGATAATTGCGTTGTCCTTTATTTTACGTGGCGTTCGATAATGTATACATTATTAATACTATAATTTTCCTTACATTATAATTTAGATAACAATCGAGAACTGGTTCATATTCTATATCGAGAACGATTTTTAAAAGTACACTTTCGATCGACTTTGGTGTCTTTTATTTTCTCGCCTTTAAAAATAAAAATTAGGTTGACTTTCATAATATTATTTCTTACTTGACGAAATTCGAAAAATCGTTCGCTAATTTCGGACGAGTGCAACCAAGGTCGCTTATTAGGGAAAATTGCCCCTTTCTTCTTAACACTGCCTTCTACATTCTATTTTTGATTTTTGACATTCAAATGTTTTCTAATATTAAAAAATATCGAAACACTAATCCGTCATTGAAACATGTAAAAAAACACAACAGGCTTGGCTCTAAATTACCTTCTTAAATCTTTTTTGAATAAATAGATAAATTACTGACGTTATTATTTTATTAAAAATACAATTATTTACCTTAGACGCCCAAAATTTAACATAAACCGATACATCTCGAAAAATTACTTAAAACGAAATCAATATACACGGCAAGTAGAAGACCTTAAATGACAATTCCAATGAAAAATACAAATAACAAAAATTTACATTAATAAGAAAAAAAAAACAAGTAAAGTGTGTTTACGGCGCCACATGTGTCGGAAATAAAAGTGAATGTCCCTCACCTACGAAATAAACTGATTTGTGTAATTTTGTCAAGTTCGCGTTATTAATTGTTATTTAAATTAATGATTATTTATTTAGACTCCTAAATAAGCCCTGAGCAGGTTCGTATCTACATATTTTAACCTTTTTATACAATGCACCGTTGTAGGTATTTAAATTCTATGAAGTCTTGAAATTTCTATAGGAAACGCAAAAATAATTTAATTTAGTGTGTTAAATTTGTAGGTTGTATTACGTAAGTCGCTTACGGTTAATGTTAATTTTGTTTCAAAAATGAAATTTTAATGGATGGTTTATACGCGTTTAGAAAAATACATTGTGGACGTTATTAAATTATTTAACCGTACGTATACGCGGTTTTCGAATTGTTTTTCACAAACAAAGCGCAATAAAATTAGGTGAATGTAGAAGAAAACAAACAGTAAAATGGCCGACGATTATTCAACGTCACGTTCTGCATTTTTCTCTTAAGCAAAGGGGTGGTGGTGCGCGTTGCGTCAACTTCTCTACAAACCATCCGTGTAACCGTGACGTTTCGATAATTTTTTATGCAAAACGTCTAAAATTCCCCCATCCGCATTCAAAAGACCATTCGGTAAATTTACACGTAACCGTTCCGAATTTGGATTTTGTTTTAAAAGGTGAAATAATGCCATGTCCGAGACCTAACAATTATAACTAAACGATTTCGGCCCGTTTTCAATTTCACGAATGACAATAATTACCGTGTGCCGTATTTATCGCAAAAATTATTATTAAGCGAATCGTCGGCAATTATTATTTTAAATTATTTCGAACTTTGCCGTCTTTCACTACAAAATTACACGTGAACTTCCACGAAGCGTTTGCCAAGAATGATACCGAAATCGAATTTTTTTCGCGCAGCAGATATATTTAATCATAAGTTCGCGAACGTTTTTTGCGAACCCGAAATAATGATGCACACGAAAACGTCGCTTTTGAAAATTATTTTATTTCCTCATTAACTTTTACTTTAGTTACCTATTTAATCGAATACTTTTGCAATAGTTCGAAATCGTTTTTTTTTGTAATAGTTCAAGAGACTTTCTCTAAATTTTATATTTAAAGAACATATTTTACCGTGTTTTATAATCCTCATTAAGTTAACGATCTGCTATTCTAAGATGTCAACAGCTACTCCACTAGAAATCTTGATATTATTTAAAATTTTAAATGTAATTTGCACAAAACAGTTAACCATAAATTTAATTCAAAAATCTTTTTGAATTATTTTAATTTCATTCGGAAATAAGATATTTGTTGTCATTTACGGCTAAACAGATGGCCGTGATAAAAATAGGCTTTCTAAAGTTTTCGACGTACTTAATATACTTCTCCTCGGGCTTCCGATGATTTATTTAAATGCACACCTTTTTATACGTAGTTAGAAAATAACGAACAATTGAAATTTGCATTTACCCGAATACGATAACGTGTAAGCAGAGGAATTTTTCAAAATTCCCCAAGACCGCATTTGCATCTAATTTGCATTTCGCTAATTCCCGTTCGCGGCCGCGAAAGATTAAAAAATAAAATAAAACAAAACTCAGCGTGCGTTATCACGTACCCATAGTTATTATGGCATAATAGAAAAAAAAAGTTAGCGTCCGTAAATTTGTAGACATGTACAACGAGCAAAAAATACCTACATCAACGTTAACCAGCAAAAAACTAATCACAAGCCAACCGTGTGAATGTGTCTAAATGATGAGGTACAAACATTACGTTTTGCAGTTGAACATACTACTTAATCTGAACTGTAAACGTGACCATCTCCAAAATCACATCAACTTTGGTCCGGCGATGCGTGATGGTTTCAACCTCCTACCTTGTCATGATGCAAGCAACCGTTAGGTTATACACCTGATCCGAACAGGCCGCTGCTGACCTCTGTGACGTCACACCTGTCCACTCTTCCGGGTGACCTTGAGCCTCCTCATCTCACTTATGACCGATCTCACTTCTGCTTGTCAGACGTCGTCGGTTCTTTGGGGAAGTTATTTATGATTCGCCTCATTTAAATGGACAACATGAAGACGATCGTGATTTTTCAAACGCAAAACGAATTAATACACCCACATCAGAAATAATGAGACGTTAACTGTTGTTGATGGTTACATGGACATAAGACTAATAGATGTCATTATAAGAGACTCGTCGGAGAATTCACCCATTCGATTTTATTATGTGTTTTCGAATTTCACACGCCTACCATATAAAATTTAATGGCTTTATTACCGTTTCCTCGCTTAAAACAGAATACCATTATTTCTTAATGCATTCCTATTATCCTTTATTTCTTATCAGAAATCATGTTTAACTTCCCAGATAAACATAAAAATTGCCTATTTTAAATATAAATGTCTCACAATTCTCTAGTTTTACTTTTACCACTTTCTGAAAATAACAGAACACCGATGGCGTGTTAATAAATCACGCAAATAGTTTGGTCGTCCTAATTTCGTTCTATTGACTTCCAACGATAATTTTTGAAGTTCGTGCCGGTTTCGACGTTTTTGCGTTTTGACGAATTTTTGGTGAAACGCGTCGTCGATTTATCGACGAGAAATCCGAGACGACATTGTTGCCTTAATCTGAAACGTTCGAAAGCTTACTCAGATCTGCTTGACCTAAGAACAAATAGCGTGAAAGTCGCGTCGTTTTGTTCTACAAATTAACGAACTTGTTGGACTTGATGGTTATTTATGGGTGCGCGAATACTAAATTGAAATTTTAACGAATAAGAATGGGCTTTCCGCGCTTTATAAATATAGGCAGATAATTAAGTGTTAATTGGTCGGAGACACCGTTCCGCTTCCTTTCTCGGTCTAGGATCGGTTACCAGTTCGGAACGACTATTTTACGGTTTCCGAGTTTTCCCGCAAAGGGGTTCTGTCGCGACGTAGACAGGTATACTTACGAACTTAATAGTGGTAACGATGGCAGTTTGCCTGCATAAATCGGACTTAAGCGATGATCGCTGTGTATTTTGACACGGCAACTATGTTAAACTCGCGTTTTCGTGTCGCTCCTCGCTCGTCAACGTTACAACACGTACAATCAATCCAAAATTTGGACAAATGCATATTGGACGTATATTTTTTTCCAATGCATTTAATTTTTAACGCGTGTTCATTGTTCGTGTGAAATTGCCGGTCGCTTTGATCAATATTTACCGAGCCACGTCAAAAACGTCAGGTGGACTTGGTACGTTTTTTTTTCCAGCAGTGTACAGGTTTATCGTGTGTCCGCCAAATTTGCGACGGTAAATTTTCGACACGACCGCAAGGGTTCCCCAGATGAAAGTCGCCAACGATACATTTAAATACGTTCTCTATAATACCGATTAAAACCTTCAACTTATAACCCGTTTCGACCGACAATAAAATAGAAACAGTTCGCAAACCTCCACATGTCGTTTTTTTTTAATACATATGTTGGACGAATAGATCGACCGTTAACTGGCTAGTTGTTTTTTTTTTAGGTTCTTTTGTTTTAAATTGAACACGTCCATCTGCATCGAGAATGGACAGGAATGCGTTCGTAAAAACCGAACAATGAGTATTTATCTACTTAATAATTAATAATACAGCAGGATATCTTTTTATAAAACGAGATAAATTATAAATAACTTGGCATATGAAATCGTGTCTCGTGATCTGTTCGTGCGACGAAACAATTGTGCAGGACAACGTCCTGCAAGAATTTCTAATTAGCCTACAGGTGTTGTGCTAATATTTGACAGGTTATATTGCATTCGGTGAAGTAAGTAGGTGAGAAGTTGCAACACAAATACGCCGTGCCGTGGTCAATATAATATCATAATAATGTAATACATCTACGCCGTGTAATTTGCACGCTCAGAAATCCTTTTATAATTTGCTGGGGCAAATTTGATCGTTCACGCTATTGTGACGTTTCGTTGCTAAAACGCTTTGGTAGCGAGAGATCGCCTAATGGCCTACCCCTGGGGGACGCTAATTTGCAGGTAAAATTTGAAATCGAATTACGATTGTTCCAGGTAATATGTTCATTATGTTGCGGTAGCTAATTGGTTTAGGTATTAGTAGGTGTATTTTGTTACATTCAGAAACTTCCGGAAATCCCGAAATTATGTAGAAACGCAACCGCACCGTACGTAAATTGGGAGCGCCACTGGAGATAACGGCTTACAAGGAACGTTAGGCAGGTGGAAATCTGAGAAAAATTTGAAACTTTACAGGATTGTAGTACTAGTCAACCTTAATCCAGAGCCGTATTCTCTTAAACGGTGAAATCCACCCTTGAAAATTACAACTTTTTCGATTTTGCTTATAATCTGTGAAACAATAAGAGCTATCGCCAAAGAACTAGATATTTTTGTAAATGACTGTTCAAGACCTACATTATGATACAAAAATTAGGGGTGAAAATTTTAAGGAATGGTACAGTACATCCGATGCGGACTAGTGGATGTTTAGTTTAACACAGCTGCCGCTGCGACAGCCACTTGTCTGTAACAGACTATAAGAAAAAATTAGAAACTTCTAAATTTTTCTTTGTATTTCCTACCTTTTTCTCGTCATCGTTTTCCCTATATCGTCAATTTCTAACTGAGATTTTTCCGTTGAGTGCGAACTTGTAGTATTACATACCTATGCCCCCACGTAAAATAAAATTTCGTTCGCGAAATTGGACCGTTGATTGTTTGAGGGGAGCCCTATCCAAGAGTCTAACCAAGCTCGATTTTCAGAGAATGTGTGTTAGAACTTATATGTCCATGTATTTACACTTTATAAATACATGGAGAGTTAGTCGACAAAGAAAAATCGTACCTTTCCTCGTCGTATTAATCCTTTTTGTTTGTAATCCTTTACACACAATCCTTTGTACACAACACACCAACACTCGCGCACTCACACGCAAAAAGGCCTTATTAACCGAACGAGCACTCTTCGCACACACGAACAATACGACTTAAAATTCAAACTACTGAAACAAGCGCTACCGTTCTGTATCTATGATCTAACCGGAATTCTATATATAAATGCATTGATACAGATACCACTGATGCAGTGGAAATCCTACTTTTATTTTTAAAACATTCAATTTTTTGTTTGCACTCCGATTAGCTATGAAAGTAGCCGGCGCACATGTTTTATGACTTGCTCTGTATTTTATCGGCCACATAAAAATGAGATTCAACTTTTATCTAATTTATGGTTTGTAACAGGGAAATTTTCAATGGTTAAGGTCACAAGGATAGTTTTTAAATTACAAATAGAGTACATTTATAATTCTGCGGTGCGAAGGCAGTGGGTAGTGATTATTCAAATAATTTTACTACATAAAAAAAACATAATTTTAGAATAAATTTCCTAAAAAGTACATATTTAAAAAAATTTCGGTCATTATCTCCATATTTTTTTTATCAAACTCCACTGCGACCCCTGTAATAGCCCAAGCTCCCATCGCACAAAAACCTAGGTCACAACACTACTAAAATTTTCTTAGTGTGCTTAGGTGGGAAATGTCCAATCGGTGGCAGACAATTAAATTTTTGTTTTAATCATTTTTGATAAAATTTATTATAGACTTTAGAGAAATATCAATTATTTAGAATTATTGTAGTTTGCCTCGCAAACCTGGCAGTCCTCCCTTCAAATAAATAAATTTTCAATATGCCACCTACTGTATAAAACTACATCGCGTTGTTTTTTTTTCAAAATATAGTTTTAATTGTCCTTTACATGAATGCCGATGTAAAAATGTACCCAAGTATGACATAAATTAGGGGTAAAAATTCTGGGTGGGTTTAACTGTGTACATAACAACAAAATCTTATATACAACAATTATACAGCTAGATGCCGTGTACCCAGTCGCCTTTGCCAGCCTTCTCTATCAACCGCCATTTCTTCATCCATCCCCCTCGATGTCGTGGCCTTTCTCATTCCTTCGTTCCATGAACGTCGTGACCTCCCTCTTCTATTTCTTCCCGGGGGTCTCCATGTGAATACACGCTTGGGCCATCTCGTATCGCTCGTCCTAAGTAGGTGTCCAAACCACTTCAGTCTTCTCTACTCTCTGTATTACAGTTTCAGTTGCTTCTGTTCTGTTTCGGATTTCCTCGTTGGTTATATGCTGTAATCTTGACACCCTAGCACCACGTCGTAGGTAATCCATTTCTATTGTTATTAATTTTTGTTTCTCTTCTTTTTTCATAACCCACAGTTCACTTCCATAGCATAGTACTGACTCTTCCATCGTTTGGCCCAACCTTTTCTTGTTTTTGATGGTTATGTTCTTGTCCCACCATATAGAGTTTAATGCACCTACTACTTTACGAGCTTTTTGTATTCTGTTTTGTATCTCCCTTTTACCTATCCCACTTTTCCTATCAATAATTGCTCCTAAATATTTAAATTCATCGACTTGCTTGATGCAAGTGTTATCATTAATTAAGGCATTAAATTGTGGTTCAGAATTCACTACTAGGTACTCTGTTTTTTCTAAACTGATTTCCATTTCCCACTTCTTATATTCTGTATACAGTGTGTTAGATTTTATATGTCACAGCAAATATTTCGGCTATTGTATGAATCAGTAAAAAATGTTATATATGAAAGTTATTAGATTATTTATTCTTAATAATGTATCAAAATCAGAAAAATAATTGAACATCAAATAATCCAGATAAAGCAAATAAATTTATCATTTTAAATGGAACGTACCCAGTATTATTATATATTCTGAAACTACAATAATTTATCTTTACAACGATATATCACATGTTATAGTTTTTCATTAATTAACTGGGCGCAATACACTAAATAACTGATCGTGTTGAAAACGTAGACAGTGTAAACAATGTGTTGATTAAGACAATCTCTATAACAGATTATTCAACATAAATACAACATTATGAACATGTGAATAAGTAAGTTAATTATAAAATTATATGTAGCGCCTACCTATCATCTAAATTCTTTGTTCAAAGTGCTCCCCGTTGTTTGTAATACATTCCCGACATCTACTTATTAAATTTCGTCGCACTTTTTGCAACATGTTTGGTGTTATTTGAGCACATGCCCTATGAATGCGATTTCTAAGATCCTCTAAATTTTATGGACATGTAACATAAACTTTTGATTTAACATATCCCCAAACAAAAAAGTTCAACATAGTCTGGCGATCGTTCCGGCCAGTTTATAGGGCCACCATTTCCTATCCATTTCGCACCAAATTTTTCGTTTAAAATATCCTTGACGTTCCTTGCATTGTGAGGAGGTGCGCCATCCTGTTGTAACCACATATCACGACGCACTTGTAAGGGTATATCATCCAAATATTCTTCGAATTCTGACGTAAGGAAATTGTCATACCGTTCAACATTAAGCGTTCCGCGATAAAAATAAGGACCTAGTATAGTATCACCTAATTCACCAAGTCAGACATTAATAGAAAATCTGTGTTGGAACCTGCATTCCCGAATTCGACGTGGATTCTCTGTATCCCAGAAATGATAATTTTTTCTGAAAGAAATTCCGTTATTGTTAAAATTAGATTCATCGCTCCAAAGAATGACATCCACTAAATGTTGATTATTGTTAAGCCAGTTACAAAATATTAACCTTCTATCAGAATCACCAGCTGTTAAACTGTGGACCAATTTAATTTTATAGGGGGTCATGTTATGTTTTTTTAGAATAGAAAATACTTTGTGATGACTTATACCTATGTCGGCTACTGCTTCTCGGATTGAATTTCTTGGATGTGCTCTAAAATATGCCAACACCATAATATCTTCATCATATGCTGCACACTCATTTCTTGGTCTTCGCACTGTAGCATTAAAACATCCATTTCTTCGAAAATTATGTTCAATTCTTGCAAACGTGCGAAGATGTGGCTGTACCCTTTCTGAATACAAGGTTCGATACAATACAGAAGCTTCTTTAGGATTATCATTGCATCTGATATACACTCTCAACATATCCATTTTTCATTATTAGAATAATAATTATCCCTCATTATGAAAATTAAGAATTGAGATGAAAAGTAACAATTTACTTAGCCACTTTGACACGATAGCGATAACAAGTGAGCGCATATCACGGCCTCCTTGGCTCTGCTTAATAGATCATGCAAGGGTAAAAGTGTGCGTCGTCGGTGCATTGTTTACATTGTACGTGTTCAACGCGTTCGGTTATTTATTCTATTATGCCTTTAATTAATGAAATAAGTATAGCATGTGATATACCGTTGTAAAGATAAATTCTTGTAGTTTCAGAATATGTAATAATAATACTGGGTACGTTCCATTTAAAATGTTAAATTTATTTGCTTTATCTGAATTATTTGATGTTTAATTGTTTTTCTGATTTTGACACATGATTAAGAATAAATAACTAATAACTTTCATATACAACATTTTTTACTAATTCATACAATAGCCGAAATATTTACTGTGACACATAAAATCTAACGCACTGTATAGTCGTTTAAGTACGAATTCCATGTCGTATGCATCTTGTGTTAATATGGCTTGATCGTCTTAGTATTTTCCCCCTTAGTATTTTCATCCTAATTTTTGTAGCATAATGTAGGTCTTGAACAGCCATTTACAAAAATATGTAGTTTGTTGGCGATAGCTCTTGTTGTTTCACAAAAAAAAGTTCCAATTTTCAAGGGTCGATTCGCCCTCTTAAACCGCGTAAATTCACAAACGGATTACGGCTCTGGATTAGGGTCGACTAGTACTACAATCCTGCAAAGTTTCAATTTTTTCTGAGATTTCCACCTGCCTAACCTTGCTTGTTAGATAAACAAAATTTATTTATTTTCTTTAATGTTTTTATACATATTAGTAAGATTTCGTATCGATCGATTATTCCGCAAGTTTTGTGGACGACCTTCTCGCTTATTATATAAATCGGTGCATCGGCAAGCCTTTCTAATCGCATTTTCGCAAAACGTCAAACACCACACATTCATTATTTAAACACGCTTAGCACGTTCTTTAATTTACGGCCAAAGTTTAAATGTGTACAACCGAATACTGTTAAATCGCTACCTAATAAATCAAATGGTAACGTAAGGCTTCGAGTTTCGTTCCTGCAATACATTGTCTTCCGGCTGGTCTGAAAGCTCAAAGCTACCCGCAACACGAAAACACAATACAAGAGCATGCACATATCTCACACTGCATGTCGTAACCGCACAAATACATCACGGTCTCTACGGCACGGCTAATCGAGGCCCCCCGACAAGAGATTGATAATTTTAAAAAGCCCATTGCAGTCAACGGGCGTTTGTTCGCAATGACGTGCCCTGACCCCCGTCACCTGCTGCGCCATCCGTCCGTCGACCACTCGCGTGTACGTAGCGTCCGTTAGAAAACGTCATGTAGGCACATATACATTCTAGCAGATTGAGTTAGATTACAATTTTGACTTTGACTTGATTCGAACGCAACGATAAGTGCGGAATTTTCTGCCGGAAGGCGCTTTATGGGGGAGCGCGATCTTTCTAGAGGAGGATGGAATTTTGAGCGTCCAAGCGAATTAGATAAGTTTCGATGAACGGAAACGACGAAGTTAATTTCGTTCGGTATTTCCCAAAATTCTTGGTCGCTATTTTTATCATTGGGCCATTAAAAAAAAGGTTATGCTCGAAGGAATTTTATTCGCGCATCTCTAATCTAAATTTATAGTCTTACGTCGATCAAAGTGTTAACGAACGGCAACAACGATCACTTCGAATAATTTAAAAACACTGGGAACGGAAAATCCCTTCGGATTAGGAAAATTAGGTAAATAGCGTATAATTCTTTCTTGATTACAAAGCTTAAATTATATTCTGGTATTTTGAACTTGTCTTTTATGAACAACCAAATTCCCAACTTTCACGATCGAAAACCATAATTTTCCAAATTTACAGATCGTATTGCAGAAGAAATCAATCGGTGGCAAATTAAAAATCTCGCATTCACAAAATGTATTTTAATTAAGACGTTAAATGCGCGAGGTTAAGTAAAAAAATTGTAAACGTTATGTTGTCAGTAATAATCAATAAGTTTGATTGATTATCTGTTGACAAAGTAAAACGTTATTTAAATCGTAAACGGCTTTGCGAAAACTAATAATTTTCATTTTAGATTCGGTGCGAAATTGTTCAATGATTTATGATATATATTATATGTTTGAACGTAAGTTTGTAAATAAGTATCGGCACATAGAAAAATCCCGAGAACTTGGCAGAGTTAACAATATACATAATACATATAGCAAAGTAGCTCTTTAGACAAGAATTGCTCGAAGTCAGACCGGAACAGTGGGATTATTGGATTGACATGGAATCGCTAGTTCGTGACGAGAATGTACTAGAGACTTACCTTGCCCTCAGTTATTGCATTAATGGAGTGCACATTCGAGGGTCGACCGCTCATAATTGCGCGATCGTAATTTCTCTCTCGCTTTATAGATAATAAAAGAATTCGTTTCTTAACGCGCTAAATGTAACAGGCGAAATCGGCATCTGCCGTTTTATCCATAACTGGATGAAGTTAGAACAAACGCCACAGGACAACGTTCCAACAGCATTTCGAACAAGTTCTAATAATGCCAACGTATACCGTAATTGGCTACCTGTTATTATATAATTGGACAATGCCAGGCACCGGCCATTAACGACGAGACTGTTGAATGTACGTTTTTTGATTAATTGCCTAAGAATTTCAATTTTAAATTTAAATGTTCTAAACCGTTTCGATACAACATATAATCGGCGGCATATTACGGTGCAATGAACCTAAAATAACGCGAAATATTACACAGGCGATTATGTTATTATAAAGGCATTAAAATTTTGCACTCTATTCTTTAATGCATGCGAAAGTAATTTATTATTAGTTATCCGCTTATTGCTGCATTTTATTTTCGTCCTTTAAGTTTCGTTGCCCCTTAACCTTCGGATTTTATTATTTGCTCTACTTACTCTTTGATCGTTCGTTCTTAAACGGCACGGTTGGAGTTTGCTCGTCATTTTTTTTTTTAATCGAAAATTTTACGAACCGAACTTTTTTTTCCTTCGGGGGTCGACGGCGACTGCAATTAAATAATCCGCGTCTGTACGTTTAGCGAAATACCACCGGAAAAGATTTTTAAAGTTTCGTTCGTGGTTATTTTTCAAAATTGGTCGGCACTAACGACACGAAGCTCTGGCGAATGAAGGTCGTTTCCGTGTCGAAGTTGAGATATTTTCGAAAATTTTCAAGGATATTTGAATATTCGCAACGCTCCTCCCGTTTGTTATAAGGGCGATCGTTTCACGAACATGAAACAAAATGAATTCGGAAATTGTGTTCTTCTAAATGAAAAATAAACGGGGCCCTTTACATCCGTATCACCGTACTTTGTTTCTTACCTGGGAATCGAAATTTCACCTAAAGATCTTTTGAGCAAATCCAGGCTTTTTAATCTTTCAAGAAACAAACGAACTCTTTTTCGCCTAATTTCCATTTTCCTTGCAGCCTCTGCAGGTGTTTTGAGTAGGTTCGGCTTACCTTTTAGTGGTGGTTCGGTCCGTATAGGCGAGATTTGCGATCGAAACGTTGGCACTCGATGTTTTGATTGATGATAAATTTTAAATACTATGTAAGTAGTGAAGTAGATAATAATCTAGTCTATCAAAAAGTCGGAAAAACGAAAGTGGATAATTTCAGTTTTCCACTTTCCACATTTTCTTTTATCATTTATAATAAGCAGGTGTACTATATTTATACGACCAGTAATAGAACTTGTTGATTTATGTTTATATTTAAGTGCTTATATTGCTCCCCGTTTTATTTACATTAAGTGGTTTATTATTTAACTACCGTTTCGCTTTAAAATCGTTTATGACGATATTAATTTTACTGGAAGCCCGAAACCGATCCAGACCCTATACTCGTCCGAAATCTTCGTGGTCGTTTAACAGACGCCTTTATAATTCGTTCCCCGAAATCGCAAGGCCCACTTTAACGTCGTCATCAAAAGAAAAAACAAACGCGATCGCTTCGAAACTAAACAAAAATATAACTAGCGCCGATTCTGATCCGCCAAAAATCGCCTTCTATTTGTTTTTATTTAACGCCCAAATCACTGTTATATTTATGATCCACAAAGTCGATTTTATGGCGTTTACGTACTAAAAATTTTTTGACCTCCGCGCGTTCAGATATTCGACAGATGATGTCGTTTCGTTTCGTTTCGCTTTAACGGCGATTTTTAACGTTTTCCTTAAAAAAAAACAAAAAAACGTGGAAGTCGAAGATAACGTCAACTAACATTAGATTCCTGTCGAACTGATGTGTTTAAAGATAATTTTGATTTAACGGACTGTCACACAAATAGATATTAATTTCTACTCGGATTTATAAATATTTATACATGATCAAATCTTAAACGAACAACGCGTCGTTTAATTGGGTTATAAGAATGTAGTCTTTTCGCGGCCGCTTTTAAATTTTTTTTTCGTCGAAATAGATTTAACGGCAGTTTTTCTAATTTATTCAGGGCTGATTTTGTAAATAATGTCCACTCTCGATTATTACCGATGATTAATGACGTTCGAAATTGGGAACAGAACAAAATATGTCTTCTAAATCCGAACAGATTGTTTTGTTTCGACGTAGGTGTGACCGAGACGTAAAATTATATAAAAATATATAATGCGTGTTTGCCTATTTTGAAATTACCTTTGTATTTCTCAACGCGTGTCAAATAAATGATATAAAATTCATAACATTATACATTGGTTTCTATTTTATTAATGTTATGCACATGTGTAGGTATTCAACTGTCTATATCATAATCTAGCAATTTATTTAGAGATAACTTTTCAAGACTGGGTTACTTTCACTGAAGATTTGTTCGGTAATAAAACAACCGTATGTAGCGTTTGTACGCGCACTTACATTAATAATTGTTATTTACCGTTTACATGCAACTGCAACCGATCTGAAACTACAACAACCTGTTTTTGTCCGCACTGTAAATTTGTAAACACAAATGATAAGTTGTTATTGGGTGCAAACAAGCGTTATTTATTGCTGCATAAAAATTTTTATTTTTCGTCGAGAAAAATGCGACGAGATACGTATTATTTAAAATTTACAACCTTACGAACATTTTATGTAGCAATTACCATCCGAGGATGGTTATTTTGGTTTATTCTACAACGTGCGCGTTTATCGACGTGCTCGTTAATATTTTTTTTTCGTTATCGAGACGTCGACGCAAAACTATTTGAAAAGGTGTTCGACGGGGTATTTTTGAATATTACGCGGTTTTCTGAATTTATTTCTCACAACTGTGGCCGATAAACTCTCTTGTCGTGTCGAATCGATAGGGTCGATCTTTTGATTTTTAATGTTATATGGGTTTGGTAATTAGCTTAGAGTCTTGGAATCAATACTTCGCAAATCTTTTTAAAGAAGAACGTCAAGCCTTTATCTCAAATATAAAAACTAATATTATGCCTATCAATATAGAAGGGGAACATATAACAATAACACCAAAACAAATATCAACCACGGTAAAACTACTAAAAAATAGAAAGTTACCAGGTCCAGGAGGAATTTCAGCAGAGCTGATCAAACATGGAACAGATAAATTATATCACATGATAGCCAAGTTATTCACAATGTGCATTAATGGTCAGAAGGTCCCGGATGAATGAAGATTAGCATATTAGCATATCACCACTATTTAAAAAGGGCGACCGAACGAAATGCCACAACTATCGAGGTTTATCAGTCACTAGTACTTTCAGTCGATTTTATGGAAGAGTTGTTAGAGACCTAATAGAAGAGGAATATAGCGATAAAGAATCAGAACATCAAAGCGGATTCAGAGCCGGAAGATCATGCATTGACAATACATTGTGGATGAAACAAATAATAGAGAAAGAACTAGCCTATGGAAGAGAAGTACATCTATTATTCGTCGATTTATCAAAAGCATACGACACAGTACCGATTACAAAATTATGGGAAGCATTAACAAACAACCATTAACAATCAAGCATTAACAATCAACCATACACTCATAATGGCAGTTCAAGACCTATACATATGCATATCGAAAGTAAAAATGGACAATAAACTATCACAAGGGTTTGCAATAGATAAGGGACTAAGAGAAAGTTGTTGTATATCGCCTACACTCTTTAAAATATATATATAGAACACGCATTGAAAGCCTGGAAAAGAAAATGCGGAATGATGGGTTATGAAATCAAGAACGATACAACATTATTTACATTACAATTTGCAGACGACCAGGTAGTAATCGGACAATCTAAGAATGACTTAGAATATATGGCCAGGAAACTGATGGAAGAATATCAACAATGGGGACTGGAGATGAATGTTACCAAGACAAAGTATATGAGTGTAGGAGCAAAATTAGGAGATTTAACACTTGAGAATAATATAACGATTGAAGAAGTAGAACAGTACAAATACCTAGGGGTAACATTTACAAATGAAGGTAAAGATACGACAGAAATTCAAAACCGAATCACACAAAGTCGGAAAGTCATAGGGGCAAGTCATAGTCAATGGTGTATTATGGTCAAAAAACGTTAAAAAAAAGGAGCAAACTTAGAATATACAACTCTATAATAAAAAGCGTACTATCCTATGGCAGTGAATTATGGACAATGACCGAAAACGATAAAAGGAAAATATTAGCTACGGAAATGGACGCCATAAGAAGATCGGCGAGGATTTCAAGACTAGAACATAAAACAAATGAATATGTCAGATAAATAATGGAAGTAGAAAAGACCATTATAGTTGAGATAGAAGAGAAACAATTAAGATGGTACGGACATATCCAGAGGATGGACGAAAGTAGGCTGCCGAAACAAATACTCGAGTGGAAACCACAAGGAAGAAGAAAAACAGGAAGGCCAAGGAAAAACTGGAGTCAAGGGATCCAAAAATCCATGAGTGAAAGACACTTGAATGACGGAGAATGGAATGAGAGAGGACAATGGAAATTGGGAATCGCAAGGCGTAAAACGCTATAACGCGAAAAAATATATATATATATATGGGTTGGGGCCCTGAATAAAAATCCAAGCTTTCGACCACCACAGATCCACAAAAAACTACAAATTTTCGGATTTCAATTTGCCAACTTATTCGACTAAGCGACAGTTATGAAACTGCGTTTAAATAACGATAATTAAATATTGCGCCCACCTAAAAAATAGGCAAACGGGACATTTATAGGTTTAGACGTTGTCGGAAATTTTGTCGTGACCATTTAACTAGGCATAAGTTTACCTCGTTGCGTTGCAAAGTACGTACGCGTATTTATTGACGCGATGTGATCGATCGGATAATCCTTAAATAAACAATCTCGTTACGTTCTATCACTTTCCTTCGCACGACCGCGTACCAATACCTACCTATATTTTTATTTTACTAACGCCCTCAATTTGTAAACGTAAATTGAATTAAGCCCACCCCACCTCTCCCCGTATTAACTTTTAATTTTAATATCGCGTAAGTAACCAGGGTTTTACGACGCGACATATAAAAATCTATCAAACTTTTTTTTTTGTTTAAAAAACGTCCAAAGGCGTCGCAATTTCGAGAAAGTAGCATTATAATTTTATGTTTGTTCGAACATAATTTTAAATTTATGTCCTAGTGTCCCCGTAAAAAAGCCATCAAACAAAGTTATCAAACAAAAACAACCTATTTGCGGGGAAAGTTCAATAAAGAAGGGTCCTTTTAAAAGGCCAGTCTGACCCCTGTTCATTAATTATTGACGCGATTGTGTGCAATGAATAAATAAGGCACATTATAAAACGAATCGAACGGGCGCGGGCTGAACGTAACCGTCGCATCGTCGTCGTCTTTACAAAATGCAGACCACGCGCGCTAAAGCGCGGATATCATATAAAATTGAAGCAAATTGTCGTAGCGCCGATCTGATTATATTTCCGGATATTGTGCTGCTGCAAGCAAACGAAAAGATGACGCACGCTTTTTCGGACTCGTAACACGAACTCGCAAATCCAATTCTTACGGAATTACATTCGCTTCGTCTTCCCAATACGTATTTCTTCGAGTCGAATCGACGAAAACATTATCCGATAATTTCTTAAAGGCGATCGCGCTGCACACCGGCTATGAGAAAAATTTTTTAAATACATATCTCGTCGCAAATAAAATAAATAGAAAGGTGAGGTACGAGAAAAAACATCGAGGATCTATTTTAAAGTGCGGGCAGTACCTACTTGTGCACTGAATATGGATATAGCAAACACAATAAAGAAGTTACTTAAATAAATAACCGGCAAAGGTTAAACAACGACGAAATTGCCTGCAATAACATTTAAAATCAATTAGGAAATTTACGGTCAAACACGGAAAATGTCCAAACATCTGTTTCGAAATGCGATACGTTCGTAAACAACGCGCGCCTAACGAAATATTTATTTTCTAAATTCACTATTAACAAAAAAAAAACATTAATTTTAACAGATTTATATGCAAAATATAGATATTATCAGATGCATTCCAAATCATCCCGCGTCGAAATTAATTGTCACGGCAATTTGTGAAAAACGTTTATTGTCCGATTTAATTGCCTGTTTAAAAATCAAATTTTTTCACGCTTACGGTAACAATGTGCGACGCCTTTCGAGGAAACTTGCGGCGGTAAGTGTGCGCGCCGCTTAAAATTCCAAGAGGTTGACGGAACGGCTAAAAAATAGAAACGGATCTTCCCACGCCGCACCAAGTACCTGTACATACGCATAGTTGTAGATGAAACGTTTCACTATCAAATCGTCACCCCATTTCCGAGATGCGCGTTATATAGTTTATATCAATTGATTCGAAGCGTAGGTACCTTCCGCGTAAAATTAAATAGTTCACAATGACGACGAATTTATAAAAGTTACGGAATTTTTTATTCCTTTTAGCTCCCAATTTTTTTTCCATTATAGCTGGTTCTGCAATATATAGTGCAATACACGGCTTGGTTATTATTATAGTACAATTAATTAATTAAGTGCTAAACTACATACATGGTGTTTAATCCAATGGGGATTAACTGATAAATTTCACCTCTATCTTAAACATTGAGTTGGGTTTATATACCATATTTAAATTAGGTCCTGTGGTAGTTTACGCTTGAGACGCTTGCGAATCTTTTTTTGGCCTAGATTTAATTTAGTAGCACTTGAACGCAAAGTTAGGTTTTGGAAAAACTTCACCGTAGTTTTATTAATGAATTCTGTAATTAGGGGAACACTTAATTCACCGTGAACTTGTTTATTACGCACAAACCAAGGGCAGTTGATGGCGATTCTGAGCACTTTATTTTGGATTGTTTGAAGTTTCTTCGTGTTAGCTTTTGATGTGTTGCACCAAATTGGACATGCATACGTAAGAATTGGTCTGAGGATTCCTTTGTAGATAAGTACAGCACACTCAGGTGTTGGGATTTTCGGTTTATAACTGGATACAAGGCACCCAGTCTGTTGTGGCACTCGTTGAGTTTTTTATTGATATGAAACCCCCAGTTCAATTTCGCGTCTAAGTGCACGCCTAAATATTTAACAGCTGAGTCCTTTGGATTCCAATCTATTTCGTTATTATTTATTATTATTTTTGTAATTTGCTCTTGAGTGTAAAATTTTTTGTTTGACATTTATCAGTATTTATTTTAATTTTCCATTTCTGAAACCATGCACATAACGTATCTATAGAATTTTGGAGGAGTTCGATTGCTGTATCAAGACTGGAGTTCTGTGTAATAATTGCAGTATCGTCGGCATACATAGCCAGCGATGAGTTGAGATCTGTGGGTACGTCGTGAACGAACAGGTTGAATAGGGTGGGACCCAGAATACTACCCTGGGGTACTCCGGCCCGAATAGGTTTTGAACTAGATAAGGTTGAACTGATCCGGACTCTAAAAGTTCTGTTTGCGAGAAAAGAGTGAATAATTTTGATTAGGTAATTTGGAGTATTTAATAATCTCATTTTATATAGAAGTCCATCATGCCAGACCTTGTCGAAGGCTTTTTCCAAGTCAATAAATACAACCGCAGTGTATTCTTTCTTTTCGAATCCTCTTTCAATTGTTTCACTTATCCTGAGAAGCTGGTGAGAAGTCGAGTGATGGGTTCGGAAGCCAAATTAATGAGAAGGAATAGTGTCGTTTTGCTGGAGGTCATCTTGTAGTCT
This sequence comes from Rhagophthalmus giganteus, assembly GCA_036326145.1. Taxonomy (NCBI): domain Eukaryota; kingdom Metazoa; phylum Arthropoda; class Insecta; order Coleoptera; family Rhagophthalmidae; genus Rhagophthalmus; species Rhagophthalmus giganteus. Next base: position 2,655,169 of record JARFJA010000036.1, read on the forward strand.
GGATAGTATCACTTTTTCTAAGAGCTTGGCCAGAATTGATAGGAGACTAATAGGTTGGTAACTGTCAGGATTATCCTTCGGTTTTCCTACTTTATAAATGGGGAGCACATTTTCAGATTTCCATGCTGTCGGAAAGTATCCTAGTCTGAGACAGGCGTTATATATTGAGGTTAAGTAAGCCAGAGCCTTTTTTGATAGGTACTTTAGCATTTCATTTGTTATGAGGTCAGGCCCAGGAGTCTTTCGCTTAGGTAACACTGTTATATAAGATTTAATTTCTTGGACAGATGTAGGAGCTATTTCGTGATTATCCTGTAACTGCATATTTGCGATTGCGCTTTCTACCTGCCTATCAAAGTGTTCGTCTTGTTTTACAATATTGGGCGTAAATGCCTGTTCAAGATGGATTGCTAATAAGTTGGCTTTTTCATCATCGGAGGAGTATCTGGCGTTATTTGATATCATAGGATAGATTATACTCGCTGTCTTAATAAGCGTTTGGTAGTCAACCACATAGATGGGTCACCGGGTTTAGTATCTTCAAGGTAAGAATTGTATCTTTGGATTCTTAGACTGTCAAGTCCATTCTTTACTAAGTGACACAGTTGATTGTAAATTGTTTTAAGGTATGGTAACCGGTGCCTTTGCCAATCCCTTCTGTATCTATTCTTTCGCTTAATTAGATCAAGTATGTAGTTGGGAGTTCTAATATGTTCGGCTACTTTCCTTTGCTTCCATGGTGTGGTTGTTTCTCGTATACTTGCTTGTAATGCCGAAGTGTATTGTAGAACAACATTGTCTATATCCAGGGGAAGTTCAGGTGGTCCCAGCCAACGGAGTTTTTGATCGAGGGTCGACTACAAATTGTCCCAATCGGTTCTGCCATAAGCTACGGAATTTTTATGTACTAAGATAATATTTTACGTCTGTAAATAGTAAAAGCGAGCCGCTTGTTAAATATCTTACAAATCTGATCTCTTATGCAATTCAGATATCCGTACTTAAATGAGCTTTTTTTTCTGTTCGACGTTATTTATAAATTTAATTGAAATTTCGATGCAGAATTTCCACGTTTCAGAAACATTTTTCGTTGATTTTCCACGAAAGAGAACGCATTAGATCGAAAATTTCTAAAAATAACTGTTAGATATCATCTAGGTAAATCGGGTAAATACGCCTGAGTAGGGAAAACGCCCTATCTGCAATAGTACAGTTATCTTTGCCGAGATAGTGTTACGAGCACCAAATGCCAGTATGTTTTATGTATTGCGCATCGTGCACATGCATCTAACAAACTTGTTGTCGTTTGGTTTGGTGAAAATAAATAAATACTGCAATCAACTGTAAATTGGGACCTACAAAATTTATTGGAAAGTATTTTTTTAAAAGAATTTCTAGCAAACGTAGCTAGATATTGTAAATTCGAAAATGGTGAATTATATTAAGTTCCTTAACCTAAAATTCGCCATGTTTTCAACTCTGCGCCGTGTTCATGAAATGTGTTACGATAGTGGAACGTTTTACCATACGATTGGAAAAATCGCCTCGCAATTTTTGGGGTAATAGGCCTCACTAAATTATGCGATTTTATTTGCAGAAAATGGGTAAAATTTATGTACGAAAAACAACTAGAGCTAGTTTTAGTCAAGATGTCTCTAAGTCTTAGTCTTTAAGCCTCTGAAAACTTATTTTTTTCAAGAAGCAGAAAGCTGGACGATTCAAAATAAGGATAGGAAGCTATCAAGAATGACAATCGCTAGATTAATAGGTAACGCATGGGGTAAAGCTGCAACTGTTGCAAATGAAACCTCAGGATTTATAGCACGTGGAATACATCCGTTTAATCCCCGAGCAATTGCACATCACTTTTTTCATTATCGGATGCATCATTAGAAAATACAGCCCAAATTTCTCGCGAGATATCTAATCAAGACATAAATTTACCTGTAGCATCAACTTTTTCAGCAGGTCCTACAACGGTAAAACGAAAGCTGGAACGTACTACACAACAGCAAACTTTTTTGGGAGAACCTGGACCCTCGAATCAGGAGCACACTTTACCGGCACCACTTATAGAATCCTGCAATAAGAAGAAACTCCTTCAAAATATTTAAAAGAAATTCAACCGCTTCCACTAATCCCTAATACTGGCATTTCTAAACGAAAACAAACGGCTCTCGAACTAACGTCTCCGGCAAATCGCATAAAACGCAGAGTATTTTCTGAAAACAAGAAAGCTAATGATAGTAGAATGAATGAGAAAAAAAACGTTGTTCAAAGAGAAATCAGGAAAACGCCAAAACTGGTTCGAAGAAGAAGAAAGAAGTTGTTTTTTTTTTAAGTCAATAACTGGTTCAGCAAATTAATGCTATTCACAGTTGAGTTAGCACGTTAATGTTTTCACTGTTTATCACTTGAGAGGATAGCTGCTAAGAGCTCCTCATGCACTAATCGTTTTTATTGTTATTCACTATTATCACTATCATCACTTGTTATCAGTAGATCTTGAGGAAGAAGTCGCTTTTAGCCTTCACATGTAGGTCTTCGCTCTCAATTGAATAGTGGATAGCTCCTGTACAACTTGGTATAGTATTGAAGAATTTTCTGTTACATTTTTGTATGAACTGTCTAATAGTTGGAACTCCAAGTTCCTCATGGAGGTGTTTATTCCTGATAAACCAAGGGAAATTTGTAGCAATTCGAAGTATTTTATTTTGCAAAACTTGAATTTTGTTTATGTGTGTTTTTGAGGCTGCTCCCCAAACTGTGCATCCATACGTGATTACTGGTCTTAATAAGGCTTTATAAATAAGAAGCGCACATTCAATTTTTAAGGAAGATTCTCGGTTAATAATTGGATACAACTGCATTAGTCTTGTATAGCATTGATTTAATTTTTTGTTAATATGTATGCCCCATGTAAGTCTTTTGTCAAGATAGAGGCCAAGGTACTTTGCAGCTCCGTCTTTGGGATTCCATTCTATTTCCGCATTATTAATATTTATTCTTGGTGGGTTATTGGGGTGTCGTAGTGTGAAGATCTTAGTCTCACATTTATGAGGGTTTAGTTGTAAATACCAATTGTTGCACCAGTTAGTGATTTGATTGATGGCTTCTTGAAGTTGCCTGGCTCCCTCAATGATGTCGCTGTGTTGGGCAATTACTGCAGTGTCATCCGCATACATTGCCAGAAGCGTATTTGGTGATTCAATTATGTCGTACACATAAATATTAAAGAGGGTTGGTCCTAATATAGAACCTTGCGGTACTCCTGCATTGATAGATCTTCTACTTGAGAGTTCAGTATTAATACTTACTGCGAAGGTTCGGTCAACGAGGGAAAATAAGTTGTTAAAAAGAGAAAGATACAACTTTCAAGTTCGACTGGTAGTTCTTCGAATCTCGTTTTAAGCTTATCGAATGAAATGTCGGATGAAAGTGAAGATTTTTGTATCGAATGTCGCGAGTGTTATTATTCCACGAAATCAAAAGTTGACTGGATACAATGCGCTAAGTGCTCTGGATGGCTTCGTGAAACGTGCACCAACAACAACGACATTTGTAACAAGTGTAAAATGAAAACAAACGGCTCTCAAATTAACGTCTCCGGCATTCCATAAAACGCAGAGTATGTTCTGAAAACAAGTAATAATTGTTAATGAATTAGAAAAAAACGTTGTTTAATGAGAAATCAGGAAAACGCTAAAACTGGTTGAAAAAAAAATTATTTTTTGAGTCAATTTCTGGTTCAGCAAATTAAACTTTTCACAGTTGTGTTAGCCTTTTAGGTTTTCACCCTATATGGCGGACAAATGATTGGTCAGATTTTCAAAAATCTAGAAAGAAACGACAATTTAAACAGCCGAAATAATTTTTGAATTCTAATTTCTGTTACAAGGGGGGGGATTGTCCTTTTTCGCTTGTTCTGCTGCCTATTCCTTCACCTCACGGCCTCTTAGACATGGAGAAGTTTATGCACATAAAACCAATTTTTAGTCCATAGATTTTATGTGTGTATAACGATTTTTTTTTTTAAATTTTATTAGTAGGTTACCTTCATTCACACAATTAGTTGCATAAGAAAAGTATTTTAAAACTGCATGTTACTAATATTTTATGAGTAATAGATAACACCGTTATCAATCGAAGCAGTCGTGGGCTGTTTTGATAGCCGCACATGTGAAACTCGCACGTTTTAGTATTAATCAGTCCGTGTGTGTGTGTGCGACCTGTAGGTGTCATCGAATTACTAAAACGAAGCAAAACGTTTCAGTTTTGTGCGGTTCTTTAGTAGGTGCGGTCGAATTTGCACGTGTTAATGTTTCTTTGTGTATTGGACAATTAATGGCGTACACGGAAGAGTTTGAGGCGCCCACTTATTTTATTATTTTTCTATTTTAATATAGAACAAACATGTATATATAAAAACGGGCATAAATTTCCCCAATTAAAGTTCAAATTACAATTTTACATTCTTTTTCGACTAGTTACAATTTTACGAGTGTTCTCATTTTGACAAAAACGTCTCTCTAGAAATGTTGACGGCTTGAATAAATAAAAGGCCGAAATAAATGAAACCTTCAGACTCGTAATGCAATTTGGTCGTTAGACGAGCAACGATTCTCGTATTGAACGCGAACGAACTTGTACAGAAGATAAAAAAAAAACGTTGAAAAGAGACGAACACGTCAGTTTTTAGTTGAGATGATCGGCTCCGACTGGTACATGTGGCTGGTAAACGAACCGTACCGACTAATTTTTACAAAGATCCAATTAAAATATGGTTATCTCGTGCTGGACTCGGTTAATAAATAAAAAGCTCGTTCGCCCGTTTGATTCGACGATTTGTAATTATACGCTAGAGTGCTGAAGTTGTTCGTTTTAATACTTTATGTAATTATCTTGGCGATTATATGGCGAATGGGCTTACATCATAATCAACTTTGCATCTTAGCATTTAACAGTTTTAACAATTTACTTCATAATATGTGAACTGTTCGTTTTAAGTATTTGCAAACAAAAAGCCGAGACGCAAATTATACGAAACGGAAATTGAAAGTGTTTCGCTCTCGATTGGCTCTGCTTTATAATATTGCAAATTAGATGTTAACAACTCAAATTATCATTAATTTAAGGAATTTTACATAATCTCTTATAGCGGTGACACTTAACGATTTCCTTATTTTTGTATTTGTTTAATATAATGTAAATTAATACAGGACAGAGCTTATTTAGTTAACAAATATTTTATCGGTGTTTGTGCCATAATATAATCAAAACATATAAATACCTTAACAATCGCAGGTATTCTTAAATAGGAGTCGATATTCCACTGGCAATTTCTGCGTACCTACGTAGTTAAATGCCTACAACTGACAAAAAAATAATAAATCTAAATCTTCATTTCTTATCTATTTTATTATTTAAATATAGGTGCGCTCAATCTATCCAACTTCCTAAAAATTTGACTCGTTTGTTTACGCAAACAATTGAATCGTTTGCCGCAAAAATTATTTAACAATCGAAAGTTAACACGTTAAAAATGCGGATTTAATTCTTCTCATCTTCTCGTTTACGCGTAGTAGTACGCTCTCGAAATAATTGCTACTCAAAACCAGGGACACAGTTAAAGCTCGTCTAACAATTAGTATAAAAAAAGTTCTCGTAAACGTCTGTCGTTCAAAAACGCATCCTTTCGCAGAGTTACGGCCGATTTAATTATCAATTTTAAATAATTACTCGCATACTTTGGATGATTTTAACGGTTTGCGCTTTTTTCAATTATCGTGTTCAATGCTCCATTAAGTTTTTTTTGTTTTCGCGGTCTTCAATTTTTCTGGATTAGGTACAGTCAAACAAGTCTAATTCGAACTTACAGATTTACGGTTTTCGTTCAATGTAGGTATAATTTTATTAGTTTTTCACGTGAATATTTTAACTTAAGTACCGCATAATTTTCTAATTCGAATTTTTAGATAATTCTCAAACTGCGTCCGTCGATTTGTTGGGACACGTCGTTATTTTGTTAAACTATCTAAACTTTGACGAATCTGTATTTAAGCCAATTTACTGCCAACAATTTATTACGTAAATACGATATTTTACCCATCATCTTCTAAACAAAACCCAGAACAATTAATTTACCCTACAAAGATTACTAACTTAATGATGGTTTCGACGTTTCAAAAACGCGCGCCTTTTATGATTTTTCATGTCGTCTCTGGTGTGGAATGGGCGTTTCCATCACCTTCCTGTTTGACATGTCCACCCAAAGAATATATTAGGTAATCCAGATGCCAAATGTTTTAAGCACTTAACAATATTTATACACCTTCGCTCTCCTTATGATTCAGAGTCGCGGATAAAACGTCGCGATATCGATAAAGGAATCTCGGTCGTAATGTAAAAACTTGATACTTATTCGCTTATTGACCTTAAGCCCTGGTTCGTCTTCTCTATCTTCACGCGATCTTTCGAATTTAATCCGATTCTATCCAAGTTACCTTACATTATAAGCTATTCAAAACTACATTGTATGTAAGTGCAACAACATTAACGTTTCGAACCAAGCTGTTTTTTTGTAATATTTCAACTTTAATATTTGTTTCTCTTCGTTTCAACTGCACGGAGAAGCGGGTTTTGAACATCTTAATGTTTTTATTAAAAAGTTGCGGTATTTTCATTTTTCATTTAATTAATGAGACGTGGCATTGGAAAGAGAAGAGAATAAGCTTATTTTTTACAACGCGTTTATGCTTTAGGATGGATATTCTGTCATGTCACTTTATATAAGTGTACTTATTATGTACAATTTTGTCTGGTTTTAAATAGGTAAACGAGCTTTACTGGCATCAACTTTATTTAGTTGCCTTTTCTTCTTCTTTTTTATCGTCGTTGATTTGTCACCAAATTAAATCTGCAATTACATTTTTTCACTCATTTGCGCCATCAATCTCGACCGCCCAAAAAAAAGCACGACTCGATCGCAGTTTAAGCTTCACCCAAAATTCGAGTCCGTTAACACCGTTAATCGATATGGGACAACGTTCGTCCATATCAGATATCTTCTAATCTCCGGATTTTGGAGCACCGCAAAAAAAGCTCAATTAAAAACAGCCGTAGCCTATATATTCCTCGATTTGCATAAAAGTCCGATATTTCATACTAATTGTATATCGTGTAGTTATTAAAATTGATTTTTTCACGTGCAGTCGTGGTGTATTATAGATAAAATTCGTAGTAAATAATAAATTAAAAACGTGTTTGTAAAGCCATCCTATGTAAGCTGGAAAGCACGAAGAAGTCCGCCTCCCATAGTCCCGCGCGAAGCGCACCCAGCCCGTTATGATTAATGATGCAGGAAGCGATTGGTTTGTCGGACACGCCGCGTTCTGGTCGTCTAATTGTTTTTAGCGACCTCTAATGTAACAACGTTGCGATATTATACGTGGTCTAATATGCGATTACACGCCTGTCGTTTTTATTATACCTTTTACATGATCGGCGAGCTTATTATTATATCAATTACTCGAGACGTTCCGGTGGCTTCTCTTCGAAAACTTGAAAATGTGTCGAAAACCCCGAAGTCTCATCTCATCTCATCACATTATATGAAAGAGCAGTTCCTCAAACAAATTCATTATATTACGGTCCCTCGCGATCTTCTTTGATTAGTCGCTATAGATTGCATTTGCGCAACAGTATTTTGTCGCCGTACTGCACTACGAGAAAGAGAATACTCGTCCTCGTCTTTCAGACAAGAATGGAGAGAAATTTGTAAACGCGTCGACAAGAACATCTCTACACATCAAACGAATTCGAATTATTGTTGCTCGTAATTCGACTAGCGATAGAAGGGGGGTCAAATATAAACGCATAAACTGATTATAAATCTTTGACGTCCTTCATTAACGATTACAAATTGTACAAATCTCGAGCTTTAACGCTCTCGAGCCACGCTGTGAACATTGTCATCTCCGGAAAAGAATAACGCGGATAAAATACGAGCCTCGGATAATCGCGCCGGCTTCGTTACAATACGAAATGTAAAAAATGTATACGGTAATAAAACCACAAATTTAATTGGTTGTGGAAAATAACAGGTTGATGGTTCTTAAATTTCAGTTTTATGTTACGAGCGCTTGGATCTTCCGATAAAAATACGCCAAATTATTATTGTTATCAAATAACTTTAAAACCTACTATACGGTAAACGATAATTGCCGTACTTCATAAGATCGCCGACTTTTTAACAACAACATGTCCGATCGTAAAAGCCTCGAAGAAACCTCGACGCTTTAAATTATTTTATTTTATATGTACTTTAGACGGCACCGTCAACTATTTTATTGAAATTTCTTGTCGTACGATATAAAAATGTTGTCGCTTATTTTTATTTACTTACCCCATAGGTATTGGGTACTACAAAACGTACCGGCCGCCACTTTTCGTACGGAAACGCGACGCCGCGCGCGGCATCGCGTTAAACGCGCGAAACAATGGCATTCCACGTGCCATCTTAGATTTACGATGATAAATTATTAAATTTGTTCGGGAAAAACAAATGAATAATTCAGCGTATTATAATGCTTTTGTTTTGTTACGCGATTATTCAAGCCTTAGGGGTTTGGAACGCACACACGTTGTTATACTACCATAGTAACTTTTAGAAGTTGCGTAGATGCTGAGTTTAAAAATGTTTTTTTTTTTAATACGTAATTGGCCGATGAAGGTGCGTTATTTTTTTGAAAATAATTAACAACGAACTTTTCGTTATTCGCTAACTTTTCTTTAATATGGATCGAAGGGGTTCGGTTCGAGAATTTAAATCGTAAAAGTAATTTATTTTCCGTTTACAATCGTTGGTAAACATTTATGCCAAGGACAAAGTCAAAAATACACGGTACCTACCTATAATTTTTATCTAACAATTAAGTCGACTTCAAAATCTTTAAGTACTAGGTGTCTGGTTTAAAATTCGTTGAAAGTTTTTTTTATTTTTAGTCTCACTTAGCGTTTTGTGCCAGCATTTCTGTATTATTATAAGATCGCTATATTATGGAGATGAGGAATTATTGAAAAACGTTGCTGTAACAGATTTTCATTTTTTTTTTGGCATCAGGCGTCTGCCATACAGCCAGATGTTGTGTGTTGGGAAACAACAGTGGGCGCACTCTTCGCGCCCAGAGGTCCTCCGACAGTTTTTGAAGTTATTAATAAAAACAGAGCCCTCTTTAGTGCGATAGTCCTAGGAAACATACCAATAGGAAACTTCCCATTTTTATACCGTTTGATAGACGTACAGGACCCACCTATTCATTTTTCGAAAACACTCTGCTTCCAAATAATTTTATCATCTGATCTTTGAAAATCTTTGGCTATGGTTAAGCCTTTATTTTTTTAAGAAATGCCGACATTATACCATATATGAAATCTTTTTAGGTTTTCTTAAGTCGTATAATTCTCGAAGTAATTACACGACTTTTTGTTTCTAATAAATAATACCTCTAACATTAGTCCTTTTGGAATTTATCATGTTTTGCAAAAAAATTGACAATTGCAGGCTTATTGCAAATAACTACGTTTGCACAAAAGTACGTTGCATCGAATACTGTATTATAAACTCAACAAAATAATACCGGATGTTCGGAAAAAAATGCCAAATTTGTTATCTGGAAAATATCAATATCTTTTGCAATTCCATTGCAAACGCTGAAAATTAGTGGCAGTATCTATTTACTTTCCTATAACTAAGTATCATAGTTTTGGAATTATTTTTAAAAATTTTCTTTTGTGGAATTAGGTTACCGAAGATGGCAGAAATAAATAAAAACAAAAGAAATAATTGTTTTTTAATAGAGTTATTCATACTACTATACTTCGTAATACCTAGAGGTTCATGATGATGATCGATTCCAGAAAATAAAATAATAGGGACTGAATATGGTTTTCAAAATTTCTCGAAAACTATGACATTTAGTTATAAGAAAGTAAATACGTACTATCCCTAATTTTGAACGTACAACGCAAGAAAATTGAAAATAATATAGGTTACTATTTAAAAATACTAAGATATTGATATTTTCCAGATAACAAGTTTGGCATTTTTTTCTGTACATCCGGTATTATTTTTTTGAGTTTATAATACGGCATTCGATGCAGTATACTTTTCAAAATATTTATCTAAAATTTTTAATTTGTATATAAATGTCTTTTAAATTTTATAACATAATTTTTTTTACAAAACACGAAATCATTCCGAAAGGGCACTGTTAGAGGTACTATTTATTAGAACAAAAACTCGTATAATTGTCTCAGGAATATAGATCGATAATAAAAATTGGGGCATTTCTGGTGTAACCGGAAGTAGCGAAAATCTAAAATTATTTTAAATCGAAAGGGCGTTATCATTGTTATCATTATTTCCAAAATGTCTATATTATTCTAACAAAAACTTATCGTGACACGTACCTTGATAATGTACCTAAACACATTAAAGATTTCTAAATAATTTCTTAATAAAATATCTCGTTCGAAGAACAAATAAGAAATTGTAGGTAATTTTTGACGAACAGTTGTTATCCATAATTATTATTTTCTCTGAATATTAGAAAGCCGACCTTGATATTTCACAATTCAATCTTCTACTATTAAATTTTGAACGTTTTCGAAAAGTTTTTGTTTAATCGAAGCCGGGCCCTGTTTTTAATGAAAAATCTGATTTTGACGAAAAACCCGTATTTTGCAAAAGACCCTCGATTTTCATTCGGACGTTTTTATATTTTTTCAACGTTCCTGGATTAAATTTCAAGAAACGCATCGTTTTTTCCGGAAAAATTTATACTTCGATTATTATATTTATATTATACTTATATTTTCGATTATTCAGGAATTTCTGGAAAATTATGATTTTCTGTGGAAACTCGCAACTATACTCTCAAATTTGTATATTTATGTCGCAGAATATCATCGATTTCGTTACGAAGTTCGTTACATATCTGAAAAATTATTTTGAGGATTTTTAATTAATAATTGACTTTAATAGCGACACTTATTAATCTCACTTGTATTCTGCCGCGGTTTTACTTAATTTTAAATCCCTTAAAGGAATATTTCGGAGAAAAGGCGTCGTTTTTTAAGGAAAATCTTAATAATATCTACGGTCTTCTTAGAATTTTTGATCGTCCGTATTTTTCGGGGGAATTTCTTGATTTTGTTAAATCATATCCTTACCCGTTACATGCAGAAAAACATAATTTCATCGGGTAAAATCGATTTCTTATATCAAGAGGCGATTGTTTTCTGAAATATTGGACAACCACGTATATATATCATTTGTTTGTAGTTTGCCAATTAGTTTTCAGTTGTTCCGAAACAAATATCTACACATATTTGATATCTAATTTATTGTCAAAGACCAGAAAGAAACGCCCATTCGAATTTAATTTTGCTAATTGGCTCGCGTTTTTGCCTGATTGCATAAAAATTACGCGACTATAACGAATAAACTTCATTAAACCGATTCATTTTAAATGATAGAATGATAAAAAAGCAACGAACTAATCTCGCGCCATTTGAGGACAACCTGTTACATTCACTTGTCGTGAAATATAAATAAAAGCAAAAAGATAAATAATTGTTGTTGCCATTATAGTGGTTATATTCATAAATTATAATTGCAAAAATAGGGAATATCCGAGAATGAAAGAAACTGGTTATTGTCTGGCGTCCTCATTTTATATATATATATATATATATATATATATATATATATATATATATATATATATATATAATATCATATACATATACATATACATATACATATACATATACATATACATATACATATACATATACATATACATATACATATAATATACATATACATATACATATACATATACATATACATATACATATACATATACATATAATATAATATACATATACATATACATATACATATACATATACTATATATATATACATATACATATACATATACATATACATATACATATACATATAATATCATATACATATAATATACATATATATACTATATACATATACATATATATATATATATACATATACATATACATATACATATACATATATCATATACATATACATATACATATACATATACATATACATATAATATACATATACATATACATATAATATACATATATATATATACATATACATATACATATACATATACATATACATATATATATATATACATATACATATACATATACATATACATATACATATACATATACATATACATATACATATACATATACATATAATATACATATACATATACATATACATATATATATACATATACATATACATATACATATACATATACATATACATATACATATACATATATATATATAATATACATATACATATACATATACATATACATATAATATACATATACATATACATATACATATACTATATACATATACATATACATATACATATACATATACATATACATATACATATACATATACATATACATATACATATAATATATATATATACATATACATATACATATATATATACATATAATATATATATATATAATATACATATATAATATACATATAATATATATATATATATATATATACTAATATACATATATATATACATATACATATACATATACATATAATATATATATACATATACATATACATATACATATACATATACATATACATATACATATAATATACATATACATATACATATACATATACATATACATATACATATATCATATAATATACATATACATATACATATACATATACATATACATATACATATACATATACATATAATATAATATATACATATACATATACATATACATATACATATACATATACTATATATATATATATATATATATATATATATATATATATATACACATACAAACCACCTTTATGAAGCCCAAAACAGTGTATTGTGCAGATGATACGAAGCCCTTTTTGTTTTTACGAAGCCCAAAACGGGCTTCCTAAAAAACAAACGTGTATAAAAGCACAGTTTGATAAGTGCTGTTACCTATTGCAATATAAAAAAATTTAACATGGACTCGTAAATCGGTATAATATATCAATTTATACACCTTTAGTTTATCATATCTTACACCAGAGGGCAAACGAGTTTTACTGTATATACTTTGAATATGTTTAACGGATTTTAAGAGCCAAACATGTTTCGCGGTTTATAGGAAACCCGTAAATTTGGCAACAATGTTCGCTCAGATTTTATCACACTTCAAGTAAAACTCGAACATTCTTATTAGTCCAGTAACTTTAGCCAAAAAAATGATGTTTGTTCGAAATAATTTTAAGCCAAGGTTTTTTTCACCTGATGCTTTGTTACGTCATTCTAAATAATATCTCAAAAGTTCCCGACATCCTGCTGTACGTTTCTCCCTTTTTTGTGGGGTAGAAAATCGTAACCTGGGCAAGTGGGGTCTCGATTTCTATGTATTTTTGCATGTTGAATACTTACTTCTGAATTCTTTCTTCTTTTACTCTTATCTAATATTCTAATGAAATTGTTGAAATAATTATAAAAATCGGTCGTTTTAAAGATTATAATTATGTATGTAGAAAAAATATTATAAACTTCAATTCAAAAAATATTGAACAAAACAAATAAACAACTTATGTACCTACGTTTAAAAAAATAAAAAGTTATTTATGTAAATACAGTATAGAAAGAAGGAAATGATTGTAATTTTTAATTTAAAAAACAAGTGAGTTACACTTTCTAAAAAAATTTAAAATTATTTCGCGATTTCGCGGGCTTGATTGCCGTGTTACGCGCGATTCCGCGGATTAATTAGATCAATCAATTCGCGGAACCGCGAATTAACCCGCGGAATCGCGCGTAACACGGCAATCAATTCCGCGAAATCGCGAAATAATTGCGTAACACGGTAATCAAACCGCGAAATAATTAGGCCGATCCGCGATCAAACCGCGAATCATTTTTAATTGAGCACTTTAATTAAACCGCGAATCAATTTAATTCGCGGTTTGATATAAAAAGTGGAGGGGCGAGCTGGATCCCTTCTACTGATATGTTACGAGATTGAGAGTTTCCCCACAAACATTCGTTTGATGTGTTTGAAAAAGTAATCACATCTATCTGCCCAGAAACTATTCCAGATGCAGTTGATTTCACAATAGGTGGTTGTGTCAGCATTGATACATGTAAATCAGTCGGCTCTGATTCAGGTAAAGTAGACGATTCCGATATACTAACATTCATACAATTAGATTGAGGGATAACTGACTTGGACTTACAAGACACAGCATGTTCAGACTTATTGTTGAAAAGTTGAGTAACTTGCATTTTCTCAGAAACAACCGCTAACTTATTCTCAATAGCCAATCTTAGCAAAAATTTACTTCGATTCATTTTATAACACAGAATTATTATTATTATGTATTTACGGTATTTAGTATTCGCGAGGCAATGATCGCAGTATGTGCTAAAAAACGAATAAATTGAAGAGTTTAGAATAGAGGAATAGAGAGTTTAGGGTATAAGTGTGTCTTTTTTGTGATAATGCATTTGCTGCAAGTTCATACACATATTTTTGGTTTAATAAAGAGATGTTGAGGATAAAGGTAAAAAGAATTATTGAGATCATTAGTGGTATATCTAGTTTCTAGTAAAAAGAACGAAAAAGAGCAGCTCAACAAAAAATAAGGGGAGGAAAACAAACCGTAGTTTTAATGCGGCTGCTACCACGTCGAATGATATTCGTGGTTATTCCCTAACTTCAAATCAAATCGAAATGACAAAAATCAATTTCGAATCAAAATCATTTTTACACAATTCAAAATTGTTTAATTCATGTTCGAATTCGTCTTCGATCATCAGCTAAAACATTCGAAATGATATCGACGATGAGAGAATTCTTTTAATCATTTTGAAAAATAGTATGATAGGTACCAATGGCCTATCCAAGCGTATAAGCGATTTACGTCATCAATAAAAGGTCACTAGATGATAACGTTTTACGCAGTGCTGTCACCTCGTACCTCGTATTTTTACAGTTCTAATCTACAGTTTTATAGTTGTAGTCTTTCTTTATACCATTCAATATGTGTGCAGGTAAATCATCTATACTTGTCACTCTATCTATGTCACTTTCCAAACTTTAAACCGAATTAAAAATAAATAATCTAGTAACTTTTTACTGAGACGTGAATCGCTTATACGCTTGGATAGGCCGTAGTACGATTATTACGATCACATTAAATTTCGATTTGATCAATATATTTCGACCGGAGTTAGAGAATAAGAGTGAATGATACTCAAATGATACTCAGATTCGGGATTTGATATAAATGTAGTGCAATAACAAACTCTGTGAAATTATCGAATAATACCTGCATGTTTTTAAATTGCTATTTTTTTGTAATTCAGAGGGTTTATATATTCCTTGGCCAAACGCTTTTATTATCGATTTGGTTTCCATGGAATTCAAAAGATAATATAAAATTATTAAAAGAAGGTTCTTTTCTTTTAAGTTGATAAAATCTACCGTTTGATCAGAAATTGGTTACAAAAATGTTAAGATTCACTGGCTTATACTCATTGTCAGTTGTTAATAATCAAAGTGCATTTTTTCTTAGATATGAAAAAATCAAGACAAAACAAATAGGATAAAACTAAGAAATAAAATCTTAAAGCAAGCGATTTGTAATCAAACTGTAAATTTTAACAACTTAAAAAAAGATAATCTTATTTTAATACATACATAATTGTATTATCTTTTAAATTCCTTAAAAAACAAATCGATTATAAAACAAAAAATAACTTATGGTGAAAATAAAATTTTGGATTTGAGTTAAGTGACAAGATATCTCAATTATTTTTGCTTCGAAATGTGAGGTTACTTATAATACTTATTGTTAGTAGTATATATATCCAATATCCATAAACGTCGTTAACATTAAAAAAAATTGACAAAAGTAAGAAATTTTAAAATGCAACTTTGAGGGTACATAACTTGGGAACTTGTAGTAGTATTATTTTGACCTGAAAAATCAAGTGTCTGCGTTTGGTCTAGGCATATTGTCCGCATAATGTACATACGTCAACATTACTCATTAGGTTAGATTAGGTGGGGTTAAGGCAGGTTAGTGTAGAGGGGTAGGTTAGGATCGATTAGTGACCCGATTGCAATAGCAAAAAGCAATGAAAAATATCGGCTAATAACGACATTAACCGACGATTAATGTTATTTCCCGGTTTTACAACATTTGCCTTAAAATAATATATACAATATGACTCACGATCAGACTTCTTTATAATCATTTAACTTTCAACTCAATTATCACAATTGTCTAAAATGTTGTATTATTTCTATTCTACCATTTCAATAGTATATTAAAACCCAATATCTAATTTATTGGCAACACCGCTGGGCTTCCTAAAATTCGCGTGCTATATGATGTATATACACTCGGGCTTCGTATAGAGCGTCTCACTTAAGAGGACTCGCATAAACTGGCAAGTATAATTAAAACTGTATGTTAAGTTAGCTTACCCTCTCATCGATCTCACTATTTTGTTCAATTATAATGCGTAGAAATGTCAAATATACAGCCTTATTTGTGATTTAAACCCGGGCTTCTTATGGCCTTTAGTGTTGTATACTGGCTTCGTATACCTTATATATATATATATATATATATATATATTATATATATATAATATATAATAATATACTATATTTATATATATATTATATAATATATATAATATATATATATATATATATATATATATATATATATATATATATATATATATATATATATATATATATATATATATATATATATATATATATATATATATATATATATATATATATATATATATATATATATATATATATATATATATATATATATATATATATATATATATATATATATATATATATATATAT
Source organism: Rhagophthalmus giganteus (assembly GCA_036326145.1). Classification (NCBI taxonomy): domain Eukaryota; kingdom Metazoa; phylum Arthropoda; class Insecta; order Coleoptera; family Rhagophthalmidae; genus Rhagophthalmus; species Rhagophthalmus giganteus. The sequence continues at coordinate 2,672,207 of JARFJA010000036.1, forward strand.
ATATATATATATATATATATATATATATATATATATATATATATATATATATATATATATATATATATATATATATATATATATATATATATATATATATATATATATATATATATATATATATATATATATATATATATATATATATATATATATATATATATATATATATATATATATATATATATATATATATATATATATATATATATATATATATATATATATATATATATATATATATATATATATATATATATATATATATATATATATATATATATATATATATATATATATATATATATATATATATATATATATATATATAGATGCGTGTATGCTTCGACAAAATTATTTTCTCTACCTACTTTAAATGAAAAGTCGAGTCATTGTTCGCGGCAGTGCGCTTTTCAATGCACATAAACAATAGGTACGCGCTTGAACTTTCGGAGGGTTAGTCGTATCTTAATTTTTTGCACATCGGCCTTAGTATCCACGGATCATAAATAATACCGAAAGAGATGGTAGGAGGACGTACGTGAGAACGGCAAAAATATAAATACAATGTTAAGAGGTAGGAAGAAATGCAGCCACAATGTGACAAAAGTGGTGATGCAAAATGCATGGCCTTTATTGTCAGACGCAGAGACAACAACGATGGTTATTGTGATCCTTTAACGAGTCTCTAAGCACCTCTATTCTTTCCGAAAGTGTGTAGTCGGAGACTATGCGCTGCGTAAAATGAGGACGCGTACTCGTTCTTGATTTATGAAATTCTAGATACACTTAACGACCAAGATACAACGTTTATAAGTACGTTATCAGAAAATCGTTGTTCGTTTTAATTACGGTTGCCGTAATAAATTCTAGGTATTTACGTATGTATCTACGTTTAAAAACTTTCCCTTTATAAATCGTGGTTCGTGTCAAAATCCTTTTTGTTTCCTTACAAAAACGGTGTCGAGATCCGTGATTATTATTTTCGATAAATAATAGCAAATTAATGCGATATCAAGTGGCGCGACGCGACGTAACAATGCGGGACGGAATACGGAGCGTGTATAAAAAGTTTAATTGTATCTCCGATTTCGTATGACCTGTAATTTATTTTTTTAGATAATAGCACACGAGAGAACAGTGACCCAAGTATTTTCATTTCGACGGATAAAAACAAACAATTTGAACTTCATTCTGTGTCGCAATTAATTTTTATTAGGCAGTACATATTTACAGTTAAAACGACAAAATCGTCCTCCGCGATTGTTTTCGCCGAAAGCTCGTCCGCATTACGATTCTTCTTCGCTCGCTAATTAACGGCGAGGGGCGAGAGGGGGGATTAACGATATTCATTTTTAAATTTAAAATACGTCGAAAACGGACGAAACCGAAAGTTACATCTCTATTAAATGCAAAAATACCGGAAATCCTGCGTGTAGCTTTGTTGGCACTTAATTAACAAATGCAAAAAAAATTAACAGTAGCATTTTTCTGCTCAGCGTGGCGTCCGACGTGTAGATTTTATTTCGCAAATTAAACCGCGCTGTCGTCGTCGTCGTCGTCGTCGTCAGATAAGAATAGGACGTATTAATCAACTTAATGAAATTCTTAAAAATTTATTTGACACTTATTAGCATCCTTTTGTATATTTATTTGCGTGGACGCATTTTGTTTAAGGTATTTATGATGTGATAAATGCCACCGGCGCGTGTTGAAATTAAAACTTAAGACTTCAATAACTAACGTGTTAGATAATAAACAAACACGTGGAGATTTCGACGTTTTCGCTTTTTTTTCGGGAAGAAATTTAATTTTTCAACGATAAAAACGCAATAAACGTTACGCTTCTCGTATAAAAACGATCATCGACGGACGACGTTTAATAATAATAACAATAAGAGTTTCGGATAAATTAGATTGTCCGGTTGCGTAAACACATCAACAAACGCCGTGCAAAATCTATCCGAACAGTTACCGAAATCTGTCGAACTCTCAACACTTTTCCGTACAAATTTTGTTCAGATGTTTAACATCTCTTGTTTTTATTAAGTTATTTTCGATTACGTTGTGTATTTTCTTAAGCGCCAAATTTGATTAAATTGTTAAGGAGGGTTGTAGGACGGTTTAGCTTTTGTTTCTTTTGATTGGCGGTATTTTTATCTATTGCTGCGCGATCGCACGTGGACAATTAAATTTATCGTTGCCAAAATTAGGGATTGCAAGGATTTTTTGGCAGTTTTTTCCAGTTGTTCATTCGGCAGTTTACCGCCCATTATTTACAATCATTGTATAAAATGCCGCATTTTGGCACGTACCACCTCCATAAATGTGGAGAGCGCCTACATTTTTGCGATTTGAAAAACTGAAATTTTCATTGGAACTTTTAATAAACGTTCATAAATTGTGTGTGGAATATGTATATACAGTACCTACATAAACTGTTTGGAATACTTTATCGTAAACGTTTCCTGCGTTTACTACTTAAAAGAAGACAAACAATCACATTATAGTTTCTCTTTCAACACACAGAGACAACTCATAAGTAAATAGACACCTCGACTTTCAGTATTTGCTTGATACAAATGTTTAAATATGGACGTTAAAATTTAGTTGCTGCACACCTTGCTGTCTTCGGAGCCTTAAACCGATCGGTAATGGAATCGATGGGTTCTGTTACCTTGACCTGTCGAATTTTGGCCCACTCGACGCGCAAATAAGTTTTCGTTAATGTTGAGCGATTCGGCCTCGTCAAATCGACCAATAAAAAAATATTTTTGGTCTTCAAGATTTCAGATTGTACCTATCAAAAACACAAAATTTCAGATTTTCCGACTCATAATTATTGAGTTATTGATATTAAAAGAAGCAAAATCGCACGAATTTGACATCTGTAACTCTTTAAAAAGTTGCTAGTCAAAAACTATTTTAGCTAAATAGCTCAATTCGGTGTCATTCTCTTCTGTTTTTAATGGGCTTTAATGTGATGCGCAACATGACTGTGATATTTAAATTTTGTAATTTTTGAGGACCTTAAAAGAACTTTTTTATGAAAATCTCTAAAACGCCCGTTTTAATTTCTTTGAAAAACTAATATATTTTAAAGACATTCATTGACTATTTGTGTACCAAATTTCACAACGGAATACCGATGGATTCCTATGGAAATTAATTTTTTTTATATTAGCGATACACGTAAAATTCGTTTTTATCGAAATGATTTTTCGAAATTTGGTAGTAAACTAATTTTTCACTAGAAATACTGCAAACTTCCGATTATCCGTGTTAATTGGGAATCGAAAACGTCCAGTTACCGGGAAAACGCGGTTAATTAACTTAATAATTTACTTTACTATCTACCTACTTAATTGTAAAATGCGAAAATGTGTGAACAATTTCGTAACAGACATTGACAACCTATAAAAATGTGTTGTATTTATACTAAAATTACATATCGAGAAAATGTATACAAGTAAAAAGCTTGCCCATAGTTTTCTTTTCGAAATATTGGCCGAGATACAACTCCCAGGAAAAATAAATCAACATAATAATAATTACAACAACCCGTATCTATTTACTTACGAATTGTCTCCGTTATACATGCACACATACATAAGTATATGTACAGAAGCAAAATACGTCCATAGGATTTATTTTATTTTTAGAACGTCGCAAAATATTCGGAAAAATAAATTACGACGACGCAACATAAATAGAATAATTAACTTCATTATAATCATTTATTATTCGCATTGAACTGTTTCCTAATTCATTCCTTTGCAGGTGCTAGGGTTGCTATATTTAATAATAGACCCATTACAATCTAAGCTCCCCTCGCATGCCATTCAAACCAGAAGGGTAAATTAAAGTAGAGCGCGTCGGTATACGACAAAATTTATTGTGTTTTGATTACTTCTCCATTAATTATACGATTTTAAGGACGCAATTAGCGTTTCTGTTATACTCATGAATGGATCGATGTGTATTTTATCTCGACAAAGAACCCGTTAAAATTGTGACGTTAAAAACCAACCTATGTATCTGAAAATGAGATTCGATAATTAAGGCGAACTACATTCTTGAATATTTCACAATAATAAAAATACAGTTAAAAACTTTAATTATTTTTTATTTGGTGTTTCTGTTGCCCGCGTTATTATAATATAAAATACGAGTTTTTTTTTTATGAAGTTAATAAAAGCGTGTTGAATACAGTAAGAGGACGAATTCTATATAAAATTTGATGTCGATGAGCCCGGACCCTTTTTCGAACGTAAAAGCTTCTGCTTCTATCTCATTTCCGACATAGAAAAGGATATTTAATTTCAGTTCATCGACAAACAATCATGTCACCGGGTGCGAGGAAAAACTCCGCCAATATTCTTTCAATCAGTACAAAACATGTCTCATCCAGGCGAAAAAATGATTGGAGCCGTTTCAAAAAGGCTTCGCGCTCCGGAAATATGCAGGAAAATGACAATTATTTACCAGCGTGCCTCCGAAAGCCTCCTCTTTTGCAATAATTACAGCGTATTTCCCATTTCCAAGGAACACTGTACTACTTAGGTATTATTTACATTCGCGTAATCAAATAATTTAAGATACCGGGGATCAATTTGTTTACAGAATGCTTCATATTTTATCACAAAAGAAATTGGGCGCTCCCACATTTTTAAATAAAAACGGGATAACGTTCGAATATCCTGTCGTGTGAATGCTATCGACGAATGCCAATATTTCGAGTTAAAAAATCAAACATTTGTTTAAACGATAATCCTGATATTCCACTTTATTCTACAGATAAATCGACAATAAATTATTGTATTTATGTAGGTGTGCGCGCGTTCCGCAAATTATTATATACCTACACACACACACACACATACCTATGTAGATTATTTATTTCACTTGCCATTATGTACTTAACAATTTATTTTTGTTACAGTGGTGCTCGTGTAATGATGAGTCGCTGGAGGCAGTTTTAAATGTCATGACAACAAGGTAAGTCCGCTATATTTATTTTAATCGTAAAAAGTGGCCGGCCATCGATCGGTGGCAAGAGCGGTCGATCAGTTTCCTCGGTAGATAAGATTGACTGACTCCTCGAAGATTCGCATTTAATTTTAATGTAAATGTATTATGCGATAACATAAAAAGAGTAAATAAAATTTGATGCGATAAACGCAGGTTACCTTCTCAATAAACTGGTCCAATAAAAGTTCCCAAGTCATCGACATTATATGCCTTCCTCCTACTTGGAACAGCTTTCCGTGTGGTCATTTAAAATCTTGGCGTATATGTTAGTGCCAATTTTATTTCACGAGTTTCTTTAATGCACACACGTAAGGGGTAATGCGACCATCAAGGAGCCCGGTCTAATATGGAATAAGTGCCATGATTGTTATGGCCGTCTTTACTTAAATCGGTTACTTTGCGATCCTACATTAAACTTGCGTATGGAAAAGGGCAATCTTGTTGTCAAAACGTGAAACATTCTCGTCAGTTAACTTTGACTTGCTAAATTGCGACCTTGTTGGTGTAGTCTTTGTCGCTTGTAATGCAAACACGAGAACTGCATTTTTGTTATAAAAGCGACTATTTATAGACTGGCTACTGGAACGATTATTTTTCGTGTTAATTACTGCGTCGAGGTTGATTTTGATTGAGTTTTTTTTAAAAACGTTCGGCAATTAGTGTAGGCGTTTCGTTTCTCATTTGTTTACGTAATTTACTTAGGTACGTGGTTTCTTATGTTTATAATAATTAAAAAAAAACTTGCCGACGTGAAAATCATTTTAAATGGTCGGGATTTTGGAAGTGTCGGAATTAATTTAACGGGGATCACGAGCAGTGCAAGATGGAAATTTGCAAATTGTTACGAGTACCATCCATAGTACCTATGTATGTATATCCTTTAGAACTAAAGTGAATATTCACTGGACATCCTCAATGTCCAAGCAAGGCATCCGTACAATGTCTAATGGATATCCTTGTGCCATCTAGAAAAGTATCTAACGGCTCACAGAAACAAATACTTTCACGGTATAATAACAGTACTGAATAAACATTTTCCGACTGTTCATAGATTAGGAAAAGAAGTTCCAAAAATATAACGCATTTTACGTACCTACTGTTACTTTTTCGAACTCTGTTCTGTATTTAGCGCTGTTTTTTAATCGCCAGTTAACTATGACCATCAGTACATCGCCATAATAAATTTCAGAAACGATTGTTTCTAATAAAATCGATACTATAGTATAGGTAACTTACTTCTGGTCTGGCGATTGAAAACCAATGCAAAAAATTATGGAGTAAGTAATTAATGTTGTGGAATAAGTATCGATAATTTTGAAACAAACGAAAATAACCATCGCAATGTAAATCTTGAACCTTGTTATCAAACAAAATATCTATCTGTCTACTTTTAACTGAATCGATAAATCAATAATGATTTTTAATTATTTATCTGCTAAAACTGTTTCCGTTTTCCGAAGTTGTGCACTAAACATTCGACGTCAAATAAAAATAATTGCATGTTCGGTAATTGATTGCAGTAAGTACCTATTTATAGGTAAGTTATATGCAAAAAAATCAGTTTCATAATAGTTACTTAATTACAGAATAATTGTTGACGTAGAAATGAAGTAAATATACCCAAACTTATGCGAATACTCATACTTATCGAAAATAATGAATAGACAAAAGACGTTTAATTAATTTAGTTTTAAAACTAGAAACATATAGAATAGCAAGAAATAAGATTGTGCTAATTTTAGCGAGCATAGTAAATCGGGCAGCAAAAGAATTGACGGGCCTTCGGGCATTTTAAAATACTATAATAATAATAAGGTCGACTTTTCTTTGCAGGGTTAAGGATCCCTGTATGTAAATATTGTGTCCCTAAATATTGTTATCTTATTTAAAGAGACCCTGACGTGACGCCGCACAGTGGATCGAGTTTATGGTGTAGGTCGAACATGAAGGTTATTTCTTTGTAATTTTTATTTGACTTATCATAAAGTTATGAAATTAATACTACTTAAGAGAGCTAAGTAGTGGTGTCCATATTGGAAAAACGCGAATAAAATTTGTGACCTTATGGAATTAATTATTTAAATTCTGCTTTTGCCAAAATGTTAGAAATTAAGTTAAAAATCTCGGAAGGTCCAAATAAGTAAAAAAAATAGAAGAAAAAATTGCTAACTTCTTTTATAAAAGCCGTGTAAAAAATCTACTAACCTTCCGAGATCGTATACGGCGAACTAAACACTTTTTCTAAATAACATTTTTTGATAAAACTTTTAGATTTCCTGCAATTTTAAACCGCAGTAAAATTTATTCCAACTTTATAAATACCGGCTACTATACGTAAAATAAGCAAACTGACAACAAAGCGGGAGATTATGTTTCGCTGATTCAGAATAATTTGTTGATGTATTTATTAACTTGTGCGAGCACTAGTTTTTTTTTAAGTATTTCCGCCTCGCCTGTGATCTTTGGCGCCTTTACTATTCTGGCTCCCGCGACCTAGGTATTCTTTTCAGTACGGATATAAGTAGCGTGCTTAAATAAGCGTTTTGTTTTAAATAAATTTACGAGACGCCCCTATTTCATAATAAAACTACAGCGATTTTAAAATTTAATGTCTGTTATTATTATTCTTCTTTTTATAAAATTGTGGTAATAAGCCAATAACAATAACAAGTAATTGACACCATATATTTCAACTCTGTTTAGAGTTATCTTCAAGTGGTAAAATTTTATAATTTCCGCAGTAATAATCAAAAATTTGGAGCAAGAAGGAAACTCCTGGTAGGTACTAATTGTAAAAATGTAAGTGTATTAAATAACTACAAGTCAATCACCATTTTTCTACTACAGTATGTTAAAAGTGTCTTACAAATTAAGTTCATTAACAAATTCGGTATTACCTATGTTAAAAATCAAATTTAAGTAACCATTACATTATTTTGTACATTAATTTTAACGATGTTCAAAAAATAGTAATACCCTCACCTTAAGATCATATTATCAAACTAATGTTTTGCTAAATTCCTTACAACTACAACCACAGTTACCCGACGTAACCGATTTTGGGTGGAAAATAGATTTGTAAGAAAATCTGGTACCTGTACGGTTCCATCATTCCCAAATAATCAAAGAGTGGTTGTAAAAAAGTTATTCTTCTAACATGCATTATTTGCTGATTCATACATTTCGTTTCATCACGTTTTTTAGACTGTCGTAGCAAAGCGTGCCCATGTAGGAAAAATCGAATGAGTTGCATTGATACCTGTAGATGTATGGGACAAAAATGTACCAATGCAGTGACAATTGCAAATGTGTCAATGTATAATGAATAAGATGAATGTTAAATTATTAAGGGTGTGTAATATCAAAGCTGTTAATTTAAACTGCGAAAAGTACAATTTTTAACGAAGGTAATACCAAATTTGTTAACGAACTTAATTTGTAAGGCACTTTTAACATACTGCAGTAGAACAATGGTGATTGACTTGTAGTTATTTAATACACTTACAATTAATTAGAGCCAATAGTCATAATAATAACAGACGTTAAATTTTAAAGTCGCTGTAGTTTTATTATGAAATAGGAACTTCTCGTAAATTTATTTAAAACAAAACGGTTCTTATATTATGTACTTAATTATTAAAATAACGGATAAGGTGTATCTACAACAATTATATTATTATATTGGCATATGTATTTTAGAATTACGTATAGAAGGAGAGAAAACTACGGCAAAAATGAGATGGGAGCGCTGAAAGAAGCGACGAAACCCACAATCTCAGCGTGATTCAGAAAATGCAATTTTCACATGTTTTCACTTTAAATTATCTACCTTAATTATAAAGCCCTGCAAAAATATAATTCTTGTGCCGTCGCATGCTATATAGATGAACCAAACTTTTTTAAAGGATAAAATTTTTCGATATGTGCTACTGTTTTGCAGTTATGACAGTATAAACGGAAAAAAACGCGAAATTGAAGTGAACTTTTTACCAGTTCGAACTGAGATATCGGCCCCGAAAGTTATTTTTCTCCATAAGAGCCCATGTATTTCGGGTTTTTTCGAAATTTTTTTAGACGATTAATTCCACAAAACCAATTACGAATTTTACGGCAAAAGAAAGTTCACCTTTCGGTGAAGATGGTGCTCTTTATACTGGACAATTTTTGACGTCTTTTGGCTTTTTAAATAAAAAAATACGTTCTTTCGGTCTGTCGAGGTTTCATCTTGTCACCTCGACAGCTCCACGACAGTCATTTCTCAGAGCTTCGAGTACTCTACTATAAGTATTTAAATCGAAATACCTAGAACTTTTTAAGTAGTACCGGATGTTTACGATAATAATGTATCACCTTATAGTAGCTATGCCTAACAGTGTTGTCATTAAAGCCAATCGCGAAACAAAATTTACAAGCCCAACTAACAACGTACAAGGTCAAATTCGCTCTCATCAGCTGATACATATTGCTCTTAATCATATATTTATTCAAATCATACAATTGCCATGTGTAACATGATTTCAATTAAAAACACGAAAATCTGTACCTCAGAACCAGAGGATATTAGGTCACATTTTAAACAATTGCAAGACCAAGATCTTGTAACCAATCCTTCCAAGCGATTTATAGGCTTAGATCGATTAAATTGTATTGGGACTTGATATAGTTTTTATAGTATTTCGCAAACGGACGGTGCGCGCCAGCGATGCGACGTGTTACTCTGGAAAAAATATATAAAATTCGTTAATGTTCCTTTAATATTAAAAAAAAGAACTCAATACTCTCTAACTCTTGAGGTCCAGATGTTATCCAAAAATGTTGGCAGAAATATTGCTAATAATTTAACGTCGCGGGGCAACACTGAACAAAACTACCGGCGCACAGTAGACTGATATGTTTAAAAATATATATGTTTAACTCATTTCCACTGAATAGTACCTACATTTGTTTTATAATTATTGAAATGTTTTAATTAGGACTTGTTGCCGTTGTAACGCTTTAACTAAATAACAGTGTTCGAGTGTTTTTAGTAATTTTCGACAGGTTTAGTTAATAAATTTTTTTTTTCAAAACTACCCTTACGAATATATTTTTTAACGCTTATTTTAGATGCGACACAAAAATTGTTAAAAATAATAATTAATTTTTTGGCCACGTCCGACCCACCACGGCGTAGACACTGTGCGCCGCAAATATATTTAGAATATTCGAAAATTCCTCAATTCGTTTGTTGTCCAGTTTACAATCGATTATTACCATTAGCTTTATTTGTAAATTTGTCGGTTTCCACATACCTATAAGTATTTTGATTTTTTTGGTGTTCGGTTTTATTGCAAAATTGCCAGTCTATCAGCATGTTACAATTTTATTGACAGATCTAGACTTTTGCTCCGCGACAATTATTTACTTCGTAATTTGTTTCGTTTATTAAATGAACCGAGGGGACGATACGTTATTTACGACGATGTTTAATGTCGATGTTTATGTTCGTATCTCGAAAGATTCCCCATCATTTAAAAGTGCGGATACCTCGACAAGAGAAACGAACACTCGATAAATATCTAGGCGGTGCACATGACCACCGCACAATTAATTATTGTGCGCAAATTAAAATCCTGCTGATGCAGTTTTCCATAAATACACATATCTTCAACTGGTACTTGCGACCTAACAAAATTTACGACTGTCATCGAGGTCGGTTTTTTGTTATATTTTCGTTGACATTCAAAGATACTTATGCAGTTTCGTCTTAATTATTGAACGATGCTAAGGATTTGTTTTTTATCCCCGACAACTATATTCGACCGGAGTTTAGTTTATTTCGATTTTGCCTTTGTTTGGCCACCGGTCCTATAAAATCTTATTTACAACGTCGCCGATACAATTTGAAAATGTAAATAAGAACATTAAAGCACCTGTTGCGAGTGTTGCCAATAATTTACGGTATTAAATCATGGAAGTAACGTAAAGTAAGTACCCACGGCATTGTGTGGTACGCGACAGTCTGATCGATATACGCGGACTGGTTTTTGTTAAGGCAGAAGATAATTTTAATACGGACTCATTTAAATCGGGCAAAAATGTTGAGCCGAGACATGTTAAGCCTTAAATAACAGCACAATTGCTGGAGATTGGAGAATACATCTGCATAACTTAGCATCCGATCGACGATATCATTGTCGCGTTTTTGCCTTTATTTTTTCGCCGAACGGGTTTGGCTAATGAATATTTCTCGATACAAGACAAATGGATCGCGAAGTTGCCTTAATAGTTGAATAATCGGTTGGCTGCTCCCGGCACACGGTTCGGGACACCGGAATGCGTGCAGCTGAAATAATGGCCGGGCTTTCGACGGTGACACGGATGCCGACCCCTTAAATCTGTCCTCGTCCCGATTTTAACACGGACGGGTCGCATAACGAGCCCCTCCCCCCCCCCTCGCACCGCGTTGCACTCCGTTTCGCTCATTAGTCCCGCACGCATTCGCAGGTTATAGTTCATTATTGTCTTACGATCCGAGCTATGCCCTTAATTACGAACTTCGCCAATTTGGTCGGCTCATTCTCATTTCCTGCTCTCATCCATTACGCATCGACTGACAGCCTGACACGTTTCAACTAAGCTTTCAAAAAGTAATTTGTTCGAAGTACTACCGAAGAAAACGCAAAAAGTGAACTGCTTGTTTACTTTATGTAATTTGTTGAGTGTTCTGGGCCGCCTCGCCGTGCAATCTTTATCAGTTAGCGTTGAATTATAGTCTGTCAAATGACTATCCGAATTTCAATTTTCAATAACAGTAGAGTGGTTCCGGGCGGAAACTTTACATACGAGAACAGACGGTCGAAGCGAGAGTTATGCCCCGGATTGTTAGAACAAAACGATGTAAAACAAGCCGGAAGTGGTCCCGCGAGGCTCGTACCCCGCTCCGAGCTCGCCGGAATGAAAGAGAACAGGCGTTCTTTGGCAACAAAATACGAGTGCTTCGGGAATGCGGCTTGCCGAGAAATGATGCACATAGGGACGGCAATTTTTAAATAATTGACTGGAGTCCGGTGGAAAATGAATTACAGTTTGATCCCTCTATAATGTAGCCGATCTTACACTTACATATAAGACGCTCAAACCGACCGACCAACCAACCCCTGAATATTACCGTGTCAAATTCTTTCCGGCGCTGCTTTATGCGTCATACATTATACATGAACGTATCGCCTCGATATCAAGTAACTTAGAAAAGTATACAGGTTTATACGCTGGGGAACGACCATTCACTACTCGAAATCATAAATATCGTTATTCTTTGTCGAAATCCCTTTCAGCTCGATTAAAGTCGATAAAATCTATCGAAAATGACTTTACACCTGTTAAACTTCTAATTATAATTCGGGGGAAAGTCGCGCAGTCGTAACCGGAAAAAAAATTAATTAAGTAGGCGCCTTATTTGTTTACTTATTAAAATTTGAACCTCGAGATCTCGTAACGCTTCGACGACCATTAATCAGATCCGACACCCTCTTGCATTTCGAACAAATTTTCAACGACAACACAAATTCGTATATGTAGGCGGGTACGCGACCGTTAAAGTAACAAAAATCGAAGTGTGTCACACGAAAATAATTAGATATTTTTAACTCGGTTTAATATGGTAAAATTAGAAACCAGTTTTTATAAATATACGCCAGGTCTTACTTAATTTTATGTAAATTTATTAAAGCAATATGCATACTGATTTTTTTAAATATTTAGTTTAGGCGATCGGCGACTATATAAATCGATAATTAAATTCTATTATGAAAGAAATTGGCATAATTTAGTAGCGAAATAAACTTTTATGTGCGATAATTAAAAGTGATAAAACTCTAGTGGAAGGTCCCCCCTATTGTATCGAGCGCCATCTATCTTTCTCTCGACCACTCAACTTAATGACATTAACGATTTCGTGTAATGGACAATCAGTTTAGGCAATTATGAAAGCGTCAGGCAAACGATTTCGAGCTACCAGCCGCGACAAACGTTGCAGAGTTTCGGTAGTCGGTCGAGTCACGCTGACTTGCATCAACAAGAGTTGGGCTAATTAGAGACCGGACCAACACAAACCAATATGGACCTTAGATATGATGAGTACAAAAAAGGACGAACTCTGCGCCCTTTGATCTCTGTATAAAGAGATATAACCATTAGGATTTCATCAGGATATGCGGCCGTTGGTCTGTTTGTGCTATCCGGGATTAAGGAAATATAAGTGGTGCGCCAGAAGATTCGTTCATTATGAATTAATGTCGGATGGAACCTTTTACATCAAACGGCCGATAGCCATTTCGGCAATAGGTTTTCAGAAAATAAACGCCACTTACGTTAATCAACATTTAAGTGCCTTTTCTTTACGAATTAATTTCCCCCCGCATCGGGCGGACGGCCTAAACGTCGTCGTTATTACGCCAAAAATATTTCTGCCTATCAAAATACATCGAGAACCGGATCGAAAAGAAAATAATGTCGTATATACGTTCTCGAGGGACGGGCAACGAAACACAGAATTGCTGCGGCTTTTGATCTTATTCGGGCATCATGTGTTGTTTTTCCGTTCAAAATTACATACATCGTAAAAAGCAGCGGCCGGTCACAAGGGATGAAGGACAGCGCGTGGCTCTGTTATATATTTACCGACTTACTTTAAAATTTTAAAATGATTTTATATTTACTCGTCGAAATAATGCGTTATAAAACCGAGAAATAAGGCACCTGTTTCCCACTTTAATTAGTTAACTAAAATTTTACTTAGTTACTCATATTTATGTTAGGACGTGTTCTACGAGTGGCCCAAATAAACTGATTAAACTAATTTACATTTCAAAGAACGACGTATTATTAATATTTTGTACGCGCAAGGTTGATTAATTCGAACCGGAAAAAGAGACGTAATTTTTGCCAGAAATCTTCCAGAAATTGAAAATTTTCAGAATATGAAATGGTACTGTTGTTGCAAATTTGACACTTAAGGGCAGGGTACCCATGATTTCAGCTCATTTACGCTCATCCTTAAACTAATTTTTGAGACATTTTGGATCATTAAAACCAAAATGTTTTTATGATTAGTTGTTTATCACTATTTTGTTTATGTATACTCGTAATTTGAGTACATGATTTTTATTCTTTAATTTGTTATTATAAATTATAATTTTGTTAGTTATGGTGGAATTTTATAAAAACTAAATAAGTTAAAGTGAAGTGGATTTTTTTGTTTTACAGAGAATAATGTACTCGAGGACATATAAAAGATTCATAACGAATGAATTATTTTAAACTAATAAAAAAATTAAATTAATATTTTAAAATCAATTTTTTTTATGTAAACAATAATAAAATTTTGTGAGAACTTGTTAAGACCTCGAGTACATTATTCTCTGTAAAACAAAAAAATCCACTTTACTTTAACGTATTTAGTTTTTATAAAATTCCACCATAACTAACAAAATTATAATTTATAATAACAAATTAACGAATAAAAATCATGTACTCAAATTACGAGTATACATACACAAAATTGTGATAAACAACTAATCATAAAAACATTTTGGTTTTAATGATCCAAAATGTCTCAAAAATTAGTTTAAGAATGAGCGTAAAATACACTGAAATCATGGGTACCCTGCCCTTAAGCGAGATCTATGACAACTTCCTGCAAGTAATGTAGGTACCAATTCTTTTCGGCATTTTTACAAATCAAATTACAATCGAACTTGCCGAAAAGAATAATTTTTATACGAGTTTTCTAAGAATTACCGGACACAGTACAGATATCTAAGTGATATCACTCGAACTGCGAAAAGACGCTCGGTCTTCAGAATTTTGAACGTGATATTGTGGGGCCTTGCAGTATTACATTCGTAATTTTTTCCACAATAACAAATTAATGCCAAAAATTCGTTTATTACATGGAGAAGTGGATGCACTTTGAACCGTCCAAAATTACAACACCGCCAAGATCTTCCGGCCACCAAAGTCCGATATGTGGCCAGCACTCGCTCCCTTCGCATCCATGCAACGTCATAATCATTGTTTTAACTACATTTCTTGTGAAAATACACAAAATGACCGAGCATTTCTGATTTCGAGCATATTCAAATTTTTTTTTTAAATTTTTTACGCTCACGTAATTTCTTTGAACTATTAAATAATTTAAACATTTTGAAACCTGACGCTCTTACTCCTTTTTAATTTGGGTATCTAAACGTGGCCCAATCCTTAAAATGGTCACCGTTTAGGCTCATTATGTGTTAGAAAGGGTGATTTGAATAAAACGGTAATAAACGCATCTTTATACGAGTAAAAAGTAGCAAACGTTAGTAAAAAATAGAATTTGGCTACGCTGCGTAGTAGTTTGGTGTTTGTTCACTTAAAATTATGCGAATAAAATGTAGTAATAGCTAATGTATGTTATCTAGTAATAGCTTCAAAATATCCAAGTCGACAAAAAGGTGGCTCGATATACTTGACTTAATTCAGTTATTGGGTTAATGTTGTGCGGAAAGAAAAAATGTATGGAGAGAGGTCAAGCAAGCGTGCAACTTTGTAGAAGGACCTTTTAGGCTTTTAGGCGACATCGTCTCAGTAGCAGCTGTGCTACAAAAAACCAAAAACAACGCACACTTCAACATTTTATTAACTATAATAACGTTATTTTAACGTTACATTTTTTTTGGTTTATTTATTTTTTAAACGTTTCAAAAACGTATTAAAGATACGTAACTAGATGATTCATAAATTGGTTATTTATAACGTGACATTTAAATTACTTGGATTAAACGTTACATTAACGAAGGCATTTACAGATAAAATTACGACGGGTACTTACGTAAATACTGCGTTTTTCGGCTCCTCATCAATAACGTTATATTGTTAGTTATTGACTGTCAATTTTTAAACGTTAAAATAACGTTAAGTGCTTATGCGTTTAACGTCGTTACATTGTTGGTTATTTTAACTTTGTATCCAACCAAAATAAAACGTTTGGTTATTAGTTAAACAAACATGTTAATATAATCATTGTGAGTTTAAAATTGTCGCCAGCCAGATCGCCACCAATCACTACTTGTCGCTTTTTGTGCATGTGCAACTTGTTCCATACTTACAACATACATTTTAAAGTTTCGAAATTTGTTAATTATTAATTTATGGATGAATTACGACAACTATCAATTGAATAGCATTTATTAATAGACAATTCGAGCACGTGACAACCAACCGATTATTCGAAGGCTAGAAACCGAATGTGTGTGTTATGGACCGTAGTCTCGCAATCAGTCGTGGGCACAGCCCAAATATCCGTAACATACACTTACACACTTTCGATTTTCGGACTTGAAGGGCTTGCCTATTCTGGGCGCGCACTTTAGTATTTCAGTACAGCTCCAGGTAAATTTCCGTTTTAGTTACTTATACAACAAAAATCGCCGATTGGCGTCCTCGCAAAACCGTTGGAATCGAATAATAAATATGAGCTTACTCCCGACCTTTCCAAGGTTAATTTCGAAAAGAACGTGATTTATTTTTAGCCACGTATCTCCCTATCGGGATGTTTAATGTGGGCAGCAGCACCAAGTTTCCTTAATGAAAGATAATATTTTCGAGTAGTATACAGGCATTTATAAATACGCTTTTTTTTTCTATTTATTTTAAAGATAGCCGTTTGTTAACACGCAAGTAAGTATACTTGTTTGACCTCTTCAATTCCTCGACTTTCAAACTACCGTCTAAAACTTCCAATTGTTTAAACAGGCATTAAGAAAAAAGGCAAACAGTCGTGACTGGCTATCTTCCTATAATGAGTATACGGTCATTTATTTAGACGTGAATAATAATAGCAAATTAAAGTTGTGAAGATAACGGCGAAAAGCGGGCCGTGTTAATGAAGGAAGGTTTCATTACCGAGATGCGATCTTTGGCCGGGTGGCTTTGAAAATACAGGCTATTTCAATCGGGAGCATGTTCTTTCGGGACGATTGTATCTCTAATATTTATTCGGTAGTTATACAACGGCCGTATCTGCATCTCTGTACGCTCCAAGCGAAGCGCTATCTTTATTATATAGCAACTTGATTATTTTGCATTTACACGCATTTCTGCGTGCTGCTTTTGTTTTGCATTACTAAACGGTTAATAACTACACGATATAAATAATTGCCCGCCGAGATATTGCTGCAGAAACTCGTACTTTGTCACGTTGAAGAATATCTTTGGATTTCACTTTGACAGCCACGAGCGCGATCTAAAACTAAATCAGACAACCAAGTCGATTAGAAATATAAAAGAAATTCCTTCCACTTATTTGAATAACAATTAATCTTTCGAACAACGGACAAGGTCGTGATGCAATTACCTACCGCTTCGTTATGTAAGGTTCCCTTTTTTATATTTAATGTAAATTAAATGCTCGTCGGCGAATAATTGACTAAATAAAAGGTGGAACTTGTAAAAATTAGACAGATTAATTCTCGAGAATATCCAGCTGTTCCATCGAAACACGATACCAAAGCGAGCTGCCACAGATAATCACGAACTATTTATAATACAACAATTTAAACAATGTTATCGTTTCGATTTGAACAATTAATTTAAAAAAAAAAAACGCAGCGGAAAGACTTTCGTTACTAAATTTTAACGTCTATATTTTCTTCTAACGACAATAATGAATAAAAATCGTCATTGACATAGATACGTTAACAGATCGAATGTTACATCTGCCAAGTTATTAATTTATACCTGTCTTTATTTATAAAAGTCGACCTCATTTCGCGTATCCTACACAGTTGCATCCATCGTGAAGATTACCATGACGCGAGTAAATAGGAAAAACGTTCGAAAATCGCGTATGTCAAATTCAAAATAATATCCGTCGATCGCGTTCGGTCTTCCGAATCCTTCGCCGTAAAATTTAAAACGGCAAACGAAGTTATAATGGGTTCGGCGAGGGCCGTTGCAGTTCATTCATGGTATTTTCGAACGTTTCACGGCGACAGGAGCCAGAAATTGTCGGATAATAAGAGAACAAAAATCGCGGCTTCGTGACATTGTTGCGTTGCTCTCCCGAAACGCGAACGCATTTTTCGAACGCGAAGCTACGTGTTCGAGGGAATTATAAAGAGGCGTTTTCTTATTTGTTTATTTGTATTTCTTGAGATAATGAGTAAGAATAAACGTCTTGTTCCGTCCGACAAAAAATTTACACTACGGGGAACCGCATCTGTCAGTTTCATCAACACGCGACTGCTCGGTTAATTTTTTATAATTGGTCGAGATTTACATTTGAACGTGTTTTCATTTGTTATTTATTAAGCGATTTTTTTCCGATAAATTTGTCCGACCGTCAATAAATTAGATGTAATTTATAAATTGCGTTACGGGATTATAGTATTTCGAATTTAAAAAAAAAAGTTCACCGGAAGGTATCATTAAATGATGTTTTGTTTTTTGTGTGTGTGTTTTTTTTTAAGGCGCGATGTCGTTTTACAATGGGACTTTTAGTCGTTGCACGGTTAAGGTGGGTATAGCTCTACAAAATTAAGTTTATTTACACGTTTGATTAATTTTTTTTGTTCTCGAGTAACATTAAATTGGGAAAGATTAATTGTCTGTTACGTTGAATGGACTATTAAAATTGAGAGTTAATAACAGTTTAAAAATTACTGTTTCGCTCGTTATTTCGTTAGACAGTTCGTATTGTGACGGGCCTGACGAGAAGTTTTATGTTGCCTACTCGTTAATTACAATCGACGACGAAGAAAGATTTTAACCATTTAGATTAAAATTGCAACTTTTAACGATAGACAACCGGAAACATGTGAATCGAAGAAAAAAAAACAGTTCAAAACCCCCACACAAAATCTTATGTCTTCATCGGTTGCTATTGTTTTTCTTATTCTGAGCTTTTTTGAGCTTTAACACATACCGACATAATATACACTCTATTTAATCGACAAACTCGTTTCGATTTCTTTTGTTTATGCGATTTTCCTTTATTTTTTGGCCCGATTATTTTCTTAGCATTTTGAGTTTTTCCTCTAGACTTATTCGTTAAGCATGGAACGACTGTTGATGTTATTATTAGCGTTTTATTGTAGTTAACTGGACTTTGTCACGATTAAAAATTGTTTCGTCAAAATGCCGAACTTTTAAATTATGGCAATTTTGTTCTTCTAGAGGTCCAATTAAAATAAAATCATGCGTACAAACAAAGGTAATTTATAGAAAATTCGATATTCAAGGATTTTAACTTCTTGATCTATTGAAATATGTGCCCAGTTTTTGTTTTTTTATGGTTTAATTTGTTTATTTTAAATAAAAATAATTTATTTATGGATATCTAAAAATACTTAGAAAATATTGGACGCTTTACCTAATAAACACGTATTTAGTCAAGGTCTGACGATTTGACAATTATTTTTTTTTGTCCTCCCTGACTCATATAGAAGACAATAATTTTTAAAACGTTAGGCCTTGACTAATACCTGTTCATAAATAAAATGTCCAATACTTCCTATTTTTGGTTATTTATCTATATCTACCCAAATTAACATTAATTGGTGGACACGAAACAAATTGATTAAAAATAATCTATTAACATAAGTATCTCGGTAGAAAGTGAAAAATATTGATTTAGAATGTCTGCTACCGATGTTCATGATAAAAATTGTTCCTTTTAGGCTTTAACGAAGACGGTAAAAATTGTGCTAAAAAAAAGCTATTTGCTGATCATAATTTCATCTTTTAACACTGCGTAAGGCGTACTCATTCTATCTGCCTTTTACTATTTCTTCGCAAATAGCAGCACTCATTAGCGTTTCCTCTTTTTTTTATTATTTTTTGACTTAAACCATTAAGTTGATAATAAAACGATAACCGAAAAAAATTTATCGTATTTTACATAATGAATTCTCAATAATACTCGATTACAACAGATTAGAAACGGTATTAATTTAATTGCAAGGCAATTAATGCGCCGATTTGAATAAATAACGCGCGATAATTAATTTTTATATTTCGAACTTCTTCGAAAGGAATTTTACGAGGTGATAAACCTTAGTCGCCCCGATGTTTTATATTTCCTATAATTGTTTAAAGCGATTCTAAATACGGGAGTTCTATAAGTTCTTCGTATGTACACTTACGTTTCAACATTTAACCATTAAAATTGTAGAATTACGGACGGAAACACTTATAGCATTTTCGTATAGCCGTCGACTGCATTATAAATCTACATTTTTTTAAATTAAGCGATCAAAGTAAGCTAACAATTGACAAATGACAAACCAGTGTACGCTACCGCCCGCAGCTTCTGTTATGACAACTGTCGCTATTATTAATATGAAATACGAGGCCATCTTTGCGTCGGACGCGTTCATAAATTTCCAAATTCTAAACGCATTAGATCCTACCTCACGCGTAATATCGGTAACTATAAACACTTATTTTCGTATGTCAAAGGTTCTTCGCATCCCACGTTGCTCGGCAAGAAAAGTTATGTCGCTCGGTTTGCGGTTTTGTTTTAAAATTAGCCGCAATATAAAACGGTAAAAAATCCTCCGCGGCTAAACCGGAAAAGGGTTTAGCATTAAGCTGCAGATTTATTGCAGTTTTAATGGGGGTATTTTTGAGAACGGAGGCATATGCAGCGCACGCTTTAAGTAAATAAGGGTTTCGGTTACGTTTAAGAAAAGGGTTGCTATGACTAAATAGAGGGTTGGAATAACAAATGTGATATGCATAAGACTATTTTAAGTTCAATATTCGGTTTCTATGTAGAAGATTTTACTCGAGACGTGTTTTGGAAGTTTCGGTCGCGTCGATGGGCTGTTTAGAAGTAACGATATAGTCTTGATCAAGATTTCGTGGAAATGGACTTGCTTTCAAAAACGTTAATTAAATAGGAGTAATTGGTAATGTCCGAAAATGTAACTTCTATATACAAAAGATCTTTTGTAAACACTTCTTACTTTAGTAACAAAATTCTAAGCATCCAATTTTTACATCGTAACTTTCACCTCAATAAGGTTTTTATTAAGTACATAGGAACCTACATGTCGATCAACTATCTCAATTATTGTTATCAACTGTTATTACCTATGTATAAGTAAATAAATTTTTTTTAATCGAAACGAATTTGGGAAATTCAAAAAAAAAGCAACCGAACACGACCGAGAAGCGTCTCTTCGCTCAAAAATAAACCGAGACCGAGCAGGCATTTTAACGCCTTTTTCCACAAAAAAAAACGCACTTTAAACACATTTTGAATTCTAAACTCGAAGTTTAACTTTAATGTTCTTGATTTATATCGAACCATAGCTTAAGCCCACGTCTTTAGAAACGCGATCTTCGTCTGTTATTTAAAAAAAAATAATAATTAAGAGACGTCATAATTTTGAACGGTTTTTATCGATTTAATGTTCGAAATTTACGCGGACAATAAAAAAAGACGATTTTAATATTTCTTTTGCCAAAATAATAAGCGAGGCTACATTTTTCCTTTGAAAACATTTATGATTTATGAAAAGTTACGGGCCCTGATACTCGTAAATTGAACGTTATGACGAGATAAAATTTTAAAATTTATATTTATAACAAAAGCCCGTTGCGAACGAAAGGAAAAACATTTATGGCGTTATTTAATTTGTTGTGGATATACAATGTGCAGATAATATTCTTAAAATAGAATGTGCGATGGCGCTTTACATAACTATTTTAGCATCGGCCGTAATCGTTTTTAATTGATCGGGCCGTCCCACAATTAATTGAATTAATTTATGTTCTATCTATCACTTACAAAATGTGCTTTCATTTCGCGAATCGCTGGTCAATTTGTTTGTGTCATGTTTTCCTGATACCTTTCACAAAAAAAAAGAATAATAATAATTTAAGGCACTCAAACATCATGCATAAATGCCCAACTTAAATGATTAACAATGTTCAAATTAGAAAGCGAATTTATCTATTTTTTTTTCTATAACGCAAAGCCGTTAATGTAGAAATTGAAAAAAGAACAGTCGTTACTCAACTTGTTTTTAATCTAGGTTTAGGTGAATTTCTTAATTATTATGTAAATTGTACTCTCTCTCTCAAGGCAGTCGTGATATTCTTATAAAATCCTTTAATTGCTCCACAGAAACTCCTTGGAAATTAATTTTGGTGGTGTACTAGATGGTGTTATAACCTTGACATTTTTAAACTAAAACTACAATGTTGTGTTAAATAGTTGAACGCAGACGCATTTAATTACTTTATCTCGCAGCAGCACAATTAAATTTTAAGAGATAGTAGATTTTCAAGTTTTGTAAAGTATTGCTACAAGACATTCGGAATCGATGGGTTCCCATACTGATGAAACTACGTGGTTGAGTTCAGATTTTTTTTGCAATCGTTGTTGTGTTAACGACACCGTAAACAAGGGTATGTAGCGCCCGTGACAAGTGTATAACTTGCGCCCCCTTTTCTCAAAAATGACAAAAATTTAAAAATACAATATGAAATAGTGGACTTTTATATCTATTTATTTATTTTTAATTTTTACGTTTTTACATTTTTTTCGTTTTGCGCCCCAATCAGAGCTAGTTGCGCCCGCGGCAGACGCCTCTTTCGCCTTCGTTACGGCGTTGAGTGTTAATAAAGATTGCTTTTTGGTAGATATAATCCAAGTATCTATGTGTGTTTTAGTGGTTGTAGCTTTTTGGATTTTTTTATTGGTGTGATTAGGTAGGCATGTGGAATTATGGCCGTACAAAACATTATTGGGATCTTCAGATTCTTCGAATTTTTTTCACAAAGTCCATGAATTTTTCCAGCGTCGTTTTTCTGTAAGCTGTTGGTATATTTGAGACATCTTTATCTTTATTAATAGATAACCTAAGTAATTTGTCGATCGATCGGGGTTAAAAGTCTGTAAACAATTATAGTGTGTTTTTGTTTGGTTGGCAATGTGAAATGTACTCGTCAATACATACATAAATTTACGCAATATCTATTTTGTTTTCATGTATTGGCCACTTTGAGGATTAACAAATTCGCGACGGTACGTCGGAGTAAGCTGGGCCTTTAGCAAACCCTTTTTATAATTACTTCGTGCTACACGTGATGCGGGACAACGTGAAAAAGACAAAGTGACATATTATTTCGCTCATGGTGAAATGATGTCACTCATCTGTATGGCACAATAAAATGACGGAGGAACGAGAATCTAAAATATAAATATAGTATAAAGAAATATCAACATCGTTAAAGAAACATCTGGGGCCATCAGTTGCACAACAGCTGATCGTCGGTCAATCACCGTAGAAATGATTGTCTAAACAATTGTTTATATGGTAATCGACAGAGACGCGGCGGCGATCGGCTGCTCTGCAATTGGCCTGTGGTTTCACTTTGCTCCATGTGCAAACCATTATATTTCACTTTATACCGTGCGTGGAACAAAGTGACATTTTTCGAACACGTTTTTCTTATTGCGATACACTTCAAAGTATAAGGAGCAATGACTCCATTATTTTCTTATGTGTAATATGGCGTTAAATAAACCTCACTTATTATGGCCCTCCGATTACAAATGTTGCTGCATTGTCGTTTTGTGCGTTAACCCCTACATTCGTTTGATTCGCTCATGTAAATTTTTATTCAAATTAACGGTTTTTTTAATGACAATCGCCACATATTCGCACAAACAGTGTTTTAATTTGTTCACAAAAACTGTAGGCCAATGTCATTTTTGTTTTTATCCCAATTTGAAACCAACTCGTTTAAAATGTATCTCCTGTCGATGCTAAATATTAAAATAACCATAAATAAATGGAATGTAGCAAGCAATTTTCTCCATATTTATTTATATTCATAATTAGTTTACTTTAAAGGCAATGGTCGGACATCAAACACTGTTAATTTTGCATAATCTAAATAAACCTATTTGTTTTGCGACCGATAAAAATTTTAAACATAAATTTCGGGGTTGCAGCTTTTAATCACCGCTTCGTTGTCCCCCGTCCCCGCCACGAAATACTCGCTTTACGTACTATCTACAACTTAAACTAGAAATAAATCCAGAGCACTTACGGATTTAGGCAACTTAATTCTTCAACATTACAATAAAGTTTTGATATAAAAATTTGAATGAGATCCCCTACAAAGGTGTCTTTCATGCATACCATTATAACCTCCTATATCCCTAGTCCCTTTTGTATGCCTCCTTTTGTGAGTGCGACCCGAGAAAGTCCGGTCTTGCATACCAATGAGATCGGGTACGACAGAGATTTTAATGTTTTTATAATCACCGCCGCCCTCCTGTTAATGTAACACTTTTACTTCGGCCGGACCGAAAGGGTTCATAAAAGACTTTTTCCTTTTTTATGTAAAGTACCAAAACTTCATTATGATCTTGGTGTCGGTATAACGAATTAATCTGAATTTTTACTTTTTAAAAATAATTTGCATTTTTGTCGAGTCGGCCGTCGAAAATCGCGATAAAATATTCTCGTTGCGGTCGGCTTTGCCAACGCACAAATTCATTTATTATATTGGAAACTTAAGAAAAAGTTCGGAATTCCTCTTCGTTTATTTATTAAGACGTTGTAAAATAAGAGGGATCGTTTTCTATTTTATCCGTATTGAGTGTTTAACGCTTATGTAACTTATTAGTTAATATTTTTTCGATAGAATATAGGTATTATCCCCGCACCAAGCGTTTTTGACATGCTCTTTAGAATCGTTTTTCCTAACATTCCAAGAAAAAAAAATTACTTTGAACATGGCAGTTAGTTTTATGTTTTGGTAAAATATAATTTTTGTAGAATGTGTCGTTTTCGAAAAAAATAAATAAAAAATGTGTTACCCTACATATAAATTCTAATTGTATCTTATTGGTTACTTGTCACTCATTAAGACTGCGAGGATCCCCTAGTTGCTTACTTACGTTTGCATTTACTCCCGGTGCTTCTCCGTGTATTGGCAACTCAGCAGCCTCATAATTTCGATGTTCCTGATTCCCTTAATTCCTCTTGTTTGTTTTTATCTCGGTATTTCCCCTTTTTCTTTGTGTCTATTGGGAATTCGGTAAGTTCGCTATTTATAAGTTCTAATCAATCATTCAGTAATCGTGTGTTACGTGCAAAAAAAGTAAATGATAAAAATAAAATAAAATTTGATCGAAGAAGAATTATTTAATAATAACAAAACTTAGAGTAGCACTTAACAAAATTTAGAGGCCTGTCGGCTAGCTTTTGAACAGTTGAGTTCGGTCGGGTTCTAATAATAACAAAAAAATTAAATAAAGGGCGCCAAGTAATTTTTCTTATACCAATAACTATTAAGAAGGGGAAAATTACTAAAATTATATGATGTTAAATAGTTACAAGAATTATCGTACAATGCAAGAGTTAATTTTGATTTTTGGCCTAAATGAAGTCGAAATTTAAGATGAACAATTTAAATACGTTAAATAAATACGTAAATACGTTAATGCTTCTCGAGAAACACTTCGTTAACGATAATTAATATAAACAATAGCAACAATATAAATTATTCCGAACTGCAATTGATTAAACTTGGCTGTCTCCGCGTGGTAACTAAAATCGATCTTTCAAGTCAACCTCCGGCAACAAAATCCAAGTCCAACCAATAACAAGTAAATCCAAACAGTAAATCCAATCCAAAAACAGTAACAAAAATAAATTCAAAAAGAGAAAATCCAAAATAGAAAAATATGAGCCAAATCTAGGACCTAAAAAAGACTACTATGATTACCTAGAAGTATCTAGGCATAGCCCTACTCACCTCCTACGGAGGGTGCGGAGGTCCTATTATTTCAAAGATGTTACAATATATATTTTAGTTAATCCGTCTACGTCGGTGGGTCCTCAACACCCTGGCCGTTATTCTTATTGTTTTCCGCTCTAAATCGATAACCGAAACACAAACTAGGAAAAATGAACTAAGATTAACGGAGTATACAGGGTGTTCCCGTTTTTTGTAGCAGGACTTTCACAACTTGTGGTAAAATTCATTTTGAAAACAAAAGTTCATATAAACATATATGAATGGAGGCCTCGTTTTCGATTTACAGGGTGTCGAAATTAAAAAAAAAATTGGATGTTTTATTTGTAAAACAAAATTCCCTTTTTTGATTTTGTTGAAACTTGGCAGTTTTGTTTGTAATAATAATACACATTCTTTCACATCATTGAATTTGCCCTACTTCTTCCAGTGCCGCCACAACAGGGGACCAGCTTGATAAAAATAGAAAAAAATATGGTACGCCCCTGCTTTTTTGTAAGTTTGAAATTTTTTTCAGATTCAGCAATCAAAAATAAAACTTTCTATTACGCAACTTTTTTCCTATCTCGCTTCGTTTAGAGAGAAATAAAACTTATTTTTTTACAGAATTTATTGTTTGATAATAATTTGTATGTCAAAAATCAACCACACGATATGAAAGGAAACTTATTCAATAAACAGAGACATAAAATCAAAGGAGCTGTTCAAAATGCCTGCCATTTTGTTCAACACATAAATTACAACGACGTATTAAAGACTGCCGAACGTTTTCCAAATGATCTGGAGTTATTCTAAGAGCAGCATTTCGGATTCGTCGTTCAAGTTCCTCTTGTGAATTGACAGGCGTAGAATAAACTGCTTCCTTAATAAATCCCCAAACAAAAAAATCCAAGGGTGTTAGATCAGGCGATCGAGGAGGCCACCCTACTGGTCCTCCACGACCCACCCATCTTTGCGGATATGCTGCATTCAGCCAGTTTCGCACCACCAAAGCATAATGGGCAGGTCCCCTGTTGTGGCGGCACTGGAAGAAGTAGGGCAAATTCAACAATTACAAACAAGATATTACAATTATTGATATTAGATTGAGATTAATTATTGAGATATTATTGTATTATTACAAACAAAACTGCCAAGTTTCAACAAAATCAAAAATCTCTACAGTTAACCTAATATCTAATAGCCTTTTTATTACTGACATAGCTGCTTAATTTTTAAGATAATACGCCTATTAAAACACAATCACGAGCACAATAATAAAATTCAATGATGTGAAAAAATGTGTATTATTATTACAAACAAAACTGCCAAGTTTCAACAAAATCAAAAAAGGGAATTTTGTATTACAAATAAAACATCCAATTTTTTTTTAAATTTCGACACCCTGTAAATCGAAAACGAGGCCTCCATACATATATGTTTATACAAGTTATATGTTTACTACAAGTTGTGAAAGTCCTGCTACAAAAAACTGGGACACCCTGTATATTGGAAAATTAAAAATGCGACTTTCTATTTTCTCGTTTCTAAACGATCGCCCTTAATAATTGAAAATCTACGCCAGCCAACTCTCTTATGCCGAAATTGAATTTGAATTTAATTTAAATTAGAAAAAAAAAACGTATCACGTGGCTAGAAGAAGTTCGGTTCGCATAACTGATAAAGGTGCAGAAGAGACGATGCGATAGATGCTGAAAACGAATCCGACGTAGAATCCGACTACCGCGAAGACAATAATCAACAACTTCGAGTAATCAATTTAAACTTTCAAGAGCAAGTTAAAAACATAATATTTATTTATCATGTAGGTTAAAGAATAAATTTGATAAATGGTATTTAGAGGTCGCAAAAATCAAATGCTGGACGACGACCACAACGAATAGGGCAATAACGACCCCACTGGTATTACGTGTTCTACAAAAAAATTGGTAGTACGAGCGTTAATCTACTTTCATTTAAATTTCGACCGATTTAATTGTAAAACGTATACAAAAAAATAAAATTTGGTATGATAATCATTTACCTAGGGTACCTACATCAAAATGTGGTGGTGATTAACGCGATTAGTTCGAAATTTAAGCAGTATAGGTAATTTAATAAAACTATTATGATTATTATTTATTTATGTGACGGACTTACCGATTGTTTTTAAATTGTGGATGAGAAATAAAACAAACGAATAGGTAACTGTTTACGTCTTGAAGTAGCTGTTGGTTCATTTTTTATATTTTTACTATCCTTAATTTCGAACCATACAATAAAACGTCAATGTTGTCGTTTTACAAATAGCCACGAACGGTAGGTAATTTGTTTCTTATGGATTCGGTTTCTTCTTCGTTCGATAAACTGGATTCTTTCTGAATTTTCGTTTGTTTCTTACAATCACTCGATAATAGACGAGGAATTTTCTAGATATTTATCATTCGATTCGAACTTGAACGAAAAGCACGCGTACTCACGCCGACATTCGATTCGCGAAAAAAAAATTTAAGCACCGCACGCGCACGTGCCTTCGACAGAGTGCGAAATTCGAAGGCGTCGAAACTTGAAAGCGGAAAATTAAACGATGAAGATGTTGATTCCAGAAACGCCGTAAAGTAAAAGCAAAACAATTTTAAACCGCAAAATACCTCGTATAAAACCTAAACAACCACCGTTGTTTATTAAAAGCTTTATGAATTATGTTTTCCGCATTATGAATATATTTTTACTTTGCTTTTAGAAGTTGTTGTCATAAATGTTGCCGATACACGGCGTCGCATTCATATTTTATATTTATGGGGTTTATATCCACTTAACGAACTTAAAAGCATTTCTAATTGGACGCGATTGTTTAAATTGGGACGAAACTAGGTGACGTTGTGAAAAATGCACATCCGGTCCCGTAGCGCGTCGTATTGCCTTAACGCCAGTTTACATTTTTAACCGTAAATCGACCGAATCACTTGGTGGCATCACTGATTCGCATTCACCAATTAAACGTGTTGAAAACTGAAAACTGAAAACGTCGAAATAAATCTTCCGGTAAATTTTTAACGAGAAAAAATAAAAATGGAAGTATGAAATATGGTATTTTAACTTTTCACCATTGCATTACGTGTACGTCGTCTGTCATACCAATTTCTACGTAGGAACATAAGTATGTAAACTCGTTCGCTTGAAAAATATTTAAAATGAAGGTAATAATCGAACGCTACCATATGGCCATCGTCGTTAATTAACGAAAGTTCGCTGTAAAATTAGTAAACAGAACTCTCCAGAACTGAATGAAAATTAAGTGATTCACAAATGTTTCTAATATTTTTGTAGACAACGAAAATAGTCTTGGGAGATGTTAAAAAACACTCACAAATAAATAACTTATACAGGTCGTCTATTTTAATCAGCTGACTATAGATATCCAGGAAACAGTAAGACAGTTTGGTAAATGGGACAAATATTTTAATATTTTTCTAAGCTTAATAATATCCGCGGGTAATTAAATTCACTTCGACAATATTGTGACGTGTGGGCGGTGTGGCGGCGGCGGCGGTTACGCAATATACCTATGTGTTCTTGCGCGATTATTTCCGGGTTTTGTCTATTGTCCCATTTGGATTGTATGGATTGTATGGATTTACGGAACGTCGACGTCGCCCTTGGGAGGCGGTCGGTTTTTCACCTGGCACGATCCAGATCTGTCCCGCTTAACTAATCTGGAACGTGTCGAAAGAGGTGCGAAATACGTTAAAACCAAATTATTATGCAGGTACTCGCACTACGACGTTCAACAAAACTTACGAAATCGAAAATGATAACGCAGGTTAAAAACGTAATTTTTATGTGTGCGTAGATAAATTGAAAGAATCAAATTCTCAAACTCTAAATTTAAAAGCTTTAGTGCGTCTTATTTCGTTATCAAATGTGATAACAAACAATGATGAATGACGGGTTCCGAAAATAATAACGCTTCTGTCTACGAAACGTCTTCGATATTACGCTTCGGCGACGGAATAATTGAAAAATTAGTTTTCAGCACGATGACAGGATGACCTTAAAAACGCCCTAATTCCAACAGTATCCACAGGAGTAGGTATATATGTATATAATATCAGAAAGTTCCCATGCATTTAAATCTTCGACATTCAAGACAGGTTTATTTAGTCTGACGAGATAAAAGTTGAAATGACAGCAGCAAAATATCGGGATGACGTTGTTTTTAACTGTCTCACATATCAATAGCTCCAACTCATAATTTTTCGTTAAGTAAAGTTAATAAACAAAGCGCAACTATGTACGTTTTAATAAATATTTTAAGGTTAAATAAAGAAGGTCACTGTTAAAAGTCGTTTTATCTTGCATTAGCCGTCATAATTTTAAAATAAATAAGGCGTTCTGTTTCGCATTAAAAACAATATTTACAATTTATTCGCGAACGCACTAAATTTGGCACTTTTAAATAAGTGACCAAATTAAAAGTTACTTTAAGACGAGTTCGCGTCGTATAAAAAGAACGAAATTTGAAGCAGCGGCATTATCGGTTTGATTAAAGAAAGACGAAGATTACTACTTGCAACGGATTAAACTAAATACTCCGTCCAATACAAGCGGCCTAAGATATTTGTGGTCGTAAACAGACTTAAGGAAGTGTTCGCAGAAGGTTCGCAAAGTGCTAAAGTATAGATTGGCTAACTTTGTAATGTCTTATCTTATTCAGACAGATCATAAAACTCTCTGCTAATGGATGATATTTTCCCAAGATATTCTTGCCCGTTGGGGACAGAAACACATTCAGAAAATAGCGAAGTTTCGATGTTGTCGGATAAATAGGATAAAATTACTTTTATACCTTAACGTAAGTGCACACGTATATAACTTTTTTGAATGTTACACACGTTTATTTTATCGTTGCGGTCGAGAAAATTATCAGTTTCGGGCGTTTGTATGTCCTATTGGTTTTTGCTTAATAACTCGGTAAATTTCGCGTACGCGGTTTGATTAATGAAAATAGGAAACGAGAACTTGTATATCTTTAATTAGCGATTAAGTACCTGCCTATAGCTCATCCAAACCTATATGATATTCACGTCATCAATACAAGGTTACTAGATGATGACGTTTCACACATGCTATCACCTCGTACCTCGTATTTTGACAGTTCTAATAAATTGTAGACTTTCTTTATACCATCTAATATGTGCGTAAGTAAATCACCTATACAATATGTCACTTTCCAAACTTTAAACCGAATTACAAATAAATAATCTAGTAACTTTTGTTGATGATGTAAACATCATAAAGATTTGGATAAGCTATACTAATCTGATTTTTATTGTTTTAAAAATGTTGCAAGACCAGGGTTTTTCCTTTACCAACATATACATAGAACTTTATCGGTGAATTGCTTTTTTTTAAAAAAACTGGAATAGTATTAGAAATAAAGCCGCGGTGCGGTGGTTAGGCGAGTTTAAAACGCTCCGTCTGGAAAAATATCAGTCGGAGGTTCGAATCTTCCTGCTTCTATGGACGCTTGTGAACGTTGTGAACAATGTTAGGTTATTAGTAATCGTCTTTGGGTCTGGAATTTTTAATTACAACAACTGAGCTGAGTAATTTTTTTCAAAAATTGTCATGTCCAAAACTTATGACAAACGAATTAATTCAGGGCGTAATTCACTGATTGGATATGACCATTTTTAGAAAAAACTCTCCTCAACTGTTAGATTAGAGACCTCGAAAAGTATTGGAGATACGGTAATGCCATATTTTGGAAAACTTAAATCGAATAACTGAGCGACTGAAGAACAATAGTATTCGTCGAAGTTGCTTTTACAAAAGCAATAGAGAGGGTGGTGGGAGGTGTTCTCTTCTGCGTTACGTAATATTCTATTATATAGTAGAAATAATGAAGACATTTCTCAACGGTTCTATTTTCTTAAATAAAAAAATGATATCAAATTAATTTGATTAATCGAATTAGCTCTGATAGGTGGTAATTTTGCAACCCAAACTTTTTGTGTTGATCACAGAATAAATTATACTATTTTACTTATATTTAGTAGATATTGAGAGGCAATATTTGTGTTACGTAACAGGAGAGGGGGGGGGGGTGAGTGAACGGAATGGCGTTACGAAACGTTTACCGGAGGTGGGTGGGGGGTATTTAAAAAGAATTAAAAATGCGTTATGTAATTTGTGCACGATCCCAAAGCAAACCGAAGTCGTTATTTATTTTTTTTGAGCGCAAAGCGTGGCATTAATTATCTGTACTTTGTGAAATAAATACTTATTATTACTTTATTACTATTAATACTTATTAATACTTAGTAAATACTTATTTCCCTAGCAGCACACTTAGCTAAAAGTAACATAATTTCCCGATATATTTATTATAAGCCAATGTGACGGTCTGTCTTATCATCACAATATAGAATTTTGATGTAAAACCTATGCAGTTAAGCTATATTGTCGAGATATGTAGATTCTATATCTTAAACATCAGGAACATGCACTTTTTTGAGGTTATATTGAAATTTTTTATATTGTTCTGATCTTAAATGTATATAAATAAGATATTTTGTCATTCTCGTATTGATATAATAGAGATGTATACGAGTTATTTAAAATCTATATTGCTAGGAACTATTTTACTTATGTTACAGTGGTATAAATATTATATTATCTTATAATTTTATTATTGAAAAAAGGATATAAAATATTGTAGTAGTACATACTAATTATAGTACAAAATTAAACATATTTTCAGTAATATCTTAAAATTTCAATTCATTTTAATAAAAGTACCTATATAAAGACTTGATAAAAAAGGCCAGATTTATTAATTTATTATTTACTTATTTTCAATGTTTCGGCACAATTTTTGTAATTTTCCAACAAAATTTCAATTGATATTAATACAAAAATTGACAAAAAAGAAATTTTTGTGTTTAACAAAAATAGTGTAAAATTGAAAATAAATAATTAATCAATAAACAAATTTGGACTTTATCAAGTAGGTGCATATAATCAAATAAAATTTAATAGATATCTATAAATAACATTTATATTTATAAAAATACCGAAAATATGAAAAAGTTGAAGTGAAGTTTCATTGTTTAATTTTTGTATTTGCCAAATAGATGCCGATGGATTTTCTTATAGTTATCATCATGGATGGTGTACAACACTCGTCGTATTATTTCTGAAAATTAAATTACACATATTACTTATATTTAACTTACCAACAATACATTCGTTACTTTCAGGTCACAGAATGTCGGTTTGTTGATTCTTTTTTCTAACACCGTGTCCGCGTCTTGTACTTATTGGCTACAATGCGAGTTAGTAATTTGACTATTTAGCAATAAACTGTCTTATGGGCATTTTTTCTGCGATGGCATAATATGATATGTTTATCTGAAAATTAATATAATTAATCATTCAAAGAAAATAGTAAAAAATAATATCTAATAACAAAGATTACCTACTTAAGCACATTCTACTTAATTTGTTCGTGTTTTTAAATACTGAAGTAGGTATAGTCAAAATGGAGTATGACTCACCTATGAAAGTAATAAGTAGTGCAATGTGGCGTTCGGCTATCGTTTTCTCTTTCCACAGAAGTTGGCATTGTAAAAGAGATCGAAAATATCGTCGTACGTTTGAAAGTTGCTTAATTCGTATGTTTTTTAAATTGCTCCCAGAATGTTACATCCCACGACTTCATACATAAAACATTAAATGTATTAATAAAATGTAATATATAAGATCATAAAAATTGACTTACGTATTATAATACTTACTATTGAACATTTAAAATAGAAGTACACTATCCGCTTCGTTGCAATGAACTGATACCCCTCTGTTTACACCACTTTGGTCAAGCAACAAGATATGATGTCCCGTTAGGTACTTATTGGCCGAGGGTTAACAATAGCAAGTATATACGCTTAGGTACCTATACTTGGCATAACAACTTACGAAGGTAGGATATCCGAATGTTCTAAACACGTTCAACCCGCGCAGGACGTCATCCGTGCAAGTACGTACCTGTCAGATTTCTGATTCTTTCACGAGTGACGTCACATCTCGATGTGCAGAACCGTCCCGATATCTTACCTTAATAGTTATTGTACCATAGTACCTATATATACCAAGTTGATAAACTAATAGTTTCCAAAAAACAAGCATTTATTTAAAATCAATTTTAGAATTAAATTCACATTAACCTGCAACTTAAAAAAAATAATCGAAAGTTAATGAAAAAACGAAAATCTTTCGTCGGTTTTAATATATTGGCGGGGTGGAAACCATAACACCCTCTTATTTAGATTTTTAGTAGGTATCTTTCCGAACTAAATCAACAGATTCACAGCCGTATTGGAAAAAATACTTTCCTATGTTTCACAAATGATTTTTTCTATTATTGCTTCAAAAAAGAGTAACATAAACAGTAGGTATCTAGGTATAGTTGTTTGTAAAAAAATAGTAAATTACAAAATACATAACTTAAGTAGGTTTCGTCGTTTTTTTCGCGGACTCCAGCTCTCAGTCGCTTATACATATGTAGGTACTGTTTGGTTACGCACTAGCTTACATGTCTGAGACAAAGAATGATTCCCTATTGTCAAACTTTGGAAGAAATGGCAAAAGCACAACCTAGTTTATCAGTAGAAATGTAGAAAATTTAATTTCAACATTGCCTGGTAAAGCGGCAGTCATAAAACTACGTGAT
This sequence comes from Rhagophthalmus giganteus, assembly GCA_036326145.1. NCBI lineage: Eukaryota > Metazoa > Arthropoda > Insecta > Coleoptera > Rhagophthalmidae > Rhagophthalmus > Rhagophthalmus giganteus. The sequence continues at coordinate 2,706,756 of JARFJA010000036.1, forward strand.
TTTAAAATAGCCAGTGCGGATAACAAAAGAGATGGGTCGTAAAGAATTTGGGAAAAGGTTTCCTACTTCGTAGAAATGACAATGACGAAGGTCGCAAAGTTCTACCTATTTGCATTTTTGATTATTACCCACTTAAAGAGTTTGAAAAATATGTACCTTACGCTTACTTAAGCTTATGTTTTACGCGAAACTGCTAATTTTTTTCAACGTTTAGTATTTATGCTGTTTTAGAGTGACTTCATCCCAAGCATTTGAGGTTACTCTAGGGTTAAATAAAATTATAAATGAAACCGGCAAACGAGCCATTTTAATTCCCAAAAACTTTTTATGAAAACAAATTCTACGAAGACAGCTTTCTCCAAGTTTGGGTTTGGATTTTTGTCATTAATTCTCTGGTAACGAAAAGTGATAACAATTTAATAGTTGTTACTTATCTAATAATTAAACTAGGTATTGATAATATTCCGTTTATCGGTGATCGGTGTATGCGCTTCTCCCTAAATGCTTTTTTAATTAGGTAAGAAAGGTGAATAATCCTATCGACCAATATATTTTGAGAATGTTTTGCAAGTTTTATATTATCTATTTTTTAGATAGCAGATTTTGTTAAATTTGATATCTATTTAAACTAATTCAAAAGACATTGAATAGATATAGAAAATCCATATCAAATATACCTAAATTTAAACATGTTTATTATAAAATTTAAATTATAGTATAAGTATAGTAATTATAGTAAGTAATTAATTATTATTAATTAAGTAAGTAATTATAGTAAGCAATTATAGTATTATAGTTTATTAGTATAAAATTTAAAAGATTTTAATATATCATTTTTAGATAAATTTAAACCCATTTTAAGATATTTATTTAAGCTAGCAATTTTATGTCGCAGGTATATCACGTTAAAACATTATTTACAAGTATTATTTACTAAGATCACATCGATCTTAATATTATCTAATTTTGTAATATTTAAACAAACCATCTAAAGAATATCTGCAAAACCTTATACTAAAGTCACTTATTATATCACATTTAGATAATGCTGAGTTTAATAGACTCAGATGTGCCGCTAGGGTTACACCTCTCGTCCGTTCGACTTTTCGCTAATCGCAGATAACGTAATAACAGCAGTAAGTATTCGACGCGAGCTGCACAAGATAAACCGCATTATAATGAAGTCATGACACTAAACTCCGACACGAGATACCCGTAAAAGTCCTATTACGACCGAAGTTAATAAACTGGATAATATAGCGGCACCGCATGGTATCCATCATAACGAGATGGCAACTAATTTTCTTTTATCTGCGAGTACATGGCGAGGATAACGTCTTTCTAGACTTTCCGGGTAATCCGGAATCTACGATGGAAGAGTTCTCGCGACGTTCAAGTCGCTGCAGATTAAACGCAAACGAAAGATGGCCACAAAACAACCAAGATTATTAGCTTTACCGTCAGTAGCGTTTCGTTTTTTAATCTTAATATTATGTTTTTTGGCGCAAAGCGAGTAAGCCCTTACGTTTGAAAGAAATATTTTGCGAATTTCGATTATATGTAGATGATTAAAACCGAAACGACCAAGTAAATTACGAACGAGATTTATGTACGCCTCTGCCGCATGTTACGTTATGACAACTTCAATAACCAAGGTGTTGAATGAACACAAGAAGAGCTTAGGGTTATTTCAAACCATAGTAATTGTGCGCTATCAATAGCTATTGAGGAGGGCTGAACATAAGCTGACGAAGTCGTAATCCTTCAGACTATATGTCCTTTGTGCGGCTTGTATAAACGGTATTAGGCCACCTATAGCAATATTACGCTTCTGAAGCTGAAATGTACACATAATAAGTACAGAATGTGCCAAAATTGCAAGTAAGTTTTCATTATGACTGCTTGAAGTGTTTGAGGATACTATCTCAAAGACCGAAATTTAGATAACATCCCCGCACTTCGCGAAAAAAGCTCCTCGCGCAAACAGAAACAAATGTTTGATATGATTCCGAACAGCATTAAGCGGAAAGTCGTAGATCATAAACTTCGGTAATCGAGCGCCTATTCGTCCGCGAACACAAGCATTATGCGACATGCAATGTATTTTCAGTCCTACAGGCTTTTATCCCTTTATCTCGCCTTTCAGCGCATTCACAAAGTTTCGCATTTGTTCGGCTCAGGCATTAATGAACTATGCTATTCGCTATCAATGCATAAAACTGAAAATTGTGTCCTCGGCGCTTTTTGTTCCTAAAGCGTATTTTCTCCACTTCGTGCGCCATAGAATGGACTTTTTGATGTTAAGCTCAAACTTTGTTGTCGATGAAAAGAAAGCGTATACCTATAGTAGGGAATTTTATACCGACCAGCCTCGAAATACGGTTTTAATTAAAATAAATTGTCTCGAGCTGTTTTATTTTCGATTTGGGACTTCGCCGTGCCCACTGTCGAATAAAATCGTAATTTAGGGTCGAAATTGCTCGCCACATGTTCCGCCCTGCGAAATTCCCTCATTATGGAAATTCTTCGTTTATCTTACTTTTTTTTTGGCGTCAAATGTCCACTTTAAAATATTTGTTTACTTATACTCTCCCTCGTTTGACATAATTCGCATTTAATTATTCGAGCGCCCCCACGCGTGCACGCGTTATAAAACGTGCAAGTAGTACGCGTTTTTCGCGTGCAAGAAAATCCCATTAAAACGCCGCGCCGTTAGCTTCGAATCAAAATCGCACAATAAACAAATAACGGATCGGTTATTCGACAAAAAACGATCGCGACATTGTCGACACCCGTTCCGTCTAATCGATCATAGAGCCGGGGGACGTAAAGTAAGTATATGCCTACAACGCATTCCGGAATTTCGTTAACCTTTCCCGACAAAAACAATAAAATTCCCGGATTAAAAGGAACGAATAAGCATTTTTATTGTCTTAGATCTGTAACTTCCGAAAGCTCGAGGCAACCGTCAAACGGAATAATTCAGGAGTTTGCCACATTGTTCCCGAGGCTCTCGAAATCCCTGGGGCATCCTCGATCTTCCCCATATACGACAACTTTCATTATGATTCGTTCGGTATTTGTTGCGATGATTTGAATAGATTTTGGGGGCTTTTGAATTATTTAATGTTATGTAAAAGAAAAAAACTGTGATATATCAGGGTTGCGTTGCGGGAATCAAAATGAACGAGGAGAAAGTGAGACAGTTTTAGATATCGCTGTCTGTCAAAGTGATTTATGCGAAACCCATACGGCACCGATTCCGAGCTCGTTTATATCCTTAAATATAAAAGCTATCCTTTTACTTCATATCCTGTAGTCTATTTCGGTAAAAGCAAAACTCCACCAAAACTACCAACAGACAAAGTTAGAATAATATGCAAATAAGATTATGCAAACGTCCAGCATATATCAAAAGGATTAAGAGTGGACTTATGCAGGACGCACAGGACGGTAACGAAAAAGGGTTCGCGTCGTCACATACTTGCCGGACTTTCTAGACTTGTTTGCGCGATAGAAAAGTTTTCGGATTCCGTTTTTAAATATTTATAACGACCACCGAAAGAATAACTAGTGTATTTTGAATATGGACGGTCGAATCGGACTTTCCGGGAAAAGAGGGGGCACGGCGGGGAGGCGTTAGAGCCCTTAAAGTGACATTTTGCGAGACGTCTTTGCACGGTTTCTCTTTTTCATTAAATAAATTCGATTCTGCGTCTAGTTTTTTTTTTTAAGAACATTTTCTATAGGTACTTATTTGGTCGCGAGAGGTCCGGTTGATAAGTTTTATGGCGTCCGCGAGCGTTATACGGAGTGTTTCATAAAGTCAGGAACGTTGACTAAAAAGCGAAAATATTGAAACAATTTAATTTTTGAGAACGGTTTCTGCGCAATATTTTGAAAAATTTTTCGTTCGATTGTTTTATTCTTTTACAAGTCCGTCGTGCGATACTACGTTACTCTTTCGTTAGTTCATCTTGAAACGTCCGAGTGTATTTAATAATAATGACGCCATTCGTTATCACGACACGCGTCGAAAGGAAAACGACCGTAGAAAACTATTATGGCAAAGCGGTCGGTCGGTAACTGAAGTTTCATTTTTCGTATACTTGAAAGTAAAGGATGTTTGGTCTCGTGCCGTGTTCTGTTATAAATAAGTTCACATATATCTGCCCCATGCCATCTATACCGCGTTTGTAAACAGCGTAAAGCAGATGGATGAGGACCCTCTTGTATACGAAACAAGTGCAGAAGTATAGTTTATAGGTTAAGCATGTTTCGTTTTGGTTTTATGCTTGCGTTACTGAAAAAACAGAAGGGGTCGGGAAATGAACGCGAACTTTTAAAGTAATTTAAATTCGATTCGAACAACTTTCACGCATTTACTTAAAAGGCATAAATAATCCTCCATGTTTAACTCATTACGATGAATTATGCAAACAATTACATGATAAGAGACAAATTATACAGTGAGACGTGAATTATACAGTGTTCGTGTCACGAGCGTGCCTTACCAGTTTTACTTAAAATGATTCGCATTCCTTGATGGATAACGCTGGGAGGAAATTGCGAGACTTCGGCTTTAAATGTTTATTTTTACGGAATGCGACCTCCATACGAACGTATAATTATTTTTCGAAACAGTGAAGATGCGTACTACCATCGATTGAATTTCATGATAAGCAGGAAATGAAGTTTAAAAGTTCCTTTCAGTTTGATATTCGATATAAGTACCGCACGAGCTATATTCGTATCCTTTTTTTTTATAATAGTTTCATTGTGCAGTACATTACGTTTTTTTTTAACTTAAAGAGATACTTTCATTTAATTATGAACAACATTATTATAGTTAATTGATCTAAATACTTAACAGCGGGTACACTTCATTGCGTTATTAGAAACAATACACGTTCTCTGTAAATCAGCTTAATGACGTCATATATTATATAGTTACGAACGAACGTTCGTTTTAAATGTTTAATAAAACCATATTAAGCGAACAGCGCAAGTACTACAATTAGTGATACCTGTTGTTCTATGTATCGATGTTACTGGAAATTTATAGCGCAGAAAACTAAAAGACCCATAATTTTTCCTACACGACTTAATTCCTCCGCGCCGCAGATAGAACGAAGACGTAAAGCGTTCGCGGTCTGCACACGTCGAAGAAATGGGGCATCGAGTGATGTAATGTTGATAATTGCATTTGCACATTTACGTTCTGTAATTATGAATTCTATGCGCATATTATGTGTAACGCTAAAGTGCAGGTCATTCTTAGATCGCGCACACGTAAATAAATGACTCAATTCATTCCGTTTTGCGGCGCGGCTCTCATTTGCGACCACTTGTTTTCGTAAATCTGATTAAAAATAGAGTGCAAAGAAAAGAAACTATCCTTGTACGTATTATAGCACTATGCAGTAATTTGTCACTTCCCTTAACAAGACACTTTTTCCCCGTTGCAACTATGCAGGTGTATGTACGTATTTCGATTTAATTTTGTTATGTTATGTTATCGTTACGGACGAGACTGATGACATTTAAAAAGTTTTACGTCATATTTATGTGTAGTATTTGGATTTGCCCCGCTCGTTGGGCAAAGTGGAAAAATGTGTTATTCGCGCTAATAATGAACAAATATTATAAGCAAAACATATCAAATTTATTGACGTAAATCGCAAATACTTATAATGCGCTTTCATTGTCCGATTCGTAGGAGGTACGTGCATTCCTCGTGAGTTCATCTGTTACACTTACTACGGGAAACCATCCCGCGCCGGTCTCGGATTTTAGGAAATCCCCTCTGCACAAAATTCATTGCGTGTTCATCGCTCCAGTCCCTTTTTTTCGAGTCTGAAGTCTTTTTGACACGCTTCCGTTTTGCTTTGCCCCACTCGCCCTTGTTTACTGACGCGAAAATTAGGAAAACGCCGAAGAAATAAAACTTGAAAAATTCTCGTTCAACAATACCTAACGTAGGTACACTTCTCACAGAAAAAATCGGGACAGTTGAAGGATAGAATTTTAAAAATGTTTTGTTGTGAATTGATTATTGTAAGCCATAAATCATCATTGTTACCTACAAGGTGGACAACTCTTTGTCAACAAAATACTTTAGAAGCAATTGGTAGGCAGGTTTAGTTTGTGCTTTCTGTAAATTTAAAAATTTATTGATCGACGTAATATATCGATCGCGTTTTGCCAAAAGGACGTAACTCACATTTTTTGTAAAAATGAGTTATTCTGACTGTCTTACGCATTTAAAGTAAAGACATCGTCTGATAAAATCTAATAACAATATTTCGATTTTTTTTCACCGGAAAAATCGATTTATATTTCCGCGAAACGTATCTTGTTATAGTTACGCGGCGACATAACATGTGCTCTACTGTAAAATCTACTTTTTGTGGGTTACGCCCTTTTGGAAAATCTGTGTCGATATGACCGATAACATGTAGATTTAGATAAAAAAATGGTTACTTACACACACAAAGTTGATATAGCTTGAAAAATATTTCGCCTTGTTTAATAGTGCTTCCGCAATTAAACTTAATAAATCGCATTTTTGATTTTTTGCCTTGACTTTTCTTTAACAAGCCATAACTTTTCCAAATCGGACCTATACATTGCTACAGCTTTTTTGTTTAAAATTACTTAAGAAACGCGCCCCCAACGTTTGGCAGATTCCTCCCGGGACACCCTGTATGTATCCTTAATTACTATGTGTTATTTAACCTACGAACCTTATATCCAAGAACAAGAAACGATAAATAAAATAATTATGTAAGTAAGTATGTAATCATTCTTTGTGTGTATAGTAAAGTAATAAAGATACAATTCTTTGGCCGAATTAATATATTATATATTCATTAATTGTTTCCATCATTTATATATTTGTAGCACTAAAGATAGCTCCAATCAGAGCCGAAATATATGGTGTTAGTTGTTCCAAGTTTTTATATTGACTTATTACCACAATTTTTAAAAGAAGTATAGTATAGTAAAGTAAGCATTCAGTCACTAGTTTTAATTTTAAGGCGATCCCCTACCTTTCAGAAAGTTCATAAACTTCAATGGAAATCAAGATTTCGCACTTTTTATGTTTTAGAAAAAATTTTTTTTAATGATATTTGGTATCGAAATCATCAGTACAAAAAAGGAAATTATCCCACAGCGACGAAATTATCGTAAGACGTCAAAATTATATGAAAAATATTAAATTTAATAATAAAACAGGGTTACAAACAGAACAATGAATTAAATCTACAGGTTCTAGACGTGAGCGGTATATTGGAGTAACGACAGATATACTGGACACATCTTTCACTGGAAACAAACATTTGAAATGTATTTTTAGACTTCATCAGTAATTATAATTGTAGAGGAAGGAAATCAATATATAATTTAATACATTGACATTATTATAGAAAAATATTTTAAAAAGCATCAAAATATCGAGGATATAATAAATAGTAATATTATCGAAATCATAGTTGTTTTCATAACGATCACATTCTAAATTAACTTTAGAGAAATAAGTAAAGAAATGCCAAAAATCATAATTCGCAACTTTGTTGGGTGAAGTTTGCCTGTTACGTTCTCGTCTAACAATAAGTAGAACCCGTAAATTCAATACATTGTTCTCTTTGTAACCTTTTTCCATTCTTTTACTACGGATTAGTAAATGTCATATATTTGATATAATTTTGACGTCTTACGATAATTTCGTCGATTTGGGATGATTTCTTTTTTTGTGCTGATGATTTTGGTACTAAACTTCATATAAAAATATTATTCTAAAAAATAAAAAAGAGCGAAATGTGGATTTTCATTTGATTTACATTGAAGTTTGTTAGCTTACTGGAAAGTAGGGCTCGTCTTAAAATGCAAAAGGCTATTTCAACCTTTCCGATACCTAACATCTTTAGAACCTCATCTATGTAGGTAACAATGCTTTTATGGCTTAATCCTTATGTACTTGCAAACAGTTTATTTAAAACCCGATTCACAACAAAACATTTTTAAAATTCTGTCCTTCTACTGTCCCGATTTTTTCTGTGACAAGGGTACATGAAAACAACGTCTACTTTTTTGTTACGGCATACACTCAAAAAAAAATCCGATGAACGCGTCCAATCTACGTACAATAACGTACATTAGATAAAAATACATTACAAACGTACATTAGATAACTCGTAAAAAGTAACGAAAAATTCGTTATTTCGATAAAAATTTTCATTGTAGGTATGAAGAAAGTTATTAGATAAAAATTATAAATGATTTGTAAATATAACGATCGTTTTAATTGCATAATTAGGCACTTATTTTCTTCAGTGTATTAGTAGTATTAATGAACTTTTCATTGTATCAATGATCAAAAAGTCATTAACAATATTTTTTTGAGTGTAGATGTATGTATTTGTTTACTTATAATAAGCACGCAAAAATTCTCATCAGTAGGCCTTCAGTAGATCATATTTTATATTACGAAACGACTTTTCGATTGTATACAGTCTAATAAGCATTTAATTAAATGGGTTCTTTTTAAGTACGATAACAAAACAATAGTATACATAACGCGTTTGAAATATATGAACGAAACAAAGCGGACTCGTTAAAAATTAAATTTTCGCCTCCCCCCCGCCACAAAACCACTTAATAACAATAATAATCAGAGAAACTCGACCGCAAACGTAACGCGGCGAGAGCTTCCGCATTGTATTTTTCTGATTAGGGAAAACTCTCGACTCTCAGGGGCGGGCATTATTAACAAATTTGAGAGGGCAACTCGCGCTGAAGTGCCACTTCTAACCTGGGCAGAGCTTTAAGTGCGTTCTGTAAAAATAATAACGCCCATTGTTAACCGGAAGTGACTAGCGCCAATGGAATCGGGGAAACGGAAGCGGAATGGGCGCCGTCGTCGATGTGGTCGCGACTGGCGTCAATTTCGAGTGCGCCCAGTTAAATTAACTTGATTAGGTTTTAATGATCAATTATTTTGACACAAAAACCGAAGGAGACTTTTAGTTTAATTGCGAGCGAGAAAGCCGCGCCAATAAGCCGATAAATAACCGAAATTACGTCAATCAACGTGCATTAATAAGAACAAACGCGGACCGTTGGACGTCGGATCAATTTAAATTCACGTTTCTAGAGATAACGGTGCCGAAAATTATACACCTGTGCGCACCTCCGATTCGAAATCGCCCTAATCTACGGATTACATTATTATAAATTTCTTAAATTGTAATTAATCGTCTTAAGTCTCCCCGATATTTTTTTGTGTCGGATAGAGAAACGTTCATTAAAATGAATCACGGTGCGTGCGTGGGCCGGAACAGGACAAAATAAACAAGTGACACTAGACAGATGTGGATTCTTTTGTTTATAATTAAAAGTTGCACATCTTGAACCACAATTCACGAAGCTAAGTCGAGAGCTGCGCGCGGAATATGTCAGTTATAATGAGCGAGGGAGGCTCATATCACTCGAATTTAAAAATAATCTGGAGGAGTTCATTGTTCGTCTCTCTTACAATGTCGATCGGACAAGTGCAAATATTCGAAAGCGTCGCCTTTTTCGCGTACGCACAAGTCCCTTTCTGTTTTTCCGGCGGCGGTAAGGAAACTATCTACACTTTTAGGCGTCTATGCTTTTCCCGAACAAAACCACGTTCCCGTTAATGAGATAAAATCCCCATTAAATTCCACATTTAGTAGTGTATAGTCGTGGGCGATTGTAGCTACTACAACTCCCGGTTTTTCTAATTGGATGGAGAAATCGTTATTTGCGCGCACTAAATTTTCCTCGACTTTTTTTCTGCAACATCAATTTTTACGTTCTTTTTTTTTGTTTCAGGTAAGTCCATTCCTCGTTGTTCGGCTCGCGTTAAAGGTAAACCAAACATAATCTTTTATTAAAAAATTTATGAAGATCAAATTATGACATCATTACATTAAATGACGGGACCGGATTCGACGATTTATATTAAGTAATTGTTATCGACCGGTCGTTATTTTACACAGGTATTAATGAGTGGCATTTATGGCAGTGTTTATACGAAACCGGTTAAGTCAGGTGTTTGAACCCTGATTTAGCTGGTTGTTGACTTGGATTTGTATTTTTGGTCACGTTTTTGGTGCTAATTAAATGCTAAAAATCGTTTGTTTGTCATATATATTTACGAAATTGTATTAAAGTTGTTTTGGTTACGCAAGCACCGAGAATTATACCGGGCGCGTTCGAATAATTTTCGAATTGTTCCGACAGTCCGTTCGTTCCCTTCGGGCGCGCGGGACAATTCAATTAATTTTAAAAAAGACGCGAAGCCATTATAAAGAGAGGGATCGCTATTGTAAAAAAAAAGTCTAAAAGAATAATAGAGACTTTAATTTGAATGGGAAGATTAAAAATCCGGTTTTGTCGTAGCAGCGCCCCGTACGACAAGGAACGGTTTCAATTACCGCGTCCTTAGAAAAGCGACTTAACGGCTCATGTTGCAGAATGGAGTTGGAGCATTATAGATCTTAATCTCAAATCCGTCAATTGTCTGCTTTCAATTTGAATGTCTACACTATATAACATATATGTAATGTATCACTAATGTAATGTCAGGCACAGGCAGGGGATTTAAAATTCCTTTAATAACATTCCTTTAATACGCAGAAGCGATATCGCGAAGAGTTCATTTTATTAACAAATCGATCGCTTTTTTAAACTGGTTTTCAATAAAATAAGTAGGTAGGTAGGAATTAATCGTATATTACAAAGAACTTCCTAACACGCCCCTATATGTTGTTGTTAATAAAGTACCGTTAAAATTAACTTTTTGCTACAACTTTTGGAAAGGTCGCTATTAAATATAATATATGCAGCCACCGGATTTTTATTACGATAAATTAGTAGATACCTTCGTGTAGTTTTTTTTTTTAAACAACAGTTTTGTTAGATAAAATTTCGTTATTATCCAAAAACAAAAACAAAAAACGTGTAATCTAGTTTGAATTTCGCTTATAATTCGATAGTTAGTTTTTGCGTAACCGCGACGACATCGGATTAATTTTTGACGACGAGAAGAAATAATTATATTCGGATTAAAACAAAATAGATTAAACCGAAAATATTCGTTTAAAGAATTCGTCCCGAAACTGCATCTGTGAATGAACTTTGGCAAGGTGTCGTCTCTTCCGGGTGCAGCGATTATGAATGAACATCTCGGAGACGAATTTAGTCTCTCTGGAACACGCGGGTTTTCGAACGACCGGAGAGAAGCCGGTCGGCGATGCTCTAGTTTATAATCCAGCTCGTCTTCTTTATTTTCCACAACATGACAATCATCATCATCATCATGCAACGGTCGCCACGGTCTAAATAAATTATTCTATACATTTTATATTTGCCAAGTCCATTGGAACAAATGCACCCAAGTTCTTGTTGTTTTATCGTCCATATAACCGCGCGCGCCGGTGGCGTTTCTAAAAGCTAGCCATAAACTACGATAAGACAGTTATAAAATAAAAATATAGTGTCCCATAAAATAAACTCAGGTGTCGCGCGAAGAATGTGCGGTCAATAAGAGTTCGTGTCAGGACCGCGTTCCCCGAATTGTCTTTCGAAACGCTCCTCGATCCAGCTCCTCGCCAACGAGACAAGCACAGATTTGTCGGGGGTTTGTTTTTGGCCACATTCCACGTTGATTGATGGACGGCTAGGTGAGCTTTGACACGAGGTAGCATCGATAAAGACGCAAACAGTTGCACGTTCCGGAAACGTTTGGCGGTAGAACGAAATTAACCCCGGAATTGTGTTATTAAACATGTCCATCAAGTGGCCCATTGTTTGTTCCTAATACACACGCGTTATTTTAAAACCTGCACGTGGTATCGGACCGTTCTGCAGGGATTTCCATTGTCAATGTTGGCAGCGAGCCGGCCGGAAGTGCGGCGGGGGTAAAGTAACGGGACCGCTGCTATTTCGAGGCGCTCCGATTGTCAACGAGCTTTGAAGTCAAACCTAATTAAGTTTGATTCTTTATCGCTAGCGCATTGTCAACAAAGTGTGCTGAAATAATATGGGGCTCATCCGGGTAGGCATGAATGGCCATTCCTGGACGATCGGCAAGACGAATAGATGTGTTGCTCCGTGCAACTTGGATCGTTGCCAAGACATTTCGACCACCGTTGTGCTCGTTCCATTCTATCTACCGAATGACGTCCGAAATTTCTCACGTCAACTGCCGGATAAATAGCCGTCGATTATAATCGATCCTCTTTAAAGCTGCTGGCGCGGCCCTTTTCGAACAAGAGCCGCCTAGAATCACCATCACCTGTACGTGTTCGTCCTGTAACGATAACTACCAAGTTTGCAGCTCAATAATTTTTTTGTTGAGCATTTAATGAGGTTGGCGGTCTGACGGTCCTGTTGCTCGGGTTTAATTTTAACTGCGCCTGGAATATATAATAAGCATTTTTGAATGAATTTTAAAAGTTGAATGGCTAACGAATCTGAATCGCTTAAAATATCCGTTTTTATTGCATATGATATATACAGAAATATTATTTGACACAAATACGTTTGAATGAACGTTCTCGCTCGTGACGCCGCCACCGCCGCGACGTTTTGTCGTCTACGTCGCGTTTTACTTTTTCAATGAACGTATAAGGGGCGCGATCGGTTCGCGTTTAACAATTTTCGAAAACGAAACCTAACTTGGGAGGTTAAGCGGATTTGCATACGATTAAAATTGACAAGAGCACGGCAATTTGTTTTGCATCATCTGTTTCATTGCGTGACGTCAATAATTTAAGGGATAAATTTGCATTAAATTTCGCGTTTTGCATCTGTTTTGTCTGAATTTTAATTTCAAACTGCCAGTTGAAAAAGGATTTGGGCGATTAACGATTCCGATGATGCTGTAAATGATGATGCTGCGGTGTTGTTCCGCAAAAAAAACTGGATTACATCGGTCGATGAAGATCCGGTGGGGAAAAAACTGCAAATTTAATTACATAGAAACGGAGGGGAAATGGCCGAATAAAAATAAGGTGAGACTGTTTGATTGCATTCGATGATTTAATAGAAAACGCAAACATTGGTATCGCGTGCATTCAATTGTTGGTATGATGTTTCTCGTTGCTGGCTTACGTAAGTCTGATCCAGAGACACATGTCGGGCAAAATGCTTCCTTTTTTTTGCTATACTCCTCCGGTGAAAAATGTAATAATTAGTGAAGTGTTGTTTTGTAGTAAATAGTACACTTGAATAAACTTCTGTTTCAATTATGTATGTTACATATAACTGGTTCAAGGCCAAACACGTTGCTTGGACATCCTTTGATAGATACATAAATTTAAATTTTTTTAAATAAATAAAATAAAGCTCTCGTTCTTCACCATAAACGACCAAGATCTATCTAATAAATACATCGCTTTGACAGAAAAATCGAAATTAATTCTAATAACGAACTACTTAACCTATTAATTTCGAGACAGTTTATGTTTTTATGATTCTACAAAATATATAGAACTCGAATAGATGAAGCACGCGGCATGCGGAGCTTATCCGAGCTAAAATCGTTATATTTTTATTAAATTTTAGCGTGGATTTTCTTTAAAAAATAATAATAATTCGTTGTCAAATACATGATCGTTTTTTTTCTTTAAAGGCAATAACGCTCCTTAAGTTATTCATCCGTCAAATTAACAGCGTTTGGTTGATTCGAATAAAACGAAATGCCTAAATAATTGACAACTCGTTGATCAATATGAAACTTAATCAACCGTCAAATGTGGATTTTGTTTGAGAAACCCGTCGGCCGGCGATTTCTTGTACAGTGAACTTTTAATTTTCTTCACGTTTTAAGACCATGCCAACTTTCTTTTCTATTTTGTTATTATCATTTGAACTTATGTATCGATTGTATGTATGTATGTATTTTTATAAGTCACTTTTTATTTCGCTAACATTGCATTCCACGGTTTGTGATTCATTTATAGTCTATTTCTTTTTGTTTATTTTTTTTAAATCGTATTTTAACGTACCATATTTTTAATATTGGCCCAAGTATTTTATTTTTAACTTGTCAGAGCTTTAGTAAGTTCGAAAGATCAGTAGATCGTTTAGTTAATACGTCAATTTCAGTTTAAATTGGTAAACACTACACAGTAAAATTATATTAGATAGGTTATATGGCCTCACGTTTTACTATTTGTTTTTTATGGCTTTGATTTAACCAATTTGCCGGTGTAATTTGGTAACATTGTGCACTAATTGTAAGTTGTGTTGGTATTGACAAGAACAAACGTCCATCGTTGCAGCGGGATTCGAACCCACAACCGTTTGTTTTCTAGAAAAAGCGTAAAGCTCTCTAGTCCACCACTGTCCACTGTAAGAGCTTATTTCCTATTTTATTTAAATTTATGTTTTAAAACTACATGATTTTTAAAAATGTTTACTATTTCGAAATAAATTAATTTTATTCAAAACAACAATTTATTTAAATTAAATTTTAGGCAATTTTGAAACAAAAGTCCTTGTTCTTATCGTAGCAAACGTCGCGTCGATCTCACTTGCTTATATGTTTTATTAGTAAAGCTTATTGTTTGAATATTCCATAACTTAAATGCAACCTCATCTAGCGCCACCCTTACCTTGTAAAGTCACTCGCGATCAGTAAACAATTTTGTATGGGAATTAACAATAATTTTTTTATTATTTGTATATCTTTGTATTATTGTATTGTATTTGTTATATGTTTTGTACGTCAATGGTTGACTAATAATGTTTAATAAGAGTCGATCTATCCTATTCCGTTGAACTCTTGGATAATTTTGAATTTTTATGGCTCTTTTAAAAACGTCAAATCATTTTCCAGAACCATTCAAAATATCTCTCTTTCATAATGTGCGACATTGGTGTGTTGGAATTTTTCTAATCGTAAGATAAATATGATTAGAACATTTTACTTTTTTTCCGATGTATGTAGGTAAATTAAAAAAAAAACACGATTATATTTAGTTAACTTGTGAGGTACCTACTACCTATTTTAATAATACTGACGTAATAATATACGTACTTGATTGAATCTGATACTTGATTGATAGATGCTGAACTCCACAAATTAGACACATTTGTAGCTTTTCACAAGTTTACACAAAAAACGTCAGAACATTGTCAGAATAATCACAGATTTTTATTAGGTGTACAACTTTGCTTCCGCCGTTTTTTTCCGAAATTCGAGGCTTTATTGTAATAAACTGGTTATACATTTATGATTCAAAGTATTGTCCATCGCTGGCCACTACTTTCTCCCATCTTTCGGGCAGCGTACGAATCCCGCGTTGAAAAAACTGGTCATCTTTTGAAGCGATCCACGAATCGATCCAATTTTTTACTTCTTCATAAGACCGGAAGTGCTGGTCATCCAGGCCGTGTGCCATTGATCGAAACAAGTGATAGTCCGAGGGAGCAACGTCTGGAGAATACGGCGGGTGGGGTAGGACTTCCCATTTCAACGTTTACAAGTATGTCTTGACCACTTTCGCAACATGGGGTCGAGCATTGTCATGCTGTAAGATTACTTTATCATGTCTCTCGTTGTATTGAGTCTTGCTCAAGTAATGTCTCCAATTCTGCATCTTCGAAAACCTTCTCTCTTCCACCGCCATGCCGGTCTTCGACGTCAAAATCACCGTTCTTGAAGCGTTGAAACCACTCTCGGCACGTTCTTTCACTAATAGTGGCCTCACCGTAGGTATTTGAGAGCATTCGATGAGCCTCAGCCGCAGATTTCTTCATATTAAAACAGAAGATTAAAACCTCCCGCAAATGACGAGAATTTGGCTCGTAAGCTGACATGTTTAATCGAGAATAACTTTATGAGAGACAAATCGACTAATATTTCGATGGCATTATATTTACAAATACCTAATCTTATTGTATGACAGCTACGATCTATTTATTTCGACTACCACTTACCGCTACAGCCATTTATTGCAAAACGGCGGAAGCAAAGTTGTACACCTAATACATAAATTTGAAACTTTTTGAAGAAAGAGAAGATAAACCAAAATATATACATAAAATGTTGCACTTATTGCTAGGAGGCTTTTTAACAAAATGTTAAATTGATAATTTCAAGGTCAGACTTTAAGAACCCTTACGGGCATTACTTATATAAGTTGGTATTATTAATACTTACATATTAGCTAAAAGGATGAAAGTCATAATGCGTGGGTAAATAAAGAAAATATTGACATCGTCTTAAAAAATTGCGCTTCTTCATGGTTACATGTCGAGGTTCCAATCTCATCATTGACATATACTGATGTTTGCATTGGAGAAAACTCGCGTTGGGTTATCAAATTTACAATTTTAAATCCTACCAATTTCATGCTGAACTGCGAACATGACATGTTTTCTCGATATTTTTTAATGTTAAATATTTTTCACTTAAAGATTGCGGCGGTGGAAATTTAAAATAAATAAACGACCCTTCATTTTACGTTAGTTATTAAATGAATTCCGTTTTGTTTTGTGCTGGTCCCTTGCACCAACATAATTCCTATAGTTTATCGTCGATTTATGTAATATACCACCTAAGTATTTTAACAAACAATCCGCGGCTATAATCTATTTCGAGCAAAATAAATGCGGATTAGAAAATAACTTATCAAAGATGATATTAGAATACGTTCGGTGGCGCTCTATTCAATAGGTGACAATACGGTCTGTCAATGCTTAATGCTCGAGGTCATTAATCACCGGCAGCTCGCTGACACCCGCGCCGACCCCAGATAGCGCCCATCTGCCGATAATCACTTTCATGTTATCTCCCTGTACGCTTCCTCAATCACCGACTCGCTGACAGAACGTCGAAAAACTACACCACAACTGCAAGAAACTGAGGCGCGTTCGGAATTGCCTGCTGTCTTAAAGATTCGGCACAAAAAATCGCGCGGTTACGAAACAACCAATCATCGTCCAAAACTGAATTTTCGAAACAATGCGAAATCCATTCCCGTAATGCAATACAGGACAAAACGTTAACGAATACCGGTGTGTACACTTGAAAACCCGACTTCCGTTATATTTAGAAATGTACCTGCGAAACCTGAGTGTGTCCCTGAGTTGCTCGATCTATTTCTATCTGAAGAATATTAATTACTACCTCGTTGTCTGTAATTGAATATTTCAACGGCACCAGTAAGTTTAAATGACAAACAAATCAATAAAACCTAAAACCGCGTACAAAGACTTTATCTTGCATTCCGGAGTCTGCTTTTACGGATTTTCCAGCAGCACCCACGTTCGTTTCTTCTTACACACTGCCATTTTTGCACTGCTCATTTTCAATCTAATTAATATTTTCCGAACGGCAAAAACTCGAAAGCTCCCTGCTCACTTGTTAGAAGAAAAGCTCGCGTTTATAAGTATTTTTATTTGACGAAATTCGTGTCTACTCGATTGACCGACCAAAGGGGTTGTCGAACGTGCACGATCGCACGAGAAAGGCAAGTTTGCGAGAAACCGATTTTTCCACTTAATTAACATTTACTGGCGCCGACTTTTGTAAAATAATTCTAAATTCGCGTTTAACGATTTTAACTACCTCTATCTGCTATTATAGCTTCGCCGCGTCATCGTTTGAGTGCCGCTAAATTCGCTATAGTCGCGCTATAAAGTTTGATTCGAAACATAAAAAATTACCGAGATAATCAAACGGGCCATTAAAGTTTCATTACGTAAGACGACGGCATTATAAATTGTAGTTTACAAGACGAGGCAATAAATGTATATACCTATAGTTTTGAGCCGCTCGCTCTTTTTGCTATATTATTTCGCGCAACTCAATTACCTATAGGGCGACAATAAATTGTGGAAGCAAACATATTTTACAGCGAAGGCCGGCCTTTCCATCTTCTAATAAAGTTCCGAATTTGTGTAGTAGGTATAACATTCATAAGATGCACGTGGACACTATTCTGCAAATAAATAGCTTATTTGGAACTTTATTGGAGGACGGAAAGACCGGCTCTAAAACTTTTATTAGGTACACCTAACAAAACGGAAAAACAACAACTAATAATAACGTGGGCCATTAGTAGGTATATAATCGTATTCAACCGGTTTTGCGTCGATGCAGAGTTTTTTTTAAGCGCGTTTCGAAATTTTCCACTACGTTATGCTGCAACTCTTTCACGGACATTTTGTTCCACTCTTGGCGCAACGAACTGCTTCCGAGACTTCCAAATTTCTACGACGTTTAGCACAGACCCCCGTGGCCTCCAAAATCGCCCGGATGCTGCAATCCATCGGATTCAGACCCGGCGAGTACGGCGGCCATTGCGACTCTGCCCCGGAGTCTTGCTGAAACGTTTATTCCTGACCGCCGAAGTGTAGCGTGGGACCCGGGGAAGTACCACGGCTTCTAAAATGTCGCGGGGCGGTAAACTTCCTTGTCGATTTTGATTCTCCGATTCACAAAAACTGGAGGAGCAAATTCCGCCCCGGAACATGACGGATCGCGGATTTTGGCGGTGTTCGACAATGGTCGATGAACCGGGAAGCTCGACGGACCACAATTCTGTCGTTCTGGTAGTTGTACGATTACACTCGAGCGGGAACGTACTGTAAAAGTAAATATGAGCAACAACGAGATTTCGTGATGAACCTGTTTATTAAAATTTGCTTCCATAATTTATTGTTACCCTGAATTGTGTAGCGAGATCTTTTTTTAGTGGAAAAATCTCGGATTTTATTCGATTTTTTAATTGTTTTTTACGTATTAATGCCCAATTTTTTAAAAATTCGAACGTCAGCTTTTGTTCAGTTAGGTTAATGAAGGTTAGGTCAATTTTAAAGGTAGGCATACAAAAATTTCTGGGTCGGTTCCAACATTTTTACGTCACTAAAGCTATTTTCACAATTTATTTAAAAAGTTTATTATATTTAATTAATGCTCGTATAGGCAAGCGTGTATAAATTATTAAATATGTATAGGTACTAATTAAAAAGGTGTGGAAATTTAAATATTGAGTAACGTGGAAAAAATTCGAGATGTTGAACGTTCGGATTTTAAATCTGCAACATTTTCAAAACAGGTCGCATTCGAGCGTAGATAAATAAAAGTATTTCTCTCTCTCTCTCCCTCTCTCTAAAAATAAATAAATTGTGAGCAAAGCATTTCTACCTCAATAACTTCCTAAACGGCATGCATTACTATAAATTAGATACCTTAACGTTTTAAAATCCAGTTATTATCATCTGATTAAGTATTCAGTAACCATGTCTAGTTTTTATTTTACATTCTGTGATCGTTTACTACAATGTAGATAGTTTATTTAATGTACCGATTCACATCGAAATTGATTTTAAGTATTATAAAACAAAAATAATAAGCACGCCGAAGTTATTGAAAATAATTTATTATTTTGTTGGCAACAAATTATGTAGTGTCAATAATTGGCCACTTGGCTCTTTTTCGATAGGTACATTTTAAAAAATCCATTTACACTTAATCCACGAAGTTGGTGAAAATTTGAAAATCTTTCATAAAATACGACCTCTTAACAATAATTCTTTAAATTTTCAGTACATTTATCATATACAGACTGTTTACAGTAGACATAATCAATCATTGTATACATATTATGTATTTACCCGCTATGTACATACATAATCCCGTAGCGCTCACATTCGTGAATAATAAATCCGACCATGTCTACATGTTGTTAACGTAAGGTAACATTCTGATGAGCATTTGTTTATATCTACCGCATAGGTTGGGCGAATAGACTATAGTTTTATGCGTTTTTCTTAAATTTTGTCTTGCGCACTACTCCTTGCGCCAGCAGTTCTCAAACATTTTCAGTCCCGGAACCCAGTTGAGAATCGGAGTTAACATCACGGAGCTTCAATATTTTATTTGGTCTCATCCAAATAATTATTGCTTATAATACTATAAAAAAGTTCAATTACCACCGTTAAAATCGCGCTGCCTCTGGCAACCGTCGCATATTCGTAAACGGGAGACTTTAAGCTTTCATTTCGAGTACAGAATTCATCTCGTTGCTCGATGGCGAAAAAATGCCACTAACCTATAATATAACATTTCTATTAAAATCTAGTTGCCGCGGCTTGGAACACGACAACCGCGACAACCCTCCATAAATGTAGTGCATAAACAGTTTCTTACTGGACATGGTTTTATTAAGCAAATATTTATCTACGTAAGTATTACATTTTCTCTCTACATCCCAGAACATTGAAATGCGAATTCCGAGTTACCCTGTATATAGCAAACAACTGTCAAATAAGCAGTAAAGCTCCTTGATAAGTGTCAGCACTAAACTCTTTAACTGGCATTTAAATTAATTTTGTCGAAAATTAATCATGGCATCTGCTATAATCAAGGATGAGCTGCAGAATTATAAACCCTAATTTATTCAGCTTTTCGTGTTTATTCATTTTTATTAATTGAAGGCTCTTGCAATCGTTTAGCATTAACACAATTTAAATTTAACCTGATGGTGATTCGTTTTGTTTCTACATTTTTCTTCGTGACGATGTTATAAAATATAGGTACTTATATTTGTGAATAGTTCATCTCTTGTTTATGAACATTTCATGAACCTCCCCAAACTGCTAGTTCTGGGAAAACGTTCACACATACAAAATAAATATTTTATCAAATTTCTGTTTAATATTTGGATAACTAATATCCACTTGCTAGGCCATTAACTTAAAATTATTTTATTCTGGTGAGAAAACAGCTCGGAATGTTTTCAAACATTTCTTAGAACACAGCTTACTTTTTATTTTTTAGAAGCTGGATAGTTTGACGTCTCGTCTTCACTAGTAATGTCGATTTCCAAAACGCAAAATCGGCGTTAGGCTATAGGTAATTTGAAACTTGCACACGTCGACGTTTTAAATGATTTAAATTTTAAATGGATCTCATAAATTTAGAAACGAAACAACAAAAATAAAGAAACAACCGACCGACCCGCAGAACTTTGACGTGTATAAACACCCGTGAAAATTAAAAAGCGGGGGTTTCGTCGAGCAAAAATAAGTCGCGGTTTCCTTGTTCTGCGACGTAGCAGGTAGCGTCGTTAATGAGATAAAGAAAAATGCCGGGTTTGCCGTTACAATTACTACAAAGCTTTCGACGTCAGCGATGATGTCTTTTTTACCGAGGCTCCGCAACAAAAATTTAAAAAGCTGAAACTTCGCGCAAGTTTCGACGTGCATGAATGCGCCCTTTACGGCCGCGAATACAAGGATTCGCGCTCGTCGCCGAACAAACCGACCGAGAATAGAAATTATAAATGCATTTTTCGTGTTTGTTTATCTGTCGTGTTTTTCTGCCTGCGACGCCATCCAACGGTCGATATCGTTTGATGTTTTAATTCGATAAAATGGACGTTATGGACGATGGGCTTCATTTAAGCGTTTTCCGTTCGAAGATTAACTAACTGAAATGGAATTTATGCGTAAAAAATTTCACACGAAGCCCGACGAGAATTTTTATCGTACTACTACATAATATCTTGTAGTAAGTAGGTAGTACCGATATGTATATCCTTCACAATATCCGTCAGATTAAATTGGTTTATACTTATACCATATTAATTTATACCGCAAGATGCTCTTATATGTACACGAGGTAAAGCAACCCTTCATGTAAATTTCATGACGTTTAATGCACCGCCGTATAACTGTATTACCACTGTTGCTCATCCGTCTCGAGTCTCGGAGGATCCAACAAGTTAGGAAGCTATTCCATCTTTGACATCGTTTGTTTTGAACCAAACAGCTTCAAACAGATCCTCATTATAAGTTACCTAATGTTCATAAAATATGGACGATCCGACCGGAGGCTCAGCGATCCCACTTTGTTATATGAGGTATACCTACGTCAGAGATAACAAAGTTTAACCCATTCAACCCCCTCAACTTTGCCAACCAGCAAATTTATTTATTTACGTGCCTAGTTTCCAAACCGTGTAATACAATTATTCTGTTACCTATTTTGCTTCTATCTTTCCCTTCTATAGCGAACGTCTTAACGTCTTTCGAGTAGATGCGAAATTTGTTTAATAACTCGCGTCGGAAATTAATCCGTAATGGATGCGTAAAAGCACG
Source organism: Rhagophthalmus giganteus (assembly GCA_036326145.1). Taxonomy (NCBI): domain Eukaryota; kingdom Metazoa; phylum Arthropoda; class Insecta; order Coleoptera; family Rhagophthalmidae; genus Rhagophthalmus; species Rhagophthalmus giganteus. Next base: position 2,728,905 of record JARFJA010000036.1, read on the forward strand.
TGCATCGCTCGCAGCTTACAATTAGGTATAGGTAGATGCCATCGGCGCGACGTACGTATAGGTAGGTAATTAAAAGTTAAATTTAACACAAACATTATAATTAGATATAACAGTTGGCAATAAATCCGGTGGCCAGTATTTTCGATTAAAATTTATATTAGGGACTAGAAATCGGCATAACCTGGAGGTTTGTTTATGCTGCACGATACAGTTCTTCGGGCCATTAGCGCGAGCTACTAAATTAAAGACGTAATTGGGCTCTCGCGGATTATAAATTCGTCGAGAAGGATCATTTAGTAATTTTCGAGCACCTGCAAGTTAGTATGTATATAACGAGAAAACGGTGCCTAGGCAGTAATTTAAAAACGTGCCGAGTGTTATGTAAGAAGAAGGGCGTCTCGAAAGTCTCGATTGTGAGAGATTAAGCTCCGTGCCAAATATTTTCGATATTTTGTCAAGGGCCATCGCGAGGAGGTGATCCTACTGGATGGGATAACTAATATCACCATTGTCTTCACCAGGACCCCGTGGGAGTCACGGCAGAAGCTCCGCCTCGCGATAACAATGCGAATCCGAAATCGTTCTTTTGCTTTCTAGAAAGCACGCTGGTTAAGGCTTCCAACAATTCGCGTAGTAGGCGGTTCGAACACGTGGGTGCCCGGGCAGGATCAAAGGCGGTCCCGCGCCTGGAGGGGAGCGATGCCGAGATCCGGACCCAACAGACGCATCTCTAAACGCAGTATACGCACACGCGTCGTTCTAACTTCTATGTTGTGCCGAGCTTTACTTAAGAACACCTAAACCTATCACGAGCTTTGTGCTTAAGACAATCATCTGATGAAACGCGACGGTGTGGAACCAATCGGCGTCGATTAACAATAGGTGTGCAGGGGGTGCGCGCATAGGGGTAGGCCGGGGTGCGCGTCGCGGCGCTTGTTCCGTTGTATGTGCGGACAGTCGTGGACAACACCGTGGCTACCACACATCTCCAAGAGGTCGGCTCTCAGGCGACCCTTCCGCCATGTGTTGACCTTAGACTTCTTACCCAGTTGCGGTGAGTTTTTATTTGTCGTGTATATCGGCGCCGCGACGCACGTCGGCGTTCGTGAATTAGCGCCTCAAGTTTTCGCCTAACCCAATTTGCTCTTTTAAACGACCTTCGAAAATATTCGCGAGGAAATACGATCGGCGTATTTTTAAACTTGCACTCTAGTTGCGTGTTTGCGTTTTTTTTTTCGTGACCGACGACCGAATTGCGATTGTTTCAAAAGTGTACTTTACCTACGGGCGAGTTTTGAGGTCGGAATTACAATGTTGTAAAATTTAGAGGCACTTAAAATATACTGCACGAGAGCGTCTCGCCAAAAGTAGGTGCCTAACGTTTCGCAAGAAGATCATTAAGTATAACAATGCGAGTAGGTGTACGTTTAGGCGCAGCCCCGCGAAGATCCAAAACTTAATCGATTGCATTTTAATTTTCGATTGAAAAGTGAAAAATCCGCTCGATTATCGTGTGAGAGACGCACCGCTTGCGTCGTCGGTTCACATAAATTGTTTACCTATAAAAGTTTCCCCAGACCTCGTTTTAATGATCGATTTTAATTCGACATTGTTGCAATGTGCGCCTATACACCTATGTATATTTATTTTCTTGTTAAGCGCGACGCGATCGAATGTAAATAAATTTAATTTGAGTAGTTTGAAAAGTTTCACTTTTAATTACGAACATAGTTTTCTTATAAAAAGTTTAACGATCGAGTGAGCCGTGGAAATATAAAACTAAATTTTAATTTGATAGATCAAGCAGGCTTTATGATTTATCATCATTTTGTTCCCGTATATCCAACTGTGAAATTGGCAATAAATTAGGACAGCCCTAACATTTAACTAACGGTTGATTCGAATTTTAACAAAATTAATTTTTAGGTAAGTGGCACTTAATCTTGGTCCAAAATTAGGCTGTCAATTTTTAGATGGCCATTAGAATTAACTAAACGTCTATTAGGAGATGTTTATTATTTTGTTGGTTTTAAGCGTCCATCTTGAGATAGGTGTGGGTACTCGAGTTAAGTAAGAAGAGATCGCGGCCTCCCGATAACTTAATTTCCGATCGACTTTTAAAAGTTTTAGGTTGTGGGAAAATTAGCGTGTCTGTTTACTACGCATCGACTAGGTGGCTATTAAAATTATTCTGCTTCGTCGTCATTAGAATGTAATAAATTATTTCTGGTGCCGGTTGTATATATGACAATAAAAAGCGTAATAAGCTGGAAATAACCTGTTTCTAGTGTTTAATAAACGGTAAATCATTTAATTATATGCGTATACCTACGTTTAATAAAGCCACATCTATTGCAAATTATATTGCAGGTGTAAAAACCGATGTTCCGGAACATTGGCGGCGCCAAGTACCTAAAGGAATTTATTTTATATCGTGATCTATATATAATCAATTAGCGAGCGGTGGTGCCTTGAAACATCCATTCGGCGTATTCGTTATTAATCATTTTAATTAAATAATTAAGCCATTAGTGGGTACAGGTACTTATAATTGTAACAACCAACCGTTAGATATACCGTATTATGTCTAATAAAGAAAAACGGGTAAAAAAAAAACTATAATTTACATGTTTATATCAACACGGAGGGGTTCAGAAACCCATCGCTATTAAACTTTTATCCGGTATAATTACACAATTAGCAGGTTGTTTCTCGATGCAACTTTCGGGGGACAATTGTTATGCTAATCGGGAACCGGTTTAAAATTTTAAGGAGGTTATTCACTTTATACAAACGATACTTCGATAATCAGATGACAATCTTGGAGTTTTTATGCAAATGCCGTTTTAGGACGTATTATGTAATTTAAATTAAATATTTTAATAGTTTTATAACCGCATTTTTCAAATATTTTCGCAAGTTTTTAAACAACTTATTAAGTAATTAATTGCTTTCGGGCGATATTTGTCGTTTTCTCCAACGAGATGCGTTTCGGAACGAAGACACGCCGTAAAATATACCTACCTACATATATATAACTACATATATATATATTTTTTTGAGAATGTCGAACACTAAAATGTTTGTAAATACTTTTTCGTGGGTAGGTATATAAATACTTAAATCGATGGCATGCGCTTTGTTTAAAATAACACAATTTTAAACTAAATGGAATATAAACTAATGGTTTATTTTTATATTCGTAAAAAGAGCTGCTGCGTAACCACTACTACTACATTACAATAATTCACGAACGAAATTTTAAAACACAAATAATCATCAAGTTATTTTGATAACTTGCGTTTTTTTTTTAATGCGCTAATATGTTTATATCTAACATTGTACCTATAGCACGAACAACGCAACAAGGTAGTAATAACTATCTTATTCGGCATGTCAACATTTTTTTCTGTTTTGGTTCAGCTCGAATGTCGTTGAAATTATAATTATTCCGCGTTTACAACAGCAAAAAAAATCATAATTCGAATTTAAAACGTGTCTTACATCTTCTAAAATTTATACGTATAGATATCGACTATAATCTAAGTGCTTTACAACAAAATATTAAATGGAGAAGTTTCTAAGCGTCACAATCTGCACAAATCTGCTTTTAAAAACGCGATTAATTTATTGATTTTCGAAAAATTACCATTTTAGGGTACTTGTCGATTTGTAGGTTCCTACCAACAAAGTCCTTTCGGACTACTAGTTTCAAAAACGCCAAATCCATGCCGACTTTTTTAATATTGGATTCTTTTTCTGTCGCCGAACACATTTTTAGATACTCCTCCAAACGTGTTCGAAGACGTTAAGCACCTACCTAATTTCGATCATTTGAAATCGGAAAAATACCAACTTCGATAATTTTTAAATTCGTCTACGATTAAAATTAGAAATAGCCGTCCATTCGAGAATGAATAATAATCTTTTAATACTATGTTGCGTATTTTTGTTTAAACAATAAAAGGGTATCTGCAATATGAGTCACCGTGACGCAAAGAACAAAACAGCGATTTTTTGCTCTTTATCAAAATAAATTACTATGTTATAAGTGGTAATACAATAGCATCTGTCATTTATGACATCATCGACGAACAAAACGCACATTGAGCGGTTGTAACTAATGTATGAACAAGAGCTTTATGGTAATTGCGGCGTTCGGTATTTAAGATACGTATATATATACATGTACGTACAGAGAGATAGTCAATCGGATTTAAAATCTGGCGCCAACGGATCTAAACGGTTTCGGTTTCCGGCATCAGCGCACAAAGAAAACCATTCATCTCCTTTTACTTAACCGCAACTATGGGAATCCTGTGCCTATAACCTACTTTCGCTCCGCTAATTTTAGCAGAAAAATCAAAAATGCACCCTCTTACGCGCGACTAGGGTGCAAAGCTGCAGTCGCAACCACTCCAACCTGATTTATAGAGTTGGGTCAGTGGTGTAACCTGATACGTATGTGGGAACAATAAGGAGTTTTTGGGGGAACATTCGATGCATTTCAAAATCAGGTCGAACACCCACACATGCTAAACTCGCATTATACGTAGACGAAGTGCTTGGCTATATCTTGACTGAAAACAGATGCGATACCACTTTGCAGAATAAAGATTATATGGTCTTCCTTTTTATTATTCACTTGGAAACAATTTAGAGACGATTTCGTTTCGTTTATTATTTCCTTTTCTTCCCGGAATTAGCGCCCTGTCGTCCCGCGCAGCGCAATTGTTTAACCGCAAATTAACGGAACGCGGTTTGGGCGTTCGAAATTATTCGCGGCGCGACGCGACGGCACAAAACCGCAACCGGAACTCATCGTAGATATGGTGGTATAAAATTAAAAACAAAAAAGCAGTTCTCGGTGGTGTTGTTTTAAATTCAAAATTAATCGCAGATAACGAAAAGCTCAGACAAAGCAATATCGTTGACGCTAATGCGCGCACTTAATCTTGTTTTAATAGGTATCGATAATCAGTTTGTTGATGTAAATATTCTATAGTTAGGCGCCAATTTGTGTCGAGATTAGTACTTACATACGTGCCCACTATCAGAAACGAAACAAATAAATATCAACTAAACTTTATAATTTAGGTACCTATGTATGTTTTTTTTTTTAATAATTTTACAAGCCTTTTATTTATTGTTGAAAATATTGAAAAATATATGGCAATTCAAAAAACAGTTCCTACTAATTGGTCCAAGTATTATTAAAAATAATCAAATAGGCACCTACTTAATTAATTAAATTAATTATAATTGATATAATTTTAAGTGAAACGCAAGGCACACTTCCTACACGGATCAATTATCTAAATAAGTACCTGATTATTTAATTTCGTAAAATTAGGAGAAAGCAAGCCCACTTTTAATCGTTCACAAATAAAAATATTCCACCCCCTTTATACGTATAAAAGAAATTGTATTTGTGCAAGCGCGCTTATTATCGACGTGCCGTATTTATGGAAAACGTCGTTTTGTTTTAATGTAAGTCGCCTTTTTTATTTCGTTTAATTGTTAACGTTTAATGTTTCGTTTTAAATTTAAAGATTAAACACGTTTAATAAAAATCTCGTAACGCTGTCGAAGATCAACTTATCTCACGCATGTTGTTAACGTTTCGAATGTAGCTAAAAGTATTTTCATGTTTTTAATGGCCGTAAGTTCAGTCACCTAAAATCAAAATAGAATTACTTTAAAATATTGAAATGTGAAACTGAAACTTTTACCCACAATAAATCACGACGAGGTTCCCTCGAAAATTAATTAATTAATTCGTCGCTATATCATCTTTAATAAAAGAATTACACGCGCGCCGTTCGTTCGGAATTACGGGCGCAATTAAATCATCTTAAAAATTCTACTTACTAAATTTACTGCCTGCATAGAGAAAATTTATTGCGCTATCTCACCACAAAGGCGCGCGTATAGGAATCCTAAAAATATAAATGCATAAAACGGTACGGCACAATCGTTTGTTTAACAGATGCAGTTTTAGTTGTGCAACGGTGATGTAAGCCGGGCAAAACGCAAATCTAGAAAATTTCAAAGTCGGGGACGCGGATCCGTTCGGCAGGATGTTGCAAATCGCGATGCAAAGAGCGAACGAACGCCAAAATCCGGGCTGTCTGGGGCCTTCTAGTTAAGCTAATGGCGACCAGATGTGAGTTCTTTGTCTAAAATCCCATTCCAGTCTCGTTTTTCGAACCTTTACTCGTATATCTATTGTATAACTCCATATGGTCGCGTATCGTTTTACTGTTTCGGGCCATCTTTAATGATTTACGATAAAAATAATGTCCGAGGATCAATGTTAACGTTTCGCCTTTTTTTTTCGTTTTTCAAGATAATAAACTGAAACTTGATTAGGTAATTTTATTTGTGTAGGTGTTTCGTCGTATGTATTTACTAGATATTGTGTCAGAAAATTATTGTGCGATATTCCGATTGAGTAATACATTATTTCTAGCTGAATTAGCACCAGACGGTGGTTATACACGTAAAAAAACCCGAAGCATCATCGTGCGCGTTATTTGAAGGGCTAAAGTGAGAGGTAACTACTTATAAAATATTTTACGATGTGACGTTGACTGTAGAAGCTGATTTTTAAATTTTCTCCATAATACAAATGTCGTGAAGATTTGGGCGTTAAAGGGGAACTGTTTTTACTATACAGGATATTGTGGTCGAGTGCCCTTTTTTTGGTTCACACCCGCATTTAAATTGAATGCACACACTTCTAACCGATATTACAAGTAAAGACCCTACGGATGTTTAACGATTATAGATGTTGACGTATTTGCGTTTATCGACATTAAAAAAAATCCTACGTAGTTCTGCCATACTTCAATGCAAAATGCAGGGATAACGGAATACTTGGAAAAATTGTCAGTAAAATTAAGAAATAGAGATCATAATCTATCTATCGAACGATTCGAAAACGAAACGAAACTAACGTATTAAGTAATAAAAATGCACGACAGAGCGGCATATTGCCTTTTTGTGACATTATGAGGGTTAAGTCGAAAAGTATATTCGATAATGAAGCAAAATTATTTTAGGGAATATTGCATATGCACTTCTAAACTTAATTTCAATCGTTGACGACCAATTGCGATCAAACGCGCCATCTGGTAAGCTCGACAATTATTTTTTTTCTGACACGTGTTGTTTGCTCCAATTTTCCCACCCACTTCCGCGTAATATCGTGCGTTAAGACAATACTAATCCTCCGCAGGCAAAAAGTTCTGGTGTGCGAGGTTCCTGAAATTAAAAACCAACTACGGATATGCCATAGTTGGACGCAATCGGTATAAAGGACAAAAACGATGTTTTCATCATTTTAGTCTACCTTTTCCGCTTTAGATTTCTAAAAATCAAACGCCTTGTCAAATCTTGCGTAGGTAACATTTTAGCGCAGCTGAGAACAACGCGGTTTCAGTTTTCGAAAGCTTTATTGCAGGGCCACTTCAGTCAAAATGTTCGTTTTAAAATAAAAATACGCATTTATCTTTAGTAATACTTAAGAAACGTCCTATACATGTGCTTAAGTAGATATTAAAAAAAAATCATTCTTTGGTATTTGGTGAAACTTGAAACATAATATCAATATTCACTGATTGGTTAAATAGCGTTGTCCGTGTTGTCAGAACCTGTCAACAATTGTTCAACTAAATATTTAACATTATTGTCATTCATTCAATTCAAGAGGTTCCTCTTTTGAGTAACTGCGAAAGGAGACGTTTTAGGAAAAAACTTTATATAAAGCCCTCCCCTCTTGATTTTCGACAAGAAATCGACCTTTCAAGTTTTTCGAATTATTTATGAATTTCCCTGTGTATAATGGGAACCAAAATTTTGCTATTATAATGCGAATAAAAAACGATATAGTGGTGATGGATTACATAAAATTACATCATACAAAACAGTAAACAACTATGTAATTGTAAGCACCGATTAATTTTCGTCTGAATTCATTTGGGAAAACGCACGCCAACTATGTTCAATATCCTAAAAACTGTATTGAGTTCGCTGTAATTAACTTTTTTTCTTCAACGTACTTAAGTAGTACAATCGTTCATTTCAAGGTGTAAACGAACCCCCTTTCTCCTACACATTATAAATATTATGTGACCATAAATTTTTTGGTTATTTAACTTTTTTAGTTAATCTGTTGTAATCATTGTTGCGCCCTTTTCCCTGCCGGGTCGTATAGGGTAGACCCGAATGTGCGTCGAGTGCAGTCGTTTCCTTTAATTTTAACATCACGTTCGAGACGTAACTGCGATAAAGTGATGATTACCGATTCAAACTGGGTACCAGTAATTTAGGGCCAGCCAGCTGTACCTGTCCTGGTCTACAACAGTGACTTGTTTATTTATTTGATGGCATTTTCAACGTACCTACACTTCATCCAAATCTATATGCCATCCATGTCATCAATGAAAGGTTACTAGATGATAACATTTCACACGGTGCTGTCACCTCGTACCTCGTATTTTTACAGTTCTAATAAATTATAGTCTTTCTTTATACCATGTCACTTTCAAAACTTTAAACTGAATTACAAATAAACAATCTAGTGACTTTTTATTGTCAAAAAAAACAAACTTTTTATTGATGACGTAAATTGCATATAGATTTGGATAGGGGCCATATGTATGTGTTTGTTTTAAATTAAATTTTATATATAATTAATAGATTTTGTCAATATGATGTCACGATTGTTATGGGTTTGTTGCACTCGGTTAAAGCATAATGGCCTATTCTTAGGCGAGTTCGCAAAATTTCAGCTTTCTTGGTCTTTTGGCTTGAAATAGTCCACGGTTTGTATTCTTTCTTTATTGTTTTTAGGATGCTGGAACCGGTTTCTAGCCATTTCTTTTTACAAATTCATTTTTTTAATGTCTTCGTAGTCGATGTCGTCGATAATCAAGAACCCAATCATGATGTGCAGCATCATGTGAGATCCATATGAGCTTCACATCGATGTTCTTTTTGGTGGCTTCGTGCCTTGCACTATCGGCGAACGCTTGCATTTAGTGCAGACATTTTTTTATTTTCACGTGCGCACTTCTCATCGCCACGTTTTGTTTACCAATGCGAGCAGCAGCGTTGACGATTAACTGTGGCCCTACATTATTATTTTTTTTAATACATTTAATTACACTTTTCCGATAACGTTTGTTTATGACCGATTAACTTGTAACTTGCATTACTATATTTCTACGCATTTCACACCTCGTGCACGATTTTCCAGAAATATTCTGATCGTTAACGAAATTTCGGATAAACGACAAAATTGTATTTTTAGGAGAAAAAGTATACGTACCAACCTAATCGTTTTCGTTCACCGTCAGGAGCAGACGACGGTTCGCGAAAAAAAATTGTTTTCGCCTTTATTTGTTGTTACAGACGCACAAAAAAAACGAAACGAATTTTTAAGAAAATAATTAATTTTAATAATCTCTCGGCCGCTTTGTAATAACAAGTTTTGTAACATCTCGTTTACATGAAATGAAAGCTGAATAATTGCGATAACACTTAAAACAAAAGACGTATTTTCTCAAGTATTTTTGTTAATTATATAAACAAAGTTGAGAGTTGTCATCACTGCTTACAGATAATAGAATGTCAGAGGTTATAAAATGTGGGCCATCTGAAAATAACTAATTTAGTATTTATAATGAGACTTTTGTTTTATTTGTATAACTTTTGTTGTACATTATACTTATCGTTCTCGGCGCTTTACGAGTAAAAAATATTCGATATATTACATAAATGAGGATAAATTCTTTATTGTTTCTTTATAGATTTACGGTCCATCAACGTCTACTAAAGTGCATTGTGACATTAAAGAAATGGTTATAAAAGATTGCTATAGATGATATCGTCATCATCATCAATTTCAAAATGTCAGATCTTCCTTTTATATTATTTACATTCATGATGTAATGTTACATGTGTTTGTAAACAATAAAATGTATTTCGAACCAGGGAATTCCTTTCCCATTAATTAATTAACAAAAACGACAAAGCTACAATGTGCTAAAATAAAGCGTGCACAGATTAATTTCGTGTATAGTATATTACAATTCGCGTTAAACTTCCGTCGAAATTTATCGTTATTATTGATATTGTATCTGGAAACCTTGTACGGTATTGTCATGGCCGGTCTATAAAAATTCTGCGTCGTTAGATCGACATAATTGAGACAGAAAATATTGGCTATCGTCCGATAAAAGAGCGCCGATAATGTGCCAGACTTTAATTTTTAAATACGCCAAACAAAATGAAAATTTCAATCTCGCGCGCATAAAAGGGTTTTCCTACCACATAAAATAAAACACCGAACAAACAACGAACACACGCAATCCGAAAACAATCCACCCTCACTCTATTTTATCCCTAATTCGAGCGGGTGCTTTGCATACCGGCCATCTATATCCCTTTTCAAACAGTTACTGTCATTTCGGCGATTTAGCGATTCCGATTCGGGAACAATTCAATTTCCCTGATTATAGAATGCGCTCTTTATCCCTTGTTTGAATTTTTGATGGCGCACCGTAACGCTTCTCTATATTATAGGAAAAATCGATTAACGAAATGAAGATACTTATGTAACTGAAATTAAACTAAAAATGATTTAGGTAAAGATGCGGGATTAAAATCATATTTTTAAGAACGGTCTTAATTTTGACGTAATCCTCTCGATAGTTCCAACTTTTTTATTTTGAGGATGTGGTAGTATTAAGTCGCGCACAACGGTCGTTAGCCCGAAATCTTTAGATAATTCTAATAATATCGTTTTCTTACAAGAGAAAAGCACGAGCCGGTTGCACGAAAGAAGAATCGTCATATAATTTTACCACCTCTTAATTTAATTTATAGATCTACTAATGCCCGCTACAAAGATTTCAAAAATGTTTTCTAAAAGCTAAATGTAGGTATCGGTAGGTATATATAAAACGGCGTTATTCAAACAGAATCCCCGTCCATCTAGGGAATTATTTGGCTTTAGTCGGTAGACCGCGATCAAAGAAACGAATCTTGTTCAAATTAATCAAAGTAGGATTAGAAATATCTCGGCGATTATTTAAATGAAGATGGAAACTTCGCGATAATGGAACTTGAAAGGATTCCGTCATAAAGATTGTATATTCAATTTTCGAACGAATTTTTTGTTGTTTGGCGCGACGCGACGCGGCCGATACCTCGGAATAAAATTGTCCGCGGACGACTTTTCTTATCCGCCTCTTTGGCCACCAAATAAACACGACGACGCTCCTAGAAAGGTTACGTATATAAACGAGGACAATAATTCACCGTAGAGGCCATACATTTATTTATTCTGCAAGTTTTGTACGAAATCGAACATTTTCAAGCGACGACCACGTCGTTTCCTATATATGATGATCAAAGCCTATTTATATTTTCCGTTGCGGATCCACCGAACCGTTTTACTAACGCATCATCAAATCGTGGGGATGGGGACAAAAGTACGACTTGTTTAGGATTGTTTCGAGACGAGGCGATATTTCACCGAAAGGCGGATGTTCGCTTCCTTAGAATAACACACATGATGGCTGTTTACAACCCACCCATACATCATCATTGTCAAACTGTGCGAAACCGCAGATCGCTAAAATAAAAGATTTGTTCGCCTCTTTAAAACAAACTTGGACTTATAATATTTTAATTTCGATTCGAATAGTAACGTTGATGGATTAGCCGTGAACGGTCGATTTGCGAAGAAGAAACGCATTAAAACCAGAATTGCATTAAAATAGGGCGGATCATTCGTCATAGTTCATTGTTACTTTTGTGCCGTAAGGTCGAGGGGGTAGAATTATAGAAAAATGCTATATGTAGCGTTATTAAATTACGTTTAATCGTCCGTTTTTTGAGCTTCACGCGATTGTTTTGAATTTACCGACACTTTTACCTAAAAAAAAACAAACGTCGAAATTGCCAACTGTTATTTTGATGGCAGTCGATTTCTCGAAAATAAAGGGTGAGCCCAAAAATTAATTCGTGATAAATAGCGCAAAAACGTGAAAATTTTAAAGCCGACGATAAGTGATGTTTATTATATAATGTTTTTATAGTCATCATCATCGTGTTCTTATCGAAGAAGTTGCGATTCTTTTGCAATTGTTCTCTTTTTTTTTTGGTTGGAATTTTATTATTCGTACCAAGTCTGTTTCGTATCCGTTTCACAATTGCCCAACAATTCATAAGATATTAGGTATACGCGTACACTTATTTGATTGATTAACAAAAAAAGGTGACGTTAAGTGCAGGTGGATATCATAATCGTCTAAGCGAGCAAAATAAAGGGAGGCCTAAATTAATCAGAGTATTTGAATAATCAAACCCTCGATTTTTTCCGTTGGTTTTAGAACCATTTAGTGGGAGTTATTTTTTTTATTAAGTCCAGGTTTAATTAATTCCATGATCTAAAGTTCGTTTCGCAACATGAAAAAGTTCACAGTTTATAATTCTCAAAACAATACCTATACCAGGTTTCGTGTATGTAAACGAAAGATAAAGTTTTATCACCAAATACGACAGTTTGAAACCAAATAGATAATAAAAAATCTCCTAACCCGAAAACCTTTAACCTTTTGAACCATCAAAAAACGGATTATGAAGATACTCAAAACTCTGTAGACGAAATTGGACGTTTCGACGCGACCATTTCAACAAGAAGACGTGCCGTCACTAACGACATTAAAAAAAAATAGAAAATACGCTAACTGGTCGCGATAACTTTATTATCAACAGTAAATATTAGTACGGGTTGGACTCTAGTCCAGACGAAGCCAAGGTATTTTTAGAAGGTATTAGACGAGGCAAGTTTAGACTAGTGCTAAGACATTGTCATTGTTATCTTTAATAAAATGAGAAAGATGAAATCCATCACATGTATAGGTTAATCGCGTCTAATCTTAAAAAAATGTCGACGTCGAAAGGTTTTGCGTCGACACGTCCTCGCGTCAAAATCGGTTCACGTCGAAAAGTTTTGGGTTGAAACAGTCGCGTCCGAACGTCCTAAACCCACCTATACAGACTAGATTTATAAAACGCGTTCCATCGTTCACGTTTTCGTATATACAAGGTGTCCGCCGGGAAGGTATACTACTTTGTTTTGCCGCCATTTTGGTAAACATTAGTCTTGACAGTTCATATTTGGCAGTCGTGAAGTAGACACGTGGCAAATTTATTATGGAAAAATATTCGATAAACCAACGTGTTTTAATCGTTAAAACATCTTATCAAAATCAATCATCGATTACTGTGACGATGAGAAAGTTACGTGAAATTTTTGGGAGAAACAACGTGCCGACAAAACGCACTATTTATCGTGTAGTGAATAATTTCGAAGAAAGAGGGTCTGTAGGTGATAGGCCCAAGCATGAACCACAACGTACTGCAAGATCGGCCGAAAACATTACTGCTGCTCAAGAAAGTGTTCAAAACAATCCATCAACCTCAATTCGACGCCGTGCTCAGGAGCTTGGTCTTCAAAGAACAACTTTGGCCACAATTTTGCACAAGGATTTGCATTTGTTTCCGTATAAGATTCAGTTGACACAAGAGCTTCTTCCACAAGACCATTTACGCCGCCGTACATATGCCAATAGGATGTTACAGCTCGCCCATGACAACCCCGATTTTCATGAAACAATCATAATGAGTGACGAGGCACATTTTCATTCGAATGGATATGTGAATAAACAGAATAGTCGGTTCTGGGCTATGGAAAACCCTCAAATTATTCATCAGTCACCTTTGCATTCATTAAAAGTGACAGTCTGGTGTGCAATTTGGTCAGGAGGAATCATTGGACCTTACTTCTTTGAAAATGAAAACGGCGTAACGGTAACTGTGAATGGGGAGCGATGTCGTGATACGATTGAAAACTTTTTAACGCCACAACTGCATGCTTTGGGTTTGATTAACATGTGGTATCAACAAGACGGTGCCACATCGCATACAGCCAGGATTACAATGGAATTACTGCGAGACCTCTTTCCACAACAAGTTATTTCAAGAAATGGTGATGTTGATTGGCCTCCACGGTCGCCTGATTTGACTGCTCCGGACTTCTTTTTGTGGGGATATCTGAAAAGCAAGGTTTATGCAAACAAACCAGAAACGCTTGAGCAACTCAAACAAAATATTCGTGATGAAATTAATGAAATACCGCGTGAAATGTGTGAGAATGTAATGAAAAATGTGCTCAAAAGGGCTCGCATTTGTGCGGCTAACAGAGGTGGACATTTATCTGATATTGTATTCCATACATAATTGCCGACATTAAATAAAACATTTATCAATATAAGATCCATTCTCTTTCGTTTAATGAAAAATTATAAACAAACAAAGTAGTATACCTTCCCGGCGGACACCTTGTATGTACTATGTATCGATGGGCGTCCATTGAAAATATTATTATTGGGGCGGTTACGTTGTTTGAGTTTAACATTTTCCTTTTCTCCTGTTTGTCACGCTAAAGTGGCCATTTAAAGGTCACGACTTAAACCCAACAGAAATCCTTTGAATTAATAACTTCGTGTTGAATTAGTTGTAAATTTTCAAATCTATAATACTGCTTATACCTACGTATATCAAGTGTGGGACAGGTTCTCCTCAACCGCGCCTTTAAAATGATAACTTGTCGCCGAAATATGTCCAGATTACACAAAGCCTCGTTCACCTTATTCGTATGAGCGCTTACACACCTCAAGACGCACAATTAAAAGCGCATCATCTTTCTCTATTAGGTACCTATATGCCCATTATATGAATGAGTGGATAAGTCGGCATAGAGAGGTTCAATTAACTTGAATCTAATTATCGTGGGGGACTAGATTCGCATTATATAATAACCTGAACTACCTTGAGTTTAATTAGAGATTTTTTTAGATCTAGTCGAAACGCAAAAAAGCGTATCGGCGGCCATTTAATTTGCAACTGGAAACGTAAAAATTTGGCACGGCACAGTTTCGTAAATCGTAATGTGTTAAGTATAAGAGGTAAATGTAGGCAAGCCGGCGTAAATTTCTCGACCGGTTAGAAAATGGATTTTCCAGAGGAATTTTGGGCGTCGCGTATATAATGATGATATAAGTTCGTTTAAATTGTGTTGTTCGTACCTTTGGCAACGTTGCAAGAAAAAAATCCGTTAGGTATATCTAGTTTTCATGGACGACTTTGACATTATGCCAGATATTAAATATTTTATTCTAGTGTCCGCGAGCTTTTTAAATCGACAAGAATTTGCGACGCCATTTTCTTATTTCCACAACAAAAATAACGAAATGGGCGTTAACTGCGTTATTTTCCGCGTCCAGCCCATGGCAAATTCGATATATTTATGTGCGAACGGTCGTTTTTATGACGATTTGCGGCCTCGACAATTTTTTTTGATTTTCGCGCTATTTAAAAATCTCGTATGGAATGGACTCGCGACGAGGAGCCAATTAAATTAAATTGTTATAGGTGGGCACCGAACACCAAAAACTTGTGAGGTAGCTCGATACTTATGTATATATTCAACAATTTTTTGTTGCCCTAAAACAATTCGAATTCTTCCTGTCCCGATGTAAGTCGCATATATATCTATGTATAAAACGGTGTTAATCAGAAGATGCGGCGTGAATGCTCTTGTTTAGAAGTTCGGTTGATTTTATCTAGATTTAGAAAATGACCCTCCATAAATAGCTCGAGTTTGAAAACTCGATTGGATGGAGTACGATGGTAATTCGAGATGCCACTTCAAAAGTAAGCGTCCGTGAGCTTCTCGCTGACATTCTAGAGGAGCGCATAAATATTTCCAAGATTATGCAAATAAAGTCTACTAAACACTGCTTTAACTAACCGCTTCCAACGTACAATATTGATATAGTACATCGGTAAGAAGAAACAACGGCAAGTTCAACTATAAACTAGGGAACGTACGTATAGGTACATACATACAAACATTACGGAACGTACGCGGACTAATGAATAAACTTTACAAGAAGTCCAATTACGAGAAATAACTATAACGTATTTTATTTGCGCTCGTTTATCAAAGCGGTCAGTTCGTCATATATGGTCATTCGTATATAAATGCAACTATATTTCAATGAATGAAAAATATTACGTTTGCATTATCTCTATACCTATGTACATATTTTATGGAGGTTGTTTCCTTTTAAAGGGAAGAAACGCGTTTTCGTAACTAATACCTACGATATAATTGCAGTTTTCGCATTTTCTTGCTCGATTTTTCCAAATTTATTACGGTAACATCGTCAATCGATTATTTTATAAACAACGTTATATTTTTAAATTTCGATAACGATAAGTTACATCATACCGCCTTTACTTTGTTTTCCCGCGAATATCATTTTGTTTCGTTACGAAATTAATGATTTCGGTTCGAACGAAGGACGTATTTTTTTTTATATTTCTCTTTATACTTTGACCTAGTCTCTTATTTTTATCGTATTGTTAACTTCGTAGTACAATTTTATAATAATTTTCTTAAAACGTGCTTTTTGTTTCGCTTGTAATTAGTGACATCGTTAAATTTTGTTCATTCGCACGACTGTTGTTAATTTCTACGATTCACCTTAATTTAACCTTATCGAATTTAAATTTATAAAACAAAATTAATTTCCCAATAATTTTGTTGATATTAATTGCCGGAGACGATAATTCTAAAAATGTTATACTACTTATATTTAGATTACCTAGATACGTTAGGTAATTGTTTTTCAATTTTATTTTTAAATTTAACGCTCGTGAATGATAAGTTATTATTTAATATTTAAATTTTCTTATCGTCATGCTCATAATAATAAAATAATTCCAGTTTATTTGTATTTATCAATACTCCTCGTATTTACATTTTAGATTGAGCAATAAAATAAAACCTATTATTTGAAATTTTATTTTAATCGAAAAATAAAAATGTCGATTCGTAGAAAAAAAATATTAAAATTTTTAAACGACGCTCCACGTATGTATTTATTGCAAAAATTAAGAATAGTAGGTAGATCGTGTTAAATAGAACGAGATTTGCCTAAATTAAATTTTTTAAGTGCTACTTTTTCTAATGGAAATGCCGAGATTAATTTTGTAACGAGGGATCGAACTGCTGATGTTTAAAATCAAATTCGGGGCGAACGAAGAAGTTTTTTTTGAATTGCATTCGACGATATTTGTCGCTGCCGTCCAAGACTTGGCATGAACGAAAATTAGATCGATTCGATGATGCCGAGAATCAAAAAAGAGGACAAAAAATACAAATTAGCGACCGGCCAAAAATCCCCAAAACAAAATAAGGACAAAAACATTTGGTCGAGGCGGAATTATTTTGAAGGTACCTATGAAGCAGTTTAAGGACAACGGCACGCTGTTTTGTTAGTTCGTTTTGTTTTTTAATTAAAATCGGTCGTTTAAAATTTTTAATTTGTTTTTCTGTTCAAATGTTTCAACGTTTTCGTTTTCGTCTTGTTCGTTGTTATAATTTATTTTTTTATTATGGCGTCTACATAAATAAATGCTTTTGCTCAATACCTCTGCATTATCATACATAAATCATTTTGTATTCTTCCTCGGTATCTCGTTTTCATTAAATTGCCAACGTATCTCGTTAATCAATTGTTTTTGAATAATTTTTCTTGTAGACTTTTAAAACTAGAACCGCCTAATTTATTTAAAAGTTGACATTTCTTTTAGTGTTGTGGATAAATTATTAAAATTCTGTCCTAGTATTTTATTTAATTACATATTTAGAGAATCCTTTCTATATTTAAATTGATATTGAGCACCTATTTGATAAAGTGATTCTGAACACGTTGCTATATAGTTAGCTTTTGCATAGATAAAGGAAACGGCGAAGTAGAATTTAAATATACTTTACAAAAATAATACTTAGGGTAGGTACGTAATATATTTTTGTCTATCTATTATGAAGATATATTTTTTAAATTGAAATGTTTATTGATTTTCATTGAAATATTTTATCTAGGTACCTACTTATTATAGAAATAATAAGTTCTGGGCCCTGAGTTTGAAAGCTTACATCTCAAAAAGAACCTAACGTATTTCACTCAAACCAACTGCACGCTAAAGATACTTTATACCAACATAAGTATATTTAATTTTACATTTTTCAGAAAGTCTAAGCTACTACAGCAATATATGTTAAAAAAAAAGTGATTTCTACTTGTATTTTAAAAACGTCTCGATTCATAACTCGAATTATTCAAAAACTAATAAACAGAAAGCAACGATATTTATGTGAATCAAAGTCGGAACTTTATATGATAGTTTAATGCAATTATCGTAAAATTTTATTAATTAATAAAAAAATTATAAGAAAAAGTCTTCTGCCACTCCAATTCGCTCATTTGAAGAGATAGTTAAAAAATTCTCGCGTATGCATAGGTGGACAAAGAAGGTAAATTACCAAGTAAAATAGTTTAAAGCGTAGTCTGCGTTGATTGTTTCGTGCTTATAAGGTCTGTGCAATAGCATAAAACAGCTGACCTGACAACTTTAATGGAAATAACAGATGTCGCTCGCGTCGGGTACTAATGGTAACTGTAATGATTATTTGCAACTAGAATTTTCATTTAAAGTGTGGAATTCACAGTAAATACTATGAAGCTAAAACATTGTTGTGTACCTAATTGCACACAAATAAATAGAAATAAAATTAAAATGCACCAATTTCCTTCTGATATTACGTATAAAAAATTGTGATGTAAAAAAATATTTAATGTAATAGGTAAATAATTGCTATTTCAATCATTCATTCTTACTTAACTCCTTATTACTACTTAATTATACATTTACAGAACACAATATTGAACCCAATTTGTATGTTTGCGAAAAACATTTCGAAAAGAGTTGTTACTATCCCAATAAATTAAATCAAAGGTATAAATTAAAAGCAAATGCCATTGCAACTTTATATTGTCGTACAACTACCCTAGACTCTACCACCCCTGATGTAGATCCTGAACGTCCAACAACAAAATAATAAATCCAATAAAAAGTCCAACAATATCAATCCTAAACAGTCATGTACTACTATGGATGTTAATTGTATATCCACCCAAGATCCTGTCACTCCTGTCGATCCTATGAATAAGAATACTGAATGCCCTTTGCCTTTTCGCTTTGAGCTAACTTCATCAAGTAGTGATACAAAAATGCCATTTTGCAATACCGAAAATTCATTACCACCCATGTGCTCAACGATCCTAGTCGATTCTAATTGCAGTGAGAAAGTTGATGAAATGAGATGGATTACAAAGTTTACGTTTACAATTGAAAAAGGCAAATCAAAAATATAATTTTTTTAAAAATTCTTTAAGTTCCCATTTTTCTTGTTACAATCATAAAAATTTAATCACAGACATCATTTTAACAAAGCTAATTAAACCATTATTTTCCAGTTACTGTAACACGCAAAATGATAAAGTAATTAATCAAAATGTATATTCAAAACCACAAACTAGAAAAATTTTAAAATTATAGTCTTTATAGATCAGTATCTACCATTTTATTAAATATTTCGAAATAATTTCTTGTTTACTTTACGAAAAATACATTAATTGCAGTTTTAATAGATGTAAAACGAAAACACAATTTTATTTTTCAATTTTAAAAATTACACCAAATAGTCAAGTTCTAAACCATACATAATAGATTTCATTAGTACCCGACGCAAGCGCCTTTAATTGTAAGTTAAAATCTATTGCACAGACCTTATAAGCACGAAAACAATCAACGCAGACGACGGTTTAAAGGCTCTAAAAATTATAACATATTGCTAAACAAAGTCTGACGCTAACGTAATCGAGTCGCGTAGGAGTGCAGAGAGTGCTTTATCGAAGGATGGATCAGCGGGTGCATTTGCCCCCCCACATACGTTAGGCGAAATTTGTTAGTTTAGAAGTTATTTAGGTTTTATGTATTTTTAATTAAACTTCGGTTTTGTCTACTGCAAGTGCTAATAACATTCACAACAATTTATCTCACTTTTCAAATAGTGTTGTTGATTAAAATTAAAGTGTGAGATTTTCGTCTTTTTCACTTTGCACAGAATTTTCGATGCGAAGTGATAGGAAGGGTTAGCCCATTGAAATTTATAACGTCGATTGCTGGTAAAGTAGAGAAACGTGAAAAATGATGGATTGTTGTTCGATGACGGGATCACTATAATGATAATCGTTAATAATACTTTCAGGTGCAGTTTCGGTTTCCTTTCCTAAAAATGTCCGTTTATACGCATATATATATATATATATATATATATATACGATATACGCTTATCGCCCATCGTGCTGTTTTTTTTATGCAGTTATATTTTTCTAATAATTGTATTAATATCTATCTATATCGCAAAGAAATATTTCGAGTAAAAATAACAAAATTTGCATATATACCTATAGGTGTTGGCATTTAAAAGTATTTTTAGAAAATGCCCGTTCGCCCCACTCTTACCATAACTTTCAAACTAAAAGTCTACACTTAACAGTAAGCAACATTTTAATATCTATAAATTTTGAAGTGATTCGTGTAAACGTTAACAAATTATTAACTTCAAAGCCCCGTCGTGCTTAAACGATAAAATTCACACCTATCGCGCCACCATTGCCGAGACTTGTGTTCGATACAAAAACGTTATAGATAAATAAACCTTTCTGTGTAGGGAACAAATTAATTTGAATAATTTTCGAATCGTGCAGATACCGTAATAATTAGCGAGCATTCTCCTAGTATACGAACATCTTAAACCACATAATTTGTACCTATCCGTCGATCTATTTTTCAACCGGTTAATATGCATTAGATATATTAATATTTGAAATGTCGGTATAAAGGAGTAAATTTTTACATTAACGGAACCGAGCCGGTATAATAAATTGACGAGTCAAATTTCGAATTTAACGGCATTAATTTCGTATACAAACCACCTTTCAAAGTCAATTAAACGTCAGTTTTATTTTTTCTATTTTAACGAATAAGTATAGTAGCCATTCGTTTACGGGGGGTTACGGGAGATAAATTTGTTTGATCGGTAACTAGACTTGCTTATTAATGTCTATATTGTACGAGGTTTTAATTTTATTTCGGTCGGCTTTTTATAATGCGACGTGAGAGAATGCTGCTGGGATTTTTTTTTGATGGCGCATTCAAACGGATATACGTATGTATAAGCCGGCGCTTTTAAGTTTGAATTTGGAAGCCGTAAATCATAAACACGTGCTATGTTTCAGTTTAATGTCGTTATTTCACATCTACATCTTATCTTCATCTTATCTTTGGCGTATAATAGGTATAGGTAATTAATTTCTAAAGCAAATACCTACCTAAGCGAAACAGAGCTTTTAACCGGATTGATTTTGGAATTGGACAAAACCGCCGAGTTACCCATAAAGTAATACGTAGTCGTCTAATCGCCTAATCAATAGCACATCTCGTCTGCAGTCTGATATATAATAGATGAGCCCTTTGTCTGATGTCTATCGTGCACATATTACATACATGTCCCATTGAACTCGAACTTCTCTCCCCAGCGGACGGAGTTAATAAAAGCTCTGGACGCTTACATAATGACTGTCACAATACGTGTCATCAGCGCGCTTGTTCTGCAAGGAAGTCATTTTGCTCGGACACGACAACTTGACCCGGAATATATGTATGGATTTTACTATTATATTCCATTTACAATACGAAGGACTCCATTAACATTGTCACAAAGACGAACGTCGAGGTACGTTGTTATGAAATTCATGAGGCAAATATTTACTTTAACAAAATAATGTGAGGAAAGTTCTATTAAGCGACGTCGTAATTTAGTACGTTTTCGCTGACGAATATTTTCTTCGGTTTAACTTGAAACGAATAAGTAATTACGGTCGAAATTTTAAAACGGGTTTAAAATTGTAAAGTATCGATACGTTCGCGATATTTCCGTTATAAACGCAAAATATTAAATCATTCATTTACCTATTGTTAATAAGTCGCATCACTTTCGGGCAATAACTGCCAAGATACTGTCAACAATAATTGTTATATTGCCAGCCAGACGAAAGTAAAACAAAACGCGACAAAACTACGGACGCATCTGGAAAGAAGAAAAGGCCGCCGCGTTAGAATAAAACAGTTGCCAAATAGTCGTTTGCTATATTAATGATGCTCGTAACAAAGTCAGCCCCAAGACCCGTAACTGCTTTAACATTATTATTCGGGTTATTAATATTTCTTCTTCGCGCCGTAAAGATGGCAAACTAATATATAAAAGGTGATATTTTAAAAAGAAAAACGTCTACAAAACCGACGCGGAAACCAAACAGAAGCAGAAATAATATAATGAAGTAAAGAAAATATTTATTTGAGAAATTAGATTTGTTTCCCCGCTGTGTCGAGTCCTAAAATTGCTCCGAGTCTTTCAATCAATACAGAAACAGGCGACTACCATTTCTATAGTGCATATTTTCTTAAAAAGTATCATTAAAGTCCGTTATATAAATGCTTTATCGTCCTTTATAAAACAAATTCGCATTTCTTCTTTTGATAGAAGTTTCTGCATTATTCATAGAGAATAAAAATGCTTTTAAAAATTCACAATACGCGAAGTTGCAAAGCGTCTCCTCTCCTTGTACGTTTTTATAATTACGTATTAAGGCTAAGGGAAGCTGTACCTACTTTTAATTAATTCCTGTTTGAATCAAAAACACCCCAGCCTACTTATTCTACATTACCACCTACCTTCTTCCTCGCTTTTTGCTCCCGACAAAATTTTTTTCTGAACGACGAAAAGCAACTACAAATTTGAGTTCGTTTATATGTACAGAAATTAATATTGGCCGCCGCAATTTTGGTCAATGTGGCGTGGGAAGTAAGTGGGGGGAGGGAGGGGGTTATATATATTTTTTTATACATCGGCGACCGAAAAATTCCAATTTTCGTTGTGCAATAATTTAATTTTTGGAACACTTCAGATATAGATATTTCAGGGCGAGGAAATGTGCGCCTTTTATTTACTAATGTTTTATTAAAAGCGATTTTTGCCAGTTATTTCGAGTTCTCGTCCAAGTCTGGATAATTTCAACGTAAACAAATATCAATCCTTTTCTTGTGCATCTGTCACGTCGACTATAATTACCTTTGTTGGCTGCTGTTTTAAATAACGTCTTGTAGTTTGTTTGACCAACTTAATCGCTTGGATTTTTTTTTAACGAGAGGTTCTCCCGTGCCAGGTTATATAGGTTTTTTTTAATAATCGAGTTTAACAACGTATTGTACGATTTGGGATGCCCCGTTACGTAGGTATATATATATATATGTAAAAGACGCCAGTTTTCTTTTAATATATACTGAAAGTTCCAAAACGATCCAAATTTTTCAGAAGAGCCTTGAAGTAATGACTTACCTAATACGATAAAAATGACTGTACGAAAAGGACTTTCAACAATACAACTAGTACCTACATAGAATAGTAGTTAAATCAAATATCGAGAAGCCTGGAAAAACAAAAAATATTGCACAGCTGTGTTCCTTATTGTTAGACGTTGCCCAGGTGTTCGATAAAGCGTTGCGTCACAAATTAAAAAGGCTGCTTCCAAGTTATTATTATACCTTCTTCTTAAATCTCACTTTTCTGACAAGTATTTCACAGTCAAGCGTAACAACGAACTTTCCAACTATTATCTCATAAAATCTGCTGCTCCCCCCCCCCCCACAAGGTAACATTTTTGGTCTCCTTCTTTATCTTAATTTTTACTACCTACTGGCCCACCAAAAGATGGAGACACTCTTACTGCCACTTTTGCCGAGGCAGCCCCAGGGCGATTCTTTTTAGCGAGGGAGTCCTTTCGCAACCTATTATTTCAACAACATTTTTCTTCTCAAAGTGTTGTGTTTTCTAATCTTTTTCTATTAGTGCTTTTAAAGACCTATCTGTATACTATACTAATATATATACCGTACATATAGTAATTTCGTAACAGATACTTAACATTTTGACGACGCCAAGGCACTCGAGTAATTATTTGTTTATTTAAAAGACTACGGAAATTTCCGTATATAGCTGGAATCGTTGGTCCTAAAGCGTATAAGCTGCAACGGTCGTTGATATGGATACGTCAAGAAAGATCAACTTACGCAGCTAAAAACACGATTTTCTGCTTACAAGACTTGTACCATATTTATATGTCGCGCACTGTACATACTTTTGTAAAACGAAAAGTATTAAAAAGTGCCTACTTATCTTTCAGACTTTTGTTCGATTATTGAATACAAGCCCGGAAGTTTGCACATATTAAAATGACTGCTTATGTATAGGTATGTAACTCGGATTGATAAAAATGCAATTAAAAAAATTCGAAACTATTCGATATTTTTCCCGATTTACAGGAAGCATTTACCGAGTCTCGTACTCGGTCGTAACGCGACTGTCGGGATCGTCACATTTTGCTCGTTATAAGCGATGCTCGTTATAACCACTAATAAAAACCTGCGTGCGGGTGAATACAATTTCAAATGTAAGCACGTGAAATGTTCGTAATATTCGGGATCTCGTTTAAACCCGTGCTCGTTATAATCGGGTTTCACTGTAGGCGGTACGACACAAATACAAATTTTAATTATTTCGATTCCAAAAAGTATCCGTCGAAATATTAAATTTGTAAACGGTCTTTGATTTTTTTCGCTTCGCCGACTCGCCTGCACCCAAATTACCACACCGCGCGCCGCTTTTAAATTAAATCCTCGAAAACATTTACGTATTCGAGTGTCTTAAAAAAATATTTTACTCGGACTCCCGACAACGAAAATAATCATTTTCGCTATCAATTCGACAATAAATCCATCAGAAATTCCGGGCTCGGCCGAGATCTGCTTTTCTTCTGCGAAAGGCCGTTACATCAAAAATTAAATTAGTGATACACTTAAATAACATTTCACGTTTCCTTATTCTTAATAGATACCCATTTGAAATAGACCTTTGTTAAACATTGGAAAAATTCCAAATTTCAAATATAATAAATTGCCAAAGCGAAAGGAACGGTAACAGATGTTAAATATCAAGCAAATTTTACGTCTGTTATTGTTTTTCGAATCTTAACTTCGCCATTGTTCCAGATTGCAAATTTATGGCTTTTTGATGTATAGACAAGCTGATAATCGTTCATATTTTTGGCTCGTTTCGGAGCCTATACGTCATCAGCGTCACGCCGCGCTGTCACCGTAAATAATGACGATTAGAAATCTATAAAATGCAAAATACTAAAATGCTTATAATAAGAAAATTTAGAAAAAACTTGTAATTAATTGCAGTTCGATAATATATTTCCCAAACGTGTTTTTTTCGCGGGATTCTCATATAGTAGATAATTATATTATGAAATATTTTCAATTATATAGTTCATTAACGAACGGTCACGTGAAAAAGTTGCTCGGCATAATAAAAAGAAGATGGAACCTATACTGTTAGAAGATAACTAACGTGTCGTCGATAATTCTAGTTTATGTTTTTTTATAGATAGATACATAACGAGATTACTTTTAATACGCGACAGTCCTTATTATAGTTGAAGACGGGAGTTCAACGGTACCGAAGCGGCGACAACTCGCTTAATAATTATATTTGTAATAATTAATTCAGTCGTCTTCCGTATTTCTCGACCTTTGCGCAATCTTTATATCCAGATCGCATATAAAAAAACCAACAATGATATAATGTTATCGAAAGTCGTAATTTATAGCGATAATTAAATTTACAATTCGCGATTCGCACAGCCAAAACACTTATATTAGAAATATACGATACGAGCGCATTATTATATTCGACGTGACCCGGGCACGGAGAGGTCCTACAGAAATTTAGGTCAATTATTATTTTATTTGACCTGTTCACTTTTGTCGTTTTTCAATAGTTTTAATCGGCTCTTAATTGTCAGTCAGAATTATATAGCGTTCAGGCGATAATTATTATTTAGACGATCAAATGAGTTTGGTCACTTGCAATATTCTAACGTAATTCGAATTACTTGGGGATGCGGAAATTGATAAACTACCACTTCGGATGTGATTTAACGTCGTAGAGAAGAGGTAATGAACGTCGTCCCAACGAAGGTTTTCATATATCTAACAAGTCGATCGTCTCCTAATATTCCGCTTTTAATCGATATATTTGTTACAGAAACATGTCTTCAAAGAGAAAATCTCCGCCGACTAAACTTCAAGAAGGCGGATCCGGCGTTGAAGAAGCAGCTCCTTTACCACCGTCCGTAATCGGCGGCGGAAGCGACGGCGGCGGTCTCACGGACTTGGACGAAACCAGCAGCAATAACCAAAGCGATTTCGGCGAAGAAGATCCTTCAACTATGGTCAGTAATTCGACGGCATTTTATAAGTTATCGGAATCATCCTCGGCGTCGGCTTCTGGAAGCGAGGTCGACGACGGCATAGAAGAAGACAGAACTCCCCCCAACAAAAAGCAAAGAATAGTTTATTCGGACGCCCCTAACAGTAATTTACTAGTTCCCGGTGTCGTTTCCGCTATGGCCCTTAACAATGACCAATTCAGACAAGACGCGGAAGGCCGACGAAGGAATTCTTCCGAATGCAGTTCGCCATCTTCCGATATCAAAACCAGCATTCATTATAATAATAATAACAGTAGTTTACATAATAACAATAGTTCCTCGCATACCGTAAAACGTTCTATGGACGATGTAGTGAAAAGATTAACGTCGAAGATGAACAGCAACACGATTAAGGAAGAACATAAGAGACCGACGCCGTCGACGACGCCGAACTCCATCCACAATTCGTAAGTGCCTTGTATCATTTTTTAACGCAAAATATTTAGTTATTATTGCATTTTATTATTTGATATCTTCGGTTTCGCCTTGACCTAGCGGCCCTCTCTAGTTTATAGATAAATATGGAGCCGATTAACCCAATTCTTTCGGTTTTTTTTTTAAATCGAGTCTCGGCACGCGCAGATTATTTTTTTTCGCATTAACGAGTAAAATCATTCATTAATGTTGCGTTCTCGATGCCGATCTTTAATGTATTGTGTAAAGCAATATCTCCGGGCATTTTTTCCGATAACGTTCTGCTTATCGCACAGTTGTAACTCGACGATAAAAATAACCTCCCATTCTTAAAGAGCCCCGGGTCACCTAAGAACAAAGTCTCGAAAACAATAATAACTTTTGTCCGCCATAAAATAATGGGGCCATTTTTCATCCGCTTTAGATAAAGCGCGTTACAAAAAATTGTTTTTCATCTAAATAGTTTAAAATTTATATACGTTGAAGTACTTCGGAACTGATATAGTTAGATTTATGCAGCTTGTTAGAGAGCAGCGGTTTCGTGTTTCTACTATAGAATGCAGTGTACGGTCGGCAGGGAGGGTTGGTTACACGTTATGTAAGACATAAGGTACGGCCTTCGCCAGGTCGAGCTTTTGCATAATACAACAGCAAGACGCGGAGATTCTTCTACGATCATTTCGTCTTACGAAAAACCAATTTTTAGATATTTGCGGATAAGTATAAATTGCATTCGACGTCTAAAACAAATTAAATAGCAATACTCATATAAATTCTGATTGCAACGGATGCTGCATTTTTCTTATCGCCACCTATAAATATTATAATTCTATATATATAGGTATACTTATATTTATGGATAAACTGGAAAATAAATTAAAGTTGGAACTAGTTTCGATCTGAAAAAAACTACAAACGGGCGACATCAGGATAAGTTTAATTTTTGCAATAGGTATTATGCATAAATTTGCGTGGTCGTATTGCTGAAAGATCGATTCACCGATAGAGACTATTTACATTCGTTTATTTTATTCAATACGTATATACAGGGTGTTTCGTCGAGGATGGACCAGCCGGCGCGGGTTGATAAAAGACTTAGGCGGTTAAAGGACGCATCGGTTTAACCCCCACATACGTCAGACGAAATTTGTTAATTTAGAAGTTGCTTGGGTTTTATACATTTTTGCTAAACTCCGGTTTTGCGCACAAATTTCGTCAACCGGACCAAAATTAATATACGACACTATCTAGTTTAGTTAAGTGCTAATTACGTTCACAACCACTTATTTCACCTTTCGAATAACGTTTTCGAATAAAATTAAAAAGGGGAATTTTTGCCTTTTACGCTTTACGCACAATTTTCGATGTGAAGTGATAGGGTCGGCTCAATTAAATTTATGACGTCGATCGCTAGTGAATTAGAGAAGATTTTAAGACGAATACGTACTAATTTTTTTTCTATCTTTTTATTTTTCGCTAGAATGTTGTAAAGTTAAAAATAATTTTTGCTTTAGCCCTACTGAGCGGGGTAAAATATTTTTTTCCGAGTTCTGGTTCTCTCGGTAACTGTCGATTATTGTATTTTGTGTTATCTGCATGTTAGTTCAGGTGGTTTTAGTGGTTGTGGTGTGTCTTTATTTTCAATTTTGAGGAAGGGTATGAAAAAAATATAATATATTAAGTAGTTCAAACATCGAATCGGTAAAGGTCGTCTTTTCCCCTAACATTTTCACCGTAAACGAACACAAGCGGAACTTACAATTTTATCCCGATTTTGTCCTAAATTGTGGACAATTTTTCTTTTACTGGAGCAAACTGGCCTTTGATAATTCTAGAGTGCTAAGAAGGTCGATTTATCATCGAGGGGTGAAAATTTTAAATAGTTAGGTACCCGCGAACTGT
Organism: Rhagophthalmus giganteus; assembly: GCA_036326145.1. Taxonomy (NCBI): domain Eukaryota; kingdom Metazoa; phylum Arthropoda; class Insecta; order Coleoptera; family Rhagophthalmidae; genus Rhagophthalmus; species Rhagophthalmus giganteus. The sequence goes on from JARFJA010000036.1 coordinate 2,757,668, forward strand.
TTAAATGAATTTTAGGAATATCGTGTTGACATTTCTTACCTATGAACTTGCGCCTATATCTTTCATCGTGTTTTTTCTCTGATGAATAAAATTTTAACAAGAAGGAATAATTTAATTAATCGGCTACGTTCAAAACGATTATCGGCGAATATGTAGTGCATTTTAGATATCTACGCATTGAAAAAGTAACCAAAAGTAGAAACGTGGGGGATTGTTAACTAGTAAACGGAAATTATAATTTAAAATTAATGACATTTAGGTATAGGTAGTTAGGTTATAGGTTTGTTAGTTCTGTTTAATTGAATATTCATGCAGTTACTTATTTGCAGTCCATTTACTTACGAACTTTTATAGGTAACTAATTTACGTACGATAGTTTATATTTTCTTATAATTTTATTAAACACTCTTTATCTTCTTTCTGCGATTACGCCCCCTGTTAATACTAATTATTTGTGCAGGTACCTATTTTACCTTTTTAAATTGAAAATAATTGCGTTGGGTCGGTAAAAAAGTTTATAAAATAAAAAAGTTGTTTTTTTTTTTAAAGAACGATTGCACTATTAATATCTTTATCGGGGATTTGGCTAGAATGAACTTCAAAAGAACAAGTATTTTGAAAAAAGATTTAAAGTTAAAATTATTTTAAACGCTAACTGGCGCGCATCTAAAACGTCTGTCGCGTATGATTTACATACTAAGTGTTGTATTAAATATCCCGATAATTATTGTTACTACAACTCGTAATTTAAATGAATATACAATAGAAAATTCCAAATGCGTATGAACACGTGCGTATAAGTTAAAGCGATAAGAGCGTCTTGCGTAAGGCGTTCGTATTTAGAGGCCGCATGTTTTGATTATCACGGACGTGATAACATAGACTTTCTAAAATTTAAACAGCATTTCGGTATTTATGTAACGACGGTGATGCGTTGTAATAAAAATTTACCTAACTAAAAATTCCGTTATGTTTAATCGCGCGTTTTCTTCTGCAGTGTTCGTGTCGAAGTGCGCGTAAATGTCGTTTTAGGCTTTGTGTAGCCATAGACGTATCTAGGACGTCACGGAAATATTTTTTGGAAATGGGAATCCATCGTGTCCGTACCGTTTTATTCGTCGGAAAGATCAGAATTTTGTTAATTTAATTAAATGTAAGGGCGTTCGCATTGCATGTAAACATCACATTCGGATCACTAGGAATTTTTACATATTATTTCGATTTAAAATTATAAAGTTTTAAAACAATTTTAAAATATAAATTATTTACGGTCGTACCTATTCAAATTTTTGTGGCGCGGCGGCGTCTCGACGAATATGTATTACTGATCCGACACTGTTTATAAGAATCCAAAAAACTAGAAACAAATTAATATATTAAGTGGGTAATAGATAATAATTAAATAAATGATCAGAATAACAAAATTTTATGGACTTTATAACGAATCATTAACGTAGTACCTATATGGACCCTGTAAAGTGTAAAGAAAAGTCGACCTTGAATTTTAAAGTGCCCTAGGGTCAATTAATTAATTCTTTTACTGGCAGTTTATCTATAGTATATGACTCCGAAAATCAAGACTGTTTTTTCGCATGTGGAACGACCATCAGCTGAATTTTTGTTTGATTTAAATTCTTCACTGTTTATGTATCGTGCGTTTTCATTATAATTCACGAGCTTTGCGAGAAAAATCTAGCTTTTCATAATTAGTTTCCTGTAAAGTAATTTGCCTGTCGCATCGGCGTCGTAGTCGGTTGTTTTTTGAAAGTCATGGGAAAAGTTTGCTAAAACTTCTGGGTTCTCGCTTTATGAAAGTCGGAGAATTTAATGAATTTTCTTAAAAAAATCGGGAAATTTTGGCACTTGCCAAGGAAATTTACAAAATTTCGAACGTACATTTTTAATATGCCTCTAAATAATGTCCCAGAAAGGTGTCCACAATAAGAGTTTCACTGTACGTATATAAAGTAAAAGTATAATGCGTCAAAGTATAATAATTTCCAATAACCTGATAAAATACCCAAGAATTTTCTAAAATTACTCACATACCTGTACTGCGTGCTTCTTAAAAAATTCTATTAATTTATTAAAATCTTGGAGTAAAATTAACCATACAATTTACAATTAAATACATACCTTAAACACTATTCAGCTTAAATTTTCAGGAAAAATGGAAGGCACCATATACAACTTCGGTTCACATTCGAATAATTGTATAAAAACAAAACTTATTGACGGTAAACTATTAACGGTGCGTTCAATCAATTTTCGAGATCTACGTATAAATGTTGTAACACCATCTTGTCGAAAACACAACGTTATATATGCCTTTCATTTAATCAAGTTTTGTAAATAGAGGTTTCTTTTTAAAGCCATTCATTCTGTCATTATTTCTATACGTATTTTTGTATGCTTTGAACAATTTAAAACGAAAAAAACGTATTTGCGAAATTTCTCTTTGATTCATTACAGGCACTTAACAATAAATAAGAAATTATTTTTGATGTAGTGCCTACATATATCGTGGTGATTTTTCATATGTTCGCTTAAGCAAGTGTTCTATTATGTTGCAAATATGTTTCATTCGAATGAATTATAGGGAAAAACATTGGAACGCCTACTCATACTTTTGTATCATTAGACATAATGTTGTAAGAATTTCATTTAAGTAAATACATTTTTTAGATAGCCGACGATATATATACACACAACATAATTTTAATGTCGACTTAATTGCTTGTACCTACTTTCGTAGGAAATATTTTAGCCACATAAGACTGGCATCGAAATATCTACCCAAATATGTACGAAAATACGATAATTTGCCAAAAATTTGGATGGCATCCAATCCAAACAAAATCGGAGATCGTATTAGTCAAAAAATCCCATTAATTTTCTTGATAGTCCAATTTTGTGCTTTGATGAGCTTATAATTACTCAGATTTATTTCATTTGGAGCCAAAAATGTAATTACGATTTCATAAATCTGTTGCGCTATAAATTTTGAAAAAATAACTCGTAAAACCGGCACAACGTTCAGTTTGTAGGTGAAGTCTGCGTGCCGCGCCGCGTATAATATACATAGATAGTAGTCATTCAAATGCGTATGCGATTACTCCTACATAGCCACCTAAAAGTAAAATAAATTCTTATTCAGAAACGAAGCTGACGCCATAAAACGTCGCGGATTCATTAAATTCCGTTAATAAAATCGAAAGATCTATGTATGTATATAATGGTCGTGTAACGCGGTAGATTTGCACAATTAAAAATGAGGATTTTTCGACAATTAGCATACTTATAGATTTTTCTTAGGGTGTTTTACGGTCGGTTATTTTCGGTTATCGTTTTCGATCTCCAACTTTATCCTTTTAAGACTATGCAAAATCAAGTTTATAAGGTGAAAATAATTTTCCGGTAGTAAATTTCGAAAACCTGCGAAAAAACTAAACTAGGGATTAAGTTATAAACTTCGTTTATTTATGCTGCGCGATTGAAGTGTTGATATTAAAACGGAAATGGGGGCGCACCGAAAATTTAATATATTTCTTGTTACATATAAGAAACATGTACTTAGGTACTTACAAGTTTTTTTTTTTTATTAGTTAGAGATTTGTAGGAAAACGGTCGCGTGCTCCACGTAACGAGAACCCGCACACAATCCTATTAATATTTTTCGCATATATTACGGCATTAAATGCTGTTTTTTTAATAGTTATTTTGTTGTGACACGTTTATATCTGTGTGTATATTAGGTATTTTTTTGCAATTTTTTAAAAAATATTACATTTTAAATAATATTAATGTCGATTGGAACGTCGTTAAAATTATTTGCAAAGCCGTAAATTTAGAGCCCAAAGGATGTTGCATTTATTAAAATTAATAATTATATAAGATTCGTTTCTTCAACCGCTAAATATGGAATTAAAAATAAGTATGTTATTTATATCTTAATTTGAATTTTTTTGTATAGGCACTCTTTCAAAATTAAACGATATTTTATTAGGTAGGTAATTAATTTTTATTTCGACGAATAATTAAAATTATAGATACCTATACGTTGTTAGCGGCAGAGAAAAAAATTCGTCCACTTCTAGCGGACTGCCGTAAATCGCACGTCGTAAGTAGGTGCCGCGTTAATTGTTTTAATCTAAAATTTAAAAAATAATTCGACTCAAAACGCAAATATTCACGCTGGATATAATCCGTTTTGATGTTAAGTACATACCGTAAATAATCGAAACGGAACGTAGTAAAACAAATACGCGTGGAGATTAACATGAAAAGCAGTTTCGATAGTAGATGCAAGATAAGTTTAAGGGAGGTGAAAAATAATAGGAGATGATTAACCCAGAGATGCTCCAACGCGATTGTACAAAGGGACAAAGGCGACCGCTATCGCTTTAATCTTTTATTCAAAACGCGAACAATAAGTACGTTTTTTTTTTCTACATTTGTGTAACATCTTTATGTTTCGTATGTTTACTACATTGTAAAACAAACAGACCAGTTTCTTTGCTCAATGCTAAACGTAGATCGTAAGATAGCGTGCGGCTCTGTGTGAGAAGTTACGTTTTTTCCAGGGACGTGGAAAACGCGGTGGCGCTCCAGCAGGCCCTGTGCGGGGATAACATTTCGGAAAAGGAACGGACGCTTTCCGAAATAATCGCCCAGTTGCAAATGATGAGGGAGCAGCTTCTAACGCAGCAGCAGCACCATCATCATCTGCAACAGCAGCAACATCAACAGCAGCAACAACAATATCAACAGCAGCAGCAGCAGCAACAACAACAACAAGAGCAACAACATCCGAATAAGGTATTGTGAATTTTCATTTACTTTTAGTCGGGAAACGCCAAACGAAAACGACGCGTCCTATAAATAAGTATATATTGTATACGGTGTCACCGCTTTAACGACGGACGTATTAAAATTAACAGTGCCATTACACAAAACACAAAATTTACAATTAGCAGCACATCAAACGGGACCACTAAAAGCATAAGTAACACGGACGCACTTTTCGGCAGTAGTGTATAAAAGCCGTTTCCGGCACGCTGCGCCTCGCCGTGACCGATAACCGAATGGATTTAGTACATAGTTCTTTTACATTGTGACGAATTACGTACGTGTACGCGCGTTTCTTTTGCCAAAAATTCGAAATAAGTTTAGTGTTAGACGAACGTTTCTCTCAAGCTAAAATTAATTACGCGACGGGGGTTTTACGCGCGATTGTTGTTCCCGATCGTCGGCAAAAATCTATATTCGGTTCGAAAATGCTCGAGCACCTAATTTTCTAATAATAAATTCGAATCTCGGGGGGGCGGGGGGGTTGGTTTTTACATCAATATGTAGGTAATTATGTTTAATTCGCGCCTTTCGAGCATGACCTTTTCACATGGGTTATTTTCCGTGGATAGGACCGATTGTAAAAGTGGACCACGTGGACTTAAATTACTCGAACCCTTCCCATACCTAAGTAAAAAGCTTGCATTTTTAATTATTATTATTAACGTTTTCTTTTTCCCTTTTATACGTTGGATGTCTCGAAACGCAAAAGGTTTGTCGACGTTCTTCAAATTATACAAAGATAATTTAGGGCCATTTCGAGGCAAAACATTTACAAAGAAAGCTCGTCAAACTCAAATATTATACGTGGAGATTGTTTGTTAAAATTTCGGGAGCGTGTATATCGAAAATGTAATTTCTTAGGGGGCTGTTCGTAAAAATTTGTTACCGGGGTCTCCTCTTTCCAATCCGATCTTCATTAGTATTCAATCTCGTGTTTATAAAAGGAAGAGAGGCTCTCGTAATAAAACAACCAATGATTTTGATGAGCGCCGAAAGTTACAAAGAAAATCGGGGGTTTCGATTTCCCTAATGGCAAATGCAAATTTGGCTCCCGGTAAATCAAAACCGATACAAAGAAAAGCCAAACAACAAAGTCGACAAAAGGGCTCTCGACAATCGGTGTGCGTGTTGCATATTTTACAACGACTAGTGCTCGATCTGCATTCAGGTCACCTTGTTGACTTGCTCTTTTGAAGCCGCGGACTACGGAACGAACACAAAAGGGGATCTGAATAGACCTGCACTTCGGAAAGAACAACTCCCGGACAAGTTAAATTAAACATATACATACATTCGAGATACATAACACTAAGCAAAAAAAAAGAACGAATAATGAAACTGCTGCTCTCGACGTACACACAAAGCTTTACGAGCGAAGCATACAGAAACTCCCTGTAATTTTCGTAGAAAGGTTACTTACTGATTTTATTGAAGCAGGACTGTTATTATGTCCATCAGAAGTCCTTTTCAGACGTCCTTTCATCATTACGTTTGTCATATACATAAGGTGTTCCGATACGAAAGCACGCGAATCGGAGAAGTTCAAATTTATACAGATAAGATCGACTTAGATCGAATTAAACATTAAAACGAGTTTCAAAAATTAACAAGGCATTTAGTGAAAATTATGATTCTCGAATAAATACGAAAGTTCGCTTTTAAAATAAGGACATCCCGCTGATTCTCTACCAATAATAATCGTTACTTCTTCTTCTTCTATTTTAAACGACTGAATTATTAACAGTTCGCCGTTAAGCAATGTGTTAATTTTTAATTTCGTCGTTCCAATCAAGCTTAAAATTCCCATTAGTAGTTTGTGTTGCAGACGTTGAACCTCCACTAACGTCGAAAACATCAAATTCACTCTACGTTCGATATAAAAACCGAAATTCATCGATATAATTAAACGGAACGTTCCGTTGATTATCTAACCTATAAACAAATGGCACGACAAAATTCAAATTACATAATTTAGCCTCTTAAAAAAAAACACTTAATTTTCAATTTTGGAATTTAGTGCATCTAAAATTTTGTCGATACTATTTTTGTAGGAAAGGTATTTTAAAATCACTGTCATTGAGTTCTAGATTATCGCCGCTTAAAAATAGAACGAAAAGTAGGAATAGTTTTTCATGCACAAGTTATTAAAATGAAGCATCGTTTGTGGGCGTTATCCTACTTTGTGTAATTCTTTTTTTTTAAATTCTATGCAATCTAAAATCGTCACTTACGATACCGAAATAGAACCAGTTATAATATTTATAAAACTTTGTCTAATATTAGAAGGACTATAATTTAAGAAAAGTGGTGATAATAAAGTTATGAGTCGAGAATAAACAGTTTTCGTAAGACGTGTAGTGTATTTTTAAAAGTATTTTCGAAGATTAATTTTAAGAATTGTTCGGGAGTGTTGAAAAGTCTTAATCGGAATTTTCAGGCAGCGTGAGTACTAGAAATGCCATTTTATATACGTATTTAGAGGAAGTTATTGATGTTGCTCTCGCTTTATGAATTTACTGGCTCGGCGAAGTTTTTAATTTTCAAGTTTTTTCGAAATTCCATTAAAAGGTCGTCTCGTTATGCCCGCTCGCGCGGAGGAGCTCGTCTCCGAAACAATTAAAATTTCGCATGAGTTCGGGCGAAAAATGTTTTGTATACAAGCGACACGCTAACGCGGCTTTTACGTAACGCCCATTAAAAATTGCTTGTTTGTTTATTTACGCGGGCACCTTCCTATTTATAAATATATTTTGTGTGCATAATATTAGTAAATCTTTGAAAAACGGAAACGGCGAACATTTCGAAACGCGACAGCGTTTACTTTTTCGCGTCAACCATAAATGCCGGATTTCCTCCTCTATTTTTAACGGCACACGAGTTTCCAAAATGATTTAACGTGAAATTTTGAAAGGAACTCTTAAGAAAACGTTCGAGAAATCTCGCAGTTATAAAATTAACGGTTAAACGTTATGGACGTCAAAATGCAAAAATGCACATTGACGTAAAACGCCCCAATTTCACTTTTCTATTCTTTATCCATCGCAGACTCTCGAAAAACAAATTAATATACTAGAAAATTTTCTTTAAAAATTTTAAATCGAGATATATTCGCTATGTATTTTTTTTAAGCATGGTATTTTACTTGGGTATTTTTAGGTGTTGACGTTAAAGCCTTACCATTAACCGATTTATCGACTGTTAGGGAGTATGTAAATTAATAATGAACACTGACAGTAAGTTGTTTCGTAAAGGTGCGTTTGTTCTAAACGATTTCGAAAACATTAAACTTTTTATGCACTTTCACGAAGTATTCAAAACAAATTTAACGTGTTAATAATTTTTTTTTAATATGATGGTCAAGAAACGATTTTAAAATATAATGTACCGCCTATTTCTTGTATCTCTATTTTTCGATGAATTTCCAAATTACCTACCTACTTATTAGTGAAAATTTTAATGTTTCATTATGGAAATTAACGTGTAAAACTGATTGAATCAGTCGTTTTTTGGTATCATCGCGATATGGTTTTATACAACATTGTTTGCATAATAAAGTACGTCCGGGACACTTCGACAACTTTTTGGAAAAGTTATCATCCTAACTTTTTTCTTCATAGAAACAAGTGTAACTTCAAAAGAGAACAATACATGAATTGATTCATTGACACGGCTTTTCTTCTTCAATTTTAGTAATTTAGTATTACTCTAAAAAAGTATTATAAATATAATTAACCTACAACTGTAGATTCACACATTTAATCAATTGAGGTTTCGCAATAAACTTAAAAATTTAAAACATCTTAGTTGTTAAAATTTATGGTTTACGACCGCGAGGTTTGGAAGTGCGACATTTATTATGAGAACCTCATGAGTATAACTTCTGAATATTTTTGATCTCGTATATTATTCTTTATAATGCTCCTATTCTATGTAATTTGTTTAATAAAAAAATTAAGATTTTATAAAAATTTCGAGAACGAGATATAACGAAACATCTAACTACATTTGTTTATAAAATAACAAAAATAACTATTGTTTGTCGCAGATAGTTAGTGTCGTCGGTTAGGTACGCAGTTGGAAAGTTTTTCGAATTGTTTTCGAAGCACGAGCTTTTTTGATTATAAACCTTACAATTCGTATTTTTAAATTTTAATAGTTGAATTAAACGGCATTAAAAGTGCTAGTCGATTATTTTAACGTGACCATGAACGTAGCTTAACAATAATACACCAAACTACATAACATAGGTATATAGTAACGTGCACTTTTGTTTCCGGCTCGTCTTCATTTCCACCCCGTTTCTTCCGTTGAACGCTTTGTAATTTCGAAAATTGCCAATTTGACGATCGATTTACTTTGCAAATGTAAACGTCGAAAATTCATTTCGAGAGTTGAACGTCTTGTGTACTTTTACAAAAATGTGGAAAATTTCTATCGACATTATAACACTTTTAAGTTTTTTCGATTAAAATAGTACGTGCTTTAACGATTATTTTCGACGTAATCGGTCCATTGACTCGGCCACCATAAAAAAAAATTGTAGGTATTATTAATAATAAAATTTATAAACAAAATTTTTGCGGCCAATCGTGCATAAATATTAAACAAAGGCGGCGCGGAGTAATGGGCACTTACACACTTTTTATGGGTTATTGAAACAAGCGTTTTTGATTTATATTTAAAGGTAATCGCGGCATTGCCGTAAATTCTATTTATTGTTAGAGTGACGGGTGCGTCTTACGTAATTTTACGATTGTAATTACATTGGAAGTCGACGTCGAAACGTCGGAACAAAATTGAATTTGAAACGAAAGGCGTTTATAAATCGGCACCTTCGGGAATTTACTTGAAACAAACATAGTTTCTAGGTGTACGGGAGTGGGAGGCCACACAAATTGTATCATTTCCGTGGGCATTGTTTCAAGTTATTACCGTAACCGTGACGAAACCCACGCGCACCAGGGAGCGCTATTGGCTGGCACGCATTTCGCGGGCTTTTCATTGGTCATTTAATGACGGATGAGTTGCTTTTGTGGGCTCGCATCCGACAGGTGGGAAAATAATGGGTATGTCGGACAATGGCGAGACGAAAATATGTCTACCGAAGTAACTACGGCCCTGACCAAACATGGGCTGCTCGATTGTGTGTGAAAATAATCACGGTACTCTAATCGTTTTTTACGGACAAACGGAGCCAAAAGTGATATTTACTAAACCGACCGAAAGAATGGTTTGATGTTTGTCCTGAAATCCTGAAAAGCTTTTGTGGCGCTAAAGAAACACTACTCGGGCCGGCCTCTGTTTAATTCTGAATAGAAGTCGTACCATTAAATAGGAATTATTTATTACTTTATTAGGGATTCATAAAAGTTGATATTAATCACTGAGGAATTATCGTTACTTGACAATTACGGCTATAGATCCTGAAACAAAAATACCTTAACGAATCGTGCAGCGTTCAAAGAATATTTATTAGGTGCCCGTTTGATGGTTTCTCGGAGAGAGGTAATCGAAATTAATAAAATGAAAAATTGAAATACGTCTCGTTTGAATGCATTTGAAAATTTATTCTTTTAAATCTTCGATTGTTGGCTTCGTTCGGGGAGCCGTAGAGGTATAGGTAGAGTTTAATAGAAATCGATTTATGTAATTTAACGGTGTATTAAATTCGTTTTACAATTAGATTAAAAACCGTAACGAGAATATATTCGACGGCGTTTTAGCGGAAGAACGTGGCCCACAAAAAGTAAATTTTACAGGAGCGCACATTTTGTGTTGTCGCGTAAGCTATAAGCGGATACGTTTCGGCGGAAATACAAATCGATTTTTCTGGTGGAAAAAATCGAAATATTATTTTGGAATAAATGTAGATTACGTCCTCCTGCCAAAACGCCATCGATATATTTGGGGGAAGTCATTTACCTACCTAAATTATTCAGTTTTCGAATTTTTAATAAATTATTGGGATTTTTCCTTGTTAAAATGGTAAAATGAAAATCGAATTTGCATTGCCTACAATTTTTGATGACGCAAAGTGTCGCAATGAGGTTCCGAAAAATCGAATTAAGTTGCGCTTCCTTTTTTACAAGTTCATCACCAAAATTATTACAGTTATTTTCACTTTTCGAGTCGTCTCCTATTCTCTCTCTCTTTAACCGTTGTTCGACCATTTTTGATCTCGAACTTGATCGAATTTCGGTCTATGTCCTTCCAGCTTATTGTTAGTCCTGCCGACCTTTTCATAATATCGTCTGTCCATCTGAATAATGGCTTCCATCGGAACTATACCTGCTATACTTTCTTATTCTACCTGTTATTGGTTTGCTTCCTGGTGTGTCCACACAAAAATATCATCTTTTAAAATTTTCTCGCCTTTTTTTTAAATGGAAGCAGATAGGTGCGCCCACTAAACATTTCTAAGTATGTTTCCTTTGCATTTTCTTCTACAATAATTATAATAAGTACCCGCCTGTTTAAAATTAAAGGAAACATTTTATACTTTTTGAAATATTTCAGGATATAAGCGAGTAAAGGTAAAAAGAATTGCATTTCTGTCGTGGGTAATGTCCATTAATCACTTCAATAATCACCCGAAATTGTTGAATTGCGATCAAACGAAACGCGAACGTTTATTTCGAAAACGATATAAATTCGCGCCTCAAATCGAAGAAAACCGACAAATTTAACGTCGATATTAATTTTAAAAATTTCCGTCGGTTCTACGACCACGTAATTTCACGTCAACGATTAGCGCCGGTTTTATGAATATGGTCGTTTGTAATCTGTCCGCAGCGTGTGGCTAATGTTATGAAACACAGCCGAACTGTCCAGAAACAACAAAAGCCATTAAGCAAGCGAAAGACAAATTTATTGGCAAGTTTTTAATTCTTCCGGGGATCGTTACCATTTCAAAATAAACTACATACAGTGAAAATCGCGTGAGACGAAAACGCTTTTCGGCAGCTAAACACGAAAACTTACATAATGTAGGTTCAAATTTTGTGCGCGGTATTTTAATACATTTTTTTTGAGGTTCACAACAGAAAATGCATTCTTCATCGTCGGTTTCGATGAGAAGAATGACACGACCGACGACGTCAAATGAAGATCGAAGGTTCCTTTGCCTAATTATAAATTTTTTATCCTTAGCTCGCGAATTGTTTTAACTTTCTTATCGTGTTTTTTATCCAAACGTGTTGAATTATAATTAAGATTTAGTTTTCTTTTGGTAATTTCCTTTTTAATTTAATTTCTTGCTTTTCAGAAGTGCCCGTTACGATTCTGGGGTTTTCAGGTTGTTCTCCTGTGTTTGTCGTTATTATTCGTCGCCTTAGGACAATAGCTAAGCCGTTGCTTATTTTTTAAATTATGTAAAGTAGTTCTTCTTCTTCATTAATAAATATTTTTCTGTTGTCGAATTTGTAGAGTTCCTAAATGTGGATAACTTTACATCGTATACTTTGCAGGTTTCCCTTATTACTAAAATTGGAATTTTTGGCGGAGTCATAACCAACTTCAACGCAACTGAGATCAATCGGAGGCTCTTTTAACCCTTTCGTACCTCTGCGTGGCTTGGCTATTTCCATTGTGATTACAACTTTATATCGTAAACAACCCCGAGTTTACTGCTGATTACTACATTTCCTTGGCGATTTTCAGTATTATTTTTCCCCTTCGACTAGTGTTGCTCGTCAACTTAATCAGCCACTAATCCATACGACGCCCCATATGGAGGTGATTAAAGGGTTCGATTGATGGGCGTGGTCGATTTTTTTATATGAATACGTAAATAAATCGAAACTTATAAGCACATGTAGCACTTCTTCATAGTGTAATTGATGCATTCGACCACTTACTTAATATGGATAAAAATGAGAGTTAGGAAGGTAGGAACGTAACGTACGTACGTGAAACTCGTATCGAACTACATACATCGTAGGAATGCGTTCACGTGAAAGCGTCGTAGAATGAGAGCAAGGAAGTAAACACGCGTCCAATAAATAACCATTTTCATGTTAATTTTCCCGCGATATCGAATCATTGTATGGTAACATTTTGAATTCCTCGACTGATCTGAATATTTATTTAGTCGTCGAAAATGAAAATCGATACTTTAATTTCGCGATATCTAAGTATCTATAATTAAATATTCACGAAAGCTCCTCGGTTAATCGAACAATTACAATAAATATTCGTTTACGATGATAATAAACATCTTGCATGAATTTAATTTACAATTAGTTTTATCGCGACGGGATTGATAGAAAGTGCGCCGATTAAATCCGCGGTTGCGTCCGCGTAAAATCGCTTTTACGGCTTTCGAGAGATCGCAAAAAAAAAGAGAATTAAGTATACTACTTAAGAATCGTCTCTTTTATAATATAATGGACTAACTTTATTTTAAAAATGCCCGAACAAATCTAACTCGGCAACTTCGAGATTTCTAAATTATCTCCATGTAAGCTACCAACACTTAATGAAAGGAGATTGTAATCCTTTCAGTACTGGAAACTCCGGGACAATCAATTTGAATTTATTTTATACACAGAATGCACGCACGCATTTGCAAATACCAGCAACCATTAAAGAAGGAAAACACGGGTTATCATTAAATCGAGATCAACTCGGTTGGGTTTTTTATTTTCGTAATAAAACTTGCAACATTTTTTTCATTTCGAAATTATATGTTTATATGGATATATATGCTAATTTAAATTAATCGGAGCGGCTTATTTAATTCTTGTGTATGTTCGTTGACATCACTCAGTGGAAGGGTCTGTAAACATTTCCGTTAGCGACAGTCGGAATTTAAATTTCGTCGGCGATATATTTTTGTTCGCCGCCTCAAACCGCCGATTGATCGAAAGTTTCTGAAATTGATTAATTGTAATATTTAGGTTTTAATACAAAATTAAATCGGTTACTGCTCGAAATTTTAGAATATTTAAGGGCGTAGATCGGAAAATACGTTTCATATTTCCGGTCGTATAGGTAATAAACGCGCTTCGTACCTGACACCTAAACGCTTTAATTAGGGTTCTTACGGCCGACATATCGTTAACACCAATTGTACTACGTCCTGCAGGGCCAGTTTTTCAATAATCAATTAATTCTAACGTCGCGTGGGCATCGTCTGCGTCGATTTATCAGTTGTCACTTATATCAGGTCTGTGCAAACGTATAAAACTGTGTAAAACTGGTAACCTTAAAAAAATAACAGACGTCGCTCGCGCCCGGAACTAATGATAACTGTAACGTATATTTGCAACTGAGCTTTTCATTTAAAGTGTGGCATTGTTTTTATAATATGTTGATTAACTGTAAGGTTATAACAATTAAATATGGAAATAAAACGTTGTTTTGTACGCAAATAAATAATTCCCCTCCATTAATAGGATTATTAAATATTTTCAGTATAATTCTTTTCTTGTTTGCTTTACGAAAAATACATTAATTAATTGTATTTTTAACAGATGTAAGTCGAAAAATGCTACTTTATTTTTTTAATTTAAAAAAGTTTCAGCAAATAGTAAAGTTTTAAACCGTAAATAATAGATTTCTTCGTTAGTTCCTGACGCGAACGCCTCTAGTTGGGTAATTTTGAATCCATTGCACAGACGTGATAGAAGTGTCGACCGATACGAATCAACGCAGTCCACGAATTATAATCATCAACGACCAAAGAAATAGCAATTACCCGTCAAGATTTAGCGCGATAAGAAACGATGAGTGAAAGTTAGTTCCTGACGCGAACGCCTCTAGTTGGGTAATTTTGAATCCATTGCACAGACGTGATAGAAGTGTCGACCGATACGAATCAACGCAGTCCACGAATTATAATCATCAACGACCAAAGAAATAGCAATTACCCGTCAAGATTTAGCGCGATAAGAAACGATGAGTGAAAAATTGACCCTCGACGTTTAACGAAGAAATACCTACCTACAGATATAGGTATTTCTACATTCGAACGTTTTCTTATATGACGACCTCGGTTTGGAGCAAATAGTCACCGCAATAAACCCCTTGCACGATGTCCATCCGATACTTTAACTAAGTTTTACGAGTATCTATTAAACGGCATCGCTTTTAGTTTTATAGAAGTAAGGTTAAAGATAACCATAAATTAAATTTTTCATATCTTTACAAAGTAGTTGCTGCTAATGACGTTTAAAGTAATGGGTACGTCAAACGCGAAATAAAAGTTGAAAACTTCCACGTCCAATTATTTTATTTAACAAAGTGACGAGCGTGGAATAACTTCTAAAATAGAACTGAAAAAGATAAATAATCGCGACTATAAAAAACAAAACGTTGTTCTATAAAAAGCGTCAGATTCATCTTGTATGTTTAGATAATTAAACGTGTCAATTTTTCAATTTCTTTTCGTCGCTGATAAATCGTCGCTCACTTATGGGGTATCTCCTTACTGGGATTTTTCATCATACATTTAGCTATGCACGAGCTTCGCTCATTAATTTACACGCACTAGGCATGTTGGTCCATCTCTTTTACGTTTTTTAAATAAGATTTATCGCGCCATCCTCGTCGAAATAAAGACGCTCGAATAAGTCATCACTTAGTACTCATTTAAAAAATCGAGAAAAGTGACACTAAAAAAGCGCATTTCTATTTTGGGGGATATCTATTTAGCACCTATCGATACGTAATTCGATCGAATTAGTACTTTATGTCCCAATTTAAAACGGGAACGTAATCGTCAATTTCCGGACACCGTTAATAAAAAGTAACTCGTCAACGAAATTAACGGGCCCGAAATTTATCGGCGCATTTTACGAATAAAAAAAGGCTTAAAGTGTCGCGGATAAATTCGCTTTCCCTTAATTGACAGATCGAGGAAGGCTCGATTTATATTGGCTATTTTAAAATTGAAAACGAAAAGTGCAAGTCCCGTCTCTGACTGATGCTACGGATATATAAAATTAACCAAAATTTAATTGGCGTAAACGTTGTTGCATTTCATACTAATACTATCGGTTTCGGATAAAATGTGAAGTTTTGTTATTACATCAAACGCGGACGATTCGGCACCAAAACTTCACGAAATTATAAACATAATAAATCGTAAAGTCGAGAATTTTCAACGAGAAAGGGTTGATAAAACCCTGAAGGGCATAATGTCCTACAGAAAATATAGGTATTAGCAAAATTTAAAAATCAACGCAGCTTTTCGAGCTTTTTAACATTTTTAATCGGTTTATCGCTTTTTTCATCGCTCAAAAATTCTCGATGCAATGGCGTTGGTGTTCCTCAACGTTTACTCGCCATCCCCATCGGGAATTACCTGCGCAGCTAGCGTTGTTTTACTACGGTGATCACATCGGTGTTGACAGAAAAAACAACACGATAATCACAAAAATGTGACTGGATGCAAAAATATTTGAACCTCTAACTGCTGCTACTTCGCCGAGTGTCTTCTTTCTTCCATTGAAAACTAAGAAGGGAACATCGCCAAGTGTCCGACGCCGATCGAGCTGATTTTTGGCCCAGAGGTAGACCTATATGAGACTAGTAAAACCCCCAAATATTAGCTGCCCTAACCCGGAAAGTGAAAAATTACGGGCATTTTTTGTTTCCCACTCGCCGATTGTCCACCTCATAGCCAGTTTTGAACAATATGTCTGTTTGGCGCAGTCGATAGTGAGCTCGACTGCCAGTCAGGTGGTCAGGGGCGAGGGGTCGGTAACTTATGTATTAGTGTGTATTTATTTCTAGAATGTAATACAGAATTACGTTGAATTACTTTGAATTACCTTGAATTACTTATGCATTACTTGAATTACTTTTGAATTACATTGAATTACTTTGTAATACTTTGAATTACTTTTGAATTACGTTGAATGACTTTGTATTACTTTGAATTACTTATGAATTACTTGAATTACCTTTGAATTACTTGAATTACTTTTGAATTACATTGAATTACTTTGTATTACATTGTATTACTTTGAATTACTTTTGAATTACCTTGAATTACTTTTGAATTACTTTATATTAGGTCCGAATTACTTTGAATTACTATAAATTAAGTCTGAATTACAGTCAACTGCTAAAAATTAATATGAATTAGTATAAGTTAGTGCTAAATTGGTCTGAATTACTATGTACTCCTATTATTTATTGTAAGTGGTATTAATCACAAATTACAGAAATAATTTATGTTTAAAAAGTCTTTTAACATTAGATTTACGGGCAAAATTACCCGTCATATCGACGGATCTTCGGAAAAATTTGTATCCCACATACGAAAATTTGAAATTAGGGTGGCTAGTGGAAAATGAATAGAGTACAAAATATTCATACCAATAAATCACTAAAAGTCTATATAAATTTGCAACAATTTATACGTAAACAACACTTCTTGCTTTTATACCTATGAAATTCGAAACCCGTGAATTTGACGGATCTAGTGTTAATAAAAAATATAAGTATGGAGTCACACTTGTACCTCGTGCCGACATCGGCACTTAATTATCAAAAAATGTGCCGGAACACAAGGATTAGTATAAAGTAGTGAATCAAGCAATGTTAGAAACAGGTTAGAAATTGTAAAATATGATGAAAATTCGGAGACTGATCGAAAAAAATTGTAGTACCTATGTATATATTAAAAAATAAGCGAAATCAGAAACGAGTAAATTTTCCGTTAAAGAAATTCGTTACGATTCGTTATTGAAATCCAAGAAATGGCGACCATTAACGTCGTCGTCTTTAATGTGCATTTACGTCTTTCTTTGCCATGCCATGTGTCCAGGTAAATCAATGGTAGAATATGCCACGTTCAAAACTTTAAACTGAATATTTTATGCACGACGTACATTGGAATCTTTCGTGAATAACGTATATAGTCTAGACTAAATATTTGATAAAATATATTAGCGTTCTCCAGAACGTCCGATTTGATTGGTAATGCGTCTGTGCAATTTGGTGTAATCTAGGCCATTCAAATTTTATTCCGATGCATATTATCACTACAAAGTTAGTAAATGATGCTGTTTCACACAATGGTGCCGTACCACCTTGTAGTTTTACAGTATGAATAAATGGTAGTCTATCTTTGCCATATGTGCAGGTAAATCATCGATAAAATGTTATTTTTGTGTAATTTTTATTGACGTCGTACATTGGAATAAAATTTGAATGGCCTATAGCTCTTTGTACATTATTTTTTTTTAAATTTTTAATAAAGAATCTGCTGAAAAATGTAACAAACGTAGGCGAGCTCCTACGAAATCGGAACATGTATAGATAACGCTAAAAATATGTTTCATTTGTTTATGTTTAGTCAGTGTCTCGATAACCATTTAGGAATACGATCTCGTTGCATGTTTCTATAAATGTATATTTTTGATCTATGAACAAAAAAATGTGCCCTTTATTTTATTCAACGGAATCGTCACCCTAATTTATAATATAAATTAGGGTGACGATTCCGGGTATTATATTATAATACTGTTAATTTCAAAACAATCGAGTATATCTTAAAAATTAAGAGTTCAATGTTTTATTTTTTATATTTTAAAATATCTTTTTAAAATTAACTGTACCTTAATGCAAAGAACACATAAGTATTTATATGTTTACATTTACATATACATATCTATGTACATGTCTATTTCTATATATTACTTATTTTATATGAAACATTCATAACAGGTATTAGTTTGAATTGGACTGAATTAGTTTGTATTACATGTATTACTATGGTATTATTTTGAATTAGGTCTGAATTACTTTGAATTACCTTGAATTAGTTTTGAATTACTTGAATTACTTACCTTGAATTTTCGACTTGATTTTTATAGTAAAATAACTACGTAAAACTACGTAAAATACCACGTAAGACACGCGGTCGTTTTTACGTGTTGTTTTTTCGAGAAAAAAAATTAGGAATCAATGCCATAACATGTGTGTACCTATCCATCCACAAGTAGATATCTACTAAGATAATTTTGTGATTACAAAATCAAATATATCAAAATGCCGAAGTTACAGCTCATTAAATAGTCAAACTTATACTTCACAAGAATCCGCAAGTAACAAATTTATTTTAATATCGATTTGATGGGATCAAAATGTACCTTGCTATTATAAGAACAGCTGTCTTCGTCGTCGCTCTAGAATATAAAATGGCTGCTTGGAATTAAAATATTATTGCTGCCCGTGCAACTAGATGCTATTATGATACAGATAAGTACAATCGGTGAGAATAAGTGTTGTAATTCTTCCATTCATAAAATATCTTCAAACAGGTCCAGTATTGGGCCTTATTTTTGCTACCCACGTGTTACAACATCAACTTTGTTACATTGATTATTATTTATTGCTATACATTTTAATCTGTTCATTGAAGTCTTAAAGGAGGCATTCGATTAGTACCGAAAAATTTGCGTTCGATGTACCTAATAATTAAACTTTTACAATAGAATTTGTCCGTATCTGAATCATTTTTATTTCACCTACGCATTGTAATTCGCGAACGACAATGATTTATTTACATGTAATTAAATCGATCGCTAGGTGTTATGTTTACAATTTTTGGTCTTTTAGTTCAATCTTGGCCTCGATAAGGAGGCAACCCGTTATTTTTTTGAACGTACATAGGATCATCAGGTTCACTGTTCACGTCATACTCAATAATTGAGGCAACCGAACATCATAATGAATAATAATTGGGTTAAAAACAGTTTGATTTCTTTGAGAAATATACTCAAAAAATATTGTACATAATATCAGGTTGGGGAAAAAGTTTCTTCGTATTTTCGCGGTAGATGGCTTTAAGATCGCATAACTCTGGTACTATTAATCGAATTTAGTAATATTTACATGCAAATCAAAGCTGACATTTCACAGAACAAATTAACCTAAAAAATTGTGATATTTATTCACTCAGTCAAAAGTTATTGCGTTTTGAAAATGAGTGAAAATAAAGAGGAAATTTTATTATAAAAAATGGAAGAATGCGACTCAGGCTGCTAAAAAAAATTGTGATATTTATGGACATGATGCAGTATCAGTACGCGTTGTACAAAGTTGGTTCAAGCGTTTTCAAGCTGGAAATTTTGATGTCAAAGATGCACCTCGCTGTGGTCGGCCAATCACTGAAAAAGTCGATGAAATCATGAGAAAAGTTGAGCAAGACCGGCATATTAGTAGTTATGATGTTAGCGAGGAACTAAAAATCGACCACAAAACAGTTTTAAACCATTTGCAAAAGGCCGGATATAAAAAAAAACTCGATGTTTGGGCGCCACATGATTTGACAGTGAAAAATTTAATGGATCGAGTTTCCATCTGCGATTCATTGCTCAAACGGAACGAAATCGAACCATTTCTGAGACGGCTCATTACGGGCGATGAAAAATGGATCACGTACGATAATAATGTACGAAAAAGATCGTGGTCGAAGCAAAATGAAGCTCCGCAAACGGTGGCAAAACCAGGATTGACGCCAAGAAAAGTGATGTGTGTGTGGTGGGATTACAAAGGAATACTTTATTACGAGCTGCTCCCACCCGGTCAAACAATTGATTCTAATCTATATTGTCAAAAACTGGAAAGATTACGTCAAGCAATCGAGAGAAAGCGACCAGAATTGATCAATAGGAAAGGCGTTGTCTTCCATCACGACAGCGCCAGACCCCACACATTTTTTGCGAACCGTCAAAAATTTGGCTGGGAAATTTTGATGCATCCGCCATATAGTCCCGATCTTGCACCATCAGATTTTCATTTATTTCGATCTCTACAGAACTCTCTTAATGGTGTAAAGTTGATTTCAAAAGAGGTCTGTGAAAATCACTTGTCGCAATTTTTCGCTAAAAATCACAGAAATTTTATAGTGATGGGATTATGATTTTACCTCAAAAGTGGCAAAAGGTGGTCGAACAAAATGGCACATATTTAGTTTAATAAACTTCATTATAATATAAAAAAAACTTGTTTCATTTTCGTACTAAAATACGAAGAAACTTTTTCCCCAACCTAATATTAATGAACACCAGTTATTGACTTTTTGATCATTGATACAATGAAAAGTTCATTAATACTACTAATACACTGAAGAAAATAAGTGCCTAATTATGCAATTAAAACGATCGTTATATTTACGAATCATTTATAATTTTTTACCTAATAACTTTCTTCATACCTACAATGAAAATTTTTATCGAAATAACGAATTTTTCGTTACTTTTTAAGAGTTGTAATGTTTAATGTACGTTTGTAATGTACTTTTATCTAATGTACGTCAATGCGTTACATCGAATTTTTTTTTTGAGTGTAGAGTAGTCGACGTACTTGTGCCACTAAATGTGCTTTATATGAAAAGATCTATCTCCACGCAGTTGATGGTATTTTCAATAAAACGTGTCCGATGCGACTATTAACCATCTCCGACCGTTGCGCTGCGCCGATACGGCACAGGGTCAAATATGTATAATGCATTTGTTTAAATTTCGCTTAATCGCGGGCACCGTAAGTATGGCTTCGAAATTATTTTTATCGCCGTAAAATACGTCGACGTTTAGTTGTCGGCAAAACCGTCAAAATTCTTTTGGCACAATAAAGTAGCAACTTTATCGAGTTTGGCAAGCAGGTGTGTCGTCCTGCGCTTCGTATAAAAATGTTCCCCTAAAACGATCGGCCCGCCCCGAAATTTGATCGTAAACAAGTCGTAAATTAAACGGATAAAGGCGCGCATTCGATATAATTTACCTAACATAAGCACATACCTTTAATAATGTTTGGACAAAGCGAGTTCGGAAACGATATGCGGCGAACCAATGAAGACGGGATACGGAACGTCAATAGCTACAATCTCTTTGTAGACGTGTGTATTTATGTTGTTTAAAGTTTATATCAAAGGAAGGAATACTCAATTCCGTCAGACGTCTTAGAGAGTTGTGTTTCTGTGCACTATCTCAGAGGATTGTTGCTCGAGACGTTGATTGGTTCAGTTGGTGCAGACAAAAGGCAGCAAAGAGGCAAAGCGAGCAAGTTGGTAGCGTTCAGTTTGTATGCTTGTTAATTATAATTACGATTCTTTATGAAACGCTCGTCGGATGACACTAATGAGATAATGATGAGCAACCGTAGTTTAAAAGTTTCGAGTTTTGTTTGTCTTCCGTTTGAGCGATTTCATAAAGCTGTATTAATAATAACGAGCTTACGAGTGAGCAAAAGGTCTCATTTTCAGCCCATCATAGTCTCGGAATAAATCCGTGTCGTGGTTTATGTATATAAAATGCGGGTCGGACAAGAGCAGGTTGCCGTGCTCTTTCGCGAGGCTTTTTGTGAAAAAAGGGATAATTATTGTGCGATTAATATGCAAGAATAAAGCCCCGCTGCGCTGTCGATGCTCTCGTGTAATGTCTAGGTTTATTGCGATCATTTATTATTTTAATAGTACAGTTTACTGGGCTGCTCTCCGTGTTTGCTCGCCACAGTATATTAATCTGTCGGTTGCCAACACTGATCGCAATCGCTGTAATCGTCCTTTCCCGGGATTTGCTGCGGACAATCGTATGTAATATTCTGCGCCTTTGTCAGCACTGTGCCCGCATTATTATCGTTCGCTATTCGAATTTGATTGCATTTGTACTTTGTGATTATGTTTGTATGGAAATTTTGGCGGCACACGAGCGAAGCAAGACCCGGAACAAATGTGCTTTAATACAAATGATATAATAAAACAGTTTCGATCGTACGGTAAATCGTATTAGATACTAAATAGTTGGAAGTCGAAATTATAGTAAATATATATGTAGGTACAATTTTTATCAACAATTTTATCGGGTTTTATGGTGGCTTTGTTATCTTTTCGATTCTAGTAATAGAAATATCTTGATAATTTATGGGACCATTTTATCATTATAGTTTAATTTATTGTTTCGAAAAAGGTTCCGTTGGACGTTTTTATAGGACGTCGTTATTTATTTTTGTAAATAATTTCGAAAGTAGGTGTGCGGCGGTTAGAATTGTTAGTGGGTCTCTTTCTTCCATCAAGAATACGTACTTGATGGGATGTAGATTTTTTTTTTGAAACTCGCAATAAACAATAAAAATTATTTTGTTTCTCGTTTGGCTAGGTCGAGAACTAGATTTTCAATTTTTTCGAGCTTTTAGACGAGTTCCATATTATTATTCTCGATTAAACATGTCAGCTTACGAGCCAAATTCTCGTCATTTGCGGGAGGTTTTAATTTTCTGTTTTAATATGAAGAAATCTGCGGCTGAGGCTCATCGAATGCTCTCAAATACCTACGGTGAGGCCGCTATTAGTGAAAGAACGTGCCGAGAGTGGTTTCAACGCTTCAAGAACGGCGATTTTGACGTCGAAGACCGGCATGGCGGTGGAAGAGAGAAGGTTTTCGAAGATGCAGAATTGGAGGCATTACTTGAGCAAGACTCAATACAACGAGAGACATGATAAAGTAATCTTACAGCATGACAATGCTCGACCCCATGTTGCGAAGTGGTCAAGACATACTTGGAAACGTTGAAATGGGAAGTCCTACCCCACCCGCCGTATTCTCCAGACGTTGCTCCCTCGGACTATCACTTGTTTCGATCAATGGCACACGGCCTGGATGACCAGCACTTCCGGTCTTATGAAGAAGTAAAAATTGGATCGATTCGTGGATCGCTTCAAAAGATGACCAGTTTTTTCAACGCGGGATTCGTACGCTGCCCGAAAGATGGGAGAAAGTAGTGGCCAGCGATGGACAATACTTTGAATCGTAAATGTATAACCAGTTTATTACAATAAAGCCTCGAATTTCGGAAAAAAACGGCGGAAGCAAAGTTGTACACCTAATATTATTTTTTTTTAACTTAATTTGATAATTTCTATTACTTGTAGGTATTAATTATGTTTCTGTGTCGACTTAATTTTGTATTGGTCCCAGTTTGGTTTTGAAGTGACAATTCTTTCTGGACGCGTTTGTGCGTGCTATTGAAATGGTATAGGTACTTTGCAACAATTAGATTACCTCTCTGTTATTTGTGGGGAAAGTCGCTTACTACCGAACCCCGTTCCTCGAAACGACTAATCGAACGTCTAATTCGCTTGAAAAATCTTTCAAAAGTCAGAAATCAAAATTCTGATTCTCTTCGAATCGCCTACTAAGATTTCATAATTTGTGTTTGTTGCTCGAGCGTGTATTTTTTAAAACGGCAAAAAGAAACAAAAACAAAAAATTAAAAAAATCGAAAATGCACAAGTTTCTTCCCAGTACGGTCTGGGAGGATCGATCGTTCTGTTTACATACATCGTTGAATATCATTTCACAATACGTGAACTTGAAAAGTTGAAAAACAAAAATTGTCGATTCTCATCTTCAAGTGTTAATTTGATAGTTTACTCTTCGACTTAACGTGCACATTAAACATTCAAAAGTAAATGTTTACTACACCTCCACGATCGACCTAAATACACGCGTCTACCAAAAACATCGTGAGCACACAACTTCGCAACATCGAACAGCCCAATAAACTACAAAATCTAGTAGAATTTTGGGTTGAATACCTACGTAAAATCCGTATTTACGCTTCCAAAGATTGTAATCATCACTAACCCTCTTTCCTCTTTGAATAAAAACAACCACCTAGTCAAGAACGCGAATAAATAACTCGCGTCCCGGAATTATTTGTAGAAGATGTAATTGTACATAACCTCGTTATCATTAGCAGTGTAACGTTTCTGATTTAGGTTCAGACGAATCCTTCAAAGGATCACTTCTCGCTTCGCCTTCCCTCATCGCGATTTCGAATCTAGATTCAGTGTAATTACGTAATGGGAATCAAAGTTCTGCCTTCTGATGTGTATTATTTGTTCAGCAGTTAACTGTTAGCCCCAAGTCGGGATTCATATGTTTGATTATTTTAGAGGCATTAATGCGGTACCGTAGTAACTAACAGAATGTGCATGCCAACTACTTGTAAAATCACAAGAACTAATTGCAAAGCTAATTATCCGACATATTTACTTACAGTATAGGTACCTACCTACGTTACGTTTATGTCGTAATTTTGTTTACGATGCAACGTTCGACTTGTACAAATTTTTGAATTGATCTTAATGGACATTTCAAGGGCGCGCGCGATAGGTACAAAACTGCAGGGATTGATGAGCAATATTGTATGCGCTTTCAAAACTTCAACTACATGTACAATCATACTAATTTTCGCAACTTCCATTGATGTTACAATGCGATATAATGACAACCGTTAGAAGCTAATCAAAACGTACACAACAAGGGACTTTTAAGTGCAACCCCTGCAGCGTGCATTAAAATACGTTTGTAAAATTAGTAATGCGGGATTTCGTAATTGGAAAAGTACGCTATTTTAACAAGCGCGCCAACTCACCGATTAAAATTTACAACAACAGACAATAATATTATTATTAATAGTATAAATAGACGTTGCGGACCTAAAACAAAAACAACGTTTAATGCATGAACCGTTTTTAGTGCGGATCCCGTCGCAACTAAATTTAAAAATTTAAACTTATGGTCCTGACGCGCGGTCTACTGACGTATTTTTTTGCTAACCTTGAAGTTTGCACATTTTGTGTAATACAAAAGCGTCTCGTTGAAAAAAATCAAACGTGGAATTTGTAATCGACGAGTAAACAAGACTACTCGAGATACACCTAACGATTAAAAATATGGGTTAGCAAAATAATGTAATCTACTTAGTAATTTTGCATGTTTTGTTATTCATATTAGCCAAATGGCACGACCTTTCGTGCGATTATCACATTGTGCAAAGTTTCCTAAACAAATAGCTCGCAGTTTTGAAATGTCAAACTGGAAACAATATAAGGACGAACGTTTCAATCTAAGCTACTCGACAAAAACCATTAGAATGGCATAACTTATTAATTAGCCGATGTTAGGTATCGTATTTTATTGAAGGAGGTAATCAATTTGTTAATCGTTTACCTTGAGTTTTAACTCTAGTTAACATTGAATTAAATTAATAGAGAAAGAATTGTTTATTAATAACTCGTATAAAAAGTGTAATGCTGTTTGTTATTAATTATTTAATGAACACATGAGACATCAAAAAACTCAACGCCGATGACAGATGATTCATCCTTGTGGATATATATACATGTTTCGATTTTGAAATCTAAGAATTGGAAATTCTCTGTATTTAACTTATGTGCGATGTAAATAAATCTCGGGGTTTTTAATTTTATTTGAGTTGATAAATTACAATCGACGTTTATGGAAATACTGAGCATTCGCCAAGTTGATTTGTAAAAACCGAACGTTTTTGCATTAAATTCGATAACTGCAGTCTAAAAAAATCTAAAAATCTATTTCGCTCCGCACTTTTTATTTACCTATACGTTATTCAAGATAGGTTCTCGCACACGTCATAAATTGTCGCGTAGTATGTGTGCAGGTAAATCGTCGGTAGGAATATGCCTCGTTCGAAACTTTAAACTGAATATCAAAAATATACAATTTAGTAACTTTTTATCGATGACGTGCATCGGAACCTATCGTGAATAACGTATACACTATCAATCCCTTCCCTACAGGTTTTATTCCGATCCTCCATTGACATCTCGGGACCCCTTTCTCTTGTAAGAAATACAAACGCACGATTCGAAATTCAAAATCATCAAATATCAACTTGTTAAATTTAATATTTTACTTTCGGAATTAAATTATCTTCACGAATATGTCGTCTTTTCTTCGTGAAAATGAAGAATTTGGATGATTTATTTTAAATTTCTTTTTTAAATAAAGCTCACAATCAAATTTCGTCACGTTAAATTTACTATACCCACAACTAGACGTATTTTAACGGTTAAAATTAAAAAATAATAATAATAAAAGCTAAGAAGCTATATAGACGATTTGTTGGCTAAAAATGTTCATAGTTCATCTCATCCGATTATGCGTCAACGATCGATTGAACGACTAAAAATGCCCATTTTTTTTAATGTCTTCATTTTGTGTCATTGAATGTGCATACATTTAATTTTATTGTTGACTATATTTTGCGAATTGCTATTATAGTACAGTTGATAAAGTTGGTATGATTATAGAAACACTTCAGTTTTCTTGAAGTGTCGACGACAGTTTTGTCCTCCCCAGTTGGTTGCGAACAAGAATTGCTGGTTCGTCGTATTTGAATTATTTGTAATAAATGTCGTTGCAACTACGAGATTAATATATCAATGGCAAATTTCGAAATTTTCCATTTAGATAGGTGTCGAATTTTGCATTTAGAAGAATCGTTTTTAATCTGTCATTTAAAGAGCTCGAACGAAGTTGAAATACCTGATGCGGTTTGTTTTTAAAAATGTTTTTGTTAATTTAACTATGACTAACGTGTTAACATATTGAACTTAGGTCTCGTTTTTATCGTGATTTTCCAAAAAGAAATGGTTCGTTGCGCGTCCATTCGAATACCTCTCGCATATACTTTTTGTCATATTATAATTCTATATATAAATTTTAAAACGGCAGCACTCTAAGTTCTGTATTCCGACGCTTTTGTTCTAATTTTAGTGCAGATGGAGTCATTAATAAAGATAAGAGGTACGGTTGTGTTGTTGTGACGTCATGTTATACACTTTGAGGGCTTTATTCTTAGATATAAACGAACGGGATTTATATGCACCAAATGTATACGGATTAATTTTATTATGTAACTCTAATTTGTACGTCGCCTATTCTAAAGTTTTAATTGTGCAGATAACGGCGTCCCACGATCCGAACGAAAATAAATTAAAAAACTGTCTTCTAAGCTCGACGATCATTAAATAATAATTAATGACATTTAAAGGAATTTTCGATGTAAATCGGTAGCTGATATCCATTATTGATGACGAAATCATCGAAGTGGACTTAAAGGAGCTGAAACCACTCCCTGATGTAGTATGACGTGGCTCATTTTACCTGCATTATTAAATTAGCGCTTATCTGTAAGTACGGGCAATTTAACACAATTATACATGCAAGTCACTAGTCTGTAATGGGAGTACGCGACTCTGTAAGTTAGTAAGTCACCTGTACCTCTTAGCTTCTAAGAGTGCATTAATTTCTAGCCAGTTTCCAGATATAGGCATAATTATCGAGCTTTAATGTCTCGCTAATTATTTCGGAAATTCGAGAACTTGCGGTTATTTAAACTAATGTCAGTATCCGTGACGGGGCCTGCACCTCTTTACGATGGCCGAGAAAACGCAGCAAGTTGCGGGAAGAAAAAATTACGAAAAATCTGTATCGTCGTGTGGTGCTGACGGAATAGTGTATTATAGTAGTGACATCGTAAATAAATCGAGTTTTTCCAGTTTTTTAATTCGGTTAATCGATTTAAACGTTCGGCAATTTTTTGTAGGTAGGTATTACCCATAACAAATTCGTTAATGTTTTCGTTACCTATACGAACTTATATAATTTTATTGCTTCATGTTTCACCACATTCGAATGTTACCATATTTGTTTGTGAAATTTCTTTGGAGTTCATTATTCGAGATGAGATTTCCGATTGTAACGCGACAAATCAAAGGCCGAATAATGTGGAAAATGTCGTAAAATGAATTATGCGTTGGTCGTTGTTTGTTTTCTTTTATAGGTACATAGAATATCGTCTATAGAAAGTTCTGCTAATGATTATTACTAATTTTATAACGTAATGAGAAACATCTACGTGAGAAACCTTTTTAAAATTCTTTTGATTTGTATTAATAAATCATTAGATATATTTGGTAAACGTTTAGGAAGTATAAGTTCGTTTTGGTAACCGTTTTTGAACTAAGCAGAAGCGCAAAATTTAAAAGAAAGTAAGACCTAATTCGCACGTGCAGCATCACAACGGCAAAGCGGTGGTTAACCTGTGGACCAATTTTTATGAAAACGGACGATAGTGCCCACAACTTGAAGTCTGTTTCGCAACTGTCATTAAATTGTGGCGCGTGTGGGAAATATCGTTCGTTTTCATAAAAATTAGTCCACAAGTTAAACGCCGTTTTGCCGTTGGGGTACCTACGTGCGAGTTAGCTTAATACAAACTAAAAATTGTTTGTTTTTTTTTTCAAAAACGCGAAAATTACTGCGAGGATATGCGTGCGTATCCACAAAATAGAAAAATGATATACGGTCTGTACAACAAAAGGACGATTTTTGAAAAGTGCAAAAGATATTTATTTGTAACTCATTTGACATGAAAGTGCATCAAAAATGCTACGTCGCTGTCAAATAATAACCAGTGAAATCATCACCGCTGTCAGAACGGCCTGGTGGCACTTTTAGGGACAGTTTTTCCAGATATTCAGTCGCAAGAAAGTGCCACGTCGTCCGACTAACCCGTGATCGTTGCTTGAGATTATCCCACGTAACAATTTTGCTTAAATAAATGTTGTCTAAAGCTTTTTATAAGAAATTATTCGAGAAATGCGACTTGACTTTTCTTAGTATAAAGTATTATTCAGGGCTAATGCCAGTAAAAAGGGCGATTGGAATGCGGCTTGAACTGGTCTTTATTCAAGAATATGTTATAAAGATTTATACAAGAATATATGAATAAAGTTTTACATGAGGATGGTATGTATACAAGGCTTATTCAAGTACAAAGTTCTTAGGTAATGAACTTGAGTAACACTTGATATAAGACTTATTTCAGAAGTTTGCGTAATCCTAAAATATTTTACATGAATAACATTGTAATCAAGTTCATTAGTTCAAGCTCTATACAAGAAGACATATTACAAACAGAAAAAAATAATTTTTACAAATCAATTTGTCCAGGTTTTTTGTTTGAATTCACAACATTTCTCTTACTTACCCTATTACAATTTTTATTTTTTTTGATTATTTACATATATTCCGTCAACCAAAATTGTCCTTAATTCTTCGACAAATCGAATCAAATACAAGCGCAGATCCGATGGCTTAGATTTTCCATAATATATTCCGATCGCTAATGGTTTTTGTTTCGGTAATTCGGCAATATTGGCCAGGATGGGCTAAAACTCGTTTTTGGCACTTTTAAATATTGGCAGTCCATCTATGTTTATACTTAATGGATAGGCTATTATATTATAGGATTTATTTATAGGCTTAGATATTTTTGAGAATAAGTTTTCCAAACAAAACCGCAAAGCATTTTGCCAATATTCGCCATCACCCAATGGTATAATTTCGACCGTTTGAGGAGTTTCCATTAACGTGCGTGGATCTTGTGGCAACGCGTGTTTATCAAAACAATTATTAATAATTTTGAGTAACTCTTTTACTGCTGAGTGGTTAATGTTGAATGTTAGCTCCCAATGTCTTATATTCATGTGAAGATTTTGGCTCCTTTCATCTTCAGCCGCTGAACTGCTATCATCATCATATATGATGCGATTAATACTATTATCACTACTCTCATCATCTGCGTAAAATTCATAGGCACTTTGTCTGTAATCTTCAGGTGACTCTCGCTGACAACCCCTATCATACGTCAATAAATCATAGGTGCGAATTAAAGTATATATATATCGAATATATCTACTTAGCAGTCGGTATAGAACCTAAATTACTAGTTTTATCATTGGATACTGAAGTTTCATTATTAGTTAGGCATTTATTATTGGACAATTGAGGTATTGCTGGCAATAACCTCTTAGATGACAAATTTGAAGTAGCAAAAGACGATGATTCTATAATCAAACTTGAAAACTATTTATTTACCTTTCGGTAATAGTGGCCTGACCTTTTAATTTTTTTCCATAATTTAAATGTGTTCATTTTTATCTGTAAATACTTTTTATACAATGTAAATTCGGAGGCAAGAAAAACGCTATAATATATATATATATATATATATATATATATATATATATATATATATATATATATATATATATATATATATATATATATATATATTTGATAACTATAATTCGCGCACGCGTATATAGTGTGTAAGCGCAACTTGCATAAAATATTATTTAAGTTATTTATTCTGGGAATTTTGTATAACACTTACAATTTTTCTTTATACGAGATTCGGCAACGCAAAATTAATAAAATTTGTATAACGCTTCCCAATATGATCTTGAAAAAACTTTAAGCAAGAAATTATTTAAGTTTTAGTTTATAAAAAGAACTTTTGAATAAGACTTAAGTGTTTTCCTTGAATAGAGGTTTAATTAGGTATTTGTACTTGAATAATGAATTTCTTGAATAGTTCTTAATTTTTCTTCCTTGTATACAAGTTTATACGTAAGTATTTTACCTACAAGAGTTTTTCAAACATATCCAAGTGTTTTACGAGGTTCTTTTAAGTTGAATTTGAATAATTATATTAGTCAAGTCTTTAACAAGGTCATTTCAAGCATAGCTTGTAAAAGTCAACTTATCTCAAGTATAATTGTTACTTGGGATAGACGGACTTTCCCATAACGACTAACACATTTTTACTGAAATTGGCACCAGAATATGGAGAGGTCCGGTCCATCGTTGTGATGCATTTTTCTCTTTCCGGGTTCTTTGTACAGTGTCGCGTTTCGATGTTTCGGGCGATTATCTTCTTGTAAGACCGAATCTTCGTTGTCGGGTCCAAACGTATTCTCGCCTGATTTTAGAAGACCATCATCTTTTGCGTTCAAATTCTTGTTGAACAGCTCGAAACAGCCAAAACATTGATTTTTATCGGGCGTTTGGAGAGTGCTTTGGACATAACGATCAATCGCGATTGATTTTTTCGGTAGATCAAGCTCGTACATTTTTTCGCGTGGACTATTGAGGTGTAGGGGCTGTGAGGTCGTGAAACACAATGGTTTCATACTCGTCGAAATATCGCGCTTCTTTATAAACCAGAAATACAAACATCGACAAGCATATGTATATGCACTTTCGTAACAAACTAGTTATATATAATTACGAATAAAATACTTTGACCCTCTCGTTAAAGAAGGTCTTACTATTGTTTATCAATTCGTAAATTGGAAACAGTACCCTTGTAAGCTATTTTGAATGACGCCGTGTTGCTTACGTATCGAGCTAATTTCAATTTAATAATACAACGATTACGTGCAACTATAATAATTACACGGAACAATAAATTGCGATTATAAGATTAACAATAAAACGTAAGAAGTATCCCTGAATCCGAGAGCATTGTAACAATTTACCAAGGTTAAGCGCGTTAATCGAATTAATAATAATATCTATAGGAATAATTGCGTTCGTATAATAGAAAACTACGATTAATTATAATGAACGGCACGTCGACGTCGTGTATAAAATATAAAGGCGATCTCGTATAGGTACACCGTGCAAGTTAAACAGAAAATCGACAGTTAGATTCTTAGAATGTTGGAATCCCCGTAGTTGAAATGTAACTTCGAAATATTTCAGTATCTGTCTGAAACTAGATACAATGTTAAACGTAATTTATTAATTTTGTAGGATAACGAAGTAGCATGATTGGTTTCAAACTGGTTTGAACTTCTTGCCTGTGAGGCAGTCAATGCCCCGGAATATTATTTAATTCCAACATTCTGTATTTAAATTATCTGACAAGTGCAGTTTGCTTTTCCCATTGCTTCGCAATGTTTATCGCGTAAACGTTCTCGATCTGCATGTTTAAAGAATTTCAGGTCGTTTTTCAGCGTCTTCGCATTTAAAAAAAACTGCGACGTGTCAGTTAACGCATTTTCAGTCTCCCTGTATTTTTTAACACGTTTCACCCTTTCGCAGACAAAACATCCTTCCACTAATTTTACAGTTTTTTTCACGTCAATCGACGCGGCTTTGGTTTAAAACGCAGACGTTTCGGCAGATGTGTTTAAAAAATTTATTTGTTCTTCGAGCATGTGCAAGGTAAAATCGGTTTGTTATTATTCATAGTTAAAAAATGGAAAATGTCGGCCGGATGTGGCATAATCTGTTAAAGATGTACCTTATCACGTCTAAAGGGGTCGAAGAGCTTTTTTGCGCGCATTCGACGAACCCGACCCTTAACGTTATATTTGAAACGGATATAGGGCCCGGCCTTTGTTTTAATTACCTTCGTATACTACGCGAACGCTAAGTACGAATACAAAAATAACAGATCGCTTCCATAAAATGTGTTGCACCGGAGTGGCCATAAAAGAAGAAATAATAGCAAATTTCAACGCACTCTACGACGTGTAAACAACGCATTCATATACATTCTTCAATTAAGAGTGTTCTTGATGCCAAAAATAACAAGATTTGTCAAGAAAACATTTTATTTTACAGGCTTACTTGATGTAGTGTTGATTTCACTTTCAATTTAAAACTTTTTCGTAATTCCACCTTGTCTTAAAGAGGGACATAAATTACTTTTAACGTGTAAATTACGTTTAAGTACCCTTTTGTTAACTACGCGGAAACTGTTCCAAATAACTGTGCATTTTTTGAAATAAATTAAAAATACAATCTTCTTCTTTTATATTTCGAGTTTTTTCGAGGAAATTAATCGGCGTAAGACCGTCCGAATGTTAATTGCGTCAAAAATTTATTTAAAAACCGACTGGTTTCGGTCGAATTTACAATATTGTTGTAAAATGAAGGGCAATAATGATTAAAACTCGAATTGATACTTTCACTTAATAATTAATTCGCGCTAGAAATTCAGATTAGCAATCACAAAAGTATATTTCCATTTTCTTTTTAATTCCTGAATTCCTGATGTACCTACAATTGAAAAATAAACGTATAGGTACTTCAACGTGATTACCATATATGTAACATACCAGAAACGAGTTTTATAAATCTCGTTAAGTAGGGGTATTTATAATGACCATCACCAAATTGAATTTTAAACGATAATCCGATATTTTTTTATTCCTTATATGGACGAAGCCAAATAAAAATTATGCAGATTATTTACATAATTAATTAATAAAAAAGATGAAGGTAATCGATTTTAATAAACATTTCTTTCTACTTTTATTTCAGAATCGATCGAATTAAAAATGTACACGACCAAACAGGAATCGATGGATCTATATAAAATGACATCTAGTACTTGACGCCAACCCCCCCGACTTCCGTTAACCGCTTGCATTTAATTAAACCGTTGCGTCGATGCAATTAATACGGAATATAATTTATTCTCGTACTACGCAAATCGTCGATTACAAAAATTAATTAATTGTGCAACATATGTATTATATTTTATGACCTTTGCTCTCGTGATCATTGTATTATTCCCGAAGCATTATCGTTATACTGGCTCCGCGAGCCGATAAACAACAAAAATTTTAGGAAAATAATTCGCTATCGATGCAACCGAAATAGATTAAAGTGATTCTTTCATCAGCTAAAATAACATAACACGGAATGATAATAGCATATACTTGGGTTGCTCATCATACACTTCAACGAAATTTCTGAATCGAACCGCCGATTACAATAAACATTATATCTCTTTGATTCTCAAAAGCGGCGCGTAATTTTATTTTTCGAATGGTCCGTCTACGGGGTACACTATAGTTAGTTAACCCTGGAAATAAACAGTTTGCCGGTTTGTGGCCTTCGCGCCAATTACTAAATTGGCCCGAAAAATCTGGAAAACTTCCAGTAATTATCGTATAAGGTCGGTGAATTTCGTGAGGTCGTAAAATTTTTTGATTTGGGACGTATGCGTTTAACTTACGTTATCGATACATTTCGATGAATTTAAACAATAACGTCGTGTCGATAATTCGCGACGTATTTTTTTTCATCGACTCCTCGATACGTTTGTCGCTTTGCTTCAAACGATATTGCGTTCAAAAATGCATTGATTAACGAGGATGATAAATTATTATTTTTTAATTGTAGTCTTATAGACTGTGTGTGGCAACATGTATAATATATGAACTATAAGCTTTTCTTTGTTCAACAATGTGTAAAACTATAAGATACTACTTAAATTCGTTAATTATTCTGTCTGAACGTAATTTTAAAAACGTCACATTTTTCTGAACAATGCTAGTTCTTAATGGTAGATGACATTGATTGGTGAAACTATAAAAAATAAATAGTATTTAACGGCATTCACGCAAGGTTAAGCTCGCTTTTTACACAAATCACAAGTAAAAAAAACAAAACATTCTTTTGATCTACAAATTAACCTTGCCCTTCATTTGATTTGGGATCTTTTGATCCCAACTGTGTATTGTCTTCTGTTGACACTTTATTTCCACCAGATTTCAGTTTCCTTCGCGTTCCATTTTGCGTGACTATTCCTATATTGCTTTTTGTTTTTTAAAGTGCCCGACTTCAGTTTCCAGTTTTTTTCAAATCTCTTTCTAATTTTTTTTCTGCTTGTAAGCACACTTCATTCAGCGGCTTTCTTTTTCTCATCCAACTGTACGGTGACGATGTCAACGATGTCGTTGTGAACACTTTGCTGTGTTCGTTGTTTTCTTTTCTTTCGCATCGCTTTAAAAGAGTATATACACAAATATGTAATTATGCAAGAGCCAACAAAAATACCTACGTTAGAAGAAGATAATATTGTTTTATTCAAAATTACTTGTTGCCCATACTGTACGACAAGCACGTGGCAGTATTTGCGTCGACTGTACGTTTTTTTTATAAAAAATATCGCAAAATTTTTACTCAAAATAGGGTTAAACAATTCCAGTTTCTTTAAGAGCCATCCGTACCTATTTCTCTTATGGGAGTTCCAATGTTAAGTTCCGCACCCATATCTTCGGTTATAGAAAAGATATCATAATGATTCTAGTATCTGTTTTATCCTTAGACAATTGCCTACAAATTGGTTTTTGTATTTTGTCGATTTTTAACATTGAAATATGTATAATCATCAGGTAAATACGCAAGTATAAATGGAGCCAAAAAGTTACTGTTTGCTTAAACCAATCTGTAGATATATTTTTGTAAAATCGATTGGTGCAAACCAAATGTTGAAATTTTAATAAACAACGTCGTTATCGATGCGGAACTTTTTGATTCGGTTCGATTTTAAATTTTATCTCCGAGTTTGGTAATTTATGACAGGAATTAAGTCAATATTCACAAGATCGTAAAAGAGACCCTAAACTAACCGGCTCGCATTTTACCCTGTTGTCGAATAGATGGTCAATTTAACTTGACCGACTTGAAAGAATTATTATTTTTATTGTATATGTATCGCATGTTTTCAAGAGCTCATTACTGATACATATTTATTCACTATCCAACTTTACACTGAATTACTCAAAAACCGATAATCTGATAATTTACTATATAATAATTATTATTATGTTTATTCAAAACCAGATTTCGCTTTGGTAAAATAACATTTTCCTAGAACCATAATTAATCATAATAAAAGCTTCATAACAAAAGCTTTGATCACACAGGTACAACTCTCTAATCGCTTATATAAAAAAAATAGTAAAAAATTATAGCTTCTGGAAGGAATTTCAAAATTATTGTCGATGTCTTAGTTATCTCGTAGCCACGTACCGGTCTTGTTTGTTATTTATTGAGTTGTTATAGCGCTTTTGGAGAGTTATCCATACAGTATTTTATAAGTGTTTATTATTATTATTATTAGTGTTTATACATTTTAAGTTTTAAATTTTGCAAAAATTTGCAAATTAAAAAAAACACAAATACAGTAAAACATTTGTTGTATAATACGCTGTCAACACATTTTCCGTCACTAAAACATGTAAATACATACGAAGATGTTGCGAAGGAAGAAATAGAAAAAAGCATTAATTTGAAAAGAAAACCATGTGGATTATTTATTGACCCAGATAAATTTTATCTTGGAGCATCACCGAATGATATTCAGCAAAAAACTGAAAGTATCGTAGAAATTAAATGCCCCTTTGTTACTTTTAACCTAAATCTTACACCGGAGGAAGCTCTCCGTTAAAAAAAAATACATTTTGGAAATACCAAAAGGATGGTAGTTATACGATTAACCAACTTCATGATTGGTATTTTCAAATGCAGGGGCAATTACTTGCGACTCAGAAAACGAAGTGTATTTTGACTGTCTGGACTGGAGTAAATAAAATAAAAATCGATTGTGTGGAAAAGACGACGATTTTTGGAACACAAATATGAAAACTAAATTAGATTACTTTTATAAACATTGTCAACTTCCAGAACTTATAGATCACAGAGTGAGCAGGAATACGCCACTCAGAGATATAAAAATGCAAATTTAATGTAACCCATTGAATAAAAATTGTTTATGTTGTTTGTATTTTTTATTTTTGGAATTTATGAAATAAGTTTTTAAAAACATTTGAAAATTTCTGAAAAATGTTTCATGGGTCATATTTTATTGTTCACGCAGTGACGTTACGATAGAACAGATATCTACGTTTCTGCCAAAACGCCGCCTGTGCCATATTGGTAAGGTATTGTCGTTTTTAAGTTGCAGTTGTGATTTTATTCAATGAGTAGTAGTGTCCTTGTAGGTAGTGATTTTCTAAATTATTATCAAATCTACTACCACACGCTCATAAGTATAGATATAAATAATTTATTCCTTTTGTTTCTTTGCGTGTCTTCATAATATGTTACTCAAATCTATGTTGTTTCAATATCTATATCACAACTGTTTTTATGAGATATCTATTGAAACTATGAAAACACATTTCCAGCAGAAAACGAATTACTTAAATTATTATCAGCATTATAATTTTGTATTATTACGGAAATTTCATTTAACTGTACGAGTAAACATTAACTAGAAATTACTAATTTTTTCATTCCTAAAGGTATGTACCTATAAATCATTATAAAGTTGCATGACTAAATAATAGCATTGAAGGGGATGGCAAAATTGCACCACGTGAGTCGTTCCGTTATTCGACAACTCTACAAAAATGGTACGAATTTCAAGGTTACGGTCACTTCGAAGTTGTCGTACCTTTTTTGATTACAGTCCCTACTTAGGTAGCCTAATATTTCCGTCTTACTTAGAAAAAAATGTGCTCTCTCTAAGATTTTTTCTCACGGTACCACTGAGTCCTCTTAATTTATCGTTCCATATTTAATAAGGAAAAGTCGAGAAAGCTGAAGAACAGGGCATGTGCTTCGAAAAAAATTAAATTAAATGTTTTTAAATATTTTACCACAATCAATGGTTAGTTTAAATTTTAATTTTAATCTCCTGCTCGGGTTTTATTTTAGGTAAAGCGATTGTGTAAGCGACCTACATATTAATGTGTTAGTTGCTCATCTGGATTATCTAATTTTTTAAAATGCGTCTTTTAAATAAGGTACTTAATAATTATAATTATAAATTCATCGATAAGAAACTTTTATTTAAAAAAAACGCATTTTTTGCCAAATGTCGGATCGTTGCTGCTAGTTGTTACGAATAAGAATTGTCCAATAGCTCGTACCTAAAGGTACCTTGAGTTTTCAACGAACATCTTGAAACTCAATTAACTTTATCTGAAGAATGTCTCTACCCACACATATTTACCTACTAAAAACCAAAACGAAACAACACCTTGTGTATTTTAATGTTTCTTCAATTATCGATTATAATCGCCTCTTGGCGTGGCTTAAATTTTCGAAAGCCGGTTAAATTTAGTTGTCGAAACTGCAATAAAAATAATAATCCCACATTATCTCGCGGTTGGCAATAATTCAATGCATCGAATTAGCGCAAACGGTTTTCGGTACTACCTATATATATACTTATAGACGAACGTCGAAGAATCCATTCCACAAATAATTACATAAACGCGCCTCGTCCAGAAACGCGCCAAATTGCAATATTTGGTTCAAAAGTGCAATATTCGGATGCAGGAGGACAAGTCTAATTTCGTCCAACTAATGTGAATGAATATCGCAGCTGTGCGGCAGTCCGTGTGGACTTCGGTGTGTTCAAGAAACGTCTTTTCAATGACATTCCTGAAATGTCATCTTCATTATACGCGACTCTTTTATTTTGCGGTTATTTCGATACTACGAGACGTCGCGAACTTTCCAGTTCGATTACTGCAACGACGACGTAGACATAAAACGAATTTAATCACGCGGAAGGCGATCGTCGAGCGTACCTATGTGTGTGTGTACGGTACGTAAATATAAATTGTATGGAGAAGTGTGCGACGTCGACCAGAATAAAATTAGCGCGGAATCCTGAAAAATAAAGAAAGCGATAAAATACCGAATCGTAAAAATTGTATTTCGAAAAACGTAATCAACCAACGTCAATAATTGGCACAATTTTCCGCAGTTCCGTCTTTAGCACCAAGAATATGTTTTAATAGATCTCGGTTATATTTTTAGAGGGATAATATCAAAAATAACACTTGTGACGTAATCTATTTGCCCGAGGCCGTGGTTCGTCTATAATTAGGGGAGTACTAAGTTCTGTCGAAAAATACGTACACAAAAACGCAAATCAAATAAACTCGCGCCTTTTTTTTTATTGAAAATAATCGCCAGGTGTGGTGCTTGGTCGAATACGAAACCGCGACACGTAGTGATTGATCGTCGCGACGCTTGTCCCTTAATTATACACGTACCGTAATAAGACAAATTGAAGCCGAACAGCTCAATTGTTGCGCATAGACGACACGTGTTAAATTCATCACCTAAACGAAATAATTAACAATTGTCGCTCCTGCACCAATTTAACTTGCAGAAGTTCCGCTGATGGATTTAGCTCGGAAGTTGTGTTTCATTCTGCGGCAGGCCGTGTCGCCATCTCTGGTAAAAGATATACGACCCGCGAATTGCTACTGGAAAGCTCCTGTTTCTAAAAATCAATCGCGACCTTTTATTATTCTCAGATTTTCGAATTTATTTTGCTTAACCTTATTTATTTATTTATCTTATAATAAAGGTTTTTAGTGGCTACGAAACATAAAACAGAATCGCATATAATAAATATGAAGCATCTGGAAAGGCTTTTCGTTTTAATATTGTAAAATAATTCTCGCGCATTTCTCGGCAAATACGTTAAACGGTAAATTAAAAACGTTATATAGAATATGAAATCGTACTAAATCGGTAGATAATAATTTACGAGTCCGTTTTATTGAAATGGCCATTAAATTGTTTAAAATAATTCACGTAATGCTGACGTAGATGTTTTCCTAAAATAATACAACCGCGATTATTTCGATCATTAATATTTTTAAGTGTTTTCGAATTTTTCAATGATTAACGTATACATTTTAAATTTAATTCGCAGTTAATAACGATGCAATTGTGGAAGAACGTGGTTGTCTTTTTCGGAATAATTTATCGCCTTAATTACCTACATTATATTGTTTTAAGCCTGGACTTTAGCCAAGTGCAACAATGTAACGGACCTTTTTGAAAATTCGCCAATTTTGCGCTAATCTTGTAACGCGTTCTTCCTTTTAAGTATTTTTTTTTGAAGTCGCACCGTTAGCTCGATGAAGAGGGGGGGGGGATAAGTTTTAATTTAATAAATAATCGATCGACGATTTTAATTTCGGCACGACGCGACGTTTGTTTGTCGATTCGTCCATTAATTCTAATTATAAAAAAATACTAAAAATCCTCGCGCTTAATTAAAATGAATCGACTGGATGTTATTATTTATTAACAAAGCGGATCTGTTTTAGCTGGAACGGTACCGGCCACAAAGAAACAAAAAATTACTTTAAAAAGCAAGACAAATGACTCACAAAAAAACCTAATTTTAACCACCACTGTAAAAGAACAATATTATTTGGCAATTATGTTCATATCAAGGTTCATTGTATTAATAGAAAAATTATTCTGAGATTTCGAGTTAATGCCTTAAAAAACAAACATGTTTTTGTATACGATATAAATGAGAGTAATTGTAATGAGAATATCAAAAATCCGTTACAATTAACAATTGTTTAATTAATAAAGCGTATTTTAGCCTGGGTCTTTGAACTTTCACTATTATCGAAGATAAAAAAAATAAATCGTTTTCAACCAAACAAAGTAATTTAGCTCGAAATCGGAATGTCCAGAAATTTAAGCGTGTTTATTTTATTTATTTTTTAATCGATGAACGCGCGTCCTCGTCGAAAATCAAGTGACCGATTCGCAGTCCCTTTTACTAAAATTTCAAGAATATACTAGTGGAAGTTTGTAAAAGAAAAACCCTCCGTAATTTAATCATGCGCCCGACAAAACCTATTATCGCGGCAAGTGCATATTATTTTACAAGAGAGCAGTTTGTTTGACTGAACAATACAGCTTTTGATAATAATCCGACGAGCGCCCTTTTATTGCCGTTTGCGTTAAAATGCGATTAATTAAGGCAGAGAAACGTGCCCGGGAATTAATTGAAATTTTCAAAAAAAATCTCAATTTAAACCCGCAATTACAAATATAGAGCGAAATAACATATGTACATTTCTAGCGTGTATAGGTACTTTAACCGAATCAGCGAAGTGAATATTTTAAATTATATTTTTCTAACGTGGGAGCCATAATGAAATATTTTGTACATTTATATTATGTAGTACCTTACTATACGCGTATGCAATGTTACTGCAGTATTATAATTATACTGTGTACTTGTCATCAGTAGGGCGAAGGTAATAGAGGCGATTGCTTCATTTTTATAACGAGACGGCATGTCGTGTTAGCGCAAGTTCAAGTGAAACATTATGCGGGGTTGGGAGAAAGCACAAGAAA
This sequence comes from Rhagophthalmus giganteus, assembly GCA_036326145.1. NCBI lineage: Eukaryota > Metazoa > Arthropoda > Insecta > Coleoptera > Rhagophthalmidae > Rhagophthalmus > Rhagophthalmus giganteus. The sequence continues at coordinate 2,799,151 of JARFJA010000036.1, forward strand.
TTTTTAATCACTGTCTGCCCCTTGAAAAAATCACAGTTTATATTAATTACGACGAATTAGAAGATGCGTTACGTTTACCGAAGGTGCAAATCGCAAGTCTAATCGAGAACCGTATAGATGGTGTTCTGTTCGTGTTGATACACGTTTTCAGAGGGTGAAATCCGTCCTTGAAAATTGGCCCTTTTACCTATTTCACTAATTATAGGTACGTATTTTCTGGAACGGCAAAAATTATCGCCAACAAACCATATGTATTATATGGGTTATACTAAATGGCGTTTTGAGACTACACTGCAATGCCAAAATTAGGAATAAAAAAATTCTAAGAGGTTTCATCCCTGCCCCAACGTATTCTCTGAAATTTTGGAAGAGACTTGTGTGTTTGTTGACTTTCTGGCTAAATACAGGACAAAGTTATTCGCATTTTTGATTATATAGGGATTGTTTTTTGATATAAATGCGGTATGTGCCAAAACAAAGGACACCGAGAATTACGGGTTTATTAAACATTCAAATTACAAACATTTCAACAACCTAAAGTACAAACCGATTAGGGGTCTATTCCGTAACAAGTACGTAATTTTGATAAGCCCGTTAGAAAATTAACAATCAATCACAATCGAGATTTTCGTACATTTCCATGCCGATAATATGTTAACAGACTTATAAAAATTACAGATTTATTACAAAATAGACCCCCAAACAAGTCGGTAATCTATAAAGTCGAGTTATTAAATCGAGTTTATTTCAACTAACTTTCGTGTACGTACCTATATAGTTCATTGGTGATAGTTCGTATTGTTCCAGACACAAGCTGAACATGTTACTTATCGTTGGGATATTATCAACAAAGGGTGCAATTACGGATGATACGCTTTAATGAATGATTCTTTCCATAAGTTATAAATTCATTGCAACGTATAAAAAAATAGTACGAATATGTAATTGGGGGTTTGAGGGTTGAAATCACTGTTAGGGTTTCTATCCCTAATTTTTGTATCGTGGTGAAGGTCTTGGAACGGCCAATCACAAAAATATACAGTTTGTTGCCGGTAGCTCTTGTTGTTTCAGAGATTTAAGTAATAAGCAAAATAGAAAAAGTTCAAATTTTCAAACTGGCGTCAAAAATAAAATAAAATAAAATGTTAGATAGCGGAATATGTTTTACATTGAACAACGAACAAACAATAATGGTTGATATAGGAGATATTTTATTAATTATTGCTTTGTCGTAATAGAGATGTGGGACGTTGTTTAATCAATAAGTTACTGATATCTAGCATTATTGTTCTGATATTTTTATTAATAATTTTAAAGTAATTAAACCAATTAAAATGGTTTTTCGAATATAATCAATATTTATATTGTTTCGTATACCGTTTAATAATTTACGCCCAAAGTTCAAGGATTAAATTAAAAATAAAAAAGTTGTGAAACAATTTTTTTTATTACCATTCGTGGGACACGGCGGTTCTATTTTGATGAGCCGCGTTCAGAACTGCCGAATATCGTTTATTATATACGGGTGAATTTTGTGCGGCACCCCGCTTATAAATGAAGGTGACTTAAAATATTAGTAACGGCATTGCGCACCTGCCACACGAAACGAACTAGGATTCGATTCCCGTTACAAGCAACAACAAAAATTAGTCCAGATCTTTTTTACAAAGTGTGTACGATTATAAAACACATATACATAGATTTTTAATAAAACAATTTATGATTATAACTGGACCCTTTGCACTTAAATACATTTTATTATGTTATCGTATTAAATGTAACAATATTTTTAACGAAGGTACGATAGCGAGTAAATGATGTTTTCAATTGTTGATATCGTAAACAATTAGTACTTTGTTGTTCTATAGCAGCGTCGTCGACGTTGAATATATAAACCAATTATTTCGCTTAAAAAGAATACTCGAAAATTCATTATATTCCATTTATTTTAAAGCTCGTTTTTCTGGCGACAAAACGACAATTTTGCGCTGTGACGAAAAAAACAAATTTGTCGCAATTAAATCGCGGTACAATTTGCAACCCTGCTTGAACTCTGAGCTTTTCTAAACAAAATCTGGTTGATATTTGGAAATACCCACTTACAACCTAATCATCGACACGCCACGCCACGCTTTTAATATTATTACGATGAGAAATCCTCCCGACTGAAATAGAACTCGCCCTTTTCGTTCACGGTATAACCTTGATTGTGTATCACAAACTAATTGAACATCATAAAGGGTAATCAGTGGTGGTCCGAGTAACCACGACACGTGCCATAAACAAGTGGATCCCATGCGAATTATGTTCTCTTCCGCATTACCCGTTCTCTTCTACCCTATTTTACACAATCGCTTGTGTATTATGTTATTTTAGGATTAGCGGGGGTTACTACTGCTCTACTTGACATCAAAGGGACAAAGAATTGTACAAATAAAGCGCCGCAAATATTAGTATAAACTGTTGTCGTATCGAACTGGATAAATTAAAAATTGTGTTTTCCTTCCGTAATTAAACAAAAAACGAAATTACAATGTACGCGTACATCAGCTCGTTTCTTTATCTTTACTAAAAAGCCGACATCGTGCAACTTGATAGGAAGTTACGACAATTCCCCCGTTTTATTTATTATAAATAAGTACTTATTTGTTTCATTTTAACTATCAAGATTATAATTGCAGAGCATATTGTTGTTTTTGTTGTTTGTTAATATTAATAAAGATAACAATATTGGGAACAATAAAAATAAACTTATCAAATTAATTTATTTATACTTTATATCTAACAAACGAGCGCTGGTTTTAAATCGTTCTAAAGCTAACAATAAATAAATTTATCCCTCCAGACCCCTAAATGTGAAGTTAATTACCCGCAACAGTGGTTGCCTCATGACGCTATGGCTCATAAATCATAATTCATATGCAGGGGTGGCTTATATACAATGGTTTACACAACTCCAATATCTTCACGCCTTTAGGTACCTATCGGAAATTGGAAGAAAATATTGATCGCGTACATTTAGGCAGGTACAGGTACTTCTCGAAATAGGCATTATGCGAATAAGGCTCCCGGTTAAAATTGGTAGACGATCCACTCCCGACACATTTTAGAACCTTTTGTCAACACATAACATTTTAATTACCTATAAAGTTGTCCTGTCTGAATTTGTTTTATGTTAGATAATGACGATGGAGCAACTTCGATAACTTTGATGTTGTTAAATGCATAAACATCCTATAACTTTGTCGACTTTTTTTCGAAAAAGACAATCTATTTTTTTGTTGCGCGTAAACGTGTTTTCAATTGAAAATTCCTACTACGTTGTTCGCGCGGCAGTGCGGCGCTCGAAATTTATTTCCGTATAATATCTATCAAAAGGTTGTCAGCGACCGTATGCTTTGCGCTAATTGAGTGTATTCAAACAATGCTAAAACACCCAACGAACCCTTGGGTTGTTTCTACGCCCCCCACGAGTGCTGCGGTGCGTGAGAAGTTCAAAGTGCTGAAGTTGTAATCCGTCTGTGATTTAATGTGTATTATTTCGGTAGCTGTATTATTGCAATATCTGATTATCGCTTTTTGCTGTTGATGAAATTTGGTACACCATCATCATCTCCATTTTGTTCTATCGTACTTAATTCCCTTTGAATTTTATATGTCCGCCCTTCCGAGCACACATTTTCTCGTCGTTCCCGTAATTTCAGTAGGTTTAATTTGTTTACTTAGCGTACACGGCGTATAATTTTAAATCGTATTCTTTTCTGTACTTTTAGCGCAGTTAATATAAGATGGTTTCATTTAAGCCCGTTGAGTTATACTTATTAATAGATCGCGATTAATTGTATAGGTTATTCAGGTTATCGGTTATTGATTCATTATTTATTATATAATTATATAGTATACGGAGATTTAAAAAGAATGAAAATATGCAATAAAAACTACAAGAGTCGCTGATAAAATCCATTAAAGATTTTTGCGGAGCAATAACTGTTACATTTATTTTATGAGGATTTAATAAAAGATTACAAAAAAAAAGCTGTTTAACGATTTCCTACTGCTTTTCTATTACCTACCATCTATTTTTAATCTATTAATTAATGCCTTTATTATGTAAAAAGTCGGTTCATATCAATCGATTTATCCCAATGAAAATAGTTTGCGAATTTCATTTGAAAATGCGAATGTCGACGCCATAAAATGAACCAATCGAAGTACCTTTTTCTAACAATGTAAGAAGATCTCTCTATTTTAAATCTGTTTATTTATGCAAATCGATGAGAACCGGACGAGGGTTATTTATAATAACGTTTCGTTTTAAAATCGAACTCTTTCTAATTAAAATTAATTAATATGGGAACGCTTTTAGCGACAAATGTTTTGATGTGGTCTTGCACGTTTTAAGCCTGTTTTACGTTATTCAACGGACGATAATAAAATGCAATCGAAAACGAAAACATCCCCATTTTCAGGTTGTAGCAGGTACTGCGATTCATCAGTATATTCGAATTGGTCAAGTGGTACTGATTGTATTTTTACGTATCGCCATCGATTAAACAGATAATGCTAAAAATGCACTAAATTGCACTAAAATTCAAAGTAACAATTCCCAAGTAACAATTTTGCTTAAATAAATATTGTCTAAAGATTTTTATAAGAAATTATTCAAGAAATGCGACTTGAATTTTCTTAGTATAAAGTATTATTCAGGGCTAATGCCAGTAAAAAGGGCGATTGGAATGCGGCTTGAACTGGTCTTTATTCAAGAATATGTTATAAAGATTTATACAAGAATATATAAATAAAGTTTTACATGAGGATGGTATGTATACAAGGCTTATTCAAGTACAAAGTTCTTAGGTAATGAACTTGAGTAACACTTGATATAAGACTTATTTCAGAAGTTTGCGTAATCCTAAAATATTTTACATGAATAACATTGTAATCAAGTTCATTAGTTCAAGCTCCATACAAGAAGACATATTACAAATAGAAAAAAATAATTTTTACAAATCAATTTGTCCAGGTTTTTTGTTTGAATTCACAACGTTTCCCTTACTTACCCTATTACAATTTTTATTTTTTTTTTGATTATTTACATATATTCCGTCAGCCAAAATTGTCTTTAATTCTTCGACAAATGGAATCAAATACAAGCGCAGATCCGATGGCTTAGATTTTCCATAATATATTCCGATCACTAATAGTTTTTGTTTCGGTAATTCGGCAGTATTGGCCAGGATGGGCTAAAACTCGTTTTTGGCACTTTTAAATATTGGCAGTCCATCTATGTTTATATTTAATGATAGGCTATTATATTATAGACTTATATTATGGGATTTATTTATAGGCTTAGATATTTTTGAGAATAAGTTTTCCAAACAAAACCGCAAAGCATTTTGCCAATATTCGCCATCACCCAATGGTATAATTTCGACCGTTTGAGGAGTTTCCATTAACGTGCGTGGATCTTGTGATAACGCGTGTTTATCAAAACAATTATTAATAATTTTGAGTAACTCTTTTACTGCTGAGTGGTTAATGTTGAATGTTAGCGCCCAATGTCTTATATTCATGTGAAGATTTTGGCTCCTTTCATCTTCAGCCGCAGAATTGCTATCATCATCATATATGATGCGATTAATACTATTATCACTACTGTCATCACCGGCGTAAAATTCATAGGCACTTTGTCTGTAATCTTCAGGTGACTCATCGCTGACAATCCCTATAATACGTCAATAAATCAAAGGTGCGAATTAAAATATATATATCGAATATATCTACTTAGCAGTCGGTATAGAACCTAAATTACTAGTTTTATCATTGGATACTGAAGTTTCATTATTAGTTAGGCATTTATTATTGGACGATTGAGGTATTGCTGGCAATAACCTCTTAGATGACAAATTTGAAGTAGCAAAAGACGATGATTCTATAATCAAACTTTAAAACTGTTTATTTACCTTTGGGTAATAGTGGCCTGACCTTTTAATTTTTTTCCATAATTTAAATGCGTTCATTTTTATCTGTAAATACTTTTTATACAATGTAAATTCGGAAGCAAGAAAAAGCGCTATATTTGATAACTATAATTCGCGCACGCGTATATAGTATGTAAGTGCAACTTGCATAAAATATTATTTAAGTTATTTATTATGGGAATTTTGTATAACACTTACAATTTTTCTTTATACGAGATTCGGCAACGCAAAATTAATAAAATTTGTATAACGCTTCCAAATTTGATCTTGGAAAAACTTTAAGCAAGAAATTATTTAAGTTTTAGTTTATAAAAAGATCTTCTGAATAAGACTTAAGTGTTTTCCTTGAATAGAGGTTTAATTAGGTATTTGTACTTGAATAATGAATTTCTTGAATAGTTCTTAATTTTTCTTCCTTGTATACAAGTTTATACGTAAGTATTTTACCTACAAGAGTTTTTCAAACATATCCAAGTGTTTTAGAAGGTTTTTTTAAGTTGAGTTTGAATAATTATATTAGTCAAGTCTTTAACAAGGTCATTTCAAGCATATCTTGTATAAGTCAACTTATCTCAAGTATAATTTTTACTTGGACTATCTTATGTTTCTGATGTAAAATAGTGTGTTTATGTAAAAGAAAAAGGAAGGAAGATTTCTAGGTTTTCTAAAAAAAAAATACTACATCTTGAAAATATTTAAAAGTGGGCTTATAGGCAAACAGAAAATCTGCACGATACGCGATCACGTGTCCATTTACAAGGTCGACACTTTTTCAAAAAAAACGTTCGTATTTTTGGGACTTTTCGACATGATTATGTATTGGTTTTGTGGTTGCAATTTCGATCATAGGAGGCTGAAATTTTGACAGTGTATCGTTATTTCTAGACGTACGGAGACGAAACAAAAAGTTTTAGGCCGAGTTAAAATTTTGCCAAAAACCAAGGCTTTTTATCGAAAATGTTTAAAAACTCGATGTCGGCGAAAACGTGCTTAATTCATTTTTTAATGCTTATTTTACGTGGAAATCGATATTTCTCCACTCATGGAAACAAAAAAAATGTTTAGGTCGGGACAAAGTTTGCAAAACTATGAACTTTTTTTATCGAAAATTCGATCTCCGCGAATATGCGTTTAATTTATTATTTTATGCGTGTTTTACCTGTAAATCGATTGTCCTCGTGAACTGCAAGGGCAACTGTAGGTTGTTGCCTACAAAAATCGACCGATCAGATTCAAAATAGTGGTCGATCAAAAATTTCAAACGAGACTATCTCTGTTATCATTATAATAAATAATATCGGTTCGTTAATGGGAAATGTTTAAGAAACCAAAATTCGACGACTGTTTTTCCCATTTCTTTTCGTTTTTTCGATGATTTTTCGGTGTTGAAATATTTCGAGTTGACGTTACGTTGCAATTTGGTAAACAATTATTTTTTGTTAGTTGTGAGTATTGCAAAGATCACGAACTGAAATATATCTTTCGAAACAAACTATTCGGAAATTATTTCCAAGCAATCCGGGAAAACCGCGATTTATTTTTGAACGTTGAAAATCGAATAGACAAGAGGGAACTACGATACAAGAATCTAATTTCAAAAGGCGCACGTGAATAAAAAGGCATAGTAAAGATTCTGACAAACGTCAGGGTTGGTTAATAACAACAGGCGAGTGAACAATATTTGTTTCAGTCTATGTTATAAGGAGTGTCGCATGTCGAGCGCGAAATTCCTACTGACAACCGCGTGCGCTTCATCCTGCGGGAGAAGCAATCCGTTTTAGCGTAGAGTTATTATTGTGGTACTCCCGGGAATTGCGGGATTAACAAATCGACTCTTCTTTCCAGGCTAGAAAACAAGCCGAACGCGAACATTGCGAAGCTGTAAATATAAACCGTTCGTCGTAATTGTCTGAAAACGATGATCATAATTCGTTTTATGCTGCTTTTCCACGCATTGTTGACGGCGTTCGGTCTTGTGTAACGATGGAAATTTATTCGTTTCTAATTTATGTAAATTTTGTTGTTTCAATTTATCGCGGCACATGTTGATTAATCTCGACGATCTGAGGCATTCCGGGCATTTTCTTGAAAGCAGGAAATTGTCGTTGTGTAACCTTTTCCTCGCAGGTGACGATAACAATGTCGGATTGCGAATGGATAATTTAACGTTTATTTGATTTGACTCCTAGGATATTAGTAATCGAGGCGAAATAGTTAGTATATAGGATTTTTAAACAATAACCGCCTTGTAATATAGGCAACTTTATTTACACGGTGCCACAAACATTTTACATTGTAGTACTTATTCACATTTCAAACTAAAGCCCGTCAGAAGTAACCGTTGCAATTCTATTTTAGTGTGCGTTTGGAAAATTACTGAAGCGTCTGTCATTGGTGCACTTTAAAATGATAAACATTCCAATCGTGGTATTCGCGGTATAGTTATGACATCCCGTTTAAAATAATATTTCGACAATCGAAAATAGCTCGCGAAAATGCATTTAAAAACACGAATTTCAGCAAATCTTTTCGATACTTCAGTCGACTATTTCTTATTGGTCTTTGAGCTATTAAAAGAGTGACGACGGAGATGGTGCCGTCAAAGACAGGTTAGGGTTTCTCGGGGAGTAGGTATGCGAGTGCTGAAAGACGGTGTAAAGTTGTATTCTGTTTTATCTGTACAAGGGTAGACCACAAAAGGAATATGTAAGTAAATTATTCATGAGTTTTTGCATCTGTCGTGCTTGTTTCCGAGATAAAAGAAAAACCTTCCGAAAAATACGGAATTGCTAGTGTTGGTAATTGTGCGTTCGTTTTGTAACGGACGTTTAAAATTGCACTCGTAAATTTCGATAACAGAAGAAATAGTAACCGAGAAGACATATATACATTTTTAACTCCTCTTATATTAGTCGTCGCTGTAAATTTTTCCTTTAATTTTAGCTATATTGAAACAGATATTGTCGTCAGTGGATCTGTACGTACATTTATATTTAGAAAGCGTGTTTACGAAAAAAAAATTGAAATATAAATAGAATCATATTGTCTGGCATAAATGTTATGTCGCATCTTTTAGTAAACTCATTTTTTCCTATCGGGCTCTGTCCATTTTGCGGTTTACACTAAATCTTAATTTCGACCGAAACAAAACGAAAATGTATTTTTTAAAATAAAATCAGATGTTTTTCACTTGACAAATCGTACGGAAACTTCTGTCGTGTAAATACTAGAGTAAGATATTTATGGAGTGGCAGTGTGATGTTCTACATTATAAAAAAGCTCAACGAAATTAGCCGAATCTGCGGTTAAAACTTAAACCGCTCTTATCTATGACGAGATTAAAATTGTTCCGCTTTAAGCCCAGATTAAATCCAAAATACCTGGCTGTATTTTTTGGGCGCTTTATCGCGCGACGCGACGTGCACTTGTGTATAGATAATAATATGATGACACGTGAGCTTTCGGTAATTTTCGTTCGATTGTAAATCCATGTTCAATCATCCTATACATGTTTTTAATGTTTTAAACGAAGGCGACAAGATGCTGTTGTACAATGGTGAAGTCGATTTTTGTAGGTAATATACATTATAGATAAGTTGGGATGTTCTAATAGGCTTAACATTTTTTGAGAATAGTCGTTTTTATTACTATTCGGTTTTATTTTTTAGTTCGTGATTGGTATTTTGTTTGTAAATAATTTATTTTCGATATACAGTTTGTTCCCGATGCAACTTTAAATGAGATCGAGTGACATGAATTCAAAAAAAATAGAAAAATCAGTTGTTATATAGTAACATGTTTTATTGTTTAATTTATTGCTCAGTGGCACCGCCTGCCGTGGCACAAACTTCAATTCGTGTTTTAAAATCATCAGAATTCCTTCTAAGCTTATAAGCTGGTTATTGCTAGCGTAGGTAATACCAAAGTTGTTTCAGCGCACTTACATCATCCGAAACATGCGGAGTGATTGTCATGTAACTTATCAATTACAACGCACCAATTCCGTAACATCGAATTAAATAAATTTTTGTCGAAGAGTTAACATTTTCAATAAAATAACAGATAACAAATAAAGAACAAATCAAACGATAATTATAGTGCGAAACAATAAACTTAAAAATTCTGCGTAGTTGACAAAAATAATTGAATCGCGTATTTGAGAAACCCCCGCACTTGCGCAACTATCTTAGTTTTAAGAAAAACACAAAATGTAAAAACGGCGTTTTCCTTCAAAATAGCGACTCTGATGGTGTTAGAACTATATGGCTAAGAAAATATTTCTTTATAAAAATTGTTATAAATTTCCTCCCTGTCCTGAATAGGTAAATCTTTGGAATTTTATTGTATTTTATTATATGGGGGATTTTTGAAATATATAAAAATTTTGAAATAATGCTGTCAGCAAACCGGACGTTGGATATTTATGTGATTTTTATACCCAACATGTGGAACTATACGTAAGAAACCTTTCTTTTTAAAAAAAAAACGCATTTCCAAAATTATGCACATTAGGGGTTTCTCAAATACGCGATTCAATTACTGACACGATACGATTACAAGATAAAAGATCGACTTAATACCGCCTGATCTAATTTGAAGTCGCAGTGAAAAATTGTATTAAATCTAAAATTCCAGAAAAAAGCCAATAACTCATTAACGATAAAACTTATGTGAAAGGCAAAAACATAAATCAGAGATTCGAAATCAAGCGGGAAAAATTATGTAGAATAGAAATTTTTGAGAAATCAAAAATAAATTTGTTTTCCTCTTTGTGACCCCATCCGGGGACGTACTGCATAATTAGTTCGCCCAACATGTTTTTATAAGAAAAATCTGAGTTTTTAAATATTTTCACCACTATATTTACGATATCTGCGAATTTTGTTGATTTGGTTTTACTATTTTTTTTTTGTTTGACCGTGTTCAATTTTTGGGTAAAACAAAGTGTGAACGAACCATTACTTTCACTTTGTTTTCTACGGTTATACTATTTTGTAAAAATGTGGATAATTTTTAAAAATATCGCCACAGACATTTTTCTTTTCGCCTTATATTGTCATTCGTCATAAGTGCACGAATTACGTTTTCGTTAGGAAGTTTTAATTAAACGCACCGAAAGCAAACGGAATAGGGGGGACGCGCGGAACGTATAATAGGTACACAGATTCTCCTCCACAAAAATAACTCGAAATTACTAAATTAATTCGTCTCCGAAAACCGAAACGCGACCGTCTCGAATTCGTCCTTTTTCCGATGATACCGTGATAAAAAAAAGTTAAGACTTAACTATAAGAAGTCGATGGCAACGTACTATAAAAGATGTAGAATGCACGGTGTGAATGTGACATGAAATAAGCCTCTTCCAGACAGCATATCCCTAAGGATTTGTCACGTCATCCCACAATACAGAGCCATATAATGCGACTTCAGACGAACACGGGATTAGACTTTCTTTCTTTTCGATCTTGCACGGTTCTCTAATAGTTTTAATAGATTTTCGGCAAAAAGCGTGGATTACAGAAACAAATACTTGATCCTCTATTTGGCCGCCTTATTATTTATAGAAACTAATATAGCGCGTTTCAGAATTCGAACGTTCAGTCCCGACAGATAAATTCACGTAAAGTTTATGAACTGGGAACTTGTAGGTTGGGCCGTAACTGTTGGACTGATTTACTGTGTTTACTCGTGTGACTGATGGACCGCGAGAAACAACAGCCTTCACGTGTTACATAAATCCCTTGTCGGATCCAAGCGTTGAAAACTAAAGCACGATTAGTGTTTTATGATGATCTTGTTGCTTTAAATTTAAATGCCAACTTGAAGCCTGTCAATCCTTGTTACTTTTTCATAGTCTCCTTAAGTAGAACGAAAACAATGCTTCAATTTAAAATAATTCGTGGCGCACATATAGTCATCGCCGGTTCTGCTATAATAAGGGTGTGTTTATCTAGGTTAGTTTACGTCTATTTTTAAATGTAATCATTTAACCGTTTATGTCTTTTTTTGTTACTTATATACTGATGCACGTAATACTTGCTGCATACGTTCTTTATACGTTCAATCGATTTTTCGATTCTTTCCGATTTTCTCCTAGTTTAAAACAACATTCGGTTTTTTGCATAATTTGCATAAGATGCATAATTATAGTTAAACAAAATTCTGGAACACGCCCAAACGAAACAAAATCAGCAGATTAATAATTAAAAAATATATAGATACAGTCGAATCTAAGTCGAATTGTCACTTGTCTCCTAAAAACATTCGACTTAAGGAGAGTTCAAGCTACAGAGGTTTTAAGTTTTTAAATAATTCGAAAAATTGCGCGACAAACAATTGACAAACATCGTGAGCGCCACTTTTTTCGAAAATGAGTTTTTCTGACTATCTTAAGCGTCTAAGGTATAGATATAATCTGTTAAAATCTGGTAACAACATTTCGATTTTTTCCACCAGAAAAATCGATTTGTACGTTATTTCCGTAAGTACGTGGAAACCGTAGTACTTTGTCGTTCATTTGGCGTTCTCACCAGCTGATGGTATTCAGCGCGCGCTTGGAGGATGATATTTTAATTTAAATCTTGCTTAAAGAGTTCCCGTTCCGTTTTTATCACAATTTTGAGGTTCGCACAACTATATTCCTTCGCCTTTACAGGGTGTGTCACTTATAATAAAGCCACAGAAGCGGTCATTTTTTTTTCGGTTTCTTTTTGCAAAGCAACCTTCGACTTAGAGAGTTTTGACTGTATCTATATATTTTTTAATTATTAATCTGCTGATTTTGTTTCGTTTGGGCGTGTTCCAAAATTTCGATTAAAATTAAGCGATCCAAAATTGTGCGAATGGAGGCTTATTTTATAAATTTCGGTAAGTTTTTAAACATTTATCGAAAGTTCTCCCTCGAAAGCCTCCCTTTGTTTTTTGCACGTTACGCCGTGATCACCGTTCGATCGCCAATCCATCAAAATTTGCAAATTAGTGGACAAATCAGTCGCATCGAGCAAAATACGTTTTTGGTGAAACGATGCCTATTTTTAATTAAAATTATGCAAAACGTTTGTCCGCACGTTTACTCGAGTCGCTCAATTTTAACTTTTCGATCAACGGTATGGCTTTTGAGCCACACCCACTAAAAACATTCATATTTTACGCTAGTGCTTATTTAACATGGAACAATAGATAAAATTACAACGTCTTCTTAAGTAAATTTTTTAAGCAGGCTCCGAAAAAATTGACGTTATCGCGAAATTTCCCTTTTCGGGATATAAGTCGCCCCGAAAATTAGCTAGTTCAAGTCGAATGCTTGATGTTTAATTAGAAATTCGAATATAAATAGCTTCGAATGTATTGATCTTGAATGTGTAGGTGCAAAATTGATCGAATATAAAAAAAAGCTCCGGCGCTCGATTACGAACTTATATTTGAAAAACTCTCGTTTTCCGACAAACTCGTTTTATGTAGGTATGTATGTAGATGTGTTATGGCGAAATAAGGTATATGCGCTTACATTGTACTTAAATGGAAATCGAATAATTTATTGTTATCTGGTTCGATTAAAATATAAATTGTGGTCATATTAACAGTTAATACTAATAGTAGTTCTCTTTAAATGGTACAGAAGTTTACCTTATGTTTCCTGTTTTTAATAGCGGTTGTTGTATTTTAATGGTCTTTAAATCAATTCAGGTTTAACGCGTTCGTTTGATTGTTTTGCTCGCGTTTCATTCGTCGGAGGACTCGCGGGTGTGCAAACAAATACGGTACAAACAAAGCCTTTTATCATATTTTTTTCGTCTTTTAAATTAACATCGGATGCATATAACTTATCGGTTATTATCTAATTTAAAATAACCATAAAACGCCAACTACTATGTATGTGTAACTACGTGCAAGCAATCCATATAAACTAATAATAATAATAACGATTACCACATTCTCGGTCGCTGTAACAATAAACACGACGAGGAAACAGAAGCGGAAATTATGAAAACAGACGTACAAAAGCCAGATGATAATTAAATATATATGTAATATATTGTGATTTATGGGCGATGAACCAAAAATATGCCTGGATATAATATATTTATTCAGACTTTGTTTAGATAATCGGATATTTTGTTAAAGGACCGACTTGCGGAAATTTCTTTGGGACATTCACAAATCGTTTGTGTTTTCGATAAATAGAGCATAACGTGGTGAGTGTTGTTGGTTAGTCGCCGAGAATAAAAATCACTTTTACTTATACATACTTTTATAATTAACGAATTTGATTAAATTTTAATTATGTCCTATAACTTATATGGTTAGCTTTTATGCTATTTTGAAATTCTTATACAATTAGTGGATAAACAATATTACTTTGCTAAACGGAGACTATTCGCAATCGTTAATTTAAAACAACGGAAAATGAGTTTTTCGTGATGTATTCATTACTGTACCGCTTTTTGTACCTTTTGATCCTTGTTTTCGAATAAAAGAGTAAAAGGAAAATAGCATTAGCGTTATTGGCAATTATGTTGATGTTGATCAATGGAACTTTTGAATGTTATTCGGCGTTCAATTTATTTAATTGATCGGCCTTTGTGCGGTTTTCTTAAAATTCCTTTTTGTTAAATTAAACGTCGACGTCTTCGTGAAAAACTCGACAGCACCGACTTATTATTTATTACTGCCTGCATATAATTTAACAACGTCTACGTGCTTTTAACACCCCCCCCCCCCTCGAGTGAATTATTGTCCAGTTCCTCGCGAAAATGCGCGATACTTCGCTTGTTTTAGACCGAAAAATATCTTCCCGTTCAAATCTCGTTTTAATTAAATTATTTATGTGAACGACGATTGGTCAACATTTGCAACGTTCAGTTTCCTTTCGAAACCTATTTAAAACCGAGACAAGTAGAGTATTAACGTTTTCTAAACAATGAATAATTGTGTAGTAGGCGATGTCTGTTTTAAATCAAGATGCATAGACAGACCATCGTTGTTTCTAAAATGAATCGTCCCTTTTGAGGGCACACATGCTGTACAGATGCGACAAAGGTGGCGGTTTCGCATCTAGGAAATGTCGAGTGTTATTATTATTGGCCATTTTCTAATAAGTATATAGTCGAGTTTAACATAAAATCTATTTATTTTTTGCGACATTTTAACGTGCACCGGCCAAACATTTTCGAATTTATAATTTTGAGCTTCTTTATCGAACGTTTTCACCAGAAGTAGGTATGTTGACGTGCCGCTCGTCTAACTTTGATCTTTCTCCACTTCATTGGCGCACTTTATTCTTTATCGCTTCCCTGATTCATTATAAACTCTGTTCCTCGTCTGTTAACAGTTGACGTCTGCTTCGATTTTATGTGTCTCACGTGTGTATACAATGCGTTTCGACATAATTTTGTCTTAAGATCTTTTGTTATCTTTTTCCCACCTATCTCCTCCGAACCAACAAACAAACCTGCACCTAAAGGAACTTGTAGAAAAAACCGAACGGGATCTTCGGCGCGTCTGGTAAACTAAAAGTAAAGTATCTTTGTTTTAATTGTTCCGTCATTGTTTCCTCCGGGTTAAGTTATGTTATTTAAGTTGTTGCGAGCATAAATTTACCGAAAGACTATACGAAGTTTGAAAATATAATCGGGATATTTAAAAACAACTACATAGTCTTGTTGTTCTAAGAAGGTAACGGCAACAACTAATGGAATCTTAATTTCAACAGTTCTTGTTCTTAGCTGGTCTAGCAATTAACACGCACCGGAAGTGATACATCATGTCGTAATAATGACCGACACCAGAATATCTGCCCTCATGTTACTTTTATTCTTATTCGGTTGGCAGTTGTCTCCTCTAATCCTTGTCCAGCACTAATGCGTACCTCTAAATAATACACGACATCCCGAATGCGTTTCACTCACGTATACTATAATTCCATCGTTCTCTTCCCTCTGGATACCAGATCCGTTCTAGATAGGCATTATCATTATTTAGAACGGCTCGTTCGTGTGTTGTTAACACACGTTTCTCGCGACAGAATTTCCATTCAGAATTATTTTCGCGTCGCAAGTTTTCCACGACAACACGAAAACTTTCGTATTTCCGATACTTCACTTATTACGTATAAATTATCGGCAATTAAAACTGCACGTATAAATGAAAATCGTATAGGTGGTACCTACTTATTTCCAGAGAACTTAGAAATATGCACTCGGCGTGGAAGCTGCAGTGAATGGAAGATAAAATTGGACCGTTGCCGACATATATTTAGGAGCAGTAGGCGGCTTGGCAACCTGCAAATACTTTATAAAAAAGATTGGGAATGTAACAGATGGACAATTCTCAAATGTATCTGCGTACAAAACGACTTACGCCGATATTTACCGGCACAATCGCATATTAAAAAAAAAAACTCGCTCCCCCAAATTAAGACTCAAGTATTTTTATTTATATTTGCAGGCCTCCGGTTCGAACAGTTTGGCGAACGAAACACAGAAACAACTCGAACTCCAGCGCCGTCAGCAAGAACAACTTTTGCACCATCAGCAGAAACTTCAGGAATTGCAGGGCCAAATTTCCGCGCAGTATGCCGCAACCGGTGCCGTCGGTCCGCAAGGGCTCATGTTCCTACCGTTCCTCGAGCAACTGCGGGGACTTCACCCGGCAGCACTTCCGCCTAACATCGGAAAAACACACATACCTAATCAGGTTCGTTAATCTCGAGACCGTTAAGAAACTACCATTGGTAGCGTTCGGCTGTTTGCAGATGCTTCCTCCTCCGCATCAAGTACCAAGTTGGATCTCGGCAACGGCTCACCTGGCGCAAATGTCCGCCAGTGCCGCTAGCAGTAGTGCAGAAAAACGATCTCCGCCGCGACAACCGACGCCGTCACCGCCTCCTCAGCTGTCCGATCCCGACACACCTTTAAACCTCACCAAGCCCAAGTCTTCCAGTTCAGGATCTACTGGATCCAGTCCCCACAACATGCCTAACAATATGCAGAACTTCAACGAGCAGCCGGTCGCGGCGACGACCCCAAAACTCCTACCGCCCAGTCTCGTGATGCCGCGCGCTTTCCTGCCGTACGCCGGATTACCTCCTCAATTTAGCCCGCTACCTCCGAACACCGATCGCCACAAAACCGGCAAGGACGGACTGCTTAGTCCGGACAAACAACATCACTTTCCGATGCACATGTACGGTCTGCCTGCCCCTCCTCACTTAGGAACAAAATCGCGAGACGACCACTCGGTGAAAGACGAACCGGATTTTATGACGGCGTGCCACAGTAATTTTAATTTAACCAACAACAAAATACAATGTCGCGCTATAATTGGCTTTTTGTTTTCAGTGTGGGGAGGGCCGGATTCGAGCTACAAGCTTTCCGACGACAACAAGGACGCCAAAATCGTGCGACAGGTTAAACGGGAGGCCGAAAACAAGCCTCACATCAAGAGACCGATGAACGCTTTTATGGTGTGGGCGAAGGACGAAAGGCGAAAAATCCTGAAAGCCTGCCCGGACATGCACAACTCGAACATTTCAAAAATCTTAGGTGCACGTTGGAAGTCGATGTCCAACTCCGAGAAGCAACCGTATTACGAAGAACAGTCACGGCTATCGAAATTACATATGGAGAAGCACCCGGACTATAGATATCGGCCGCGTCCAAAACGAACTTGCATAGTTGACGGTAAAAAAATGCGCATTTCGGAATATAAAATGTTGATGCGTCAGAGACGTCAAGAAATGCGGCAATTGTGGTGTCGTGATAGTGGATCTGAAATGACTTTTCTTACACCCGGATCCGATTTGACGTCGCCCGCATCGACTTCTGCAGGACGAATGTCCGTCTCTCCGCCTATGGGAACGATGAACGGGGCCGGTCCCAGCTCCGAAGGGTTTTATCATAACGACAGTATTTCGCCGGAAGCTATGAATTTTTTACACGAACACTACGATTCCAGTCCTAGACACGAAGACGACTGAACCTGAGCTTCAAGGGAAATGTTTTTCCCTTGCTTTTAATTAATGAAACACAAGACGATTTTTCATCGAGACATCCGGGCGAAGTACGATTACTCGCTCCAATAAATGACAGGACAAAGTATTTAAAATTGTTTATAATCGACAGACGAAGGTTTGTACATTATAAATACCTATCTTTCCTTTTGTACGGATGTTATGAAGCAGACACGTTAGATCCGTTTTAAGATTTCCCCAGGGCAATTCAAATTCAAATGTGCCATCCAGTTGACGCAAAACGCGAACGTTGGTTCTTTTTGGTCAACTCGCCAGAGACTTACTATTAAAAAAATTATTATCACAATTAATCGGTGTTGTAGTTGTATTGTTATGTAGATACGCCATCAAATCTTCACGTTATTTATTTACATTTTAATTATATCGAAATTATTTGTTTTTTCTTCTTTTTGTAAATTCCTGTAAAGTTTTATGACTGTTCTTTTTTTTGCATTGCATGAATCTTTTAAAACATTAAAAATTTAATGGTAGCGAAGTTTTATTATAGTTGACGTTTTTTCTTTTATTTTTTTTTAAATGTTATTGAATCGAAGTGCAATGTCTTTCTTGTATATTGTTTTCTACTGTTGATGTTTGTATATTTTAATATTAAGAGCCAGTACTTTAAGTAATATTATTTATTTTAAAGTTATTATGTACTTTTAGAAAACACCCTCCTTATTGTTTTTAGTTACAAAAATTTTGTACTTAGCAGGATACGTTAACGGTAGTTAATCGAGAACCTGCAAATATTGTGGACGCTCGACAAAATGAAAGGCTATGATCGTAGGTTTCAACTCAATTGTTGTACAACAAAACTACGTAAGACATACTATATTTTTACTCCTTTTTTTTTGGAGTTTTACACGAAGGATGTTTGAAAACTTTCTACCATTGCAAAAACTTGAACTTTACTTAAATTTAAAAATTCCGCTTTTTTAATAGTATCTATAAAATAGTGTTTTGTAATGGTAATACTGAATTCTCCTCTCGTGTACTTCACAATTTGTGATGTATTTAACCATAATTAAATATTGTTCTTGGGTATTTAAGCAGGTAGACACTAGTAATGTATATACTTAATTAAAAAAAGTAATACTGGAATTATCGCGACAGACAACAGTTTCCATTTTCTTATCGGCGCCGACAACTAAAATTTTGCAAGCGTTCCACTTTGTCTTTATAAATACATTCTTTAACAGACACTGCTATAAGTATTACGATTAATTGTCGACAGTTTGTTCGTTTTCAAAATCGATAATCAAATTCTGTGCAAAATATTAGTTGTACGTAAAATAAACGTTTTTAGTAAAATTTGTTATATCTATAACTCGGAAATAAGTTAAATAAAATGTGATACCTGTAATCTACATAGGTATAGTTTCTTTGAAGTAGTATTTAAAATTCAGAAGTAATTGTGCTATAGTGTGAAAAAGGAGAGAGAACGATAAAATGTGGTATGCATTTAAAATATTCCTTAATGCATATAGGGCTAGTGAATGTTGTTTATAAAGTACCATAATCGGTGTATAATGTTTATGCGCATTAAAATAATATGTAAACAAATCATAGACCTGTATCACAATATAAATGAAATGATTGCTAGAACTATAGGCTCACTGTTTTTCTGTGCCAAATTCAAACAAATAAATTGTAAAATGTACAAATTTTATTTTCGCCTATTATTTCGCTTTTGAATAGATACTGAACTTAAGTTGCTATGTGTTAGTGTATCCATACGAACAGGTAAGGTCAAAAAAAAAACTCTTCGAGCTCCTCACGGTATACACATAAGAAACCTGAACTTTTTTTTTTAAATATACAAGGGTAGTCCGAAAATTTTCGGAAACGACGGAAATCTTTTCGAACGGTCCTCGTATACTTTAAAATGACCGCAAGAAACTTTACGAATGGCTCCCGTATTAATTTGATTTGAATCGTTTCAATTTAATTTGTTTAAAAATGTGATAACTTCAAAAAAATGTCGCTATAGCTTATCCAAACCTATATGATGTTCACGTCATCAATAAAAGAGGTTACTAGATGACGTTTCACACAATGCTGTCACCTCGTTCCTCGTATTTTGACAGTTCTAATAAATTGTAGTCTTTCTTTATGCCATCTAATATGTGCGCAAGTAAATCATCTATAGAACATGTCACTTTCCAAACTTTAAAGCGAATTACAAATAAACAATCAAGTAACTTTTTTTTGATGACGTAAATTGCATATAGGTTTAGATAGGTCATACATGTTTTATTAAATGTTTTTAATTTCTTGATGCTCGTTTCATTCAATTTATATATTTTATTAGATAATGCATTAAACAAATATGAATCGAAGTATCAGGAAATGATAAAAGTATTTAATAAAATATGAATGACAGCATTTTCAAACGTACCCGAACGAATAAAAGATTTTATTTTTGGTGGTTGACACATATTGTGTACCTACTTCTATATTAATATAATTAAGTCTTGTAGATGCGATTGTGGTACTTATTTTGATTCTGGAAAAAATCTTGACAGTCTAATTAAGGACAATTTACGATTTAAAAATACAAAAAAAAATTAAACTAATATGCGTTGTTTCGTGGAGTTCGAGTTTTCAGAAAATTACAGGAAATACGTCTTATTATAGTCGTTTCATTTAGTGAAATCTACACGACCTAAAACTTTTCATTTCGACTCTGTACAGTCAGAACATCTATTTACACATAAAAGCACGTACAAAATAATGACAAACGCTTTTACGTCGAGTTCGAGTTTTCGGCTCAGCCTGAAACTTTTAGTTTGTGGCTTTATTACCCGAATTTTTGACAACATCTTAGAAAACGATGCTTACTTTATTCCTTACAAATTTCTATCGCCTAAAAGTCCGCAACCCGAATTGACGTATTTTGAGTTGCTAACTTCTAGGCATCGAAATTTGGGATATCAATAAGTACTCGTTACCTTCTTATAAATATGTATAATAATTATTATTTTGATACTAAGTAGGTATTTGCGTTTTTTTCCAAAAATGTTGATCCGAACTAAAAACTTTTGGTTTCAACCCTTTATTGAGAGAAAAATTGAATTGCATGTAAAACCCGCATAAAATAGTGAATTAAACGCGTTTTCGTCAAGAACTAGTTTTCGTATATTTTCGATAAAAAAGTTTTGGCAAAATTTTGACCCAACCGGAAACGTTTAGAGCAGGTCCGGAATTACTGCAAATGTCGTTTCTTATTTATAACAAAACTAGAAATGACCAAATACGAACGTTTTTAAAGTTTTCTCGAAATCTCGAAAAAAAAGGTGTACCATAATCCATGGTTTTGACAAAATTTTGACCAAACCTAAAACGTTTAGAATAGGCCCGGAACCCGTTTTTTACGTATATGAAAGCAAGAAGTGAGGAATTAACGCGTTTATATCGATTTAAGATTTTCTCGAAATCTCGAAAACAAGACGTAAACTTTTACTTAAAAATACGTCGAAAACGCCTTAATACACATCGTTATGTTCAAATCGTCATTTTATGAAATCTTTAAAGGAAAAACGATTTATTATAGTTTATATTTTTGCAAAATTTTTAACTGACCGAAATATTTAGATTCGACTATTTGCTACTTGTAGAGTTAATAAAAAATGACGCGATACGTGCAATTTCGTCGAATTCGGCGTTTTCCAAAATCTCAAGAAAACCGCCCTATTATGATTCATTCTCGTTCCATTTCCAAACACTTTATACCCACTAACAAAAGATAAACTTTTTTGCCTTAAATTACCTGTTTGTCTTGCTGAATCGTTAGATTCAACTTCACTCTTACTGAGTCATTGCTTGAGAAGGAGTATCGTGCTAATTGCAATTATGTATTTTTTTAATTCTGTTTTTTACAACTATTTCCTAACATACCGCCGCCGTCTTTGACTTTCAAGTACTCTATCTGATTTTTAATTATGCAAATAAGACTCAAAATTATTTATGTAGGTTTTATACAACTACCTATTACCGGTAATGAACTAAAGCTATAATCGATTTGGTTAAACAATTATGTAGGTACTCATCAAATGTCTCAAAACGAAACTTTGACCTTTCGCTTTTGTTTAAAATAACCCGAGATGGGTTCAAGGAGAAATTGAGGTTTATTGTTTGAACATTTGATTCACTTTATAATAGGAGGTGATATTCGACCCTACAATGTAATATTAAAAATAACAAGATACCTACTTTATATCCGTATAAGATTTTGCGTACGGACGAGTTTAATGTTCCAAAAACATACAAAACGACACATTCAATAAATTAAACAATTTATAAGAATTCGCATTCATAATCAACCGGTTCTTAGGTATTTGAGATATTCTGAAACATTTTAATATTACTGCTACGTTAACTTTATAACATTAGCATTTTAAATGTTTAATGTCCATATGAACGTGTCTAACAAGTTGAAATTAGAGAAGACTTGTTGAAGTTCGGCCGTTATCTTTTTGAGACGTCACAGTTTTTCGTTTGGTATTAAATTTTCCACTTTTAAAAATCGCAATCATTTTCGTTGGCATAATTAAAAAAAAAATCATAATTATTCGGTTAATTAGTCTAGTATCGTTAGATATCAAAAATGAAAAACTTCCGATCCGTGTTATACTGGATGGATTTTCGTATAACTTGTTTTTTAATTTTAATAATAGGGATAACTAAAAAGTTTACGTTTTAAAAATTACGGCTATTTTGAAAGTCCGAAAGTTTTTCGAATAAGGGCGAAAATATAAAATGTATACATTGAAATTTAATAATTTCTAGAATAAATCGAAGTGTTATAGTCGAGAAAATAAGATTCTTATGGTTTTCGGGATTGCTGAATAATTTATGGTTAAAAAATCAAAATTAAAAATGTTTGATACAAAATGATGAATGTAACGTGACAAAATTATGTAGATATTTTCAAAATGGAACAACACGAAATTTCTTTAGTAGGAAAATATTCACAAAAATGTTACATACTTATATTTAACAATTAATGTAATCGGCCCTTTTATAAGAAACATACACTTCGCTGCGCTAATTCCAGGAATATTCATGGAAATTTTAAATACATAATATATACCTACAAGGAAGAAATTTGTTAAAATTGAATGTAGTAATTACAGTGTTTAGGAAGGACTTCCATTGTATTTATGATTATTAATTATCAATCCATAAAGATATTAATGTATGTTTTCATTTTCATTGTGCAGTCCAGTGAGACGTTCTGAATTTAAATTTGCATGTAAATGTGCGAAATAAACGATCGGTCCGTGATTTCCTTGAAGGTAACGAGAACAACTTTTCAGAGTTTATTGTTACAATTTTTCGGAAAATTAACGCAACATTTTAATCATTGTTAAACGGCGATCTAACTGCCTATATATTCAAATCCGATTAGAAGCGCCCGATTAATCTAAAATCCTCAAAGAATTTTATATTTATTATTAGTATAATATCCGGATTTATTTCAATAATTGTGTTATAAAAACGCCTTCGAACTTGGACTAGAAAATTTCGCTCGGGAAGTGATTATAATATTTGTTTGTTTGAAGGTTTATGAAGTTGTTACGTATTACATAAAAATAATCTAAAACTCGATCTTTATTTGTAAGGTTAGTACATTTGGGATTTCTTTATTACTTTCCGCTGTGAATAGTATTCTGCGAGAATGATTCTTTTTTAAACTCGTTTTACGATAAATTATTTTACTATGAATGCAAAAAATCACGACGTGCTGACCTATTTCCCCAATTGACAATAACAATATTGCGCATAGTATTGCCCAAGTTTCGCATAATATACATACCGTCGTAAGTTTCGTAAAGGCCTTAAACTTTTTAATATTTACATTAAGATCGTCTGTAAAACAGATATTTTAATAATCCTTTGAAGAACTTTTTTAAATGTAACAAACGAGCGTATGCTTATTAAAAAAAAAATAATTTTTCGACAAAGCTTAAATTTGTTGGTTAATATACGCGAGTTGCATGCTAAAACTTTCGTTTCGCGTTTAAAATATCGTCGTTGACATTTTAACGATTTGAAATTATAATTGTTTATTAAAAATAATGAGACTGACTTTTAACTTTTTTTTTTCTTGGACATTAGTTATGTAATAACTTCATGATCGTTTTGTCTCGCGTGAGTTTTAATTATTATATTCTACAATATTCTATGCATACGTACTTCGCACAGCTCTACAATAGGTGGATATTTATCGAGGAGGTAATGGAAGGTGAAAAAAAGTTGTATTATTTTTTGTTTATAGGTACATATAGGGCGTCTCTGTAATAAGTGTACAAAACGATACCGCATATGTTTGGAAGCAAAATCAAGCGATTTAACATAATTTACCTATACATATACAAAAGTTTATCGTTTCGGAGTTATAATCTCCGAAGGTGTGGGTTTTTTACATAGGAAAAGTAGTTTTGGGAGTAAGTGGCTGGAAAATTTAAAAAATTTCACCAGGGAGAACATAAAAAAAACGATTAAATCCTGTTAAAGTCCATTATTAAAAAGTAAAACGTTTGTGTCTCTCAATACATTTAGATATCTCTTTTAGTTTTGATATTTTTGTGCATATAAGTACCAATACTCAAGTAGAACTAAGTAGTTAAATAAAACTGAGTTTCCGGGACTGGAGATGTTGTTATTCGGCCGTCGTCTTGAAAATAACCATGGTACTAACTAGTTTTTGATTTATCTCCGTAACCGCGAGTCTGACAAAAATTTTATAAAAAGCATTTTTATAGATAATACAATTCACTACAATTGAACCTATTTACTTTTTTATTCGCTTTATTTTTATTGATTTTGCAACATTTCCAAGAAAGGTAAGATTTATGAAACGTGACGTTTCTTCTAAAGCAGAAGACTACTTGGAAAATGCACTGCTGATGAACACTGCGTGATGGGAATATGCACTTTTAAATATGCCCCAACCGATTGTAAAACCATATGAAATCGATTTAGAAACAAAAGTAGTTCTCTCTAGTTTTTTTTTCTAATTATTAACGTTACGCCGAAAAGTTATCAATGCAAATTGTAGAGAATTGTATTATTTTTAATAATTGTCTTTGCACAATTTTTGTCAAGTCTCACGGTCACGGAGATAAATAAGAAAAGGCTAATTGCGCCCTTATTTTCAAAATAACTGCCGACTACACTTTTACACTCACGGCCGACACCCAAAAAAACCACTGCCACCCCAAAATGCCGAATCGACTGTACCACAAGTAATTATTGTGAAACAAACACGCCTCGTTGCTACTATCATATGGTATACCATATATTGATTGTATTATTTCTCGACGATGGTAAATAACAGACTCAAAAAAAAAACGACGATTGATATGCATATTGGAAAATGTAACCGGGGACGCGTCACTGGAAGGACATTATTTAAAATACGAGAAGGGGAAAATATAGCAAACATATTATTTATCGGACGTTATGGTTAGTAATCTTTATTACATATTAATAATATTAATTAAGTAGGTACCTTAGTAATTTTATACAAGCTCATATGGTCAGCGTTTTCCCCCCCTTTGTGAATACCGCCCTTTAAAAACGCCAATACCTTTCTAATATTGCACTATCGCATCCAATTTCGTCAACTTTAAACGACGATTATCCAATCGAACTGTCAAATATCTTTGTGTAACCGGACATACTAATCCTTATTAACGCCATGCAAATTACAAATGCAGCCCATAAAATTTTATCGATAAAGATTAATGTTTAACTTACAACATCGACAACAATTTCACTTAGAGGAAATGGATCGAATTTACATTTTTAATCGGGAATTAACTATTGCCAACTTATAAACACATTAAGATCAGGATTTAGCTACCATTTCAAACCTTGATAAGTTACGCGTTTCCTGACTTGACTTTCTCGTTTGCAATTAATATAAAATCTTAATTCGCGCGATTTACAGCCGCACGTTCGTTAAACCACCATCTTCGGAAATCGAAGCTTCACTTTTTCCGATATATTTGCTTCCTTCGGTAAAAAAAAAAATGAGAAAAAATAAAATTAGTTACTCAACTGATGTTATGTAACGTTTTAAAAATGTTGGAAACTTTCACCGTAAAAAAAAAGCTTTCAACAGCAATCTTTGTCGTGTCGAGATGATCTTTTTAAGCGTTTTGCGGTGTGTGCGACAGACTTGTTTGCCCAATAAAATATTTTGTACTGTGCATTTGATATCTATGTTTGCTTTTTTTACATTTTTTTATGGTCATAAGATTATGTAAATATTAATTGGTGTAGTTTCGTTTAAATTACGGTTAGTTTTAAGAAAAAGAGGCAAGCGAACGAAATTAAATAGATATGGGTTAATAGCACGAAACGTCGATAAATTAATGGTCGATAAGAAAGTAAGGCTAATTGTGTATCGATTGCTATACTATACTTATACGGAAGCACCGGCGATTAAAAATAGAGAAAAAGTATAATTTCTCCTGGCACATGATACGTGTTGTTAAAAATGATTGATTTAACTCGGCACGCTTTTAATTTAATTAATTTTTATTAATAACAACTTCTTTCTTATGCGACGTTTATTTAACTATAGATTTTCTTTTCCTATTGTAATTAAATATTTATTATTTTCACTTTTTAATTGAAATTTCAAGTTTGTTTTTATTTTATGAACCTGAACTCAAATTGTTCAGCTTTTACGTTGCCTGTCGTACTGCGAGTGCTTCTCACTAGTACTACAGGAAAGTAAGTTTTTATCTGAAAAAAATGTTTTCTAATGACAATCGTGCAAATTTTTAAGATGTCTATTTCTACATTATTAAAATAATGATAAAGTGAAGTATTTGCTTATCTAGTACAAATTTATTTTTGTTTTCACAAACTCCTAAATAATTGAGAGCACTTACCTACCTATAATTTTACATTATTTCTAATTTTTTAAGCTAAATCGATCAAAGGCACTTTATTATTAAAAAATGAGGGATATGTTGTAGAAATTTCGGCACACATACAAAATATTAAATTTCTTTCGTGCCCTATTTACCTAGTACCTAAAAATATTATAAACGAATTACGAGAGGTTTTTAGGTAAAACGCGATTTTACAAAGAACATAATATTAAGTACACTTTTTTAAAAATAATTAGAGAGCACATCCTTGTTTTCCTACTGTTTCTTTTTTTTCAATCTTTGTAGAAGATTGAAAGTAAATGTTAAAATAATTGCCGCAAACCGTTTCGAATTAATTAGCCGATAGTATACTTAATGCGACATGTATCCTTTCAAAACCAATTATTATAACGCTTTGGTTAAGATAATACGCAGTACAAAGAGATTGTTGACAAACGTCGGAATTGGGTGTCACAAAGTTTCTAGTTGCGTGAACAGTTACATTAAGAAATCAGTGTTATTTATGTAGGCAGTTTACGAATTCGTAATTAATTTTGGTAATTAATAACAGTAATTTAACGAATAAATTTTCTAATATTTATGTAATATTGTATGAATTATGAAATTAGCATTCCTATTTTGATCTTCATTGCCAAGCATTGATTTAATTACTAGGTATAATGAATGAAGGGTATTACGCAACACATTACACTACAAACGTGTTCATAAGTACTTTAGAATTCCCTCATTTATAGAGCGACCAACAATATTAATTGCGTGCATTATTAAAGTTTCTATTTCAACATTCAACATGGAGACGAAGGAAGTGAGATAATTGACATCAGTTAGTATAGATTGTACAAGTTGCAAATAAATAAACACATTTAAAAATAGAAAGCTGGAATGATTAACAGTTTGTAAGCAAGTACTTTAATGAATACACCTACTGTTTTCCATTTACTATAAGTACTGGTCTGTTTATACCTCCGACGATTTTTTTAAATCTCCTCGAAGAGACTATTCAAAAAAAAAGATGGAATTCAAATAACCAAGTCGAAAGTGGGTTTATGTAGCGAATAAAACTAAAAAGTTGTTTATGACGAAAGCTTATTAGAAACGTATAGCTTGAGGAATACGGTTCAATCCGTGTCTTGTATAATTCCTCTTCTAACGTTTTTCTTTGTCGAACAAACCGACTAGATTTTCTTCTGATAGGATCAAGTTAGGAAGTTATTTGAAAATCAAAATTAAACAAATTGTTGTATAATTGACGTAATAAGCATGTGTAATATGGTCGTTACTTCATCTGGCCTAATGTTTTTTGCACAACTTTGCTTTTTATTGTTGGTGGCCTTGACAGAGTCAATTCGTCAGTCTGTATTTTTATTATACATTTTTGCTATTTTTATGTGCACGAAGATTAATGAAAAGGAAATTGCCGAAGATGGACTTCACATTATTTATTAAAAAAAAAAATTCTTTTCTTGAAACAATAACAGGAGCCGCGGTGGCCTATTTTTATATTATTTATAGTACAAAAATTATGAAATAGATTATTAGTAACTTTCAAACCACGGTTACTCAGTCTCCAGTTGCGGAAGTCAATAAATTTAGGAAATTTCACGTATGTACATAACAACATAAAAAAAAATCATTTCCATAGGAACCCATTGGCGTCCCATTATGAAATTTGGCACACAAATAGTCAGTAGGTGTCTTTAAAACATAGCTTTTTCAAAAAATCCAAAAGGGACGTTTTTTAGATATTCAAAAAAAAGTTCTTTTAAGGTTTTCAAAAATTACAAAATTTAAATATCATAGTCATGCTGCATATCAAATTAAAACCCATTAAAAACAGAAGCGAATGACATCAAATTGTCCTCTCTAAAGAAAATAGTTATTGAATTACAACTTTTTAAAGAGTTAAAGTTGTTGTCATTTTCATGCGATTATTGTTTCTTTTAAAGTCAATATCTCAAAAACTATGAGCCCAAAAATCTGAAATTTTGGGTTTTTTGTCTTCTTAATAGGTACTACCATTGCGCAAACTATGATGAATTTCTGGAATGTCGAGATTCCGAACATTGGTCGATTTGACATGGAATGACTCATAGGTAACATTCGTGAACCAGTTCCAGAATTCTGTACATTGAAATCTATCGATTCGATAAGCTTAACGAACCGATGCTTGTCGCTTGCGGTACCGATGACATAACGTGGAAGCTATTCTGTAGTTACACACTTATTGATTATTATCGGTTCGGTTCATTACGCTTTCTAATGACAAATATCAATAAAATCGGCTACATTCAAGAACATCTAGTAAAATTCTAGTGATTTTCTGCCTTATTAATAATAACGGACATAATAGCATGCTAACATTCTAATAGTTAGTAGCGACTAGAATGCTACTAAGATCCTATTAATAATGTTATGTAATGTTATGTTACGTTATGTAAATAAATGATAGTTAACTAGTTGCATTTTTAGTATGCATGCGCATGTGGCAACACAGCAAATTCTAATTTTTGACAATCTAAATGAACTACTTGTACTTTAAATGTCGAAATAAATCAACTTAAAATGTAAAATGAAAAAGAGTTTCATGAATTAAGAATAGAATATTTAAGTAAAATGCCATTTTTGTAAATGTAATGTTTAATTTTTCGTTTAAACAAATTGTTTGGATAAGCTATATTTTGCTACATTTAATAAAGTAAGTTACCTACCCATATCAACCCCATAAGCACCTTTTGCAAGATATAGTACTGTAGACATAACTTGTACTTCTGGTTTTAATAATCCACCTCGATTACTTTTAACAATGTCGTTGCTTATTAAATTAATAACATTTCCTGCAACTGCTTTTCTCATTCTGTACCTTTTTTAAATTCTTAATTTAATCTTTTCGTATATGTTTTTGGATTACTTAATATGGCAAACTGAATGTCGTTCTCTTCGTTGATTTTGTTTGATATTTGTAACGCTTGAAGATTCCAAACGGAATTGAAATATGACGAAACATGTCGATATATTAAAGTTATTTGTGTTATTTATTAATATTGGCAGTAAATAAATACTGATTGATTTTATTTTTTTCCAATAGCGAAATAGCGAAAACAGCTGTTATACGAACCGGTTAAAATAAAACCGTTCTAAAACATATTCTAAGTATAAAGTATTAAATTATTAATAAACAAAATAATTGAAATGAATGAGTCGTTCCTGTAATTAAAAATACATTAGCATTTTTCAAAAGTTCTTTGACGTACCTACGAATTAAAGTAAATCCGTACCTGCAACAGACTAAAGTATGAACAATTACATTAAAAATAAACAAAAATTAATTAATAGACAATGTCACTCCTGTAATTATAAAAAGAAGTTTAATAACATTTATTAAAATAGATGATTAACATACCGGTTAAAACATATCCGCACCTGCAGAGAATTGAAAGTATAAATAATTACATTATAAATAAACAAAACCATTGAAAGAGAATGAGTACTACATGTAACTATAAAAAATACTAGTATTTTTCAAAAATTATTGGACGTACCTATGAATTAAAGTAAATCCGTACCTGTAACAGGCTAAAATACGAACAATTACCTTCAAAATAAACAAAAAATTAATTAATAGACAATGTCGCTCCTGTAATTATAAAAATAATAACATTTATTAAAATAGTTGATTAATGTACCGGTTAAAATAAATCTGTACCTGCAAAGAATTAATGTAAACCTACGAATTAATGTAAATCCGTACCTGCAACATAATAAAGTATGATCAATTAAATAAAAAATAAAAAAAGAATTAATTAGTACACAATGTCGCTGCTGTAATTATAAAAGGAAGTTTAATAACATTTATTAAAATAGTTGGTTAACGTACCAGTTGAAATAAATCCGTACCTGCAAAGAATGGAAAGTATAAATAATTACTTTATAAATAAACAAAACAATTGAAAGAAAATGAGTCCTACATGTAATTAAAAGAATATATCAGAATTTTTCTAAAATTATTTGACGTACCTACGAATTAAAATAAATGCGTTCCTGCAACAGACTAAAGTATGAACAATTACATTAAAAATTGACAAAGAATTAAGTAATAGACTATGTCGATCCTGTAAATATATAAAGAAGTTTAATAACATTTATTAAAATAGTTGATTAACGTAGCGGTTAAAATAGATCCGTACCTGCAAAGAATGGAAAGTACAAATGATTACATTATAAATAAACAAAGCAATTGAAAGAAAATTATATCCTACATGTAATTATAAAAATATATTAGCATTTTACAAAATTTATTTGACGTACCTACGAATTAAAGTAAATCCGTACCTGCAACAGACTAAAGTATAAACAATTACATTAAAAATAAACAAAGAATTAATTGATAGACTATGTCGCACCTGTAATTAAAAAGAAGTTTAATAACATTTATTAAAAACAGTTGATTGACGTATCAGTTAAAATAAATCCGTACCTGCAAAGAACTGAAAGTATAAATTATTACATTAAGAATAAACAATGAATTTATAGACAATGTGGTTCCTGTACTTATAAAGGTATATTATATGATTAGATTTGGAAAATATGTGCCTTCTATGATGTAGACACCCGATAAGAAATAATTTTTAAAATTTCACTTCTAAGGGAATGAAACGGAGAGTGTGTTTTTTAAAAATTCAACAAATCACCGCCCAACCTCAGTCACTTGGTCCTGAAAAAGTTAGATTTGAAGAATTGTTCTTTTTACGATGCTGGCGCTCACTAAGAAAACATTTTTCGAGATCCCAGTCCTAAGGGGGTGCAACGGGAAAGTATGTTTTTTAAAAATTCGACCACCTTGTCAGTACTTCTTATCTTTGAATGATAATATTTGTAGGAATCGTTTCTTCGTATATTTCTAATCCCTCGCGGATGTAGATAATAAATTTTATAATGTTGGAAAATTAGTTCGTGTTGTATCATTTATTACATTCGGGCAATCGGATGACTCAAACATTTACTGGCTTAGTTTTTTTAGTCACTTGCCGAGCAGTTCTCCTAGGTACAGGTATAAACTAACATTTTACCGAACGTAAGCCGTACATATTTAATTAGGTCCTTACTTCATAGTGTCCACATGAGCTAATAAAGAGGTATCCATAGTAAAAGTCTACAACTGAAATTCCATAGCACTGACTCGCATTAACCGATTTGCTGACTAACTTGCATACACCATAACGTCACAAAAAATATATCTCGTATCTACTAGTTGATTTTTGAAATGTGGAATACGAAAGATATTATGATGACTTCTTATGTCTATTAATTGCTTTAAACAACTGAATATTCAAAAATTAAATTTTCAAGAATTGTTTAAACACAAAATTACCTTTTTAATCTTATCATTGAGGTGAGTACTTCTGGATAGCAAGTTTTTGTCTGTAAATAAATGTATTTTGTTAATAACGTGTTCAACTTGCTTACATCACTTATCCTGCTTACCTAACAAAAAATATAACCAATGGACGAGAAAAATTATATGTTTATAAGTTCAAAAGAACTGTTAAAAGCTTGATTTTCGAGTAGATGCCAATAAAACCTTGCAACGACATTAATAACGTTAATAAAGTAAAATTAATAAGTGGATTGCCAACACAATAAATTATTGTCATCTTCTACTTGTCCTAAAAATTTAAAATCAATTAAGTAGGTGTATACACAAAATATAAGATTCTCAAGCGAATTACGAAAAAATTAGATGATTCTAAATTTTTCTTTCGAACCTCACGTACCTCTATTATTTTGTTTTTAACACTTACACTCCCGATAAAACAAACGTTTTGGCGCAGTATTAACGTAACAGCAATTTAACGTTGGGGTGGGAGGATGAGAAAGCTAAGCATACCTTGTAGTTGTCCGTCTTCTGTGGACTGTGAGCGCATGCAACGTGGTACACATTCCTTACTTTTCTTATTCTTGTTGTTCTTGCCCTTTCGTTTTGCTTCAACTTTACGATGATGGTCCTCTGATGAAGACTAACTTCTAGGTCCATAATTTCGACGACTTTTATATATTTCTATTCTTTCTCCTCGGTATTTACTCTTTTGCTATGTTTGGTAGATTATTCCCGAATTATTATCTAGTATACCCGTCTTACAAGTTCATTCCATTGGTTTCTTCTACCTTTAATGAATTTGATGATGTCTTGTATTTATTTCACATTGTTTTCTCGTTGACTTCTTGGTTGGGAACTCTATCTAAAGTATGGCCATCAGGTATCGATCTTAAAGTAGACTGTTTCTATTGTTGTAGCAAGTTGTCTAGTTTTAATATTTGAGTCCTAGTTTGGACTGCATATGTTACTAGAACTGATCGTATCGCATCTTCGTTTTCCACCCTCGTGTTTGATCCTTTGATAATTATCATCACTTAATGGAAGAACATAAATCGTCCATATGACACAAGACACAGTATGACACAAGAATCGCTCTATAACGAAATGCCCGTAAATGGCTTGACGTCGCAAGCAGATTTTGGGTCGGCTAAATTCTAACCAAACGTATTTCGGCCACTGTATACAGAAGTTTCCTACCTATATTGGTTCAAAAATAACAAATGAAACGATCGCGAAGGATACCACTGCGTAGGCGTATCGAATCGAGGCTAGTATTATGGTTTTCTCAGAGAGGTCATATTTATGACAATCAAATTGTATAAAAAGTTTCAATTTCAAATAGAAAATGTTTTTGTACAGAGAATTGATTTTAGTACTCAAGGTTATCCAAGTATTTATATGATATATGACACACACGTAAAGTGTATGTAAATATTATACAAATACATGAATAGAGAAGTTAGTAGAACAACAATGGTTATTTCCTACCTTTGATCGGTGGTTGCAAGTACACAGTCCCGCATCCCTCGCAGAGTTTACCTATATTACCCTACTTAGAAACGCGGTAACAATGGGAAAGGGGTATAGTTATTGCCGTTACTTTTTTCTCTGTTACATTTTAACATACATATTAACCACCGTCGTTTCTCCAACCGCCGATTACGTACAAATTTTTGCAGAAAAGTTTCCTCGAAATAATTAAATTTATAAACAAGCTCCTAACTTTGCATTGCTGACGTTATGTTAATTATCATACAATCGTGTTCATAGTTTAATGTTTGTCTATGAGAAATTAGAATAAAAAAATCTAAAGTCACGCGATGTGATAGGAAAAACGACAGCGTGCGGGGCATATTTTTGTTTCGATCTTATTCTATATTATCTATGCTATGGCGCAGGGCGGCGAAATATAAGTTTATATTTTGACGTGTCAATATCCGTACGCACAATTTAATAATTAACATTTTACCCTTTATTACGTACTATGTATGGTATATTATAGAATTATATATTATACCTACAATTAAATTGATTTTTCATAAATTCGCTTAATACGTTTCTATACACTCTTTAGATTTTGTTTTACTTATAGTTTTTAAACGCACAAAAAGGTAGATGTATGCGATTTCCGAAATTATTTTAAAGCGCAATGAAATCGTTTAATAATAATTGTTAATTTTAATGATTTTAAATGTAATCTTTCGTTACGTCGTTGTAACGTCATGTTGTTTACTTATTTGTTAAAAAGTCAAGATACGAGTATAACACCTATCATTAATCCTCAATTTTTGTTTAATGGAATTGCGCATGGTTCGAATTACATGTATAAAAATATCTACTCGAAAAAATAAAAATCGTAACGACTCTTGCGTGCTAAATTGTAAAATTTTAGTTGTTGGAAACGGGTCGACTACGTTTAATACCTTATAGATATGTACCTGTATTATTTTTAACAAGAAGAAATCTTCTGAACAAAGAGATAACAAGTACATTCAAATAGATATTGACTTTTGCCATTTGCACGTTGATATTTCCGATTAATTGAATCAGCTTTTAAATTATTCATTTAATAGTATAGCAGTAGATTGGTAACGATTTTTACTTTTTTGAGTAGGTATTTATTTCAAAAACAATAAATTTCAATAATAAAACTCACCGGTAAAAATAACCCCGCTTGATACAATACATAGAAAGATCCTACCTGTAACAAAGAAAAACAAAATTAGTTTCAAATGCGATCGACTTATTGGATGTAGTTGATTGTATTGTTGGACATTGTTTATTATTATTCGAAATGAACCGAGCTGGTTAAATTAATAACTAAAGATTAAATAGAAATTATAAAAGTTTTTAAAATCATATTTGCAATTCATGGTATAGCTATTGTAGCCATGGTAGATAACATGCCCTTTATTGTATTCTAAAAGTAATGGGCTGCTTGAAAAAGTAGTAGGCATTTGCAAAAATATGTTAAGAAAATCGATATAAAATATTGAACCAGAATAAATGCTGTTAGAATACAGAAATAGACATGTAGTTGATTCAGAATTTACTTTGGCTTTGGTTTTGGCCTTGGTTGTTAAGTTGAGCAACAAGGGAAAAATTGCCTATATTCAATTCAAGTTTAAAACCAAAAGTCGTCAGAAATTTTAACCAATTCTTAAATAATTAGGAAAGTTAAATTATTAAAATAGGTTTTCCTTAGTTTTGAAGAAATAGAAAATATAGTAGGTAACAATATAGAGATCTTAAAACGAATTTTCCTAGATCATATTATATTAAGAGGGGAAATAGTAGAATAGTAAAACGTAATACATATGATATTAATCATTCAAAAAATTATCCTACATTTATAGAAAATATCAAGGATGAAAATATTCGTAATAAAAATTCAATTGTACCGAATTAAATAGAGATAAGAATGAGAGCAATAATTATAAAACAGATGATGTATAAATACCTTAATTCTTCGACGTCCTCGAACATTACCATCCCCTCAAGAACTGCCAGGAACTGTAGGTAAGAACTGCAAGGAATTGTAGGTAAGAACTGCAGAAACTCTTGTAGAAAATCACTCTTCACATCTGCAAAGATCAATAATTTATGAATTAGTTTATCGTTCCTACCTTTTAAAATGATGCAAACAAAAATGTGATTTATAGGTTTATTGTTTTATTTGCAATAATTCGCGTAATTGCATTTTACTTAAGGATGCATGTAATTATATATTTACGGAAAAAAAATAATTATTTTTAATAATAGGTAACGAAAATAGGTATCCAATTTTTTGCCACTGTCAACTTGAACATAAAATGACTTAATTTTGTTTTTGTAATTAAGTCATACCTATACACTGGTCAGTGCGAAAAAATAATTGACTTAAGTTTACTTATAGTCTCGTAATTAAATAGTTTTCAATAGCAATTGTATTTTGTAATAGTATATATTACGTATGACTTAATTACAAACAAAAATTAAATCATTTTATGTCTGAGTTGACAGGGACAAAAATTCTTCAACTTTTCAAAATTAAAACGACAATAACTTATTTATTTTAAACGGAACGTCACATTTTCTTTGAATGCGCTGATGCAGAATTACGTCCTCTTTCAAGTGAATATTACATTTTCTATACTTAAACATAACCGTTTCCAAGATATTTTTAGTTTTTGAGCTTGCGAGAGAAAGGATATCATTTCGAACATTTAACGAATTAATTGTAAATTAAGTTGTTTTTGTTCTTGTTTAAGCTTTGTAAGTTGAAGCTGTCATTGATCACTGCCATTTTTCGGTTTTGGTAAATAACAACAATTTCATAAAATACCGGAAAACTAAAAATATCTTGTAAACGGTTATGTTTAGGTATAAAAAATGTAATATTCACTTGAAAGAGAACGTAATTCTGCATCAGTACACGCAAAAAAAATGTGACGTTCCATTTGAAATAAATAAGTTATTGTCGCTTTAATTTTGAAAAGTTGAATAATTTTTTGCAACTACCCTGTATGGGTAGCAAACAATAAATAAACAATGTGTTCGATACATCAGTGTATTCGTAATTTACGTCTAAAGTTTGCTTTACTTAAACTAATTCATTAAGAACATATGATTTTTTTTAGTACAGGGTTGCATTTGACGAAATCTCAAAGAAAACATTTTTTCCTCAAAAACTATAAACTTTAAGTGGATATTACCTTAATACTTTTTGATTTAAATCTACATGCTTAAGTAGAATATGCAAAAAAACTAGGACATTCTATTTGAAATAATAAAGTTTGGTGCTCTACCGCAATTTTGGATTGCCCTGTATAGGCAAAAGTAATTTTATCTTATGCGACTCTTACAACCAGCAAACTTTTATCTAAAATATTTTTTTCTATTGTGGTTAGTTTAGGCTCTATTAAAGGATCCCAGAACTCGTGGACACGCTGTATGTATAAATATATATTTTAACGCCTATTATTCATATTAGAATACCTATTATTTATTGTTATTATAAATTAAACAAAAAGCTACGTAGGTCTTTAGACTTAGGTCATTAAACTGGTGCAATAGTTTTTTTTTTGATACCGCCTCATGGGGTCAGAGGTGTACTACCCACAACTTTTCTAACCTCAAAACAATTCAGACGTTTACGTTTTAAAATGTTAAAGATATTTTCGTCTAAATGGTACTATTGTTTATTTTCGGTAAAGTAGTCCATGTACAAAAAAAGTTTACATATAGAATCAAAAATTATAAGAATTTCTTAAATATTATTTTAATTATTTTTGCCGTTGTTATTTGTAAAGAACCGAAAATTTAATTGGCGCTTTAAAAGACCACGAAAGGTTAGAACAGTTAAAAAGAAAGTAATAATAAAAAACCAATCGCAACGGCGAAAATAATTAAAATAATATTTGGGATACTCTCCATCTCTTATTCTCGAATTTCACGATTTTCTCGAATATGTTTTTCGTACATATTATCTAAAAATGTCAAAACTTAAACCTACGAAACATTGAGGTTAGAGATAGCGGGGCTCCTGTAAGAAAATATCAAAAAACCTATTACACCATTTTAAAGACCTTCATTTATTACGTAGGTAATTATATAAAAAATTATTAAATCCCAACGACAAATAAAAATGTTACTTAGGTACTTTTTAAAAAAAAAGTTAATTTCTATTTTTCAAGTTTGTGGGTAAATATCTCAATAGGGGATCGTCGTAACAAAAAACTTTATAGGAAGTTGTGGCATTATTTTGACGTTGTTTATACGCTCTCGATAGATTTTCCATAATTTTCCGGATACCCTACATAAAAATATACCGGATAATCTGCTCTGCTAAAATAATAAGACTTGGTTTTATAATAAAAATAAAATGATTTTAAAAATTAAAGTCTACTTTTAAAATAACTTTAGAATTGATTGTAAAAATTTGTTTATATTGGTGCCTCAAATGATTTTTTACGCACTATTTGACCCCTAAGATAAAGGAAATTAAATATTAGGACCCGACAAAGTGATGACAATATTGGATTTGACATACAGCCGACTTCAGAAATTAAATCTGACTTCCCTCCATATATATTATAAATATGTTTACACATATTATGGTATGTACCTCCTCTATACAAACTATATTTGAAGCCTGATTTCCTTGATTGGGCATTTGTTTGCGTTACAAGAAGGCTGCTTCAAAAGACGTAGAATGCAAATGCAGATAAAATAATGGAAATCGAGCTTAAGGGTCACGTCATAAAGAAATGTATGGGTCCATCATGCAAGCCGATCACTTAGTTATTTTAATAGTTATAGGATGATTATTAACAATTAAAATAATATGATTCTCTTGTTATTGACACATTTTACATGATGGAGCCAACAGGTTATAATATCTACAAAACATCTTACCTTTTTTTGTAGATACAAAGTTCATAATTTTCCTGTCGATATTGTCACACAACACTTTAATTTATAAAAGAATGTCCGACTGTTCTTAAGAAAATATGTAGGCACTCGGGATAGTTTAAAATTCAAACAAGAAAATCCTAACCTAAAAGCCCCCACAATGATATACACTACATAAACAAAACAAAATCAGATTCTGTAGATGACTAAATCAAATACGTTATATTATTATAAGTAAAAACGGACCTTTTAAGTTTAAAGTTTACCAATTCGGCGCTTGCAATCCAACAATTAAATATTACTTCATTGTCTCGCGATTAAATTTTGCCAAGCTGAAAACAAGTTAAACTTTATCGTTTATCCAAAGCTGTGCTTTATTACTTTAGGTACCGCGTTGTTCTAGTATATTCGATAATGAATCAAATCGATTTCTGGTATGTATTAATTTAGAAAATTTTTCCGGAATGCTATAATACGCCAATGACAGAAAATCGGGGTTCACAAACAAGAAGCGCAAGGGCTCTGGGACGAAAAACTTAAATTTTGATTTAGCGGCCCATTCGTTTGCCTTAAAAACACTTAACACACGTTCCCTACACTTAATTTGAAAATGTTTCTCACTAGTTATCGATCTATCGCAATTATTTTCATAGAAATATTTAATTAGACACGGACGCGAAGTGATACATGTCGTCCACTAGATAAACTAAATAATGGCGCGTTCAATAATATCGATATACTTCCTCGAGTGATTTGAATTCTAATTTCCCTAAACTTTTATGGTTTATTCGAAACTTTGATGTACGTTTGATAACGAATCAAACCGATTTCTGGTAAGTATTAATTTAGAAAACTTTTCCGGAATATTATAATACGCCAATGACAGAAAATTCGGGGTTCACAAGCAAGAAGCGCAAGGACTCTGGGAAGAAAAACTTAAATTTTGATTTAGCGGCCCTTTCATTCGCTTTGAAAACTCCTCACGCATGTTCCGTACACTTAAATTTAAAATGTTCATCACTAGTTTTCGATCTGATTTTTTTACTGATTTTAAATTTTAATTTATACGATATAACATATTGCACGTGTATACGCACCCTAAAACTTAAAAATGCCCTAACATAAAATTGACAATCGAACGCGTCATCTAGTTTATATCGTAGGTAGCCAAATATCGTGTTGCCTCCGTGTTTAATTAATTAATTTCTATGAAAATAATTGCGATAGATCGAAAACTAGTGATGAACATTTTAAACTTAAGTGTACGGAACATGCGTGAGGTGTTTTTAAAGCGAAGGAAAGGGCTGCTAAATCAAAATTTAAGTTTTTCTTCCCAGAGTCCTTGCGCTTCTTGCTTGTGAACCCCGAATTTTCTGTCATTGGCGTATTATAATATTCCGGAAAAGTTTTCTAAATTAATACATACCAGAAATCGGTTTGATTCGTTATCGAACGTGGATAATACATCAAAGCTTCGGATAAACCATAAAAGTTTAGGGAAATTAGAATTCAAATCACTCGAGGAAGTATATCGATATTATTGAACGCGCCATTATTTAGTTTATCTAGTGGACGACATGTATCACTTCGCGTCCGTGTCTAATTAAATATTTCTATGAAAATAATTGCGATAGATCGATAACTAGTGAGAAACATTTTCAAATTAAGTGTAGGGAACGTGTGTTAAGTGTTTTTAAGGCAAACGAATGGGCCGCTAAATCAAAATTTAAGTTTTTCGTCCCAGAGCCCTTGCGCTTCTTGTTTGTGAACCCCGATTTTCTGTCATTGGCGTATTATAGTATTCCGGAAAAATTTTCTAAATTAATACATACCAGAAATCGGTTTGATTCATTATCGAATATACTAGAACAACTCGGTACCTAAAGTAATAAAGCACAGCTTTGGATAAACGATAAAGTTTAACTTGTTTTCAGCTTGGCAAAATTTAATCGCGAGACAATAAAGTAATATTTAATTGTTGGATTGCAAGCGCAACTTTAAACTTAAAAGGTCCGTTTTTACTTATAATAATAGATCGTATTTGATTTAGTCATCTACAGAATCTGATTTTGTTTTGTTTATGTAGCGTATATCATTGTGGGGGCTTTTAGGTTAGGATTTTCTTGTTTGAATTTTAAACTATCCCGAGTGCCTACATATTTTCTTAAGAACAGTCGGACATTCTTTTGTAAATTAAAGTGTTGCGTGGCAATAGCGACACGAAAATTATGGACGTTGTAACTACAAAAAAAGGTAAGATGTTTTGTAGACATTACAACCTGTTGGCTCTATCATGTAAAATGTGTCAATAACAAGAGAATCATATTATTTTGATTGTTAATAATCATCCTATAACTATTGAAATAACTAAGTGATCGGCTTACATAATGGACCCATATATTTCTTTATGTAGTGACCCTTAAGCTCGATTTCCATTATTTTATCTGTATTTGCATTCTACGTCTTTTGAAGCAGCCTTCTTGTAACGCAAACAAATGCCCAATCAAGGAAATCAGGCTTCAAATATAGTTTGCATAGAGGAGGTACATACCATAATATGTGTAAATATATTTATAATATATGTGGAGGAAAGTCAGATTTAATTTCTGAAGTCGGTTGTATGTCAAATCCAATATTGTTATCACTTCGTCGGGTTCTAATATTTAATATCCCTTAACTTAGGGGACAAACAGTGCGTAAAAAAGCAATTGAAGCACAAATAAAAACAAACTTTTATAATCAATTCTAAAGTTCCTTTAAAAGTCGACTTTAATTTTTAAAATCACTTTATTTATTATAAAACGGATCTTATTATTTTAGCAGGGCAGTACCTAGAAAATCTGGAGTGGCGGGCACCCGTACTTATGCGCGAAAATCAAAAAATAAATTCGAAATTTTTAATTTTGATTATCAAATATTAGGTATTAAAAACTTCCTTTTCGTTTATCAAAAAATCAACGTACGAAAAGTTGCGGACGGCCGCCCGCTACCCGCCCGCCGTGGCGACATCCCTGTTTTAGATATAGATACATGCATACAAGGTGCATTCAAAACGATGGCAATGTTAAAATAATTTTTGTAAAATAACTAGAATACTTACGTTGGCGTCGTAATTGGAAACAAACCTCAATCACCGATATGGGATTTAGGAGAGGTAGCAAAACTTTTCAAACGTTTCAAAGCATGTACAACACGGTGGCATTTTCAGGAGTTTATTTTTCAATTTTGTAACTGCAGCATTTACTTGTAATTACAATTTTCAAACCCCGATTGCGGGATTTAGAGAAAGTGGTAATTTTTTTTAATAGGTGTGCAGCACTTGTGCAATACGCTGGCGTTTTTAAAAGTTCAATTTTCAATGTTGTAACTATAACTAAATGGAGCTTAACATTTATATTATGTATTATACCTATACTCCTAAATAACTATGGTACGTATATTGCCTACTAATTTTTAAATTTGTTGTTGTAGTTATAAAGTGCCTATTCCACAGCAGTCATAACGTGCCTATTCCATAGCAGTTGATGGTTAATGGTTCATGATTCATGGTATTTTGTTGGAGGACGTCGAAGAGTTAAGGTAAATAGATAGATAAATAATTATAATGTTGAATACAATTTGTTTTATTTGTTACAGGTAGGATTTTTTTATGTTTCTGCGGGGCTACAGGCGGTGAGTTTTTGATTGTTTTACTAAATTTTAATATATTATTAAATATATAAATTATATATTACAAAAAAATATTAAAAATTGTTGGATTCTTAATAGATCATATTTTGCTCAAAATTATTAAAGGTTACATTGCCCTTATAAATAAATTTAAACGAATAGGTACTTATTTCATTTTAATTTTATCAATTCTTATTTGATAATTTTTTTAATTAAATTCAAATTTGATAGAATTAAAATTAAATGTACCTAATTATAAGTAATATAAAATCACAATCGCATACAGTAAATCATTAAATACAGTATCGAATACTTAGGTATTTATATGTATCTAATAATAGGTAACAAAATATTTTATTTAATTAATTAGATTATTGATTTATTAGACTTCATTAATTAGATATATCAAATTCTAATTCAATAAACTATGTATAAATACCATAAATGAAGCCCCCTCCCCCATGGACATTTCCCTAACAACCGGTAACATTTTCGGAAAATTTAATAAGTATTATAGACAAAAATAAAATGAATCAATTTCTCATATCTATGCAATGATATATAACAATATACCTACCTTATACATATTTTATTTAAACGTATAAACGTATTTATATGCTTATGTAGTGTTGATTAGTGAAATGTCAATGGCTATTGCGTCGAAGTCTTTAAATTGTAGTTTAAACAATGTTATTTGTGGTACCTAGCGAAAGATGGGTGTTTGTTAGCTTTCAACCAATTTATTAGTTTTCCCAATTTTTACAACCGCAATTTTGTTTTACCTATATCGAGCGCATAATCCAGCCTTGAAAGATGACATTCTTTTAGCGCTGCAAACAAAAACATGAATATTTTACAATGGTTCTATTTTTCAGAGTTTTTCGTTTCATTTTTTGAGGTTGATCGGTACTTGCGTCTTCTTTTGGGTTGTCTACATCTTTTGGTGGGTTTTAGTTGTCTTCGTTCCTATCTTTCCAAGCTTTCCTATACCCCATGTGTCCAACAGCCAATAAATTCTTGCCGCTTTGATTTTTTTTGTCTTCTCTGGCCATTTTATTTGTAATTTCGTGGTTCATTGTATTGCAGTATTCGCCGTTCTAGTGATCCAAATTTATTTGCGAAATGTTACGTTGCGGAACGTCCTGTATATTTGCCTACGCACTTAATCCTTTCCTTTATACCCTGCAGTGTCAAAATAAAATCTAAATTGGCATCAATAAACATTTTATTGGCTTCCTGCTTAATCGAAAACAAAATAAACAAGCAACGTAGGCGTGCTGCAAAGTATTTATATTCACGATCCGAAAAAATAAATTGGTCTTTTCCTTAATTAGTTGCGCCATCGATGAATTTCACGAGACGATAGTTCGACACCTCTTTAACGCGGAACTAACAGATAACGCGAGAATTTACAAAATAATAGTGACGAGATACAACTTTAGTACGTATAAAATTTATGAATTAATTTACACCTTCAAATATTGTTATTATCTATAATTATCTAATGCTGTAAAATTAGTTATTAATATGGAAACCGAAAGTGGCATTTTTAAGTTTGCTAACGTTTTATGCTTTCCCAAGAACGTGGGATTTAATTCGGATGCTCTCTGCTAAATATAATTAGCAACTTTTCCTTTTAAAATCGTTACCGATAACATCCATTATGATAATCATTTTTTATTATTTTTTTACGTGCGAGAAACGTTCGAGAAATTGAACAAAAATGTGGCAATTAAATATGTAGATATTCAAAAATGCAGAATTTATTAAAATAACGCAGATGTCTGGAAACGTTTGTAGTTTTGTGGGTGGATAAGCAAGTGTCGCGAACGTGACTTACGATAACGCTCGTATTTTTAACCGCGCAACTTATAGAAAGTAGAAAATTTTATTATTCCGATAATTTATTAGTCAATTGAAATTGAATCAAAATATGAACTGTAATTTAAATATATTCCGATAATAATCTTATTAACTACAGTTGTACCTATTGATTTTTAAAATACCTATTTTCGGTTAGGTGCCGAAAACAGAAAGAATAAAAACTAATTATAAACAATCCGTTCAGT
This sequence comes from Rhagophthalmus giganteus, assembly GCA_036326145.1. Taxonomy (NCBI): domain Eukaryota; kingdom Metazoa; phylum Arthropoda; class Insecta; order Coleoptera; family Rhagophthalmidae; genus Rhagophthalmus; species Rhagophthalmus giganteus. The sequence goes on from JARFJA010000036.1 coordinate 2,843,562, forward strand.
GTTGCGTTTCTGTTAATAGACCCGCTTGTGTACTTTCGTGTGCATCGAATGAAGAAATTTAACGACCTATTTTACTTAATAAAGTATCAATTGGTACGAAACCACTTCTTGGCCACTTCAAAAACCGTGTCCTTTTCACTCTACCATCCCTTATAAGGTAAATATTTCAAAAGTCGCTGTTTCGTTTTAAAAGACGAATTTTACACAACAAATTTTATGGAGAATAAAAAAGTTTATGACAATAATGACTGATTTTTCAATATTAAGCGAGATACTACAAAAAAACGCACTTTAAATATCAACCCTCCATAAACATTAGTAATTCTTTCTGAAACTAATAAGTTACGGTCAAAATGCTTCAAATAAAATTTGTTCCCCACGTTTTCAGCTCTAATATGATAAATGTATATAGATCCAAAATGAACGACCTATATTTTTATGATCTAGCGGTTGAGGTGTTTAAAAATTGTTGCGACAATCAAAAATTTGAATTTTGTTTTTTATCCGTAAACGAATGAATTGAAAAGGTAAAATCTCCAAAATAAGATAAATTTAAAAAATCAAAAAACATTAAAAAAATTAAAATCCTGAAATACATTTTTTTCATACTTACGCAAAATGCAACTAACATTGCTGCCTCTGCGACAGTCACTTGTCTGTAACAGACTATAAGAAAAAAATTAGAAGCTTCTAAATTTTTCTTTTTATATATCCTACCTTTTTCTCGTCAACTCTTTCCCTTTATCACCGATTTCCAGCATAAATTCTTCAGTTCACTGCGTACTTGCATCATTACGTACCTATTTCCTACTATATTTCACTGTACTTCACCAAACGCTGTGATCGCGAAAATGCGCGTAAGATGAAATTTCGTTCGTGAAATTGCACCGTCGAATGTTTGAGGGAAGCCCTAACCAATTCCCTATCCAAGAACCTGACCAAGCTCGATTTTCAGAGAATTTGTGATAGAATTTGGATGCCGAAATTTTTATAAAGGATGGTGGTACAATTTTTTTAATATTCTTCAGGTGATACGCGTAACCCGCAAGATTGAGAGCCGCTGCAATAAATTCTTGTCGAAAACAAGTCACTGACAAGAAACAATACACGAGGTTTTGTAATAGTTTCAAAGCCAAAATACTTTCAAGTAGTTTCAAAGTTTCATCATAATCAAAGATCAGATAATACCAAAAAGACAACAACAAAAACAATTGACAAAAACGTTTGATACTATTTAATTTTTGTCTTGAATTTTGTTTTGTCTAAAAATTTGTTATTATTCTTTATTTTACACCTGACACGTATCTAAAATTAAGTAGGTAGGTACCTACATATAAATAACTGCATAATTAAGTAATAGCAAAACTAAAAATCTTTAATTAATATGTAATTCCAATAATATTTATTACAACTACCGCTACGCTGTGCTGACCACTCACTCAGTAGCACTTGTGAGATTGGTGTCGGTTTACGTAAGGCGCGTAGACACTTATACGTACACACGCACGTCTTAGTGGTTTTTACAGAGTTCCGATAATTCAAATTATACAAATATATATCATAATAAAGCTGAAAATGTGGAAAATAAATTTTATTTGAAGCATTTTGACGGTAAACTTATTAGTTTAAGAAAGAATTACCAATGTTTATGGAGGGTTGATTTTTAAAATGCGTTTTTTCATATCTCGCTTAATATTGAAAAATCAGATATACAATGTATATCAAGTAAAATAGGTCGCTCAATTTCTTCATTCAATGCACACGACAAACATAATATTAACACAAGCGGGTCTAGTAATGTGAGAACATCTGATAATCTCGTATTTTTAATCGAAACAACCTACGAGGTCTGACCAATAAGTAATGAGACTGATTTTTTAGCCGCGCTTGTGGTAACACTGCGAACCTGAAACTTCGGTCGGTTAATCTCCCATCCCTCCTCTATCGATACATGTGCTCGCGACTTTCGTACGTTCGTTAGTTCTCCAGCTGTGTTGTGTTTTCGACAACGTGTTTGTAAGGCGTGTCACGAATATGGAACGACGTAATATTGAACAGCGGTACGCGATTAAATTTTGCGTTAAACTCGGCGATTCTGAAGTTGGTATTTTCAGTACGATCCCGAAACAAAACGGCAAAGTCAACAGTGGCTGTCTCCTGGTGCAGCCAGACCGAAGAAGGCGAGAATGAGCAAATCAAAAGTGAAAACGATGATGATTTGCTTCTTTGACAGCTAAGGAATCGTGCACAAAGAGTTTGTACCACCTGGACAGACCGTCAACCAACATTTCTACCTGAAAGTACTCGATCGGCTGCGAAAACGAGTCATTAGAGTCCGTCCAGAGTTTGCCAAAACGTGGATCCTTCATCATGACAATGCTCCATGCCATCGTGCCTTCAGTGTGTCGCAGTTTTTGACCTCTAAAAACATCGCAGTGTTGCCTCAAGCGCCCTATTCGTCGGATATGTCACCCTTGTTCCCCCAAACAAAATTGGCCGTGAAAGGAACGCATTTTGAGTCCATAACTGACATCCAGACCGCCGTGACGAGGGTACTCCAGGACATTCCAGTCGAAGCCTTTCAGAAATGTTACGAAATCTGGAAGAAACGTTGGAACCAGTGTGTAGTTGTGGGAGGGGAGTACTTTGAAGTGGATCACATCAATGTACCTCAATTTTTAAATATACGTATTTTATGGACTTAGTCTCATTACTTATTGCTCAGACCTCGTATATTAAGTATAAAATTTTATTATTCCAATAATTTATCAGTCAATTACGAGAATCAAAATATAAACTGTAATTTAAATACATTCTGATAATTAATTTTATTAACTGCAATTGTATTGATTTTTAAAATACATTCAACTCGTGTTTGGTTAGGTGCCGAAAACAGAAAGAATAAAAGCTAAGTTATACAGACCATTCAGTGTTGCGTTTCTGTGTTCGGTACCGCTGAATTTTACTCTGGACCAATTTTTTTAATAATACATATCTATATATTTTCTTCTAGAGACTTTTCTTTTGTCTAAACTTAACTAAACAAGAACACAAGAGATTAGTCGACGACACAAGAAAACTTGCAACACCCCAAAATAAAATTTTTCAAAAGAAATACTTGGGCAGCTCAAGTGACATAAAAATCTCGCGTTTGTATTTTGTTAGTTAGAAGTTTTTCTGGTGTCGACGACGTATATTATGTTTGTATAATATCATTATTGAAACGTTCTTTAATTTTTGTTTTGAAACAAAAATGCGCACAGTCATCAATTTAATGACGTAATTTCACACACAATTGGTTGAAGAAAAGCGTATTATTTATAATTTATTTAAATAATTACAGTTGAATCAAGTAACGCTGTAACGAGGGCGTGGTAAAAGAGGCGCCCGTCACGGGCGCAATTAGGTGTTTGGGACACAAAAATTTAAAAATTGTAAAAGTTAAAAATAAATAAATAGATACTAATTGTATAAGTATAAAAGTTTACTATTTTATATTTTGCATTTTTATATTTTGAGAAGAATTATTTATTTATTTATCATTATCGCCAACAAATAAACTCATAAATAAATCAACGTAACGTAATAAATATTTTTACATACATAATATAATATGTATTTATACCCATGGAAATTCATGAACGTATGACCTATCCATGTAATTCATGTCATCAAAAAAAATTACTAGATTGTTTACTTGTAATGATTTACTTTTGCACATATTAGATGGCATAATTAATTAATAATACAATTAATTAATTAATACAATTTATTAGAACTGTCAAAATACGAGGAACGAGGTGACAGCACTGTGTGAAACGTCATCATCTAGTAACCTTTCATTGATGACTTGGATTGCATATATAGGTTTGGACGAAGTGTACGTGATGGTCTGGGAATAAATAAACAAAATTTTAAAAATGGGCCCCGAAAATGAAACGGCGCGACACATTTTGATGGATAATATCAACAATACTTTAATACTCCTATTAATTAAGAATAACAAAATAAAATCGAATTTATGCAGTTTCATAGACTAGATAAAAATCTCAATTTACTTAGATTTCTTTACGTGTACGGAACAATATAATGGGCCTAAAATCAGCAGTAAAATAAGGCTAGACCTTATGAAAATGATGCTCTAAAAATATATCACTATTAAAAGAACAAATTCCAGTTGCTCTAAATGCAAATACTTACCTACAAATTGTTTTAGTTATTACAGTTATGTCGAGATATGTTTGATTGAATAGTTCTGGTCCATAGTAAGTTCTGTATCTACGTTAGTTTTCAAAACGTTACAAACGCGGTTATACGTCTTTTTTACTGTTGATGCTTTCTTTCATAGCTGGTGAAAAGCGTGTGGTGGTAAAAATGCATACCATATAACTACAGTTGCACATAACTGGTTCAGAAGGAACAAAAGAAAAGAGTTTGATTTACCTCTCATAAAATATTTCTCAAAGCTTCGCAGTATATATTAATTTCTGTATATTTTTCAATATTGTCGATTGTTGTCTTTGCAAAAAAATCGAACGCCTTCAAAGGACAAAAAATGATTAAAAATATGTAACATGGAAACAACAATGCTGTATAATTGACGTTTTTCTTTTTTCGACGACCTGTAAATCTATTCGCTCGTTGTTTTTGATTATGGGCTATTCAAGCTGTCTGGTGATTACGTCATCAATACATGATGACGTTTCATACAGTGCCGTCACCTCGTACCTCGTATTTTTACAGTTCTAATAAATTGTAGTCTTTCTTTATATGTGGGCAAGTAAATCATTTATATACTATGTCATTTTCCAAACTTTAAACCGAATTACAAATAAACAATCTAGTTTAACTTTTTACTGATGACGTGTCGTCAGGCCGCTTGGCTAAGGTATACCTAACTATTATGCGCTGTTATGTCATGGTTTTGCGATAGCCAAATTAGAGGAAGGGATGGTCATGAAAATATAATTAATAATTAAAGTAAAACCTAAAAAAATTAATTGTATTTTAGCAATCGAATTTAACAAGAAAATCCCGTTTTACACTAAGGCAATTTTTAGAAAACCAGACACCTTGATAGAAAAATGTTTAAAATTTTTTGACCACGATAATATTTTTAATACATCCAATTTTTCTTAATATTTTTATCTGATGTGCTATCTATAGAATCTATACCTACATAACAGTAAATATGAGGTTGTGCTCGAGCAATACAGCCAGCGGCGTTGCGCCTAACCGAATATTAATTTATTAAAGGAAACAGCTTGTCCAATATCGGTAGATGTCGATGGATTTGAATTACAAATTCGAACGTCGCTACTTATTTTAGCGGATCCGAATTAATTTGTTTTAGGCGCGCAGTATTTTCCTCAATACTTTTTTTTCTGTTATTAAAAACGGCGCTTTAATATACTGTTAACTACGATTTATCTTAAAAAATACTTCGCAAACTAATTAAGCAACTAAATTATTATATAGCGATCTAAACATTCTAATCGTTTACCGTTTGCCCTCGCCCAGCATAGAAACGTATAATAAAAATAACAGACTATTTCCAATCCGTTAACAAAATATTTTATTGGAACATGAACGATTTAAATTACTTAATAACGGAAATTAGACATTGATAAACTAAGACCGCGGAAATTCCATTTAAAAACGAATTCAAAAGATTAACGTAATTAATAAGTAGAACATATACTTGATATAACGAATAAAAAATATACCGGAAGAAGAGAAAACTCGATAAATAGAACGAACGTCCTTGCCAGACTATACAGCATAATTATTATGTTAACAATTAAACTGTGTACTATTTTAAAGGGCAAGAGAATTAAAGAAAGGATTTTTAAACTTCTGCTTGGTTTGTTTGACGAAAGCAATTCGCACCGATAAGGGATTCTCGATAAATCCAAAACAAACTGGACAGATTGTATAATGATAAAATATTTTGTTTCACCTTCTACTTTTGTAATAGGCATAGACGTGCTCAAAAGACGTGGGTGCTCAACTGTAAAAATTACACAAATGTCGAGGACGGAATCTGTAGATATACCTACAACAAAATTATTTTTCATTCGTCTAAATTACAGCCCTTTTATAATTTAGGATCGATGTTTCGATTTTTTCGATAATATGAACACGAACCAATAATTTAACATATTCGTCATCGTTATTGTTTTTCGTACATCCGCATATACCAGGGGTGGCCAAGCTCCTTGATAGTCCGAGCCATTTTTCAAAATTTGAAATTTTTCGCGAGCCGCAATTAAATACGTATTTAAAAGGTATTAAAAAAAATTTTTTACAGAAATTATATTTATTAAATATAATAACACAAAAATGAAAAGAGAACTCGGGTACATTTATCGAGAGCCACAAATAATCCTTCAAAGAGCCGCATGTGGCTCGCGAGCCGCAGGTTGGCCCCCCCTGGCATATACATTAAAGATCATTAATTAAATATAATTGACGATTCTACAGATGTCATTTTAAATTTTGACTCGTATGACTAATTAAATTTAGTTTCCATAGAAACTTTACCAACTGCCGATCGGCTTTAATCGATTTTATAATAATTCAGAAATGGGTCGAACGCGAGAGGATAATATGATATCAACGCCCCCATCTATTACCTATGTAAAAACCTTTAAAATTGATTTAAATTATCTACGACGAAAATTAACCGGCGTCACCACGCACAAACATTCCGCACTATGAACAATTCAAGAAACCATGCACGATTCAGGAGCCTCCGCCCTATGGGTAGGTCTATTAAGAAGGAATCCAAAAAATAAGCACGCTTGATAGCGTTACATGTCAATTCAAAGCGATGCCTTTCGCACCTAGGAACGCACTGGCCGCTTTCCAAAAATTGATGGCATGAATGAATCAACAGATCCCGATGACTGTAAAACCCAGAAAAACATTTGCCTGCCGCCCGGGCGGCTAAAAAATTTCTGAGACACAGAAACATGGCCAATGGAAATGATACCAAGGTAAAACACCAGCGTTCATCATCGTCTCCAAAGATAAAATAAAACTTTGTGGAGATGATCAATCGATGGGCGCAGAAACATTCGAGGAGTCACCCTTCGCGATTTCTTTTACGAAAACACATAAATAGATCAACGCAACATAATATCTGGAACTCTTCAATAACAGTTCCCAACAACCCAGTATCTTGTAATCTAAACTGCATCAGTCACCTACGAGGATATGTTTATTTCAGCACGTGTTTAGCACTTTTAATATTCCAATCTGCATTTTTCGGGTCACAGACTTTTTACTTTAAGAACATAATCGATTTGAAATTGAGATGCGCCATATGATCCGAAGGTAGCGTGTTGCGTGATAAATTGGACATTCCCGCGAAATTGGGGCGTGGAAATATTGAAATATTGTTATTCGTAGAAAAACATTCAAAGGTCCACCAAAAAAAAAAAAAGAAACGAAACCGTTCCGACGCTGCTTTCTACCATTTTAATCCGAGCACACTTTTTTTGGAACACCCGTATGTGTTGATAAAATAAATTGCCTATGTATCTTGAAGCTATATGTAGGCGTATTTGCACTATAATAATTCATTTTATATGTGTCGAAGTTACGATGTGTTCTTTGAACTTATCCAATACGTCACCGCCTGGATAAAACCAAAGTTCAATGAAACTTTTATAAAAACGATTGTTCGAAGAATTCGTTGTTTTACACAAATTAAAACATAGGTATACCAGTTTAACAAATTCTTTGGATCAAGACAATGAAATATCGCTTCAGTTCAGATGAACTCTTTCTAAATATTACAGTCGACATACACGCGTAAATAGTTTATCAATGTAGAAGTACTACATTTATTAATCGCAAATAAATTTCTTAATATACTATTGAAATGTAAAAAAACAAACTGAATTTACATAAAAAAAAAACATGCCCAACGTGAGGTCAGCTAAAAATGTTAAAGATCAATGATTGATCTGAAAATGTGTTATTCTCAGAATCGCGGACGAGATTACCGATCGATGATAATTTAAGTGGATAATAAATAATTTTAAATTTGTTTTTTGGGCATGTGTTTAGTTAATATTTGAATTTTAAATAGCAGTCGATGAGTTCGTGCAAACCGTGGACGGAATTTGAAATTTCAATGGAACGCGATTCGTATAGAGCAACGAAGACATTTTTTCGTAATCAGTAGTACTGTTAATTCCTTTATGTGGGAACCTATAGTCTATTCACCCAACCTATGCAGTAGATATAAACAAAAACATGCGGAGAAGGCATGATCAGGATGTCGTCTTACGATAACAATATGTTATATTAGGGTCGAATCTACTCTCGAATGTGTGTGATGGTCAACCAACCTGCAATAAAAAGCACAATACTTAGATACTTATACAAAGTTTATTTAGTACTAATACAAACTGGATTTAGATCTATAGAAATAGCAATATCATAAATAACTCTAGAACAACGATTCTCAATCTATATGGTACTAGTGGTACGCGATGAACTTACAGGTGGAAGGTACGCAATAGATAAAATAATTCAAATAATGTCGAAACTGTTTTTTTTTTAAATTTTGATGCCGACATTTTAATGACGATAGATTTAATTTTTGGGTGGTACCATGGATTACGCGGAATGCATACTATTGTAACACCAACGATATGCCATTAATGTCCGGCGCCTATGTGCAAATCGCTATTATTATTTTGTAGTATTTTCGCCTCACCTGCAAGTTTACCTAGCGTACCGAGACCAGCACGATACGACGAACCGAGAACGTGACCATTGAATCATCGTAACAAACGTGTATAAAAACTGCATGATTCAATGGTCGCGTTGGTTTCATAAGTCAAATGTGCTGGTCTCGGTCGCTGGTCTCGGTCGTGGGTCTCGGTCTCGGTCGCTGGTCTCGGTCGCCTGTCGCGGTCTCGGTCGCTGTCGCGTACAGCGAAATGGTACCTTTACTCTCCTGGCGCCTGTGTGCATCGCACACATTGTACACTGTGCCGACACGCCGTTGATCAATCACTATAAAAATGATTATTGAAATCATCACTTCTATATGGTGATTGACTGGTGGTTGTTAGAGTTAGCCAGCGATTAAAAAACCGACCCTTGGGGCCAGTTGTACAATGTTAGTTTAAACTCTAACTAATTTTGTAAAGTTTAAACTGTTCTTTTCGGTAGTAACAACAATGGTAACTACGAAAAATGCATTAAATGTTAAGCCTGTATTGTGCAACTGGCCCTTAGGGTACTTTACATAAAAAATACATGAAATGCGTAATTGATTCGATATAATTTATTGTAGTTCCTATATTATTTATTTTGACATAAACAAAATCAACTAAAAACCATTCGTTTGTGAAGCTGTTCGCACATCTTCGCTTTATCAATATGATAAACATTTTCGGTTCTCATGATATTTTTTTATCTCCACGCCATCTTTTAAATTTATTAATTATCGGGACTGACGTTGTTCGATTATTGTACGATTTGTTCGCGTTCGATTACTACTTTCTTAATAATTTCCGTTATACCTATAGTACAGTCGATCAAAAAAGTACCGCGTGCGCCCGATGCGATGGGCGAGCGGCACAACACGAGGTTCCGGTAGTAATCCTTTCATTGTTAGCGAGCCAAAATCAATAAGTTTGAATATTTAAGTTACGGTGTAGTTTTAAATGTTGCACATTTTAAAAATATCAAAACACTTCAAAGCCTCGAATTGCCTATATTCATCGTTAAAATAAATCAACTTCAATTATTCATGCAAGAGTCTTGCCGTTCGCCCATCGCCTCGGGCGCGCGCATTACCTTTTTGGCCGACTGTACCTACTTACTTTTTTTTTGGGTGCATCAATTAAAACTCTTTCCGCGTACCTACCTATACACGCACATATATTATACTATGTAAATAAGGGATTGCCACAATTAATTTCGCCGCGTTAATAAGCAACGGTTTAATCGGCTTACATTCTGTAAGCGATCGCCAAAAGGAGTCTTACGTAAGATAGATGATACATATAAACTTTTTATTATGCATATTTTGCGAATTATCAACTTTAGAAACACGTTTAAACATTTAGTGACTAGTTTTTCAATCACCAGTTTGACCATCAGTCGGTTAGCATAAAAACGATTGTTGTTTATTCAAAAATAAAGTTATAAAGTTAACTGCGGTGATCGAATAACTGTTCCTTTTAGGGCCAGTTGTACAATAATCTGGAGTTTAAACCATACATTTTCCTTAGTTACTATGGAAATCAACAGTTTAAACTGACATTGTACAATTGGTCCTTAAACATCCACTCGACTGACTTTTATAAAAGTGAAAAAACTAAAATGTCATAGCGAAGAATAAATTATAAGGCACGCGCCCCAAACGGTTTTGACTTTAAACCCAAAGCACCTACCTAAATTTGACGAAAACGTCATCGACAAATTTCAAAATTTCGATCCCATTTGCTGTTATAAGTACAAATAAACGCCCAATTAACATACAATGTAAGGTTAAGTGCCATAAACAATATCAATAAATCCAGTTCGAATGATCTGGAGTTGATCCTGACTTTTAAACTTCACAATGGAACACAATCATGCATTGTTAAAAATAATCTAAATTACTATACTCTCTCGTATTATTACGACTTCACAAAAAAAAGTTAATCGTCTATTAAATTATAAGCACCTCCCAGATTCGACATTCAGTTTTTTTCAAATAATAAAACAAAACGTCTAAATATAATCAATGATTGGCCAATTCGTAATTTGCCCGTTTATTTAATACTAATTTAAATGATGTCTCCGACATTTCCAGTCAAGTTGCTTTTAATTTTACGCAACCGACAAAAAAGGGCAAAACTTAAGTTACGCGCCCGGCCACCAAGTTACGTATCAAATATGCACATAAGTTCACGTCGAAACCGTTAACCCACAACAAACATTACGGTCCATACATGCCATGCGGCCCCCATTCCTGACTGACCGCATTGCAAATTTTTTCCTATTGCAGTCGCGTTCAATTGCCAAAATCAAGAGCACCTTTAACTTTCTAATTAGGTACGCCTAAAGTTTAAGGTTGCCATAAGAGCGGGCCAAAAACCGTACCAGAAAATTTCGAACAAAAAGGAATCCGCAGCTTCTACGCCACTGCCCCCAACCTCGTGCTCTTTCTATATCTCTGCGTTTGCGGCCAGAAGCCGATTATTCATTTCGAACCGCGGCAAATTATAGACGTGGCGGCCAAACGTGGGTTCAATTTTACTTTTACCTTCGTTAGCTTAAGTAGAGCCGACAAAGAAATCGTGTTCAAAATCGACGAATTTCAAGGTAAATAGTTTAATGTCTTATGTAACCGTTCGTCTTTTGTTTTAAATTCAAATCTTAACGTGGCGACGGCGGGAAACGGTTTCAAATTGAATTTTCGGCAGTGACGCGAAATAAATTTGCGTTTTGATAATTTGTGTGGTTCCGTTAGAAGTTATTTGGCGTGTTATTCTTTTCGTGATCGTTTTCACGACGCGCGAACAAGTAAGAGGTGTAATTTCAACTGGTTGCACAGAACGCGTTTTGTGAAATAAATAGGGCATTAGGTGAAAGTGAGGTTGACTGTGCAGGTGGTGAAAAAAAAAACGCGTAAAAAGTTGCCTTTAGGAAGTGGTGGTGGTGGTGAATTCATGCATCTTTTGGCAGAAAGGCGTGTGCCTGTCGAGATTGAACGTTCGCTGTGTGAACAGAGACTCGTCTTCTCGATATTTCAGCAAAAATCGAATCAAAATTATTACGTAATTATGTTATAATCCAGTGTTTATTTACGGTCGGTTACATTCTTGACGTAATTGAAAGTAATAATGGAATTAACTAATTGATACTTACGTTTTTTAGGTTTTTCACTTCCAGTTTGTAGGTTAGTGAAATGTGTCAGTTATGGTTAATAATCGGTGCTGTGATTTTTTACTTGTCCAGTAGTGTTTATTTATTGGAAAATGGATTGGCCAGGACTCCGCCGATGGGATGGTTAGCATGGGAACGTTTTCGGTGCAACACCGACTGCAAAAACGATCCCGACAATTGCATAAGGTTAGATATAGCAATTTTGTTGAAATTTAGCAAAAAAAAAGCAGTCTTCTATTTTTTCTGATTGTGTGAAAAATATACCGATTGCTGTACAAGACCCTAGCAAAGTCAAAATAGAAGGCTTCCTTGTTTCAGCGAGCAATTATTTCGTACAATGACTGATCTCGTAGTATCACAAGGATATGCATCTGCAGGTTACCAGTACATAAATGTAGATGATTGCTGGTTGGAAAAGGAACGTAGCATTCATGGCCGGTTAGTGCCTGACCGACAGAGGTTTCCCAGTGGTATGAAATCCCTGGCAGATTATGTAAGATGGTTTTGGCGAATATGGGCGAACGGTCGTTTTAATCCTGTCTTCTTATCAGGTACATAATAAAGGATTAAAATTCGGAATCTATCAGGATTTTGGTAATTACACTTGTGCCGGATATCCCGGCATTTTGGGATATTTACAAGTCGATGCCCAAACCTTTGGGTCTTGGGACGTCGATTATGTGAAATTAGATGGTTGTTATGCGCATCCCAGCGAGATGGATCATGGTTACCCGGAGTTTGGTTACTATTTAAATCAAACAGGTAAACCGATGGTGTATTCCTGCAGTTGGCCAGTATATCAAATATATGCAGGAATGCAACCAAATTACAGTTCTATAGTACAACATTGCAATATGTGGAGAAACTATGATGATATCCAAGATTCCTGGGATAGTGTTCAAAGTATTATCGATTATTATGGTAATAATCAAGATGTTATAGTTCCTAACGGAGGTCCTGGACATTGGAATGATCCAGATATGGTATGTGCAATAATCTCATAAGTTTCCATAATTTACATACAGTATTAATTCTCACAGCTAACAATACTCCCTGTTGATAAAGAGAAAGTAATTTAATCTGAAATTTTTAAACAATATTAATAACATATTTCACTTTCTATTTCTATAAATGTATGTAATCGTGTTTCAATATCTGATTAGAATGTCTAACATGTTAATTAGTTCATAAGTAATCAAGTTACATTTAGTTATGCTCGTATTAGTTGTCGAAATTTTGGAGAACTAGAAAATGAATACTCTGAAGGATTTAATTAAGTTCATCGAAGCATTGTCGTTCATTGTTTGGCCTCTCCTATATTTTATTGCAACACAGCCGACCTATTTGGTGTATATCGATATCCTTTACTGTCCACCCACAATTTAAGCAAAAATATAAAAGAAACCATGGTAAATAACAGAAACATTACATAAAAACATGAGGAACTTTTACTTTCATTCATTTTTTGCATAATTTGACATCCTGTTACTATTAATTCAATTAAGATAACAGTATAAAGGTGTTATGTGTTAAAGAAGACATTTTTGCAGCTCGACACTTTAAAAAATCAATGTAGATTTCTAAGTATTTTGCGAGCAGCAAGTAGAATGCCACTAAATTATCTTTAATTATTGTTGTTTGACCTAAAAACTAAATTTACATGAAATAATAGATGTGGAGCGATGCTTTCTCTAATTCACTAAACTATTTCTTCAAAAATGCCTTTAGCATTTCTAATTGTTTTATTATTTTGCTGACAAACTGAAATTTTGAGTAATTTTGGCAATTTAAATTAAGTAGGTAGGTGCCTATATAAAAAAAATACAGAGTTGCGGTTTTTTTTCATTTAATTGAAGTTTGAATTCAGGATGTGATTGTATTTAGAAATTTCAGTGTCCTTTGTTGTTTATAATATTAATAGCAGCAGGGAGGAGTTAAGTTTTAAAGCAAACACGTGTACTCAAAGCAAGTAAGAAATTTAGAAAGGAAACAGACAGCATAAGGCGGTTTATTATAATCAATGTTGTTGTGCAAAAGAAATATCTTGAAATAGAATCCTTCAGAGATACTTAATCTTGTGTGCAGTCTACAATAAAATTTGTAGTCTTTGTACCTGAATATAAGCTGAATATTAGTTCAAAAAAATAATAAATTAGATCCAAATAGAACCTCATACTAAATAAATATTTTTGTATTATTGTAATATAAAATTATGAACTGCAATCATATCACATTTTATCACTTAAACGATCAGCAAAGTTTTCAGTTAATAATATTTTTACTTTTAACATATCACGTTTCGCATAAATGGCTTTATCAATAACGTACATGAATGCGGTTTTGTAAACATTTTTGTGTACTTTATTTTCATAATTACCTTAATCTACAGTGTGATTCATAAAGTACGTATCATATGGGAAACTTTTTTGTTATGAATTTTTCGAGAAAAAGCTTCCAAAACTAAAAATGCACCTATAAAAATTAAAAATATCTCATAATGTACGAGGGAGATAAAAAAATATAATTTTGGCTCAAGTGTAAAGAACCTTTATTTTCAAAAATATCGAAAAATGTTACTTAAAAAAGTTGTTTAGAATTAAACGTTATTTAGAAATATGAAGTCACAGCCGACAAAGTCTAATCTTTTTATTTAATAGCGCCTATGAAAAATCAACGTTGATCATAGTAATTTATGAATTCTTTTACCTTAGGTACACTCAACAATGTGAAAATGTCTTAAATTATTTAACACTAATATCAGTTTCTTATAAATTTTTAAAATAGAAGTCAAATTCCACCAACTTTTTGATGCAAAGTGGTTTTTACAAACTCTTAAACATTTAAAATCGCCCAAAAGATTACAACATAATTAAAATTTAGCAAATTTTACTAAATATAAACGTGTTCAGGTAAAACTGATTTAACTATTAAACATTTTTTAAATAAATAATTCGTATTTCTTTCTCTAGTAGTTAGTTCTCTATTACAAACAAAAGAGTATATTTAGTTAGCCGTGACTTCGTATTTCTATATAACTTTTACTACTAAACAACTTTTTTAAGTAACACTTTTCGATATATTCAAAAATAAAGGTACTTTACTCTTGCGCCAAAATTATATTTTTTAATCTCGCTCGTGTATTATGATATTTTTTATTTGTTAATTTTTAATTTTGGGAGAAGCATCAACTTTTATAATGAATAGCTTTTTTTTCTTCGAAACATACATAATAAAATAGTGTCCCCAATGATGCGTACTTTATGGCTCACGCTGTATATATTCGCAAAATGGGTACAAAAAGATGAATCCAGGATCACAGTTAAAAGTTAAAAATTATAAACGTTTTCTTTTGTAGATTGCATCAAAACTAAAGATAGAAATAATTTTAATGCAAAAAAGATATAACGTACCCACCTACGTACTTATACATAGATATTTGCAAAAATTTCATTAATGTTTATTATGAAAACACGCGCAATTCTTATTAAAATATATTAAAATTCTTTATTATTAAATAACCATTAAGTATAATTTTTTGAGAAAAAACTATAAATAAAAGCATTAACTGATTCGTTTCCGTTTGTAATCAATTAAATTTGGCATTTAAAACAATAAATTGCATGTTAAATTGGGGCAGGGCAGTTTAAAACGAAGGCCAAAGTTGCATTTTATATCGCACAACTTACTAATCTTGCCTTATCTGGGAAAATCATTTTTTTGTTTAAACATACTTTGCAACACGCGTATTTATCTCAATTAATTTATTTTGCATCCTGTTTAAATTAACACAGTACTAAGGCTCATGTTAATTATAAAATACGAATAAAATAAATAAGACATCAGCATTGTTTGCACTTTTTTTTTATTGAATTTAACTGTAGTAATTATAATCAAAAACAAAATACACCAAATGGCTGCACCAGAAGCACTTTCCTTTCAATTTCGTTTTGCCAAATTATTTTCAATATTTTCAAACAAACAACTCGCCCATAAATTTAAACAGAAACCTTTCTGATTCTTCCTCCGTTAAATTTCCTTACAAGAATAATTAACAACTTATGCTTGTAAACAACACAAATACTTACCGATGTAGCATGTGTTGTAGGTACGAATTTATGGTACATGGCGTAATAAAATTCTTGCTCTAGATTTTCTTAATGAGCCATCAGAGCGACGGAGTTATTTTCAAGGTTGCGAAATGAGCACTCGCATTTAAAACTTACAGACACATTCTAATCAATTTAAAATTTGATTTTATAATCACATTTGTTGATACATTGTTTAATTTATGTTCCGATGAGTATGTATAATTAATTTTTAATTCGAGTCGAAGTATAATTTAAAAGAAAAACTTATTCTCTCACCAACTAATAAAATTAACATAACTAAAAATTAGTTTTAACAAATTTTAGTTGATAATTGGAAACTTTGGCTTAAGTTATGAGCAAAGTAAAACGCAAATGGCGATATGGGCGATATTAGCTGCACCCCTACTCATGTCGGTCGACCTTAGAACAATAAGGCCGGAGTACAAAGCAATTTTACAAAATAAGAAAATCATAGCGGTCGACCAAGATCCCTTAGGAATACAAGGAAGACGCATTTACAAGCACAAGGGCATCGAGATTTGGTCGCGCCCCATCACTCCCTTGTATCAGAATTACTTCTCGTATGCCATTGCATTTGTAAATCGGAGAACAGATGGCACGCCGTCTGATGTAGCTGTGACACTTAAAGAATTAGGTTTAGTATCGCCCACCGGTTATAGAGTCGAGGTAATAAATTTAAATGTTGATATAACTGTTTCGACAAGCTTTCCATTTTTTAGGATCTCTATGAAGATGTAGATTATGGTGTATTGACATCGCTAACCAAAATCAAAGTGAAAGTTAACCCATCGGGTAAGAATGCAATTTCTAGATTACCTAATTTAACGTTCGTTTATCTTATTTTATTTTTAGGTGTCGTAATATTAAGAGCAGACGTTCAACCGGACTTTAATAGAAGAATATCGTACTTCACAACACAAAAAACGCCATACAATCCTATAAATCAGGTGTTTAAGATACGAAATAATGGATTTACATTTTCGTAAATTGTAAATATGTATTTTTAAATTTAAACTAGTGATTGCCATAGGTCATAGTTTTTTATAAGTATGTAATTTATACAAAGTACACTCCATTTCGTGATTGTTTATAGCTACATTCTTTTAATGATAAATACAAATTAATCTAATAAGTACTCTTGTATGTCTTGTCCTATTGCGATTGTGACGTGGAGACCTCGAATATTTTTCCTTATTCTCCTGCATTTTAATGTTCCTTCTATTATATCGCCTGTCATAAAAATACGTTTATTAAAATTAAACTAACTTTTAAATAAGTAACTAGCAAACCTTCATCGACGTCAATTGTATTTTTTAGATAAAATATAGTTTGTTGCCAGTGCGTTTTGGTAGCATGTGGGCCTGTTGAAAATGAAACCGGATTATTCAGATCGAAAAATGTATCAAAATATCCAGCAAGAGCCGTTAAAGTTCCTCTTTGTCTAACTTCCAATTTAAAACTCGATCCGAATTCCACTGTATTTGTCGTGCAAGTTGTCAAATCGATTTCTTTTAAAATGCAAGGAGTTGTTACGATGGAACTGTTTGCCATTGTGTCTATATTAGGTTCCTTGACCACTTCGCTCTTCATACATTTCATGCGAAATCCATACACGTCGTCCCAAAATGTTATGTGCTTGTTGTATTTTTCTAAAATATAAATAATAAGAAACAAGATCGAGTCAAAATTTCAACATACCTAAGTCGCTAACTCCGACTAAACTTAAGGTACATCTAGTTGGTAAAACTATGCCTCCTCGATTTAAATGATTGTCTCTGGCAAAAATAAAACTATCGAGCATTCCCTCGAACAATAAAAAGTAACCCATCCATTCTGATATAATGACATCCACCTTGTCTACTGCAAGTGGCGTGTCTTCGATTCTACCTCTTATTAAATCGATTGTATCTTGAAGATTATTTTCCCTGAAATAAATTTAGTTAATTATCTGACTGACGATGAAATATGGAATGACAAATATATTTTTTAATTACGTTTCAGTAACATACTGTTATCAAATTTTCAACGAAAAAAAAATAAAGCTATTGCAATTTCTTTTCATGTTAACACAATGCTTGCCCCCAGGAGGCTCAAATTTTAGTTACGCGTTATTCTTAAATATAAGAAAGAATAAGTTGTCGACTCATAAAAAATAAACGACAAGTACTTTACAGTTAGATAATCAGATCTTATTTTATAGGACTATTGTTTCCTATTGATATTAATAACGATAGATGCTTAAAAACAAAAATTTGAACATTTCGCTTCTGAAAGCTTACAAAAAATTCTAACGCAACACACCTAACAATATCCATGGCCTTGTAGAGAACATCAGATTGATCAATACCGTAAACTTTCGTGGCCCCAGCTTTTGCTGCAAACATCGACAAAATGCCAGTACCACATCCTACATCCAAAACTATTTTTCCTGCAAACATATCCGTATTATTTAGAATGGCATTTCTATAACTTATGGTCCTCACTGTATCCTGTCAATTCAACAAAATATCATAGGAAAATAATTATAAAAAAACAAACAAAATTACATACACTCAACATTTCGTGATGAATTCCATAATGCGAATATGAATTGAAGTACTCGTTATCATAATTTACAGGTATCGATGCGATATTAGTCGGTATCAAACTTTTGGCCGAATCGCCACTTTCCACTATGTTTTTAGTGACTTCGCGCATCTTCGCCATGTCTTGCATGGCATTTTTAAGCAGAGTATCTTTTTGTCGCACCTACAATTAAAATATTATCAAAGTTAACATTTTCAAAACAATAATTCTTCACCTCAATAGTCAGTTCATATATTTGCCTCTGCAAATCACCGATATTGTTACTAATTGGCGTCTTCCCGTCGATAGCATAATGAGGAGTGGAAGGTGTACTTCCGAGATCATCAAAATCTTTAAATTGTATTTAAATTATTCCTGAAACGATAAAAAATTATCTCCGCACATACCATACATTAACCAAGGTTCCATTTCTCCTGGTTTCAAATAAACATCGTCTTCCCAAAGTGCCGCACATGATTCAGTAATGATTTTGGGTCAGGTTTATGTAACCTAATGTAATTTATCATTTTTATAAACGAATAACAGTCCATGTTGTATCTAGTTTTTAATTCGAGCAAATCAAATTTGTGTTCGGTTCGACAATGATCTAATGCAACAGCTATTGTAAGGAACTGCGAAGGGCAAAATAAACAAGTCGTTTGTTCACCAGTCAACTCCATTTCATCCCAACCGTCCGAATCTTCATTATCGTCCCCTTCGCATAAAGTTGGAGTATCTACAGACTTATCGTGTTAAACATTATAATAATAAAATTTATTAGTTCACCTTCGGCTTCGGTCATTTTAACTATAAAAATGAAGAACAAAGAACAAATTGTTTTCGAGAAAAACAACGCGTTAATATCACTTTTTTTAAGGTTATAACGTACATTTACGCCAACACCTTGTAAATTTGCTTCATATTTTCCACACGATGAGGAATTTTAACAAAACAAATCACTTTAAATATATAAACATTACTCTAAATTGAAATTATTGATTAGAATCTTAACCCTTGACAGTTTTCTATAATCGCGCACGTGTTATTCATTTATAAACATGTTTACAACTGAAAGTGACATCTAGTAAAATGAAAGATCATTACAATGCACCAGATGACAGCACCATAAACGTCAATAGCGTGGCCATGCTCGTGTAAAACTAACCTAGTTTTTTGTCTGTAAGAAATAATATTTCGTAGTAAATTATGGCTAATACTAGTAAGTATATATATATAATTAATTGTTTTTATCGTTACTTCGCATTAACATTATAGAAAAACCCAAAGAGAAAAAAGAATACGTAAAAGAAAAGTTGCGTTTAAATAAAAGGTTGTCGAAGAAAAACAAGCACAGGGCCCGTTTAGTTGTTTACAATTTACCCTTCACTGCAACAGAAGACAACGTGCGTGAGCACTTTCAAAAATTTGGCGAAATTGACGAAGTGAAAGTTTTAAAGAAAGAAAACGAACAGATTTTAGGTTGTGGTTTCGTCCAGTTCAAGCTCGTACAGAAGGCCGCCAAAGCACGACATCACTTAAACGGTAAACCGTTCTTAGATCGCGTGATCGAATGTGATTGGGCCCTTCCTAAAGATAAGTATCTAAAAAAGAAAAATGAAGAAGGACCTGTGAAAATAAAGGAGGAACCTATAGATGATATTCCTGAAATTCAAGTTGAAATAAAAGAAGAACCTTTAGACGACGAGGTAGCTGAAGTCAAGACTGAAAACGAAGACGTCTCCGATCGAGAGGAAAGCGAAAAATCCGTTGAAGAGGAAGAAGACGAAGAAGAAAATGATCTTGATGACATTAAATTTGTGGAAGAAAATACGACAGAAAGTAAACAAAAAGTTATATCAAACGATGCAACTGAAGGTAAAACTGTTTTTATTAAAAACGTACCTTTCACGGCTACCGATGAAGACATCAGAAACTGTATGGCACAATTTGGACCTTTATATTATGCCCTTGCGTGCGTTGATCATTTAACTGAACACTCGAAAGGAACCGCATTTGTTAAATTTAGGGTAATTAATTTGTTAATTTTAAATTCTTAACATAATGTGAATTTATATTTGTAGAACAAGGCAGATGCAGATACTTGTTTGTCGACACCAGGAATTACGCTCATGGGAAACATACTTGATTGTCAGTGTGCACTTACAAAAGACGAATTAAATAAAAAATCTAACGAGAAAAAAATTAAAGGTCCTAAAGACTCGAGAAATTTATATCTGGTCAAAGAAGGTGTGATTTTAGCAGGCAATAAAGCAGCAGAAGGAGTTTCGGCTAGTGATATGGCAAAACGATTACAAATCGAACAGTACAAAACTCAAATGTTAAGAACCTTAATATGTTTGTTGCCAGGACCCGGTTAATAGTTCATAATATACCAGAAAGTTGGGATGATGCTAAACTCAGACAGTTATTCACAAAATATTCGGCACCTAAAACTGTAATCAAAGAAGCTCGCATCATGAGAAACATGAGGTTAACTGATGGTTGGGGCGTAGGAAAATCTAAAGAATTTGGATTTGTAACATTTACGACTCATGACGGTGCCCTCCATGCATTACGAGCTGTTAATAATAATCCAAAGATTTTTTCCGAAAAGAAGAGACCTATCGTCGCGTTTTCCATAGAAAATCGGGCCAAATTGCATGCTAAAGAAAAACGATTACAAAATTCACGAGTGAAAAATCCAAAATGTAAAAACTATGATCCAAAAGCTGCAAATATTAACAAGGATAACGAGAAGAGGGAAATTAAACGGCCGGCCACAATGACCAACAATGAGGAACCAAACACATTTTCAGGAATCCTGGCTGCACCTGGAGTTACCAAGATGAGGAGCAAGTTTAATTTGAAGACACAAGCACAGATACATCACGAACATCTTAAAAAAGTGAAAAAGAGTAAAAAACTTGCAAAGAAAACTTTTCAGGAAAAACAAAAAGATTTCACAAAACAGCCTAGACAAAAAATTAACAAAAATAAAATCAAAGTTAGCGACAATTTTTCAAAAATAATTAACAGTTATAAGCAAAAATTGCTGCAAGCAACCGAAGGTACTCAAGTTAAAAGGCAAAAATGGTACGAGGCCTCTTAATTCATAAATAGTTATAGGTCCAAATGTTTTTATAATTAAAAAAATTGTACTATATATTATTCTGTATTTTAAGAAATAAAAAATGTAGCTTTTATGCAATCTTTAAATTTATTTTTAATAAACTCTTACAATAAATTGTGGAAAAGTTTTTTATGGAACATTTATCTTTAAATTATTTATAATGTATCTTCAAAATATTTTATTGTTTCCTTGCAATTAATTATACAACTTAATTAAAAATTATACCGTATACGTATGTAATTCGATTCGAAGTGAATCATCTTCGATTGATACAAATAAATATAATAATTATTACAAATTAGGTACCTAACTAAAACTAAACTTCAAAAATTTGCCTGTTCTAAAAAGAATATTTTCAGAATTTTTTTAATTATATACCTAGTACATGTTTATTAGCGAATTTTCACAGAAAATAAAGCTATTGCAGTCTGCCTGATGACTGGACCAGACATGTCCTTTTGGCTTTTTTTTATATATATATATATATATATATATATATATATAATGAATTTTTTGTGGACACGATTCCGGTCGCAATTTTAATCATATGAGGCTGAAATTTGAACAGGGTATTGTGTTTACGAAAACGAAAGACGAGTTCGTTAACCAGCCAAATCGACCGACCCGTTTTCGAAATAATCGAAAAAACGTGATAATTTTTTATTTAAATTCTTATAAATTTCTCTCGTAAATATGACTTTTCAAAAAATGTATTTCTTTCGAGAGAAATTTAAAAAAGGAGTTTTTTGACATGCGACATGAAAATTCGATACCGAGGCTTGCGCGCGGTCGAATTTTTAATTTTGATATGAAGAGAAAATAGAATTTTTTTAACACAAATCCGATACTAAATGAAAACGTCTTGGTGCAGCTTTAGCCAAACAGTTTCAATAGTAATAATTTATTTTTTGATCATATTAAAATTTTAAATAGTGAAAAAACTAATAAACGTCTTATTTCGGAAATGCTTCCTATCACAATCAATAAACGTGTATTCAATTTAAAGTACTTAAAGTTGAATACATTTCAATATTATTAATTTTGTCTTGTTTGTTACAGGTAGGACTTTCCATTTTATTAAGCGGGGCCATATTTACCTATCGGTAAGTTTATTATTTAATTTATTGTTTCTGAAAATTGCGTAACTTGAACAATTTGTTGAAGATCATATACCTAAAAATAAGCATATTATTAATATTGTTGCGAATAAGTGAATGAAACAAGGATTGACTTTTGATCAATAATAATAAGTGTGGATCGCACTTTACAATTTAATTTCAAATAAATAATTCATTTTTTTGTACCTATATTCATATCAAATTTTATATTTAATTATTTTCAAGTTAAAATTCAAATGAAATATAAATAGATAATTAAATTTTCGCATTAAATTAGAATTGCAGATTTAGATTGATTTTTAAATTACGCTAAATTCAGTAATTTATTTCAGATAAAAATTCGATTAAAAAATCTATAAATAGAGATAGGTAATTAACGTTGCGAATTAAAAAAGAATCGGGACGAGCGTGATTCCAATGCGAACAATAACTATTAGATACGAAAATTAAAATATGCCCCGCCCACTGCCGTTTTTCCTACCACAATGCGTAATTTTCGATTTCTTTTTCAACGCAATTTTTGGTTGTTCATAATTAAACTTCAAAATGTAGATACCTAACATTTTAACCATCTCGAGAAGACTTTATATGTAAAAAATCTATAAACGTTAGCGGTTGGAAAAACGACGGTGGTTACCATGTTAAGATATATAAATGATGTTGAAAACTAACAGCAAAATATATAACCCCCCCCCCCCCAAACGTTTACAATGTTTATTGATAAACAGCTGTAGGTAAATCTGCGAGGGATGCGGGACTGTTGAACTTGTAGCCAACGATCAAAGGTAGGAAACTATTTAGTATTCTACTAACAAACCCTTCATTTATGTGTTCTATGGGATTTGCGTACGCTACACGCGTATGTCATCTTTCATACGAATACATAAATAGCTTTCAGCACTAAAACCAATTTTCTATGATGAAAATGTTTAATTTTTTGAAGTCGAAACTTTCCGATACATATATAGTATCGGCTGTCTCAAAAATGCTTTTACATGCGTTGACTTTTGCGATCATTTCTACAACGAAAATAAATTATTTGTTATGTCTAATTATTTAAAAGTTGTGATTTGTCGAAGTGGCCGAATCACTCACAAAGCACATTTTGTTTCGCAGACATTCTAACAAACACGCGTATACGTAAGCCGCTTGCTGACATCTGTATGTCGTGGATCATCTCTTTTGATCAGTGGTGGTGACAATCATATTGAAAAGCATATAGGTAGAACGTAGGTAAAATGTATCTGCAGCGTTGCAAGTTCACAGTCCACAGAAGACAGACATCTGCGAAAGGTAGGATTGGTATTTACCATTTGTCCCCTCCCCATATTAAATTTATCGAAATTGCTGTTGCGATAATGTTACGTCAGAACGTTCTTTCGTTTATAAACGGGTGTGCAAGTGTTAAAAAAAAAATGGAGGTATGTAGGTACGCTAGATTCGAAAGTAAAATTTAGAATTTTCTATTTTTTCTTATTTGCCTTATGTTATCCCATATATCTGTCTTACGATTTATTTACATAATTAATTTTCTTTTAGGACAGACCGATGGTTATGTTTTTCGACAATTTTACTTCGTCCCAAAATCGAATTTGAACTTGACGGCTTCTCTGAAGATTTACCCACTCACCAGTACTAAATTACTTACTATAATAAGTATACAGAATAGATTCCATAGTCACTTTATCACACCTATTTCGAATATACCTATATGAAATTCTCGTTTTCTCTTATTTAACGATTTATTAATGACGTCGCAGGTTTTAATTTAATATACTTACAGAGGAGCGATTCATAAATAATGCGAAAAACTTCAAAGGACGATTCCTTGACGAAAATTAAGGGTAGGCCTTTTGTATAAAGGTTTTTCCTACAACGTTCGCAGTTATTCAAAAGTGGAAGCTCTTGATTGAATGAATGACAAATGTTTAGTTGAATAAATTTATAACGCTATTTAACTATGTAATAGAATATCAGCGAATACTTGATATTATCCAACTATTATAAAAAGGAAAAACTCGTAGGGAATTATGTTCTGGACATTTAAGCTGACATCAATATCTACCAATTTTGATAGGATCAATCAATTTTTATATTTAAGAATTTTGACTAGATTTTTCGAAATAATCGATGCGAGTCAATAGTCGTAGCACCGTAGTTACGAAGATAGGTGGGTACTTACGAATTTAATGATTTTTTTGTAAGTATTGCTCGTAAAGTATTTGCGCGAACACGTGCTTAAATTAAAAAAAAAAGACTATTATTTTATTACATTTTATACATTACTGTGTATAAGTGTATGATTTAATACGTAACGTAACTCATTAAAAAAAAAGAATTGGGGACAAGAGTATGCCATAGGAAGGATCTAATACGGAGACGGACGAACTTCGCGACACCCAACAATCCGTTGAAAGTTATTTCGCTTTGTGAATGTGTTGCGAAGAGTACAGGTGAAAATAGCCTAGCGGTTGTCGATTAATTATCGCGCACCTTTTTTTTTGTTCTTTAATAAAAATGTGCGATTTTTCCAAATTAATTTTCCAATCGAAGAGTTTTCGAAACGGCGGTTTCGCGAAAATTATACGGCGACGCTCGCACGCCGTTATCGCAACCCCCGAGGACGCGTGCCCTTACGAAGCCGCGACCGAAGTCAAACCGTATTCGGACGTACCGGGACCGAAACCGTTGCCGTTTTTGGGCAATACCGGGAGACTTTTTCCGATTATCGGTCAGTACGATGTGTCGGACGTCGCTAAAATATCTCAGCTGCTTTATAGGGATTACGGGAAAATAGTGAAATTGTCGGGATTGATAGGGAGGCCGGATTTGCTTTTCGTTTACGACGCGGACGAAATCGAGAAGGTGTACAGGCAGGAGGGTCCAACGCCGTATAGACCTTCCATGCCTTGTTTGGTTAAATACAAAAGTGTCGTTAGAAATGATTTTTTTGGAGATTTGCCTGGCGTCGTTGGAGTGTAAGTTGCACTTTACGCGATTATACGGAAATAAAGGCTTCACTTTTATTAGGCACGGCGAACAGTGGAGGATATTTAGGACCAAAGTACAAAAACCAATTTTACAATTACAAACCGTTAAGAAATATATAGAGCCCATCGAGGACGTGACGAATTTCTTCATAAAGAGGTACGTAGGTAAATTCGATGCGATTTCTGTTCGAAGATTGCCGGGTTTTTTTGTGCAGGATGATCGAGATGAAGGATAAAAACGAGGAAATGCCTTCCGATTTCGATAACGAAGTACATAAATGGGCGCTAGAATGTAAGGTCAGTTTTGTTTCGCGTCTAAATATTACAATAATCGTCTGTTTAGGTATAGGCCGAGTCGCTTTGGATGCACGATTAGGGTGTTTAGATCCAAATTTGCCGAAAAATTCGGAGCCTCAAAAAATAATAGACGCTGCCAAATACGCTCTCCGAAATGTCGCCATTCTAGAATTAAAGTTTCCATTTTGGAGGTACATCCCGTCAACGATTTGGCCTAAGTACATTCGCAACATGAACTACTTCATCGAGTAAGGCACTTGTAAATAATTTTTTGTTATCCCAAAATAACTGTTTTATCTCGAGGGTCTGCACTAAATACATCGACGAAGCCATGGGACGATTAAAAATGAAACGAAACCAAGAGGAAAACGAATTGTCGTTAATCGAAAGAATATTGGCCAAAGAACCTAACCCAAAGACTGCGACTGTTTTAGCTTTAGATTTGATATTGGTCGGCATCGATACCGTAAGTCGGGGGCCAAAGTGTTCGGGAAAATTTTGAACGTGCAATTTCAGATTTCGATGGCCGTGTGTTCAATTTTATATCAATTAGCGACACGACCTGAACAACAAGAGAAGATATATCAAGAATTAAAACGTCTCATACCTGACCGCGATGTTCCTTAAACGTGAAATTGTTGGACAAAATGGTGTTTTTGAAAGCGTTCGTGAAGGAAGTTTTCCGGTAATTACCTACTATCAGTCATTATTTGACGTTTATTCCAAGTTTAATAATAATTGTTCTTTTTAAGCGTTTACTCGACAGTTATTGGCAACGGAAGAACTTTACAAAAAGACACTGTCATTATGGGTTACAATATACCTAAAGGAGTAGGGCTTTCGAATTATATTTTAAGGAGATTTTAAAAGTATTTGAGTTTTTAGATACAAGTCGTATTTCCGACCTTGGTAACTGGAAGTATGGAAGAGTACGTAAGCGATCCTCGGGAATTTATGCCGGAAAGGTGGATGAGCAAAAATGGTAAACATAAAATGCACCCTTTCGCATCGCTCCCTTACGGCCACGGAGCCAGAATGTGTTTAGGAAGACGCTTCGCCGATCTTGAAATTCAAATTCTTTTGGCAAAAGTGAGCGAAATTATTTGATAGATTCCAGTTATAAATCGTTTTCTTCCAGTTAATACGATCGTACAAGTTGGAATACTTTCATCGACCTTTAGAATATAAGATAACTTTCATGTATGCACCAGAAGGTGAACTGAAGTTTAAGGTCACGGAAAGAGAGGATTAGCAACGTATTTATTACATCAAATAGTGTTTTACTTATTATGTAATTTTATTAGGTATTTAAAATGTGACTTTGACGAAAATTCTTTAAAAAAAAACGTACTCGCTTTCATTTCCATATTTGAATTATTTTCCATGCATAATTGGGTAACGGTAACGTTCGTAGAATTTTTAATATTGCTTTTGTGAAAGTTGTTTAATATTATAAATGCATTGTCAGGGCGAAGGACGAATTTTTGTTTATCGGGCGGATATTTTTACTTGTAAACAGAAAGACAAGAAGATTCACTTTCACTGCCGGCTTAAATTTGGTTATATATAGAAGTGAAAGAAGAACGGATCTCTTAATACTTTTATTTTGTTACTGTAGAAATTGTTTTATAGTCAAAAAAAAAATTATAAATATTCGTGTTTCGGTGGTCACCGAATAAAAAATCTCGGCAGTCAGTTGTCCGCTCAGAATAAATGAATCGAAGAAAGTTGCCTTGTAGATAAATGATTTGAAAAATAAATGAAACGTGTCTCATTTAAAATAATGACACACATATTTCAGAAACCCCACATGTCCATTTTTGGGTATTCGGTTTTTTTTTACAAAAAATGGTTTCTTACCCATAGTTCTACATTCTAGGTTAAAAAAAAATCACACATATTCACCGTCCGGTTTGCTAACAGCATTATTTCAAAATTTGAATATATTTGAAAAATTCCTCATATCTCTATAATAAAATTCCAAAAATTTATTTATTCAGGACACAGGCGAAATTATTAACAATTTTTATCAAGAAATATTTTCTTGGATATAATTCTAACACACCACGATCGTCGCTATTTTGCATGAAAACAACGTTTTTACATAAAATAGTTTTTCCGCGTTTTTCTCAAAACTAATATAGTTGGACACGTGGGATTTCTGAAATATGTAATTAGCGTAGTGATACCACGTCAATTTTTTTTAATTGTCGCAAGCTACTTAATTTCTCATTTGCTTGCGTAACGTGCATTACAAATACTCACCAAAAATATTTAGGCAGGTTGCGTACATAATAAGTTCGTATTTCGGTCTTGCAGCGAAACAAAAGTATTCGTTTTAATCGCCTTAAAGAAGTTACGTGTGCAAGAAAACATTTAAAATTATATTTTTCTCCGTACGATTGTTGTTTTAAAAATATGTTAAACGTCGCAGGCGCGCGATTAACAAAATTAATATCAGCAAAGCGGTTTAACGTAAAATTCCTGCACTACAAACAAGAAATGAACTATAATTCTAGTTAGAAAGTGTTAGAAAGTGTCGTTGCTTTAATAAAACACGAAAGTGAACTTGTCGGCATCAAACTATTAAAAATTAATCCCGATTAGAGAACTATCGACGATATAATTTTATTTTTGTTTGGGCGATACTCGGAAGTGTTACCGTATTTTTCGGATCGTAAAAATCGAATAAAACGTAAGACGCCGTTTTACTTACAATTAGAAAAATCGACTTAAAATTGGGGCACGTCTTTCGGTCCGATCGATGGTTCTATAGAGTACGAGTCAAGTCCTCAGTGGTCGGTTAGTTCATCGTTTTCTAATTTCACCCACCACAATTTTTGCGACTTATTTTTAGTTTGAGAGTTTTACTTAAAGCAAAATATCGATCCGCTTCCGGACGATCACAGGATCGGTAGGTAGGTAAGTTGCAGAGAGATGTATAAAATGTTATTGCTGCAGATTCGATTTCTTTTGACACGCAAAATTCGACGGTTAAACAATAATTATAAAGAAGCACTTCGATTCATGGGTTAGTAAAATTAATAATAAAGCTACAAGTAATTGACAATAAGATTAATACAAAGTAAAAACGTCAGTAACTTTTTTTTTGATAAACAGAAGTTTGATCTCACCTGTTCGTAGTTTTTTCCAAGACATTAATTCAAAATCACCCTGTATACCTAATAGTTAAAAACGAAGTAGGTGACGGTTTAATCGACTTTTTATTTTATAAATATCTGTTGTAAGTAAAACTAATACTTTGTTTTCCATGAGACAGACAAGTGAGTTGGCATTAGGCAATGTTTGAAGTCTCTTGTTACTACTATAAAACTGTTTATATACAGAGTTTTACGAAAAGATTAGGCCAAAATTTGTAGACGTGTTCTGGACACGAAGTCTCCTTCGATCTTACTTTACGGTCTCCTCGCTCTGCCGATCAAAATTCGCTTGATTTTTACTTTTTGGGGACATCTGAAAAAACTTGTTCGTTCCAATCTAGTAAACAATATACAAGCACTTAAACAATTGTTAAACAATTCGGAACGTCAATCTCTGTATTCGAACGGAAGACATTTTAAACGTTTTTTCTCAAACAACTCCTATAATACAAAATAGCAATAAAAATTCTCCTCAAAGAAGCACATAACACTTTTTACTTATAGATATTTTAGGCCATTCAAAATGTCTGCAATTTTTTACCCAAAATTTTCGTAAAACACACTGTATAAAACTCGTTACTGTGGGTAATCTTAAATTATTTAAAATATCTGGATTTACATTATGTTCTATTGTAAATAGCGTGCATTGTTAAAACTTTCATGTTTATATGTACTTCCATGGTTAGTTTAATTGAAATTCGCGTGCGCATAATTAATTCATTTCCCTAGTTAGATCTATTGTTTCATTTTCTTTTTGAAACTACCGTGCATAATAAAATATTATTATCTAGAAACTTCCTGATTGAATTTTAACATTTGTGTTAAATGAAATTATCGTTCGTCTACAAGTTATCGAGGGTTAGAAACATGTAGGTGCCTAATTTAGGTACTCATGATAGACGCAATAAAACGAGTAGTAAACGAGGTACCTTCCTAACTAATGAAAAATTAGTGCCGTATTTTTACTACTTACACTCTTTATTTATTTTATAACATCAGGTTACGTAAACTTTTGTCAACAAATTATTTAAAATGTCATATTTCATTCACGTTTACAGCTACTATATTATGTCAACAGCATTTACACTATAAAAAAGCGCAAATTAGACTTACAATTAGTCTTGATTTCGTAATAGAACTAACAATAAGAGACTTTAAAAATTAATGTTTAAAAAAATAGATACAGGAGCTAACATATTGTTATTTTTGCAAAATTATAGCGAAGTTAAATAATTATTTTACCTACTTCAATAATAAAATTGTCTAAACAATTTAATCATCAACTCATTAATTTAACGTTTTATGAAATATACGCCTTTTCAATTATTACGTCATAACTATGTACATTGTTTATTGTTACACGCTTTGTTAATGAGAAAAACGTTATCAATTACGTTGTCGCAATCAAGGAAGAGTAGTTCAAATTACTTATTACACATAAATCAAAAATTTTGGTAATCTCCGGAAACGAATTACTAATGTCTTATTTAAAAAAAAAGAACAAATTACATTGCATTTTTATCACTTCTGTTACTTAAAAATTAAACACACACAGTTGGATGACTTTTGAATTTAAATGAAGCCTTCGACTGTGAAATAATTTGTAATTCGTGAAATAGTCGGACTGTTCTTTTCGGTGACACAATTTTATTTGACGCGCATTTATAATATTGACTGATTGTGGATTCAATTAGGTACCTACCTAGTACGTATTTAAATTAGTTGTAGTAGTTCAAAACTTTGGGTTCGTTTTAAAAATCACGATTTTGCAGGACAATTTACTTTTTTTCTAATACACAACTTCTAGATTTACGTTTTTTGAACGTGGATTATGTTTTGATATTATTAAAATTCTTTTAAAATTTCTCTTAAAAGTGTCTTTAAAATGATCAAATTAAATATTATACTTATTGTAATTGAAATATGCAGAATTTGTCAAGTTTTCGGGACAGGAAACAATCAAATAATTTTTTGGTCAATAAATAAATAAACGCCATTATATTTTTGATTTCGATATTTTGAAAGCATTTTGATATTATGTGTATACAAGAATTGTTCGTTGCCATTATCAACAGTACGTAGAGGTGTTCCTCAAGGATCGGTTTTTGGTCCCTTGTTGTTTTTATTTTCATCAACGACTTTCACTTTAAACATAAAGACGTTCCTAACCAGTGAGTGTTTTTATTCAGTTACGGACTTTTTAAATTGTGATTGTACTGAAATTTAAATGTTTTGTTGTTTTGTAAGATTGTTTTGTTAAGATAGTGACGACTATAATTACAATTTATATAAATTGGCATGAAATATAGGTAGATTATGATTATATCACAGAAACTTAGCAAATTTAGGTATTGAATATCGAAAATCATTGTATATCTTGTTATAATACCGAAAGAGACTTTCTGAACATTCTATATTTCAGTTATAACAAATAGATACACAAAATTAGCAGGTATACAATAAAAAATGGAAGTATCCTGAATGAATATGACCAAAATATGTATGACCTAAACAAGGTCAACGTGAAACAGAAAATTGTTAAAAGGACTATAAATCTTGTTCCGAATTTACACATTAGAATTAGACACATTTATGACATTATCAAAGCAGCAGTTTTTTGGCTTGGTCATTTAACGTTTCCCATATTTTCTTTTTGGTCGACACATAAATTTTAGTAGAAAAGTCGATTTAAAAATAACCAATATGTATATAAAACGAACCCTATTTGAAATAATTGTATAAGCAAACGAACCTTAATATCATTTCGCGGTCTAATAAAAAAAGAACTTTCAAAAATATGTTTTTATAATCGTCGATAACAATGAAATTCCGAAGACAATGAAATTGACATTGCGTTTTAACAATGTCGCAAATAGTTTTGAAAAGAATGTTATTGTACCGCACATATTTGTACGTACGAAACCCTTTTCGTACTACACGTTAATAATTTTTTACTTTCACTGACTGAGTTTAGATCATAATATGAAATACTTTCTTTTTAATAATTTTCGTTTTACGATCACTTATGACTTTCAAGACATCGACATCGTTCATGCAACTTTCACTAGATTAAAAAATGGCTCTTCCACAAATGTGGCGTTTTAAAATTTAAATTCAAATTGAAACGAACGGTCGTGGGTTCGAATCCCGGTGGACGTTTGTGCTTGTCAATACTAACACAACTTACAATTAGTAAACAATCTACACATTAGATTGGCAAATTGGTCGAACCACAGTCACAAGCAAAAAACAATTTAAATCGATGTGTCATCTCTACGTTGAATTTAACGTGATTTGTGAAACCGAACATTTTTATGACCTGTTTATTTATTTATAAATTTAATTACTACAATAATTACAAATATAACTACAACAATACAGTACGTGGAATTTGTTTATTATTTTTCGTATAGTAGGCTCCGTTAACATGTTTCCTACAACGCACTGTACTAGAATTGGTGCGTCATTCTGGAATCACCTTGTATATTTAATTAAAAACGGGAATGACTATATAATCGCCGCAAGTATCGAAATTATGGATATGTGTAGGACAAGAAAGTGTTGTAGTTTGAAACACTTCCTAAAGTTGGCAATGCCTACCTATATTTGCGTTTAAAATCATTTTTAATTGAATTTTTGATTAATTTTACACAATTTATAGCTTTACACTGCGTCGCAATGATCAAATCTTTTGTAATAAATTAATTTTCAACTTAGTACGAGATTTATGTTAATTTTTAAAATTCGAAAATTCAAATTGATATAGGTACCCTAATTTGGATTTTACTAACATACAAAAATATTTAGGTATTATAACAATTTGATCGTCTAATACAGTGGTCGGCAAACTAATTGGCCAAAGAGCCAAATATGAACATTACAACAATTTTCAAAAAAATTGGGAGCCAAATCTGCTTGTTTAGTAAACTTTTATTACACTAAATAAGTAGTACACTAAATAAAATAAAGAGCCACATGCGGCTCTGGAGCCGCACTTTGCCGACCACTGGTCTAATATATTCATAGCTTGTTAAAAAAAAAAGATTAAGCCCGTTCAAAACTGTAGTAATATTCGAATTTTTGAAATCTATTAAAATTTGTAACGTTTTTATTTTGAAAAATTTTAATAATTTTTTATTTCAACAGTAATTTGAAAATTTTAATAACCTTTTGCTAAATTGTAAACTTTCAAGATAAATAATTGCAAATTGAAATGGTTTATTTGCAGGTATTTCTAATGAACGTTAACAAATTAATTAAGTGCATATATGTAGTAATACCTCCATTTACTCGGTTACGGTTTTTTTAAATAATCAACTAGACGCCAGATTAATTTCTTATAGGCATTTATACTGTTTTTTTTTATAAGTACCTATTTCATATATTTTATTACACATTATACAAACCAACAATAAGCTTAAATACTTTGATCAAATTAATTACGACAAATCATATTACATAACATAAATATACTGGCGATAATTTATACAAAGTCGTTAAACTTCACCTTACGATCAACGTAGGCTGCGCGTTAATTTCGCCATTAGAAAACAACTATTGTTCTTCATTTACATAATATGATTTAAATTAGTCACACTTCGCGTATTTCTATAAATGAATCGCAGTTTTAATGGGCCATCGGGCGTGTACATCGGATAAATGTGATAATCGAGCTTTTCGTGGTGATATTCGATTTTATACGAATGAATTATCTACAATAAAATTAATTTTTTAATCGGTCAAAATGTTCGTAAAGCTTTCTTGCCTTCGCAATAACTGTTTGAATTTCTAATTCCGCAAATCTTCGTCCCAGGCACATTCTTTTTCCGTAACCAAACGGCAAAGACGCGAAAGGGTGATGATTTGAATTCGTGTCGGAAAATTCTGAAGATCGCAACCATCGCTCCGGCAGAAATTGGTCACTCTTTGGAAAGTACTTCTCCATGTTACTAATAACGTAATGTTGGAACACCACTTGGACCTAAAATCAGAACGTGTTCGTACGACAAAATATTTACGTTGCAACATTCGTCTTTCAATTATAATTCGATCGCGTAGAGGTGTTTTGCGTAATTTCTATTAAGTACTTTCTATTTTTAGTGTAGGCTTTATAACTTACCCCTTTCGGTATGAAATAACCACCTATCACACAATCACGCGAAGTACAACGACCATTTCCAATCACAACTGGGCGCATTCTGTAAAATTCATTCAAAAAACAATTTGTATTACCTCCATATAGATTAGGTAACACGTAGACAGTTCATACCTCATAGTTTCTTTGATGCAGGCCTTCAAATACATTACGGATTCCAATTTATCGTTGTCCAACTCTCCAGTTTTAGGAAAAACGTCTACAATTTCTCGATGTAATTTTTCTTGCTTATCGGGATGTAAAGCCAGTTGATATAAAATCGACGCTACCGCATTTGAAGTCTGAAATATTTTTTTATTGAACAATCACCCGATAGTTTTCCACATACAACAATTTAACCGTATCTATTCCCACCAGGAACATATCGAGCGCTAAAATTGCAGCCGTTTTGGTATCGTCTTCCTTCTCCAGCAGTTTTTGCAAAATCGACGGCTCCCCCTGTGGGTTTGTTTTCTTCAAATTATCTAATGCCTTAGTGACATGTGCCATTGTTGTCCTAAAAATCGCCTTAATGTAAAGCACCTTTACAATCACATTTTACTTAGGTACCTACCCCGTGATGACGTCTAGGGCCTCGATGTACTTTTTGAAGGTCGGGGTATTAAATAGCCTCCAAAATGGAAACTTTAGTTCTAATATAGGAACGTTGATGAAGAACGTGCTCACCGCGTCTATTAGTTTTTGCGTATCCGGATCGGCATGTTCATCCAGACAACCCAGCCGCACATCTAGAGCAATTCTCGCTATTGCTGGAAGGTCTTATTTGATTAAGGATCGCGCTAGGTAACGCAAATTAACTCACATTCCAGCGACCATTTGTGAATTTCGTTTAGGAAATCCGGGGGAACTTCGTTGTCTTCGTCTTTGAGCAATTCTATCCTGAAAAGGGTGGAAAATATTAAATGTTCGGATCGATCAAAAATCCGATAGGTGAAATTGCTCAGTGGGTAACAATCGGGAGGTCATGTTAATTTTTTCGTAAAATTCGGTTATAAAGAAAAAATAAAAATCCACGGCAAAACCATGGTTGGTGCGTAAATGGCAACACCGCGTTGTTGCGTCGTTTCCAAACAAAACAGTCTAATTTCAAATTTTAATTTGATCCTTTCACACAAATAGCTACTTGAAACAATAAAAATGAAAAACTGGAAGAGCAAAAATACAAAAATAATGTATTACCTACTGTTTTTCCAGTTCTAATACACAGATGTTGTTAATCTGGAACTAAAACTCTACAAAAATTACCTTAAAACAATTAAAAATTCAAGGAAAAATTAAAATTAAAAACTGCAGCAGATGTGCAGCTTCGCTTCGCTTTCATTTTTAATGCATTTACTTTTATACTACAAACAATTCAACGCGATATGTACCTACTGTTGTAATTAAACTTAAATAAGTGTTAAGTGAAAGCTAAAGATGTTAATAAAGGTAACAGATGTCATCTCAATGGTAACACATAAGGATACCGTACAGCTGATCCGATTTTTCCAAATTATTCATTATACCCTCGCAGTCGCACAATTAATGCAAATAATAATGAAGGCGACAATGGTTTTGGTTGCGGCATGTTTTGGTAGGTACCTACTTACTTTTGCACAAAAGCTTCAGCGGCGCTCTCGATTTGCTTAAAGTATCTCTTGACGATGCGAGGTTGGAGCATCACTTGGTTAACTTTAGACCTGAAGTTTTGCCAGTTTTCACCATGTCTACATAACATATAGGTAGGTAATTTCAGATTAATTTCTCACCTTTATCGGCGTGCACGCGGTTTCGAATGGACTTAAGGACTTTTGTCTCATTTTGTATCAAATTATGATAATTTTTCACGACAAACTATGAGAAAATAATTATACATTTAAAAATTGGAAAAATACGTACACACGCATCGACGCTGTTTTTGGAGAACGACGTAACCCACAAAAAGTAAATTTTACAGGAGCGCACATTTTGTGTTGTGTTGCGCTTTGAACTGAATTACAAATATACAATTTAGTAACTTTTTGTTTAGAACCTACAAATCGATGGTGTTTTAGCAGAACGACGTAACCCACCCTCTTTTCGAAAATCAGTTACTCTGACAATTTTATTTTTTCCGCTGGAAAAATCGATTTGTATTTCCGTGAAACGTATCTGTTTATAACTACGCGACAACACAAAATGTGAGCTCCTGTAAAATTTACTTTTTGCGGGTTACGTCGTTCTGCACAAACAACGTCGACATCTTGGATACCGTACAAACAGCTTTTGACTAATTGATGTTGGAACGCCATCACGTTTAAGAAAAGTAAACATAATAATTTATAGTGTTATGTATTTTAATATCAAGAGTGATTCGGTTCAAAAATAAAAATAAACCGCTTTTAAATTACTTAACGTTATTTTGAAAATTTACTCATAATTTGTTGTAAAAACAGTACGATGGCGTTCATAAATAATTTATTATACGCGAAGATCGTGATGTGTATCTATAATAAAAAATGGATTATTTAAATTTCGGTTGTTCCTTTAGTGCGTTTATATGTAAATACCTATTTATTACCCGCGTGAACCTATTTGTTTTTTAATTCGTTTACAATTGTAACAGTAAATTAATTAGCGGCGAAAGCATTTAAACGAATGTTGTATTTGTTCTCTGATGTAAACATTGATGCTATACGTGTACTCATACATACCGACTTTTGTTACGTTTGCTCAACAACTGTAACCATAATACTAATTACGTTTTTTTTTACTAGGTAAATCTTACGTAACTGCGTTATTAAATTTCGGCACTTTTACTTACGTTAGTTATAAATTAACATTAACTTTTTTCATAGTTGTATAATAATTTCGATATTGTTATCAAGTACCTATATCTATATAATAGCAAAGTAGGTAAACTCTTGGAGAAAACTTCGAGTATTGCACTGATATTGTAAAAGTGAAATGAAGTATAATTATAATATTTTAATCAGTACTTTCTAGTGTTCTATTTTTCATTCAGATTTCAATATAGTTAGACACATGCAAAGTGATTAATTTGTCATCTCCAAAAACACTTTTTTCAAATTTTATCGAAAACCGTAAATTCTATCGAGAATTTTATATAGAGAGTGTTCGATGCGGAATTTTATCGGAATTCTAGAACATAATTTAATGTTAACGGCCAGTTAATAAATAACGAAAATAATTATTATATGTTTAAAATTTGTTTAATTTTAATTTAATAATATTTTTTTTCGATTTTTATGAGCAACAAACACTTGATTAGGTGTTAAAAAAATCGTGACAACACGACTCGTTCATCTTTTCGTGATCTTGGGGGTCGCAATAAAATCTTCGGGAAAAAATACAAAGCAGCCTCACTATGTTTCGTCATTGGACAGATCGCAATTAGCGTTATTTCCGTCGGAAATTCTTCAAATTTTTTACAGCATCCTTGAAGGATTGCAAATCATAATCTTGCCAAATTAAGAATAATAAAAATTACGCGGTACTGTAAATACAACAGGAAACGTAAAGTTTATTGTCCTACTTTTTTATGTCGCAAATTTGTATATCTGTATACCTAAATTCTATTAAACGATACTTGGATTAAATACTCACACAGCAATAACGCCGGCATTATTTCCAAAAAAATCCTTTTTGTAAACGTGCTTGTAATAATTTAACGACGGCATCGACGGTCTCAGGGGCATTACGTCTTCCTGTCGAAATACTTTTTCGATATCGTCCGGGTCAAATAAAAATAACATATCCGGTCTTCCCAGAAGCCCTCCTAGTTTAACCACGTTTCCATATTCTTTATACAAAACTTTCATCACTTTATCCAAATGCTCAATTTCGATGCCCCCTATAAACACCCACAACAAAAATATAAGTATTACAATTATATTTTAAAAGTATTATACAAACCGATATAAGGAATGAATCTCCAAGTGTTCCCCAATAATGGCAAAGGTTTAGGGCCGGGAACGCGTTCATAAGGAATAACATTTTCAAACTCACAATTACAATTTTGAATTTTTTCCGTTTCGACTCCGAACACCGACGCGTTCAAAATTCGTTGATGAAGACCACGATAAAAAAAAATTCTTAAACTCTTCATTGTTGCACGCCGCTTTTTATTTAAAAATAAAGTTCAAACCCGCAATGTTTGTAAAATTAAACGCCAGCGCTGGATATTGCAAAAACTCCCTCCCCCTAAATTCGCTTTCTTTCAAGTCTAATGTTACTTAAAATTGGTTCCCCACTTTATGAAACAATTTAAAGATTACTACTGTTTCTCGTCGCAGGTGAAAAGCAAGGAACGCTTTCTATTACGACGACGTTTGAAATATTAATCATTATTAATTCGCCAAAAGGATATAAGGATTCTTACCGAGAATTTGATGGGGAATTTTCCATCTTTATTCTTACCGATATTTGTACTAAGTATTTTTTGATAGGCAAATGAATGTTTAGGTTCCGGTTCGACCAAATAATTTTTAATTATCTACTTTCATTTTTTTAAATCACTTTCAATTCAATTTCGATAATACCTATCTAGCAATAATAAACCGAATATTTGTTTGAAAGCAAATTGAGACAATTTATTTTTCGTTTATATTGATTCGTAACTCTGTCTTCTCTCTCTTTCGCTCGCAAATACTTTTTCTAATAAAACCAATTATTTAATTTACGTTTACTTGACATACGTACATGTGTTGTAGACGTTAAAATAATTCGCTATTTTGTCACCTAAAAATATCCATTTATTGGTCCGAAAGTTCTAGATTTGTATAGGTAATACATTAAAATATACGCGAATTACTGTAAAAATATACGGTGTGCAGGCAATTGCTGGAATACAGTTTTCGAAATTCGAATTCAGAATTCGAAAAACAATTTTTCGAATTATGTAGATATAGTAGCGAATGTTTCATTCACACTTCGGGAACGTAAATTACGTTCTATTTGGGGATAAACATTCGTTTCACCGGACTAGCCCATTTTCAATGGAGGTCGGAAGGGGCAAAGGGGGTAAAGAGAACCAGTATTTCGCTATTCGTTAGTATAGTCAAGAAAGTCAGTAAGTTTAGGTTAATGTAGATGAGATGAGTTTAGGTTAGTGTAGATGTGGTGAGTTTAGATTAGTATAAATAAAATAGGCCAAAAAAATGTTTGGTTATTAGTTTAACATGGGAAATTGTTTTAAAACAAATTTTTATTCTTTACCTCTCAAATAGAGCGTAATTTATAGGCTTCCGCAGTGTGAATAAAACGTTCACTGCTTTTCCTACATAATTCGAGAAATTCTCTATTCGATCAAAATTTTCATGGAATCCATG
This sequence comes from Rhagophthalmus giganteus, assembly GCA_036326145.1. Taxonomy (NCBI): domain Eukaryota; kingdom Metazoa; phylum Arthropoda; class Insecta; order Coleoptera; family Rhagophthalmidae; genus Rhagophthalmus; species Rhagophthalmus giganteus. Next base: position 2,883,297 of record JARFJA010000036.1, read on the forward strand.
CAAAAAAACAACCGCTACAATCAAGGTCGAAAAGCCATTCATCGTGGTGTCTTCGGTCATTTTTTTGTTCTGGCGTGCAACACCATAACGAAGAAACCGAGAAGGCACAAACCTGAAAGTCGGAGAAAACAGATAATAACATTTACGATTGGGACGATGTGTTGTGCAAAATACAAACTCTTGAAGAGATCAGCAAGAGAAACCAATTTCAAATTCTGGAATTAGAAGCTGTTTGTTAAACGTGCTTTTGCGCTTTGTAATTAATTGTTATTGCTGCAATAAATTACGATTATTTTTAGATTTTCTTACCACACCTCCTAAGATTGTCTGACACACTTAAGCAGCCCATAAAACAAAACAATTTTACATCTCCATGACTATAGGTACGATAGTGGACAATTTCAAAAAACTCAGAGCGAAGGTCTGGTACCTAAAGGGATAACAGAATGCTAAAGCACAAGCAGTCGAAATAATACGTCCTCAGATAGTCCCTTTATAATTCCCCGAGCTACATCGATCTTATGAATTTTGGTTTAAGTCTCTTAGACTCCGTAACTAAGTAATGGTATTGCACTATCTCTGCTAATCATTTTTAGGCATTTTCGATAATGGTAACGTATGGTCTTTGAAAATACAAATGTTTGATTATTTATCACATTTAAAAATCGTAACATAATACAATTTTCAATCGTGATAATAAATAATGGAGTTAGTTTGTTAACTACCGGTGCAATTATCGAAAACGTCTTTTTTATTTAATACATTAGAATATTATCCTTGAACAATTTGAAAAACAAGAAGTTCAAAAGTTGTAATGCCTATAACTCATGTCAATAAGAGCAGTACTCGTGGCGTGTTATAATACAGGATGTCTAAGATGTATAGAACAAATCAAAATAAAACTTTAAGTTTATATAAAGTTTTTTCCTACGACACTCCCCAGGTGAGATATTTACTCCCAAAAAGTTGAAAGGGAAAAATCAATTTCTTTAAATAAGGCTTTTACTTTTTATTAAAATTTAATTATTCCTAATAAATGAAGTATTTAAAAACAATTTTATAGATTTTTTGATACCACTTTCAGAAGAGTAAGCATATGCTTCCAGAAAATCGAATGCACAACTAAGCTTTGTTTTTATTAATAATTCTCAATTGCTCATTATTAGTAGGGTAAACATTTATTCAAAAATGATCGTATGATAAAAATGATAATTATGATAATGATAATTTTAAAATAAATTCACAATTTAAAAATTGAATAATAATAGAAAATTAGCTGTTCTATTGTTGTATCTTGTGAGGGTCTCAATGTTTAAAATAAATCAAAAACTACATCACTATGATTAGGTATATACCTATACATTATAATAATTATTATATTATCAAATAAAATAATAACAATTTCAGAAATTTTAATACTTGTCGTCAAGAGCATTACAAGAAATTATTGCCAACTATTATCATAGGTATATAAACAGGATTCTTACATACTTTTGCACTTTGTACAAATATTCTTATTATATTTCAAACAGAGAACATGATACAAATGTTTACAATTCAAGTCATTTTTACTCTCTACAAAAGGAATGTCAAATGGCAGGTCACAAAAGGCACACTTAAAATCAGTCTTCTTGGCGTTTTTCATAGGCCTCTTCAAATAACTAGTTTGCAAGAATTGAATCATCATTTTATTAAACTAAAACAAAATCACCTGAATCGTCACGCATACATTTTATAAAACAATTATAATTACCAACGGTTCTGTATCGTCGTTTGCCTGTATGACCTTTGTAAAATTAATAGCCCGATCCCTAAATCCGTCGCGAAAATTATCAATGGCGGTAGCAAAAATGCACGATTGATAAAAGTTTTCATCTAGCTCGTTTGAAGGAATAACATTGGAATATCTACTAAAGAGCTTTATAGAACTTGGTCCTCCAATTGATTGTACCATTAAAGTGCCAAAATTCGACCATTTCATTATATCACAGACCGTTTCGAATTTATTGTCACAGTTCAAACACGCCGTCCTTTAACTTAATTAAAAGTTTGATCGCATCGTCCCATATATCATATTTAAATTTGCACAAAAATATTGCTATTAAATCTTCATCCCCGTATTGTATGAGAAGAGGTAGTAAATCACTGATATCATCATTACATATTAGTTCTTTGATAATATACTTCCACATAAACGGGACCTGTCGATACATGTTTTGAAGTAAATCTGGTTTATATTTCCAAAACTTCTTTGCAAGTACACAACCAATTTTATAATAATCTGGCGATTTGGTCTTGGCAGACGGTAATGGATATATACAATCGCAACTGTCGCCGTGCAAAGAATTAACTGCGTAGAAGGCATCAGATGCAAAAATAATGGCGGGTTCTTGGAGTTTAAAATTCTCGTTATTTTCAAAATCTATTTTCATAAGATATTTCAAATACTGTCGATAACACCAAAGTTTTACATATTCTTCGTTTTCTTTTTTATTTTTGGCATATTCAAGAAAATCGTAAAATAGTTTAACATTCGAATTGACATTATTTGTTTCTAAAAGTTTAAAAAATTCGGAAGATTCTAAATTGCCATTTATTTTCGATAACTGATACTGTTTTAAAAATGCTTTTAAATTACTATCCGATTCCGAGTTTCCTAATTCGACGTCGATTAATTCGCTTGGCTCAGTCTTGAGGGTTTCTTTGGGATTTTCATTAAACGATTTACTTAAATTGTAATCGTTTAAAGTTAGATTTTTAACTGTAGTCTCTAAAATCTGCCATTTTTCCTTAAGGTTCTTCGTCCTCTCTGTTATTTTTTCTGTTACGTTGGTACCAATATCTTTTAGTACTTGTAACGTTTCGGGAAATTGTTGATCTTTCTCATATCTATTTTTTGAATCGTCCATACTATTCTTTTCTAAGAATGTATTGTTAACAACCACAATTCCCGAAGTCAGTTTTTGAATATCAAAGTTTTTATTAGAAATTCTTTGATCGCTTTCAAAATTGGCATTAATTGTTCTAATAGATTCTGATCAATTTTCTCTTTTAAAACTAAAATTAAATGAATTTTTTCTGACGTTTCTATTAATTCTAAAAGATCTTTGGTATAATTAATACATAATTCGGCACATGCGCAGTACTGTTTAGTAAATAATGTCTTTAAAATAATCTTTTCTAAATCGTAAACGGCTAATACGTGAAGTTTAAAATCTTCATCCCAAATGTATATAAAATTTTTAACGACCTTTACATCCTGTATGTTATTATAACAATTACACCAACAAATTATTACAGTTGTATTCGGATTAAAAATGTAAAATCCTTCTCTATGAAAACTAAAAATGTACTGTTTCCCCAACATAAACACCTTGCTAAAATCTAAAGTGGTAAAATGAATGTCTAGGTGTTTATTTATAATCAAACGAGCCTCGGCAGTATCGTCCAACTGTATTACGTTTGTAGATTCTCTTTTAAAAGAATTTCTAAATTGATGTGTATGTGTAACCGACGCATCCAATTTTGCCTCCCATAAGCGGGCACTCGGTCGGGCACAAAATATTTTAATATTGTCGTTCATGTGAGCAATAAACTGTTCGTCGTCGATTGCTTTCTTGAATAGTCCTCTACTAGCCGAATGCTGAATTGATGTTATTTCAGGATCGACGTCGTTTGTAAAAAAACAAGCACCGAAATTTCCATCTCTCATCTTCTTCCCTATCTGTCTGTATTGTTCTTTATCGGTATCGCATAAGTAAGTACGTGTGAGTGTCGATATTACTAAGAATTTCGAATAGGCGTCTATTTGTACTATATTCGAATCTAGTTTCATTAACGATGCAGAAGGTGTTTGAAATATTGCTTTTGTCTGAAATTAAATTTACCATTAATTGTTTTGATAAACCACGTTTATTCAAACAATGAAAAAATTATTTGTCAACAATGTTAAAAACAATGATTGTTTATGGGATACATTTAAAAATGACGTCACTATCATAAAAACATAATAGCAAGCGCATAAACATCTTCTTATTTCCTAATCTGTTCGAGTTGATTCCTACACTAATATTATAATTATCTTAAACAATATTCACATACCAAAGAACTAGGTATCATTACAACAGAAACGGTTCCCTTATTATCGCCGCAATATAAATCGTCCATGTTCCATTTCATTGCCGTGATTAAATTACCGCTATGTTCTGTGAATACTTGAAATTGAACGTTCGTTTCCGTCATATAATTTTGTACGACTATAATCGAACCTTTTGAACTCGCCAAAGCTATTGCTTTTTCGTTTGGCGATATGCATACTTGCACGAGAGCACCTTCCTGTAAAATTTTGCGATAACTACGATATGGGGACAATTCGATGTACCTGCCTTGCTTGGAATTAGTTTAATAAATGCATAGGGGTACCGATTAAATATATATAACCCTCCACTTGTTGCGCCAAATATTATGTACGATTGTGAAACATCGAAGGAAGTAAACTGAAATCATTATCGATAAATTCGTGACCGAGTAGAAATCACTATATTGTAGACCTTTATACGTTGAGTAAACTGCAGCGGTTGCTTAATTACGGTATTTATGTTTCCTAAATGTTCCACTAAAACGTTCTTTTGATTCATTATTAAACAGATTTACTACAAAAAGTTAATGAGGTTATGTGAATAAGCTTACAATTGGCCAACATCGGACGAATAAAACGATTAAATTTTATTGACGTTTGTTGTAATCATTTAAAATGATGTAAACGGCAAATTTGAGATGTTATTGATAAATTATTTATTCTGCAGCTGTAAAAACATGTGTAATTGCTTTTGGTGATTAATAAGAATTTTTTATTATGTTAAGCCGCCACACACGCGCACGTGTGACAATTAATTTTGTTATAATTTACCAGCTGTTCATTTTCGAATTTTAATCGTTTAGAAATTGAATTACATCATTTCGTACTATTTTAACTTGCCGATTTAGGTGTGATGTATGAATAAACGGAGATTTACTGTATATAAAGTTAGTTGTAACGTGTGTATGGTCTGCTTTGTCACGGAATGTCTCGCCGAATCACCGCTATGCGGCGTCGAACCTCAAATCTCTTGTGTCAATTGAAAGTGCAATGGGCGATTAAAAATAGTGCAAAATTTTTGTGTTTTATGTTTGTTTATTTGTAGGAGAATTACATTTGACAATTTAGAACAAATCGTCCCGACAATCGTTATTTTTACGTCAAGTATTAATGAAATTTTGTGTAAGTGTCCGAAAAGTCATCGCATTATCAGCTGTCCTGGCGTTTCGCTAATTGTTAATCAACAAAAATAACTGTAAAAAAAAATAATGAATCTGTCACAAGAAATACGAGATGTGTTAGCAACCATGAAAACTTTATCAAAAGAAAGTGAGGATGCGATCTCTACCACCGTTAAATCTCGTTTTTCGTATGATTTCTCCGGTAATAACGTAGCCGACGAATTAATTGATACAGATCAATTTAATTTTATTAACGACGAGACTTGGTACGCCGGACAATATTTTGCGTCATTATTTTTTTTTAAGTGCGATTTAATTTTAGGTTGTACGAATCTACCGATAAATGCATGGTTAAAGATTTGAAGATGTGGTTGTATCACGACGTCTCACCGTTAAAGATCTCGACTTTCACAATAAAAGGTTGTCGTTGATTCGTGAAATAGCACAGATAGATGCAAAGAAAAGCATAGATTCTCGAACGTTCACGAGGCCCAAAAAACGCTTAAACCGTCCAAGTATCGAATTATATAGCGAAGGTTATTTTAAAATGGAAAAGAGCGACACGTCAACTGAAAATAATAAAAGCCTCGACGATATAGACAATGATTCGTCAACTTTAAAATATAACGAATGCAACAATACAACCTTTTCTGAGAATAGTATATTCGACGAAAACGATGTAACGGTCATTCACCATCCCCAAGCACCTTTAAGGTTCGATTTTTCTCAACCAACCACAAGTAGTATTTTTGATAAAATAGCCGCCAACGCGTCAGATATAGATTCGTTTCAAAACATGTCTCCCCCGAGCTTAGTAAATTCAATGTGCTCCTCAACGTTCACTAATTTAATGGAAAACAGTATGATCAAGAACGATCCTGTTCTTAGAGAAATTAGGGATGCCGATTACACAGAAGCCATGTTGCAAGACTATAATCCCCCTTTATTTAAATCGTTTAGCGGTAGTTGTAGTAGCATTAATTCGGACAGCCCCGAAACATTCATAAAGCAAACTTCCGATAATACACTCAATAAAATTTATAGGGGGAACCTTTCAAGTGACAAGGAAGACCCTTTGAACCAAACGTATATTGCTAATGATCCTGTTATACTCGATTGCACTTATTCCAAAGATTCCTCGAGCGATATTAGTTCGAACGATGTGTGTGGAAATAACAAAGATGGTGAGTTTTTTTTTTAAATAATTATTGTATTATTCTGACGTTGCCAAAAATATAGAAACCTCTATCTGACCGGAATTTGGCCTTTTAAAACATTTTATTTCGAATCGGCTACATTCTTAAAAAGGGAATAATGAAAAACTGGTTTTCTTGTTCGATATCAGATTTAGAGATTGTGTAATATGTGTTGTAAATGAATGCATATTTGTTTATGAACTACGCATTTATACATAACTTAAACGCAGTCTGATTTTAATTAAATGCTAATCTTGATGTCTTTAGATGTTTTAATTAGTATTTCGTAACTTATACTTTTCGTTATGCATCCAAGAAAATTTACAGTGAAGGAGTAATGTAAAAAGGATCATATTATTATAAATAATAGTTGCAACGGTGTTATTCGTTTAAAAATTTTAGAAATAAAATTTATCGTATAGGTAAAAAGATTTATTTATATTTGAGATGTAGGCAAAAAAAATCACCTACAAAATTAGATTGACGATTTAAAAATAAAAATTACATCAAGACAAACATAAGTATTGATATTCAAAGCTCTGAAGCATTTTTCATTTTTTAATTAAATTGCCATATTTATTTTTTATACTTATTTAAATTGTACATATTGCATAGCTTATTTGTTTTTAAACATTTTTCTTAAAATACCATTGGAAGTATTTTTTTGTTAATCTTCGTTGTGAATTTTTTGTTTTTTTTCTCTTTATATTATCTTTGTAATTACGATATTAAAAGATTTAATTATATCATCTACATTAGATGATAATATAGACTAGATTAGATGTAATCAACAGCGATAAGTCAAAATTAGCTAATTTACATCTCAGATAAAAAATAGGTATAATAAACAAGTGCATCATTTAAAAATAAATAAATAAATATGTACCCTACATATTATATTCATTTTTTCTCAAAAACAGTGACAAATTAAAAAAATATTTAATATTTACTATAAACGTCTATTAAACAGAATTTACCAAAATAGAATTAATAAATTAGAAAAATCAAGTCCATCTTTGTATTTTAGATATGGATTAGATAATCAAATTTAAGCCAAATGTATATTTGATATAAATACAACTTGTAAATTAATGCTTTTTAAGTCACCTTATCTGACTAATTTCTTCACTGAACTAGAACGTTCAACATTCTTACATTTGAAATTTGCTTTCTTTTCACCGTTTCGAGGTCTTAGTTTGTATTTCCTTATTTTTTTTTATTATATAATATACAGATCTTTAGGAAATACAACAATGTAAATTAAAAGCTAAGATTATTTTGACTTTTTTACCATAAACTATTTATCTGTTTTTATGTCGTACTTGATATTATGAAATTCTTTATCAAGCAAAATATATCCATAATGAATCACCTGTATACCAATAGTATTTTATAACAATCATGACTTTTTTTTAACTGCACTGGTCTACAAATTTTGATTTTTATTATTCTTAACTGAAATTAGATATCGTTTATAGACGTTCTGATACTTATATTGTCTGTAAAAGTCCTGAAATATTGTCTGAGGATTTAAAATTAAATATTTACAAAATAAATTAATTAAATAATTATTTATAAAATGATTAAACGTATATTTTTTATAATTTAATATCTAATTATTGCGCTTGTTAATTGTCGATAAAATATAGGTACCTATATTTGAGGCATATAAAAGGCATTTCTATCTGTGTTTTTTGAGACGATTTTTCTAATTTTCATTGAAACGATTAATTAATATTTTTCCTAGAAACGTTTTCTAATGTTATTTTTATTTTTACTGTCCCAATTGCACATAAAGCAAAGTATTTTTGTAATAGTTAGTTATATTGTCGACCACTGCATTAAAGTTTCCATAAATACATAACAGTCGCGCATTTCTTGCAACTACAAAAAAAGGATTATAAAAACAGACAGGAATGTGCCGGTGCTCTCACTATTATGAGGTTAAATTCTTTTAATAATATTCTTTTACGAAGAACTTAAATAGCCTGCCTGCCACCTTGAAGTTAAGGCAACATCTTAATACGAGTAAAATAATTATATTTGTTTACCTAAATATTGAAATTTGGGTATTCTTTATTTTTTCCCATTTTAATTACAAACCAGTTAATCTGAAAACTAGAGTAATTTGCGTTCTCTTAAAGAGATACATACTTTGAAAATGTATGTTAATATTATAAACAATTTTAGTTTTTGTAAGAGGTGCTGTAACGATGAGGCCAATTGCTAGATTAATTGAAATTAATGAAAGGAAATGGCGATGAACAAAAAACAGTAAATAAAAATATGAAGTCACAGACGCCTGGTCAAAAAAATTGATAAGTTTGTTTATCTACTTTAGTTTCAAACATCCAAGTACATATTTATTGGTCAAAACTATTTAAAAATAAAAGCGTCTTTGTTTTCCTACGTAGCTACAAATCGATGCAGTAGAAAACGCACACAATCGGTTAACAAGTAACTTGTTCACAGTTCGTCATCTATGCCTGCTCAGCTAGTCTATAGGAAATTTATGGTGATCTGGTGAGGGAACTGGCGCTGTCGTAGAGTGAAACGTTTTGCCATGAAACAAGGGGATGTGTTCGACATCGAGCATGCCTTTCTGTGTTTCGTGTTGTTTCAAAACTTTCCTTTTTGACTAAACTTGACTAATCGCGTTTCGTCAAAACGTTTTTGTTTTTTCAATAACTAACCAATGTGCGCCAAGGCCCCACCAAGTGTATTAAAAAAAAAATCAGACTAGTACTTATTAAACAAAAACGTTTTACAATTAATTTTAAACTGTTTTGATTAATCGGTGTGTGTTAGGCCTAACAAAATACAATATATTATTAGTATTACTGCTAAAATATAAAAATATATAGCTTTCTCAATCTCATTTACATCACGTGCTTGTCTAATTGATTAAAATACGTTCTGTTAATAACCCTTAAATCGTTATCATATAAATCATCAGTATTATTAAATAAATATTAACTTGTGTTTTAGCATAGTGTATTGCTCCTTGAAATAAACTAGTGTATTTTTGAGTTTATTTAAAAACATCTTAAAAACCATTTAAGTATGGTAATTAATTTATTATGGAATAATTTATTGAAGTAAGTAATATTAAGTACATCGAATAGTTTAACTGGTTTCTATACTTTTGACAAGAGGTAGACGTAAGCCGTTGCATTGTAAAAAAAAAAAAAATGTTATTTCGCTCAGGATCCACCAACAATTTATCAATTCATCGCCAAGCAATACCTACGAAAACGATCGAAACAGTTCCGAACGGCACCTACAGAAAAATCATGAATACCAAACTGAACAGCACATTTCAAATATTACCACACGTTAGTAATGACGATTTAAATCGCACAATTATACATTCACAACAACTCGATTCGAATCGATTGATTAGTTCTAAAAGGCACAGTTACATTGTCGATAATCGTAATTCTGATTTAAATCGAACTGTTAGCCCGAAACGAAATTCGGTTGCATTATCGGCAGGTTCTTGTGATAGTTTAGATTACACGAGTAGCTTATCAAACAGCAGTCGGGGTTCGAATAAAATGCTCAACATGGCAGAAGTTGACGCGATTGTTTTACAACAAGAGCAAAGTAAGTTTATTAGAATTATTTTCTATTCAATATCACCGTTTTGTAGGTTTAGAACAAGTAAATTCGACGCCAGCTCGTTCAAGTAAAGTGGTAAACAAATTATGGGAAAACAATTTAATATCACCTATAACATTGTTAGATCGAGGAGATCATTTCTCAGATTCAGAAATATCATCAAACGACGATTATCGGACAGTTCGATCGAATAGTTCAAGCACACCGTTTGGATCGACAGTTCAGTTAACGGCCTCAAATAAAAACCTCGAAAGAGTTCCTAAAAATGAATCGTCTTCGTTTAAAAATAAAAAATCTATAATAAGCAATAATAGAAAGCTCGAAAATAATTTTAAAGGTTCATATACAAACTTGAAAACTCTAAATTCAAATTTAAAAGGTTCTTATACCAGTTTAAAACCATTAAGTGCCAACTTTAGAGGTTCTTATACGAATATTGCAACAAACGCAAACAGTAGTACAAAAGGATCAAATCTCAAAACTATGAGTAACACACTTAAAGGATCGTATACGCAACTGAAACCAGTATTATTAAACCTTCCCTGTACTGATACGAATTTAAAAATTTTCAATTCCAATCCTGCTATGATTTCGAAACAGCCTGTCAATCACTCTTTAAAGAAAGTATCTGATGGCATCATAAAGATAGCAGAGGTAAGAGTGAATGAACGATGTCAGTTATTTTGTGATTGTTTACTGTATTTATTATAGGTGGCACCTACGCTGCGGGATCCAGTGAGACCTGCCAACTTTACTAAACCCCAATTAAAAACTAGTGGCTTACCTCGACCTATTTCCTCCATACCTAGGCCGACTTCGTCTAAAATACCTGGTCCTCGAACAATAAGGTATTTCTTAACATAAGTTTTGTATTAAAAAAAAGTGATAAATATGACTTATAAAGAAAACAAAGTACCTAAATATTTATTACAGTCTTAATTTAAGAAAACTATCGGCGTTAGATGAATTGGCAATAAAAACATGAACCAAAAAACCAACAAGATGAAAGAATAAAGGCCATAGCCGGGTAAGTATTGAAAATCTGTCTTTCCTCGAATTTGCCTAATTGTTTTCTCATAGGTCCATTTTGATGTAAGGTTAACTTAGCAAAATATTAGCTTCCGAAGATTCATACTTTCTCAAAAAAAAATGTCTCGGAAACTATTATCACGAATTTTGTAGTACTTGTGGAGGCACTAAAAACTCATTAGTGTTTTTTTTTTGGGATTATCTGTGTACAGCAAATGAGGAAAATAAAGAATATTAAATTGAAGTAATTTAAAAATATATCTTATGGGGGGGGGGGGGAATATATCTACATGGGGGAGGGCAGTGACCAATTTTTCGTCAAATATTCCTCATACCTACCCCTACTCTACTATGAAAAGGTATAAGGAAAATATGAATTTTTGTTAGTTAATATTTTGCTCAAGTTAACCTTAGATCAAAATGGACCTTTGAGAAAACAATTAGCCAAATTCGAGCAAAGACACATTTCCGATACTTATCCGGCTATGGACCTTTAACTTTAATTTCATCTTTCCGGTCATGCCTATAAGCAACATTATTTAGTAGTTCAAAAATCTCTCTAGCAATGAAATTATGATGTAAAATAATGTGCATTGATTAGAAGTAGTACTGAACAAAAAAAAATTAAATCAAACTTTAACTTTCCAGGCCCACCAGTGCTCGACAGTTGAGTCGTCCTATTAGTAAAATCAACATGGATTATGACTTTTGACAGAGTAGTCATTTTATGACCTATGTGCCTTATTTTATTGTCCATCAGATCAAGTTTGTAACATTTTTAACATATCCGTACAATTTTCAAATTATATATACTACTATACAATCGATTTACAGTTTTTTACAACTATTTAGATTTATTATGCATGGTTTATTTAGATGGGTAATTTTATACGAGTGCTTTTATAACATGAATCTGCAGTATTTTCTGGTCTATTTTCTAATCGTGTAAATAGTTTTTTATATAAATATATACATATTTGAAACAAAAAAGTTTAAATTTGCTAGACTGAAATTTTTGTATATAGAATATTATATGTAAATAAATATTAATGCAATTAAGAACGCACATACATACATTTGATTAAGAACTCGTTTCGGGCTTTCTTTAATTTTAAGTATTTATATGCTCATAATTTATTTAGTAAGTGATATATTTTTAGAAATAATATACAGAAGTTTTGGAAGTATTTACTTGTATATTTTTGGTTTAATACAAATTAATAAATTAACAGAGCTTATGTGCCTTTTATTAGCAGATAAAAATTATGCGTACTACTGTATGTGTTGTTTAATGGTATTGGGTTGTAATATTAACGTTAATTAGTAATTTTTAACTTCTGTTATATTAAATTTATGGTTTACTTGTTTCGTTACCTAACAGTATAGGAATTTATACTGTTTATTGCGACATTACTAATTTGTTATACAATGGTTATAGGGTGTAAAATTCCAAATTGTGTTAATAACGGAAAACATATATATCTCATTTTTGCTATAACCATTAATATGTATCCTATGTATAAAAGTTAAATGCAGAAGGAAATTTTTGTAGTTACGTAATCTGCAAATACCTATTGACGATCTTTCTAACAATAAATAAACAAATATAATTAATATTGTATAATATTAACTATTTTCAGTCATATAACAGCTATAGTTGTATTTATATCTTTAAAATAACTTAATACCACACTCAAAATTTAATTATTGATTTTGCAATTTTACATTAAATTTTGTATAGTCAGTAGATATGTTAAATAATGACTTTGATACACTTGAGGATAAAATTAAAATTATAAATCGTAACAAAACATATTATGTAAAAAATCGAACATAAATCCTGAAAATAATATAATTTGAAATGTACAAAAATTATGTCACACTCTGTATAAATAAAAAATTATGTCTTTATTGTTAAATTTTTGAATAGCATGCCAGAATCTAACTTATTAAATCAATACGTCCTTCCAGAAATAACAAAAGCAAAAAAAAAATAGGTGAGTTCCCATAGTTACACCTAAATAAATAAAATAGATATGTCATCTTAATTTGAATAATTCGAAAGTTTTTACAAAGTAACACTACTTCTCTGTTTAACTATTTATGTTTTGATCGTACTTTCGAGCTGTTGGTTATATTTTAATTATGTCTCAAACGAAAAATCGCTTATCAAAGAATAAATTGGAAACGCCTTTGGAAGACGAACATACAGACGACGACACGGAAGATTGTACAAATTGCGATGGAGCTTGCAGCGGCTCAAATTCTTCTTGCTCGTTAGATTTTGAAAGGAACGACATCGAGAGTAATTCCGAAAGCTTAGGGAGGTCGACAGATAATGTGAGAATAGTACGACAAAATAAGACATTTTCGCAGGAAAAGATCAGAGAAATAGAACGTAAAAATGCATTTCTTATGGGACGCATACTCTCGCATAATCATAGGGCCAGCCGTTTTGCCATCGCTCCATTTAATCCAAAACTTTCAAGCTCCGCTTTGAATAGAAAGAAGCAGCAACAGCAAATCGATCGTGATAATTTGGTGAGTATTTTTGATGTGTTAACTTGTATAATTGTGGGTTTATTTTTTACAGGTTTTACTGCGAAAAATACAGACTGTAAAGCCCTCTGGAATGAGTCTCTCTAAACGCTGATATCTGCACGAGTACATTTATTTGTATCTATGCTTAATGATATGAGCGAGTAAAATAAATATCTTGTATATCTATAGAATGTCTTTAATTGGATACATTTCCTTAATCCCTAAACGGTGTTATAGTTTTAAAGAAAATATTTAATTAAATAAATGATAGAAGTATTATTTGTTTGATAAATTGAAAACATTAGGTAAATACTAATGGAAAACAAAACGGTTAAATTCGTGTGTCTATAATGATTCGATTTATACTTTATCTAAAAATAAATTTTCATAATGGAAAATTTATTATAACTAAAATATTGGAAATTTTGCTTTTGTGACATACACATTTAATTCACTAACAAACTATTAAAATAATTAAACAATAAATAGGCATAGATGAAAGTTGAAAGTAAAGATTATAACATGTCAACATTTCAAGTATATCAGTTGTTTGACTCTCTGATAGTTTAGGAAATCATTTTTTTAATTAATTACTTACCTATACTTATTATAAAAGGTAAACAGTACGACCATTTGCAATCTTCACTGATTAAACATTTCGGTTTTGTTTAAGTTATTGATTTTCTCTAGATACAATTGTGTTTTCATAGATATTTCGTACTTAACCAAGGGCTAAACTATTAGGTTTTATCGGTGTAAACTGTTATTAAACTATTAAGAATACATAAAAAAATTAATTACTTTGACAGTGATCTATTATAGAAACGCTATAAAGTGCTTACTAGTTGTAAGTATGTATTTTTGTTTGTTTCGAGAGCAATTCTCGATATTAAACCTATACACAGGGAGTTTCCAAAAGATCCGGCTAAACTTTGTTGTTTGAATTTTGTAATGACGACCCTTTAAACAAACATAAAAACATATTTTTGTTATAGTCATTACGTACAATTTTATTATTTTTCGATGTAGTTTAGTGGGACATTTTGGAAACACCCCGAATATACTTCAAATAAGAAAAATGGTAATATGTATTAATTCTGTATTTGAATTATAGTTGTAGTTTTTCCCACATTATTGAAAATATGTTAATCGATCAATAAAAATTCCCCAAACATGAATTTAAATTAAAATGTATTATACTTACGAAGTTAAATGATAACATTGATCGACAACAGTTCAATTAAAATGCCTATGAAATAATCATGCTTGGGTCAATTCTACTTGACACAACGTAATTGGCATTATTAAACTTATTGATCATAAAATCTACAATCTAACAGCGTAAAATGATCGAAGTAGACTACAACAAACTATAAATTAATATTAAATATCCCGTGTTCGTTAATTAATTAAATCATACGCCGATAGATTTACCAAGTTTAAATGAAGGTAAGTAAATAAATGCGTGGGTTTTATTCGAAATTCTCGTACTGAATTCCTTATAAAACAATTAAATTTTTAAAATATTTTCGAATTTTCAGAAAAAGTACGCAACCGTCAGTAAAAACAGGCATACCAATTTAATGATTTGGGAACAGTTGGGCCATTATTTGAATTTGAAGTTCAACCACTGCAAGAACACGACGACAACCTTGAAACAAACTGTATGGCTGTGAAATGTCAAAGGCAAAAATAAATAAAATATTATTATTATGATAATAAATGTGCTTCAAGTGAAAGTGCGGAGTCGAAAAGGATAACATACAAACGAATTAGAATTAACCTCCGCGAAATAGTATGTATTTAAGGAAATTTACTTTTTGGATCGCTTTTACATTTTATTGGTGCAACGGAGATGGTTTTGAATACGTTCGTGCGGAAAACGGTCGTTCTGAGGATAATGCTGGCCAAACTAAAAGGGAAAACTTAAAAAGCACTTACTCTATACTTAGCGAATCGATCTCGCAAGCTGTTAAAAATGAGAGTAAGGTGGTTGTTGTGTTCGTATAGTCCATTTAAAATATTATTGTTTTTGTAGATTTACTCGAGAGCTGTAGCAGTGATGATATTTCTTGCTTTGCAATGAGTTCGCAAGATAAATTGGGCCTCGAAGCCATAAAGGCCCTGCATCATCAGTTAGACGACGATAGAAATGGAAATGTCGATCTTACTGAAACCGACGATGTGGGTATTATGTAATTTAATAAAATTATCCGGCATCCCTTAATACAATAAAAATAATGCTAATACTATGGCAGATGCGAACAGGTGTTCATTAAACAATTTTTCCTTGTGGTTGTAATAGATAACAGAAATCAATTGTAAGAGTTACCAGAACATAAACAAAAAAAAATAAATCCATAAAATACCTAACGAAATTAATGAAAAAAATCAGTTTTGTTTTTGGAAGATGACCAACTTTTAGGAAAACTATTTTTGGAATTTAATAATACATACTTGGAAAATAGCGGTAAATATACAAATTCTTGGAATTTTTTTGGGAATGATACGTTTAAGTGTTTCATTATTAATCGATTTAATTTTTTAACTTTCCTCGTGCACTATCGAAATTAAACCAACGAACCTTTTCAACTTTATTGTTATACAGTTTACAAATATTTACATAAGATATGTAAATGTGGTTCTGTCCTTTTTAGAATATCCTTGTTGAAATATTTGTTTTAGTTTGGTAAACGAAAAATTTCATACGATTTTTGTATTTGGATCTGTAAAAATCGAATTTTAACTCATTAGAATGTAAATGTGCCTATTTGTTTACGACATTTGATTTTCAAAAATCAAAAGTGTTAGTATCAATTCGACAATTATTTGCTTGCCTTTTTTTTCATTTTACGCATATAACAAAAAAGTTTATAATATTGTTCTCGAATTACTCATCACGATCAGAAAATTGAATTTATCGATTTACCCATATGAATTGCATTAGTTTTGGTAATTGCTTGTGATACTTCGCTACTTAATTATCAAACAATTTATATCAAACTTATACAATAGGTATCAATTTTTTGTCTCAAGTATATTTTATGGTCAAATATTAATTGAATTTAAATAATATGTTTTATTGAAGACTGCTATATTGGAAGATAGTGGTTAGACTAAGAAGTTATGAGATAGTAAATGAATAAATGCAAAAGAAAATAAATTTAAGTCACCATTTTTTAGTAACAGCAGCTTTCGAACAAAAATACAAGGTGACTTACGTAAACTCAAAATTAATGTCTGACTGTTAGTATATGTAATCAAATATTAGTTGGTTTTAGAATTATGATCATTTAGAACATTTTTAAATCATAACTAATTAAATACAAGCGTAAATAAACTACACATATTTCCATATCATTGTTTTCTTAAAATTACAGTGTGTAATTTTGATCTTTAATAAAAACTTTGATCTTTAATAAAAACTTTGCTTCTTCGATATTTTGCAATTTGAGTTATAAAATTATTTATTAATAAATATTAGGGATTCTGTTAGTTGAAGAAGTATTCAAATGTGGTTAACAAAAGCTTATTATTACACATTTATAATTTACTATCGATTATATGGATGTGTAAGTGCGTACTTACATAAAAAATGGCATAGATCTTTTTTGCTTCGGGCACCTAGCTTACCTAGAAATACTTAGAGCTGACCCTGACTACAAACGCTTTATTATTCGTTACAAAAAAATCTTCAAACCCACACTTTTTACTTTTAATATTATTGTTTAATGTGTAAAAAGTCATAAAATTTCTACCATTAGGTGTTCATATTTAACTGTTAGTAAAATATCTAAAACATTAAAAATAAGAGAATACCAGTTCTTAATTAATTACATGGAATGACCATGAAACTAACATATTTTATTTGATATAAATTGTATGTAGAGTGAAATCTCCCAATATCGGACAATCATTGTTAGGAGGTATCCCCTAAAGGGAGGGTTAACTAGGGCAAATGTTTAAGTTTGAGGAATAAGAATCTGTCCTGTCAACCATTCTGTTTGAACTCCTATTAATAGCGGGCATATGATATTGTGATAAAGCACTGAACAGAAACAACACGGCACAGCGCTGAGCCTGCTCGATTTTGGAGTTGTTTGAAAACATATATGCTCATTGGTCGCCACGTTGAGTTTGTACATGGTTGGCGCCACCCCGATCCTATTTCTACACTGCACATAGTCTAGTACATGATGTTACGCGCACGACTAATGTTAAGAAATTCTGATTAAAAATAGGCAACACACGTTGCAATTCTTTTCTTTTCACTTGTAATTAAATCCATTTTGTTTGATACAAAAGCCGATATTAAAAAGTTCTAGCGTGAGTTGGCAGTACTTAACTCTTAACTATACTTTTTGGACAAAGGTTTAATTATTAGATTGCTTTTGGAAATTAATTAAAGGCCGATTAAAAATGTTTCAACTGTTCGGCGGGTGTCCTTATGTGGAAATTAATTAGAAATTAATCTAGATAATTAAATTGTCATTCTGTTAGTGAGACAGTCACGCGGAAGAAACACCCCAAAAATTAACACCAGCAGCGTAGGTGCATTTTTTATGGACACCCTATAAATCTGTTTAACAAACCGTAAAACGATCTGCAGTCAGTCGTGCATAAAACACACTAGCACGTAGTTAATTTTCTTTTAGTTTTTGCGCGAAGAACTCAAATATGACTCTGGATACGAGAGAAGACAGAAGGCGTTCCATCGTAACGATGACATGCACGTGTCCGTCAAAGAATTATGGGAAGCTTGGTTGAGATCGGAAGTGCACAACTGGACTGCCCAGCAAACATCAGAGTGGCTCACCATTTGCGTCGAATTGCCTCAGTATGTCAATAATTTTATCCAACACAACATCAACGGGGCTATGCTTCCGAGGTATTCTAGCACACACTTATTCGTTTCAATAATGATAACGTACAGTGCCTCTTTATTTATAGATTAGCAGTTAATAATATGCAGTTATTAAATGTCCTTGGTATTAAGGATCCAATTCACAAACAAAAAATAGCTCTGAAGGCGATGGATGTTGTATTGTTCGGGCCACCAAAAGGTATGGATGGTATTAGGACAATTTCCTCGTATTAAATTTTTTTTTTATATAACTTGTCATTATAACAATTATTTAATATTTACTCGGCACAAATTGCAAATCATTGTTGTGACCACTTTCAAATCATTAGTTGTAATATACTATTATTATTAAATTTTCTTAACGATAAAAGTTGAACACGAGTTCTCACTTAATTTCTTGTATTCGCACATTAAAATTAACGTTTATCATTATTATAAACAAATGAATGAAGTTGAAGGTTCTCTATACCTTATAGCGCTAACGCCTGCTAAAATTTTAAACTTTTATTTTTATGCAGATCATCAACCGCATTGGAAAGATTTAACTTTGATTGTCTTACTTATTGGTGGTGGTATTGGGATGTGGTATGCCGTTCATCAGAATAAAAAATTCAAAAGTCACTTAATTCGAATGAACAAAGACATGGAAGGATTACAACATGCGGAAAGCGCTTTAGAGAATCTCCAAAAAGAACTCGAACGGGCAGTCGAAGCTCGAGAAAATGTCGTGTCGGAAAAGCAAAGCTTAGAGAAAAAATTGCAAGAAGCCGGTGCCGATTCGACTAGCTTGCATAATTCTTATTCTGATCTGGAGGTGTCGCAGCTTAAAGCCGAAATAGAAGTGAGTCATTTTTTAAAACCAATCATTATTGTTTACTATTTAAATACGCGCAGATGTTAAGGAACGAACTTCAAATAGCAGAAGGTGAATTGAAAGATCGGTGTTGGTCCCCTCCGCACGGACTGCAACATTGGTTACAATTAACCCACGAGATAGAGAACAAATCTTACATTAAAAAGAAAATGGCCGCAGAAAAACAATTACAACAGGCGAGGGAAGCTGTAAGTGTGTAATTTCAATTTTGTCACGAATTCACCAAACGTGCGTGATTTCAGTGCGAAAAGCTACGCAAAAAACGTTCTAGTCTGGTGGGGGCTTTCGTGTCCACACACGGAAAATCGATAGACGACGTCGACCGAAGCATCGTCGAAGCTAGAACGTCATTAACCGAAGTTACGCAGGAACTGCAAGAACGCGTTTATCGTTGGAAACAGATAGAGATGCTTTGCGGCTTTAATATCATAAGCAATTGCGGTTTGCAGCAATTGGAGAACATTTTATATCGAAATACGAACATTAACGGTCGTTCTTTGAGCGGATTGAAGGGTAATCGAAATTTTTGGACGATCGAAAGTCATTTAGTTTGATTGATTTTATTTTTAAACAGGTCGAATGAGCAGTCAAGATGATTTAGATGACGACGCGAGTTCTATTTATACGGCCGTCACAGGTAAGAGCATATCCTTTGATGATGATTCGCACGATTTTTCTGAGTGATACCTAAATCTTATCTTGCATTCGAGGAAGATTAATTTTGTATCAGTTTCGAATAGAATTTTTTTCTGTTTAGTTTATAGATTTAAATGTGCCATATATTGTTGGCTTCCTATTGGAATTATTATTGTTTTGTTAGCACAATTCAGACGCTTTTGTATGTTATGTGGTTATTATTATTATTTTTTTAATTCGTTGTACTGTTTGGATAGTTCTATTAAATAGGGCTGTTTTGCCTTCGAGTGGTTAGATTAAAATTTTGGATTGGGGATTTACAAATTTACAAATAAGTATTTGTCGAATTAAATTTTATGTAGATTTTCTAGCTTTGTTGCAGTTACAATTGTGGCAAAACTAGTTAGGCATTACGACATTTATTTTACGATGCACCAACGTTTATTTTTTTCACCTATATGCATTTCTTTTTATACAGGTAGTTTCATTTTTCCAAACCCATTCCAAATCATATTAATTTGAAATATTGTAGTCTCGATTCCAAAACGAGTCTTTTCTCGAATTTTTGATAACCCGCGTGTTATTACTGAACTAAAATTAAAACTAAATACTGAATTGTGACAATAAAAACAATCTGTTCACAAAAAAATCCTCAATTCAATGGATCCAACATAGATCACAAATAATGATATTTTATATGAGAATATTTTGTATTTTTGCGTTGTTACTTAATATTCTACTTAAACTGGACAAAGATTTTTATGAAATAATATTATTCGTAGTCATTATTCCTTAACTTGTTATTATCATGTAGATTTTTCAGATATGCTTGTTTTTAATATTTAACATACCTATTAGTTATTTTAAGAATATCTTGATTTTCTCGCTTTGTTTCTGATAATATATTTATTCCACTTTAGCTTTGTAGAGTAATTTGCTTGCACATATAAAAATATAAACAATTATGCGTAATAAATTGAATTGATTATAAAATTTTTACATTTTATCTTTAACCTTTCTGTATCTACACTAAATTTTTAAAACTATGTCCTTCCTATTCATGATGTTGTTTGCAAATCATTTGGTTTATTTGTTCCTTTTAATTGTGCCACAAACATAAAGGTAAGCAAATGATTTTAATAAATGAAAACAATTAACATGCTTTATTAACTTGAAAAAACATTAGCTCAGTGGCTTACCTAACCATTAATTAATTGTAGCGTCTAGCAATAAAACGAATAATTTGCAAAGTACAATTTAATATATTAATTATTGGGGGAAATTTAGTTACGTTTCTTTTATATTTTGAATTGACTAGCACGATGTCAAGATAATGTCATGTGTGCAGGATATGCGGAAAATGTTGGGACCTTTCCTTGGCGAGAGGCGGACTCTTCTGGAAGTGAAGCTAGTCGACAAGATGACGATGTAACAGTTGAATGTCGTACAAATCCCCCAAAGCCAAATGCCGTTCATTTTATAGTTGGTAGTGAAACGTAAGTTGTTACGATCGATTTTTTTTTCAAATTACACATTTTGTAATAAGCTTTTGAAAAGTATCAAGTTACTTTTATTTTTTCAAATAGTAATATTCGCAATATGTTTTAGATTAAACGATGACCCAGTGATTTCGACAGTGCACAAACACGCGAGAATGTCTTCCCAGCCCCCATCACTAAGAAGTATTAGCAATAACAATATTTTAAGTTCCTTAAAGTCGGGAAATATGATACGTTCGTATTCCCAAGACGTGTGTCCATCCGCCGATAATATTTGTCTGCACCCGAAAACCGCGCAGTCCGAGACATCGTTAGATCGAACTATTAAGTCCAAATCTGTTAAACAGAAAACGATCAAGGAGCAACCATCGATAATGCTCGAAGATGATGTTTATTCGACAGACTCTTCCGTGGTCGATGAAGAACTTAAAAAACGGAAAAGAAAAATATTTGGATTTTCAAAGAAAAGTAAACCGAAAGGCGATTGACTTTATTTATTTTAGTGCAATTTGGTATGGGTATTGCTTTTGAGATGGTAATGTTTTACCAAACCAACCAACCAACCACCGTTGAAATTAATTTTCTTCTCTATTACGCAATCTCATTTTTTTCTTTTTTGGAAATATTTTTTTATAGGAGGCAATTGCAAATATTTTTGTCTCAGGTGCTATAAATTATTAAACTTGAACTTCCACCGAATCTGCCTCTAGTTTAGCGCTTTAGATTTAATTTCAAACGATTTCGACTACTCTAGAATTATTTTGGCATTGGAATGTTTTAATTCCATATCCACCCAAATGTTGTGTAACCGTACTAACTTTTTAAACAAAGTAATCTAGAGTATTTTTACCCAATTATGATGAACATCCAAATAATATTTGCTAGTTATTGTACTTACGTATCAGTAGTGGTAATAGACGTGCATTATTTGCACGTGTGACTGATTTTCTGAGCCGCAAGTGTACTTCCTCCCCCTCTAAAACTAAAAGGGTTGTTTAAAAGATTAAAGTTACGAGTCTTAAAGTAATTGTAGTCGAATTACGCTCTTAATTTTGATCGTAAATTAATGTTATTTAATAATGTCAACCGATTGTGATAAAATTGACCCCCAACATTGTATACCTGTGACTACACAATAATTAAACACTTACTTGGTTGTCATCATTCCTTTAACGTTCTTAAAGAACAGAACTTAATTTTTAAATGTTTAGGTAAATAGTGGTTAGACACGCATTTACCTTATTTTACATTAGTACGAGTGACAATTTTATTTATTAAGTGCTGTCATAATTTTAAGTATTATTCAGTCAATATAATCTGTTCCCCGACTCATTTTATTTCATTAGTTCAATTATACTAACGATAAAATGAATGCGAATTAAATGCTTTAAATGAAAGTCATCAAAAAATTACTTTAACGGCGCATAACAACACATTTTTTTATTATGATTAGAAACAATGCACAAGGTGGTTTATTAATGAATTTGCGAAACTATATTTCATTAGTAAATAATTGTCGATAAAGATTTAATATCGAGTTATAATGAATATTACTTGAAACGTTTTTTTGTTCTTTTAATGTTTACTATTATACTCGTCCTTAAACTAGTTAATAATAATTTAATTTTTGAAATCATATCTTGTCAAGAGGCTGTTATTTCTAAATTAGGTTTTGTCTCTTTCCTAAAATTATTTAATATATTTATTATTAGTTTTATTTATTTTAAATTATCACGCGTCAACTGAATAGGTATATTTTTTTACATGTATATACAATATATAAAACTATAACAACATTTAACAATCGTCATTTGTAGAATACTTTTTATATTGCATGTCGAACATTTCTTTGGTAAAATTTGAGACTTTTTTCGTCTCTAAAAAATACTCCAAGGTCTTTGCCTCGCATTTACCATTTTTCCAATGTGTTTTCCACCAATTCTCTCGATCTTTATTTCTCGTACTAGGTTCTTTGCAATCATACATAATTTTATTATGTTTTTTATACGATTTCTTGTGAACAGTTTTGCAAACGAAACACTCAAATGCAGGTATCGTGTAGTCTCGATTATTTTCAATACCGTAATCCCCCTTATCGAGGGTGGATTTTAAAAAGCGATTGGTTATTTTGTTTTCGAGAGAAGGTGAAATTTTGTGTTGCATGAAAGTATCGTAAAGATCGTCATTTCTGTTTATAGTATGAATGTGTTGTGCTAACTGGAAAGTGGTTGGAAAATTTTTCATTAAAACGGCAGCGTTACTGTTGGGCAGCCAATCCTAGAAATATGGATTTATTATTGAACTGCTGTTAGTATTATGTTAAAGTTATACCTCTACTGTAGGCGAGCCCAAATATATCGGTATGGAACCAACAATTAAGGGCCTCCATAATTTTTCCGTTATGTAGTCATGGCAAATTGAATTTTCGATTGCTATTATGAACTTGTATTGGGCTATAAATGACATAAATTCTTCCTCGTATAGGTCTTCTAGAACAGATTCCAGGGATAATCTAAAAATAGCAACGATCATTTAGAGTTATTTCTGAAATATTGAAGGACGGTTACTAGATACCTTTCAGGTAACTTTTTATTATTTAAACAAGCACCATACGAATCGATAGGAATATATTTCATAAGTTCGCTCACATAACTATCTCTTTCTATCGGAGTATCACAGTCTGATTGAATGTACAAAATTGGCGCAATGTTTTGCAACAACTGATTTTTTCGCTTCACTGGTACATAATATTTGGTATCTACAAATACCACTACATGTAAATATTTATGTTATTTACAATGACCATAAATAATTTACTTGTTATTTGGATGTATATTTTTCAAAAACTGCAAAGGCACTGGAAAATCGCTGTTTCGGCTAAAAGTTAGATGTTATATTGAATAATGTTTGGCCCTTTTTATGTAGAAAGAATGCAAGATTTTTTGGCGATTCCTCGTGATAGATAGCCCACGGAATTTCGCCCTTTGGCAGAGGCAAGTCGTTCCAGTCGAAACTGCTGCCATAAAATACGTAAACCTACAAGATGAACATAAACAAATACTCTTACATTTTCTAGGGAGTGATGCGATTTTAATTTATTAAGAATACCCTCGCTTTGTTAACAAAATCTTGGCAAACTTCTAGATGTGCCCTAATTTTTTCGATTACTGTTAAATTTTAGAATTACAGTTGTAGTTTAATTTTCTGAACATGTAATTTTACGAAAAACAAACAGTTTTTAGGGTATTTTTAAATTTCTAAAATTGATTAAATGCGAAATGTCCTAAATTATTTTTATTTATGAATTTATAAGAATGTAGGTGCTTTAATTTGATATCGAAACAAAAACTTAAAATTAAATTGTAGCAATAAAAGTTTGGAACGTTTGATACTAAATATTAATTAGTAAAAAATTAATAGGGCAGATTCCCCTGTTTACAGCACCTTGCCGATTTGCAGCCCCAATAGATGTTTTAGACAATAATAGTTAAAATGAAAAACATACGTTCACTTTGTACGTTTTATCGTTATGACTGTTTTCGTATAGTTTTACTACTATAGCTTATCCAAACCTATATGATGTTCACGTCATCAATACAAGGTTGCAGTGCTGTTACCTCGTGCCTCGTATTTTGACAATTCTAATAAATTGTAGTCTTTCTTTATACCATCTAATATGTGCGCAAGTAAATCGTCTATAGAATATGTCACTTTCCAAACTTCAAACCGAATTACAAATAAACAATCTAGTGACTTTTTGTTGATGACGTGACATCATATAGGTTTGGATAAGCTATATTCCATAAAATACATATTGGTGCCACGTGAACAGAAGAATCATTTTTATTTTCAGTTCCGTAAAATTAAAAAAAAATATATGTAAAATTCAAACGAGCGACTCCTGACGGTTACGTTGTAAACTACGTTTAAAAATTTGAAAGTTATCTTTCGTTAAATTGCGCATTCAATAATGAATCGTCTCAAATAAAAGTTTATTTACATTTATTTGCGAACAAAAAAAAATAGCTCGAATTGTACCTCCTACGCGAAACTAGTTTTTCAAAAACATTTACCGCTAGATTTGAATCAAACTGATACGTCCTGTTTTTGGTGACAACGCAAACGTATTTCCCTTCGCATTCAATAACTTTTTTCGTTTCGTATATAAACGGCGTCCACCACAAAAGCACGCGATAATCAACATCGGAAACGTCCTTATCAGCGTGCTTCTAAAATTAAAAAAAAAAAGTAGAACATCGGATTTTACGAACTACACGATATAAATACAATTTGCTACCTTTACAACGTATACCGATAAAATCAGCGTGCAGATGATCACGAAAAGTGCCGTTTTAATTCGAATTCGCAGGACGCCCCTGAACATATTAACGGCACCAAACCATCTTTACTTCCGCGATAAATTCGTTTCAAAATTTGCGCAATCGCGGACGGAAGGAACTCTCGTTAACAGGGCAACCAATGAAAAATCCCTGGTGCGTCGTGATTGCTCGAAGAACCATCTTTTTCTCTTGGTCTAAAGCGGCAAAAGGTACGTAATCACAACTACGCCTGAAATAATTTGTTTAAAATCGATCAGACGGCCACGATAAACTTGTTTTAATTTTGTTTTCTAAATAATCGACAAATTTCAATACATATCTGTGTCAATTTTAATTTCTTTGTTAAAATAGAATGCACGTGCGAATGGCGTCTGATATTTTAACCGTTTTTTAACTATTCTTTGAAATTGTATCGTTAGCACATTGAAATACAACGAAAACTATTTCAAAATAACCGAAAGTTTTAGGATAATGACGTCAGAACCAGATCACGTTGGAGATTGTCCCGACGAGATGGAATCGGTGGACGACGAAGAAACCGGCGATGAAGTTGCACGTACCATATTAAAATATCCCGAAGTTTTAGCAGCTCTTCAATCCCAACGTAACATGGTAATGTACGCCAATTTACCGCAAGCCGTTAAACGCAGAATTAAAGCCTTAAAAAAATTGCAATTAGAAGCGACACACATAGAAGCAAAATTTTTTGAAGAAGTTCACGCTATCGAGTGCAAGTTCCATAAACTTTATCTTCCGTTATATAAAAAACGAAGCGAAGTCGTTTCTGGAAAACACGAGCCCACCGAAGAAGAAGCCCAATGGGCTTCCGACGAAGATGAGGATCTCTGCAAAGATTTCAAAAACAAGGCGAACGCCGTCGAATCAATAGAAGTTCCCACAAAAGAAGAGGCTCCTACAAAAGGAATTCCTGAATTTTGGCTGACCATATTTAAAAACGTTAGCATGCTAGCAGAAATGGTTCAAGAACACGACGAACCCATTTTGAAACATCTTATCGATATAAAGGTTAACTTCATAGAGGAGCCTATGGGCTTCGTGTTGGAATTCCATTTTGAACCAAACGAATATTTCACAAATACAGTGCTAACCAAAGAGTATGACATGAAGTGCGTTCCCGATGAGGACGATCCGTTCGGTTTCGAAGGTCCCGAGATATATAGATGTCGTGGTTGTCTGATTAACTGGAATAAGGGTAAGAATGTTACCCTGAAAACCGTTAAAAAGAAACAAAAACATAAAAGTCGCGGATTAGTTCGTACCGTTACAAAGACTGTTCAGAACGATTCGTTCTTTAACTATTTCACGCCCGCTACAAGTAAGTTCGATTTTGATTTTCTATTCGATTTTGTTTAAAAGAATTTTTTCTAGTCCCAGACGACGTGAACGGAGCCGAGGTAGATGAAGAAACGCGAAATCTTTTAACTTCCGACTTCGAAATTGGCCACTACATTCGCGAACGAATTGTACCGAGGGCCGTCTTATACTTCACCGGCGAGGGCATCGAAGACGAGGAGGATTATGAAGAAGAAGAAGACGACGAGGAGGAGGAAGATGACGATTCTGATTGCAAGGAATCTGGCAACAACAAACCGCCAGTCGACGAGAATTGCAAACAACAATAGAAAGATATTAATTTGTTTTGGGCTATATAATCAAATTATT
Source organism: Rhagophthalmus giganteus (assembly GCA_036326145.1). Classification (NCBI taxonomy): domain Eukaryota; kingdom Metazoa; phylum Arthropoda; class Insecta; order Coleoptera; family Rhagophthalmidae; genus Rhagophthalmus; species Rhagophthalmus giganteus. The sequence goes on from JARFJA010000036.1 coordinate 2,910,839, forward strand.
GAATTCGACCAATTTCTAGAACAAATATTTCTGTATTTGCCAATAGGTTTATCATAAAAATCTATTAGATTATATAATTTTAAATTGTTTTACCTTTGCTCGGTGTTTTATAAAATTGCTGGTGTTATTTTATGAAATTGTTCGAAATTATGTATAAATCTTTGGAAATACAATATTTAATATGGTTGCGACTATTTTTAATGTCTTTATTTAGATAAGGATTTGGTGTAACTGGGGGCTGGTTTTTCTGTGGCTTGGTTTGTTGAAAAACTGGTTCTTGGAAGCTGGATGGTTATATTTTTGTATTTGCTTTAGGTAGTATTTATTAGGCAATTATTATTTTTTTTCGAGTGTTTATTTTAACACTACATGAGAATTTTTTTCCATTGTTTTTATACCGGATCAATAAAAGTTGTGGCAAGTTGAACGTTTTGATTTTTCTAAACTTACCAGAAGAATTATTCGAAGCTGTGAAAAATAATTCTGATACGTATTTAACGTGTAATTTATTTTCAAGTTTTGCATGACGAATGAACTTGTTTATTGATAGTATTTATGGCTATTTAAGTACCTATATAAATATGTTTTGTGACTGAATTACGTTAAAAGATGAAATTTTTGGAGCAGCTGTAAGTGCTAAAACGTCTAGGCAATGGAAGATTTTACTTTGCAAAATGTCTAGCAGTCAATGTTAACATCTTATAAATCGACAACGATTTTGGCACAATTGTATGGCTGTTTAGTGTTATTTTGTTGCTCCACCGATTTCAATAAAGAAAAAGCAATTGTTGTGGTAACTTAAGTATAGAACCCCTAATTCACAATGAGAGTGAGCGTAAGAAATTATAAAGTAAAACCTGTGAATTATATAGAATTTGCAAAAGTAGCCGTAATGAATGTATGATTTTCTTATGTTGATATCGTTGCGTATTTTTTACAAATACACATAATCTGATTCTTTACAATTTCAATTTTGATTTTACAATTTCTTATGTATTTTTTATATTTACGTTAATTGTGAATTAGGCCTAATGATCGTTCTACTTTTTGTCGCATATAAATGTGTCTCGATGCGATAAGAAGTTATTTATTGTAATAATACATGTCTGTAAACGCCTCCCGGTAATGGTTGATTTCGATACAAAATTTCATATAGGTGTACGAAATTGAGTCGTATTACCACAAACACCCACTATAAAATGGTGATGATTAAATTGTGTTTTATCGCTCAACACGTTTTTAATGGCACGAGGATCATATTATAGGGAAACAAGAGTTGTTATTACAATAAATCAGTTTTTATCGTGCCCATTGGTTCACAGACCCATAAAATTAACAGTTATACATCAAAAAAATAAGTCATTTTTATTTCCGAATTTTTAACTACAACATTCATATTACCACCTCTTCAGTAAGACATATAAATATTGTTTTATGCAATTTTAAATAATGACATTCACGTTTATTATATGGGTACAAATTTGTTATATTACCTTTATTATGAAAAAAAGTTGTTGCCTCTATGAATCTTGCGCCTACTAAACCTATAAAAAATAAAACAAATTAAAATCTCGATGCGTCATGTCTTTCTTTGATGGTCTTATTTGTCGGCTCGATAGACTCCCCAAGTATGTCGTTGCAATTTTAATGTCCTATTCTGTCATATATCTACCCTGCTCCGAGCCCCTATCATCATTATTCTGCAGTTTTTTAATTTCGAATCGAACATTTATTATATTAATTTATCGTTATTTTTATTTATTTTACCTATAAATACGAATTATTTTCTCACGATCGGTGCAGTTCTGATATGTTCGCGCAATTTATTGTAAAAATCGCATCTTTAATTAGATATTTACATTTGGTTATAGAATCGGTTTTCGAAATTCGCGGTTTTAATTTAAATTTTTTAATAACGCCGTCTCATTTGCTAACCGGAATAACACGTGTGTTTACGAAAGATTCCGTTCGCATTTATTATTGTTGTTATCGCGCGCCGGCATGATGCGTAACGTCTTCGGAATTTTATCAAATTCTAGGGAAAGGTCAGTTTTAAACTATTTTATTAGTCGCTCCGTGGATTTTGTAGTGTGCGGTTGACCGGGTTGATGTTTGTGAAAATCGCGTTTCTAAGCGATCGAATTAACTATTCCGAGGTGTTCGAAAATGGGGACGCTTTGGACGAGTTTTCGGAGTTGTTGTTCGTTCTGGAAAAAGGTACGGACCCTACTCTATATCTTTTATGTTTATTTAAATTGATGCCAAGTATTTTTTTCGGCGACATGTTATTTAACCACAATTTCAAAGTTTTATGTCGAAAAATTGAATGTCGATTTTTTCGACTTTGTTGTTTGTTTAATTTTATACAATAGGTACTGAATTAGACACCTACGCGTTTATTAACCCGACAGTCATTTAGTACAATCAAGTATAACTATAACCTGTATTGACCTACGCCAATTGTTTTATTATTTAATTCCTAACAATTTCGACATATTAATCATAATGAAACCACTTCCGAGTCGCTCATTCAACACAATGACTGTACTGGACTCTATATAAATGAAGTTTTCCGGTTGCTAAACTTTTGTGTACCTGCTTATAATGTAATGACGTAACGATGTTTTTAAATGATTTCGACATTATTACATAAAAAGATCGCTGGGGCTCGCGAGGAGGTAAGGGACCGTAAACTTTCGGTACCTAATCCGAATACCTTGTAATTTGCAATATTTCCTAGTTCGAACGTTCGGTAAACAGCATACAAAAGACATACGTCTACTATGTATGTGGTACAACGCCGCCGCTGATATGCAAAGCGCCCTTGTGCAAAAAACTTAAGGAGCCCCCTCCTGATGTTTCTGAGTATAGGACAGTTTTTAGATAAGAAGTTAAGAAATACGAGAATTTTCTTCCAATATACAATATACGTAAATGCCTCGTTTTACCGACAATATTTTTGTCTCGCAGCGCCCTAGTAACATTCAATTGTTAACAATATTGTTGAAGACATTCAATTGTTTAACAAAACAAACGTCAACGAATCAAAAATATTTTTGCTTTTTTTGCAATGTGTCCAATACCAACTCGTCGATTTAAAATTTTCTTTCATTTCGTTTCTTTCATTCATTATAGTCATTAGTGCACGGAAAATTATTATTTTTTTCTTTATATTAAAACGTATGATTGTAAAAAAAATAATGTATAGATATGCAAACTCGTGCGAATACAGTGCAATCTCGCTAATCCGAACTAACTAATGCAAGGGCCGATTCGGACTACCGAAAAGTCCGGATTACCGAAGGTCTCGTTAATAATAGGTAAAATAACACGGAAAATATTAAATAATTATGATCGACCACATAAAATACGTTATACTGTAGTTTTAAATTGTAAAACAAATACAATTCTACTCTAATATAATATTATAATATTGTTCATCTTTTAATTTTATTTCTTTACATTTTTTATAATCGAATTGAAAACATTATCGGGACCCTGCTCGGATTATCGAGATTGCGCTGTAGTTTAATTACACTCAAAGTTTTGTCCAAGGAAGCCGTAGGTCGAGTTGCACAATATTTAACTTGTTTAAATTAGGTTTAAACTTAGGAACGCACAAGAACGTAACCGATTTTGATGAAACTTTTTTTTTTAAATGTTTGTTATATGTTTGTACTTCATTATTTAAAATCGGAAACATTCCGGTTGACGCACTCCAAGTAGGTACATATTGATTGTTTAAACAATCATTACAACAAACTACGGGACGTTCAGGAAATGGTAAAAAAATCTCTGGGGAACAGAATAATGCAACCAGTTTTTATAAATGTTTTTCCTACGGTCCCCTGTTGAGATATTCACCACCAAAGTTGAAGAGTAAAAATCAATATTTTTAAATGGATAACATTTTTAGCTTTCGTTCAAATTAATAATTTTTGGTACACATACGTAATAAATAATGGTCTTTAAGGTGGTGTAATAGGTTTTTTGATATCAGCCTAGAAGAGGGCGCACTACTCCTAATCTTTCTAACATTTTCAACTTTCAACGCTTTTCAGAGGATTAACTTTTAAGATCATTTTCGGATTTCCCAGACATTTTAGGATAAAAAAAAGTTAGTCTTGTTTAATTTTAATCAAATAAGAAATTTGAGAAAATCATACACGCGAATAAAAGTGACGCAGAGTATCCTACATATTATTAAAGTGTGATTTTCTCGAATATGGTTCATTTGATCGAAATTAAACAGGAGTACCTTTCTTATCTTTAAATGTTTGGGGAATCCTAAAATGTAGTTAAAAGTTGAACAACTTAAATCTGTGAAATATTTTGGAGTCGGAAAGGGTAGGTTGTGCTTCTCTGGTTCCCCCGAAGCGACATCAAAAAACCCTATTATATTATTTTAAAGGTCTTAATTTATTACGTGTGTAAGCCAAAAATTATTAAATTCTAACGAAAAATAAACATGTTAGTAAAAAAAAAAGATTTTTACTCTTCAACTTTGGGGATGAATATCTCAATAGGGGAGTGCCGCAAGAAAAATATTTATTGGAACTTGCGGCATTGCCATTTTCTGGACACGTTGTATTTTGTTGCAATAATTTATTGTTTAAACAATAGAAATACTCATAAATATAAAATAAACTAAATACTATACAAATAATGTAGTGTAATAAACATTTTAAAAAAAAGGCTTCATCAAGATCGGTTCTATTCTTGTGGGTTCCGAAGTTTTCACGATTTTTAGGCTTTATTTACTGCAGCTTTTTCACCCTATAGTTGACCACCTCTTTAATTCTTCATTATATTGCATTTGTTTATCGGAAAATAAACAGCTTTTTATTATTATGGCGTTTTAAAGAGAAATTTTTGTATTTATATTTTATATATTAACTCCATTTTATATGAATTTTGTTTAGAATTGCCGTTGAAAAGGTGACATATTTATGAGGATAACATATAGTATAAACCGATAGATAAATAATACACCTTAGGTATTTATTGCATTTTTTATTAATTTCTTATGAAACTTCTAACGAAATATTTATAAAATTCGTATAACAAACTTCAATATAGAGAAAACTTATATGAATTTATACAAAATAAAATATATTTAATATATTTTCAAATTACACTACCGCGCCACCGACTGTCCGTGGTCTTGGCCGATTGTGAGTCCACGACTAGCATTTTTTACCGTAAAGATTATGACGCTCTTCTGCTATTTCTTCAGCTAACGTCGTTGGAAGATATTTATGATTTTTGAGCCACGTAGACTGTACATCCTATAAGAAACACATTTTGAAAATTAATTGTCTAAAAGTCACAATTCGCGGTAGAGCCGTTCCACGTCAAATCGTCAACTCATGATTGCTCGTGATTTTTTGAAATTGTTTACCATAAATGGCCCCATTACTGAGCAATCTAAATTTTTTTTTTAATCTTATGTTCCGTCAATCAGCCTGTTGTTAGTTGTACTTAGGAAAAAATTTAAAAAAAAGTTGGAGGTGGCCAAGATAGGAATAGGGAACAATAGAAAAAAGTCAAGATGGTTTTACCAATGGTACGTCAAATAATTAATGATGCTTTTTAACATGTCATACCATATAAGTATCTATATTATTATTTTTTTATAGTTTAAAACATCTTACCTGTTTACAATCGTAACGAGTAACAGAAGCGAAATCGAGTTTTAAATCGATCATATGATCGCTATTGTCGTTTTCGATTCCAATAACAGTATATGTAGTCTGCTTATCGTCGGGCGTTTTAACAAAAGTATTGACGAGAATGTCTTTATTGTAAATCAATTCATCTTTCCACGTCTTCCCGTAATCGTTAGAGACCGAAATAGATTGTGTTTTTGTTTGACCTTTATCGTCAATAATCATGGTTAATAACAAATCTCCTGCATTTCCAATTTGGTAACGATAGTTCCAAGGGCTTCCAATGTTTCCAAGTTTTGAGTGACGCCAAGTATATCCAGCATCTGTACTAACATACAAGTCAGGAAAATCGGCTTTCTAAAAACAGATTCTTGTTTTAAGTATAATCGTTTTTAAACTAAAATTTAAAATACCTACAATAAAATTTTTAGCAACTTTTCCAGTTGCAACTATAACCCCAGGTGCAGATTTACTAGATAATATAGGGCTTTTGTTTATATCCGTATTTTGAAATAGATGAAGCGAACATCCAGCACAATTGATTGTTTTGTTATAAAAATCGTGAACCGGAATAGTTATTTTTCTCCAGTTTTTACCAAAATCGTAGGTAATTAGAGAAACTAGACGTACTGGGGTATATATATCCACATCTTCAACGTAATGCAGTCGTGAAGCTATATAAACTCCAGTAACCCCTTCAACTTTATAAAACTCATCGAATCCTTTCCTAGAATATTTGTAGATTATAATAAATAAGTATACCTCATATTACCGACAATATTTACGGTGATTTATAAATGTTATCGTGTGATAAACCGGGAACATAACTATATATATTATTTAATGCTAAAGAAAAATATAATACTCCGTTCTTCGCTTCTTTTGACACATAAAGGTGCGAATCTATATTCGAATGGTGAACGATTGCAAAAATTTTACCGTCGTCGGTAACTTCCACAATTCGAAAATATTTGTTATTTAATTTGCTATTAAAATGTCCTTTCATCGCCTCCCCCAGTTTAGTAGATATGTAAAGGTCGTAATTGCTCTGAAAATAAAGAACAAATTTAAAACTAAGAAAGATTGCTAAGACATATTATATTAAAGAATTTCGAAACGAAACTCCGAAGAATTACTCTGTATATTTTCTTCGACCTCGACCCCAGACCACGAAACTATAGAGGTGGTTCATTTTAAATATAATTCCGATAATAATTTCGATCGTGGAGGTTAAAATTTTGACAATGTATTATTTTTCAGGGTAGCGAGACGTGTTTTTCGATTCGTTTCAAAATGGTGGTCGATCAAAAATTTCAAATGCGACGACTATCAGATAATGTCGTTTAATGTGAAACATTTTAGTTTGAAACTAGGAAATACGGGAAACTTTAGATTTTATTTTATTTTTAATTAATAAGTTTAGTTGATTGGCCCGAAATGCGTAGCAATTAAACGAGAAAACTGAGATAAATAATTAGAAAAATTCAAATTGATTTTGCAAAACAAAAACAGTTGTTTTGTAAAATTCTGCAATAGTTACGTATCTTACGTACTTGAAATTAGTGAAATTCTTTTATTTACTAATTACTTACCGAATCACCAATTTGTTTAACATAAAATACATGGTTGTTTTTTCGATATATTGATTTAATTTTAATATCAATTAGACCAGCTGTATTCTGATACATATTTTTGGAATATAAAGCCATTCCATCCAATTCATTTATAAATGTCACGAGGGCCTGCTCATCTGATTGTTTATAAGTTGTCCAAAAAGTCCATATTGTTTGGTGATGAATAAATTTCCAAGTGGATCCAAAATTATCGGATAACCATAGCTAAAAATACAAATACAAAATTACAAATTAATGTAATTTATGTCAAGTTATATCGCCGCACACATTTTTCTGTAATGTTAAAACATATCTACTTATGCATATATATAACTACGAAAATTGGAAATTGTTTTGATTTTTCGGTGTTAAAATTTAATATTAAATACAATATACCCATAAAATTACCTGCTTATCATTATTTGTGTCTATAGCAGCAACGTAATTTTTGATCGTATCATGATATATAATAGAATTTGGGGTAAATTCTAGATTCTTTCGTGCGATATTACGTCCGCTATTTGTAGTCGAAAATATCACTTTATTGGTCTTATCTACGAAGATCATCTAAAAATATTACGGTTATTATCATTTTATTTTTCAGACCAATACAATGCATACGCAATCCTTATGTTTGGGATGAATGTAAACTTGATCGATATTGGAAGATTGCCCATTAAACAACTTAAATTGTCCCCCTTTGTTTTCGTATGTGTAGCCATAATCGTAAGAAATAAAAACATCCGACGGTGCTGACTCTTTAATGCCAAGATAAATAACGGTTTTGTCTTTTCCTCCGATAAATTTCGGTAAAAAGGTTTTTAATTTCAATTCGTTCGAGATTGTCTGAAAAATAAAACAGTTTCATTTAATAATCCTTCGATATTACAGGGTGTTGAATAAAAAGGGTTACAGATTTTAATGGCACAGAGGTATAATGCGATTAAAAATAAGTTTATAAAGCCTTAATTGGCATACATGGGGTTCGTAAATGCGCCGTTTACGAGATACGAGTGGATTAACTCATTGGATAGCTGAGATAAATTAATAGATATTTTTTATTTTTTTTAAATACCTAATTTAACGCTACGAAATATGAAAATTATCAAAAATGTTCGATATCTCGTTTCATAACGATACATCTTCGATCACATCTTCTCAAAAAGGAACTCCGCGCCCATTCAACCGATCAAAATACCGGCCCCCTAGAGTATCTTTCAGATGCGGTAATAAAAAATTCCCGTTATGTTAATGAATACTTAGGTGAATTAACAAAAATGTAAACGACGAATGTTTGTTTTTTTTTATTTAATTGTAATTTGAAAATAATTAGGAGAATTTTAATTCGTCGCACAAAAAATACAAGATACATTTTTTTATAATAAATAAAATAAAAAACAACTTCTACTTGAAACTTTTTTAAATTTAACCAACAAACAAAATGTTTTGGAAGAAACTTAAAAAAAAAACAAGCACTCGTTACCATTTTTGTCAATTAACTTAAAGTATTCGTCGACATATCGGGAATTTTTTATTACCGCCTGAAAGACACTCTAAAGGCCGCTCGATTAAAAAAGAAAGCGAAAATCAGATTAGTATTTTTTGTGGTGTACCGGTTAAAGTTTAAGTGGCGGCGGCCAAATTTATTACTTCATAACTCCTGTCCGCGTAGGAATTTTTTGCGTTCCTTAGCTGAAAATGTAGGTTGGTACCATCTTAGATGGGTGTAACGATGTACAAATCGTCATGTTTGTATCGAAAAGTAAAGTGTAATTTCTCAACGAAAAGGTTATTTGGTAAAATGAACTTTGTGAATTTGACACGCCGAAACTATCGACTTTACAGAAAAATGATAAGAACGTAAATTGTAGGAAATGTTCCCTAGTTTATTTTATCATATAGGTATTTTTGTTGTATAATGAAACGCAAAGGGGATTCTAGTGAAATATTCCTTTTTGACGTATTTTCCTCACGATCGCGGCTGAAGCACAGCCTGGATTTATGGGAACTTTTGACATGTTAGTCGGCAAGGTCCGATTAATAACTGTGCCAAGTTTCCACTTCCTACTAATTACTTAGGTCGATTATAATTCAGTTTTTATTTTATGGTATGCATTTCCATAATAAGTAATAAATAATCGTTTCTAAGGAAAAAATTGTGACCTAAGAAAATAGTCAAGGTAAGGTGCGATACTAGAAATACCACAATTAATCAGGTTATGAACGATACTGTTGTAGATATAATAAATTTAAAAAAAAAGTTTTGTTTACCTTTTTGACCACTTCCGACACGCTTGGGGTTTCTTCCGAATCGTCGTGATAAGTGCTAGCCACAAAGTCGTGTCGATTTTCGTATAGAGCACTCTTACGCAAATTACCTTTCACATTTATTACGTAAGTTGTAGATAACAGTATTAAAACGTATGTAATATACCCTGTCATGTTCTGATCGTTTTCGAGCTTTTAGTGCAAATCACTAAATTACTTTTCTATAATTTTCTGCTTTTATAGTGTTTGCAAAGATAACTTTTAAGGATTTTGTTTACGTGTATAACGATCGAATGTTTTTATTTATATTTTTAATGCGTACATTTCATTTAAGTGTTTGTAACTATATCGAAATTTTTGTATCAAAACTAAATCGATACCGTAAGAGTAATTTCATCTAAACTTACAATTTAAATTAGTCAATAGATAAATAATCGAATCAGATTAATAGAAATTGCCTAAACAATAAATTTCGTAAGTGCGATTTAGATAATTTAAGACATACTAAAAATACTCTAATAAATAAAGAAATTTATAAAATTTCAATTTATACCTACTGTTCATATAAAACTAAAACGTCGGCAAAATTATGCGGATGTTACTTATGATAGGTACCCAGGCGGCAGACTGTCGTTATAATGTCAATTATTGGCCGTTTGGGGCGCAATGGGGACGTCGTAAATGACGTATATATGACGTCAATATAACGGGTTATTATGACCAATCTAGTACGTTACTTGAGACGTCTAATTGTCGCCTAATTTCTTTAAATGGGACGTCGATTTGACGTCCTATGACGTAATCCTAAGGCATTAATGACGCATCTAAAGGTGAAAAAAATACAAATACATTCAATATAATTATTACTTTATTACAAAAATGAAGGTACAAATAAAGAACCTAAATCTAAGAAATTAAACAAAGTATGTTAATATATCAAACAAGGAACACAAAATTATTTGGATTTACCTACTTAATAACCAAATATCGTTATTATTATTATACACGAGTAATACAATAATATGTTTAAGATAAGATGTAAGCGGTAAATACAATATAAGATATACAGTGTGTCCACGAGTTCTGGGATCATTTGATAGAGCCTAAACTAAGCACAATAAAAAAACTATTTTAGATAAAAGCTTTCTGGTTGTATGAGTCGCACAACGTAAAATTTCACACCAACAAAATACATCTAAATAAATTAATAATAAAATGGAGGTCACTCACGCCAGAAAGATAACATAGTCATCTAAAGGTTAAAATCTATAGAAATAAGTACAGTTTGTCTGTTTCTTGTTAAGCCATGATTTGTAAAATTATTGTAAAAAATATTTCTTGCAGTTGTTTAAATATTTAAAATTATTCGTTTTAACTTTAGGTGGCGATAGGCTGATTAATTTTTCACTTACCGTTAAGAAACTATATCAAAATTTACAATTTACAAATTTATAACGTAGAACTCACTGCAAAGTAAAACCACTAACCTAACAAAACTGCTGACGGTAAATCAAAGCGCGATCAGTATGCACAGTGGCGTGACACTTTAAGGGAACTAGTTCTACCCATTGACGTACACAATTAGAATAAATAACCGAAAGCGAGTTTCCTTACTAGTTTAGTTGTATACTAGCGTATTTATAACGTATACAACTATTACTATTAATCGCATAGACGCGATATATCATAATTCCAAAGTAGATTTATATATTTTTTAGTTAAAATTTTGGTTTAAAACATAAACATGTTAAAAAAAATTACGAGTCATTCACGCTTTAAATTAACGCTTCAATACGTTTTTATTTTCTCAAATTCAATTAACGTAACATGAAAACTTCAGTTTTTCCAGTAAGGATTCAGGACTTTGGAATGACCAAACAAAGACGTCTCAACGACGTTCTTTAATGACGTCAAATGTTCGTCGTGAAAGTATCGTCGTGCGTACGTCACTTATTGGATCCACGACGTCGCAGACGAATAATTACCAATAATTGACGACATTATGACGTCAGTGTGCCGCCTGGGTAAGTACTTTTTGGCTAAAAGGTACGGAATTATTTTTTTAAATTAGGTAGGTACGGTACGAAACTTTGTACAATGTAAAACTGAATTTAAAAGTTAAAGTAGCTATCGACGAAGTAACATTCGAATACTTAGAGAAAGGGCAGGTAAATAATAACAACTTCTGGAGATTATAGGGGTAAAAATTGTAGTAGACAGTTGTTACACCATAAAGTATCTATTAAAGATTTGTTTTCGAATTTATCCTTCTAAAATACACCGGCATTTTCGTAGAATTGTATCAGGTAGCTCTTTAGAAACGTTTCAAATTTTACATTTTCGCTGTATTTCGCGAGATTCCTTACAGTTTCGTGTTCGTGATTTCGATTTGAAGCCTAGAAATGCCCATCCCACATGTTTGATTTGATAGCTTTAGTCTAGATTTGTTTCTGTTTAATTATTATTTCTTATTAAATAAAATAGTAAAATCAATCCATTTTTCATTAAATTATTTTTCTACAATTTTCTACTTTTTTAGTGTTTGTAAAGATAACTTTTGAGGGTTTTTTTACGTATATAATTATAAAATGTTTTTATTTATATTTGATTAAAGTGTTTATAAACAATATCGATATTTTCATATCAAACTAAATCGATTTCGTAAGAATATTTTTATCTAAACTTATGATTTAAATCAGATAATAGATAAATAATTGAACTATATTATTATAGATCAAACAATATTCAAGTAGATAATTTAAGACCTATAGTACTAAAAGTACTCTAATAAATAAACAAATTTTTTAAAATTTTTATTTATGCCTGGGTACTATTAAAACCAAAACAAAACGTCCGTAAAATTATGCGAATGTTGTTCACGATAGGTACTTTTTTGGCAAAAAGGTCTCAATTTTATTTTAATGCACGTCATCACCCGTACCTCGTGTTTTTACACCATCTACTAATAAATTGCAGTCTTTTTTGCTATGTCCCCTACCCTATCTATGTGTGCAGGTAAATTATCGGTAGAATATGCCACAGTCAAAACTTTATAAACTAAATATTTCAAATATACAATCTGATAATTTTTTATCGATGTCGTGCGCCTAATTGTAAATAAAATTTGGATGGCCTTTATAATCGTATATGTTTAATATGTTTATATTTTTCACGTTTTAATTTATCAAGAGTATAAATAATTTTTAAGTGTTTACTAGTATATTTTTGAAGATGATTTACACTTCAAATACATTATAGATTACGTTTATTTTAATCTCTGATTAACGTTGAATTAGGTAATACTTAACCGTAATTCCCGGCACCCCTAACCTGGTAATACCTGAATTAGGTAACCGCATACTTAAAAGTACGAAAACCAAATCGTTTGTAATAGATATCTTCATACTGTTTAATGCGAATTTTTCCGTTTATTTAAATTACCAAAGCCGATTTCTATCGCTTTAATGACGCATAGATAGTAATAAAAAAATAAAACAGTCTTCCGAATTTAATTGTTGAACGAAACATCATTTCATTTGAAAGTAAGTCGCATATCAATAATGTTGTATACGTCTTGTTTCAAAGAAAAATCAGATTTATTTCCAAACTCGAACGCTCGTAACTTATTTCGTGCAAAAATATTTAAAATAAAAACATAAAAAACGAATTTCAAGATTTTGTTTTTTCTGAGATTTCAAACGTATTTTTAATTAGGGCGCGGCCTGTATTCGAAACAATACGGTAACTTGAATTTCTTATAACTGAACAAAAATTATGGAGCTTTTTCGCCCTATACTGGTCCTTTAAATTTTTCATTTTATTGCATCTGTCCATCGAGAAAGAAACTGCTTTTTATTGTTAGCGTTCTAAAAAAGAATTTTTTTATTTCTATATGGTTGCATTTTATATATAAGTGTTCTTTTAAACATCGTATGTATACTTATGAGGATAACATAAATAATACACTACACACAAATATTGTATTTTTTTATTCGTTTCTTATGAAGCTTCTAAAAAGGATAACAAAATACTCTAAAAATGCATGTAACAAACTTCAATATCGCGATTATTCTTAATAAGCACAACGTCATATAGATAATACATTAATTTATACAAAATAAAATATATTTAGTAGACAAACACCACCGTGCTTTACCTTTTACTGTCTTAGTTTTGGTTTAGTCCATGTATAGCAATATTCGCTGTTAAGGTTGTGACGTTTTCCTGCTATTTCTTTAGCTAACTCATCTGGAAGATACTTGTGATTTTCCAGCCATGTAGACCGTATATCCTAAAAGAAACGCATTTTGAAAATTAATTATTTAAAAGTCGCAGTTCGCGGTGGAGTCGTTCCACGACAAACTGTCGACTCGTGGTTACTCGATCATCTCCATTTTTTTTTAAATGTTTACCACAGATAGTTCCATTACGAGCAATTCAAAATAATCTTTTTTTTTTAATTTTTTGGATATTAGATTTTTTTATTAAACGCACAACATTCTGCAAGCCTTCCAAATCTTATTCCGATACACGTCATCAATAAAAAGCTATAGGTACTAGAATGTATACTTGTAATATTCAGTTTAAAATTTTGAACGTGGCATATTCTACAGATGATTTACCTGCACGCATATGACATGGCAGCGAAAGGCTGCGTTAGTATGGGCGATGACGTGCATCGGAATAAGATTTGTATGGCCCGTAGTTTCATTTATGTTTTAGAAAATAAACAAACCTTTCAAAATATATAATATGTACTGTAAGGAAATGCCTAGAAATATAGTGTATTCACTTATCAACTTTAGTGCACCCTATATATTTTTTTTAATATGAATCCCGAATCGCTCCGTATATCAAACAACTATCGAATAAGGCTGGAACCGCACGAGCGAGCTCATAAAGTGCACATTGTAACGTCTAACTCTCGTGTGTTGTCCCTAACAACGTGTGATGCAACGGATGCAACTTGTGCGAAAATTATCAGCAAATTTTTAGTGATTCAAGTCTATTAAGAAATTTAAATTTTTTTATCTACCAATAACTATACCTAGTTAACGAGTACAGTACACATACATTCAGCAACTATTTTTCTTCCTATCAGAAGTATAAGGGTAAAGATATTCTATAATATTAAATATTCTTTTAGCTTTAATCGCTACTAATTAGACCACTTTATAATCAGCAAAACTGATGGTAAATATTGAATCGTACAAGATATAAATAGAGAAAAATAGATAAAAATTAAGACGGTTTTATCAATGGAACATCAAATAATTAATGAAGCTTTTTTAACATTATTATACCATTATATATATATCGAATCGAATATAATTTTGTATAGTTTAAACAAAAATCTTACCTCTCTACAATCATAACGTTCAACAGGAGTTAAATCAAGTTTTACATCAACCATACGATCTCTGTTGCTGTTTACGACTCCAATAACAGTGAAGGTATTATTGTATTTGTCGAGTGTTTTAACAAAAGTATTAACGAGAATGTCTTTATTATAAATCTTTTCATCTTCCCACGTTTTCCCGTAATTGTTAGAGACCGAAATATATTGTGTTTTTGTTTGACCTTTATCGTCACGTTGCATGGTTGCTAGCAAATCTCCGTGATTTGCAATTTGGTAACGATGGCTTCCAAGTTTTGATTGACGCCAACTGAATCCAGCATCTCTACTAACATAAAAATCAGTCGAATCGTCTTTCTAAAAGTGAATTCTTATTATTATTATCTTATTATAAAAAATTCGATGTACGTACGCTAGAAGGGGAGTTTTCAATTTTTCCAGTTGCAATTACGACGCCAGGTGCAGATTTACTAGATAATATGGGACTTTTGGTACTATCCGTATTTTGAATCAATTGAAACGAACATACGGGACAATTAATTCTATTGCCGTGAATATCGTAAATCCACTTACTAACTTTTCTCCATTCGTTTCCATAATCAAATGTAATTACAGATTCTAGTTGTTTCGGATTAGATTCTACTTGCGTCGAAGCTATATACACTCCACTAACACCTTCAACTTTATAAAACTCGTCGAACCCTTTCCTAGAATATTTGAGGTTTGTAATAAATATACATAATAACAATACAAATATTTACAATGATCCGTAAATGTTAGTCGATATGCCGGGCGCATAACTATATATATTTTCTAATAGCAAATAAAATTGTAATTCTCCGTAACGCATCCTGCTCGACACGTAAAGGTGCGAAATATCGCGCGAATGGTGAACGACGGCAAAAATTTTACCCTCATCGGTAACTTCCACAATTCGAATATGTTTGTTATTTAATTTGTCATTAAAACGGGCCTTCGTCGCCTCTCCCAGTTTAGTAGATATGTAAAGTTCGTAATTGTTCTAAAAATAAAGAACAAATTCAAAGCTAAGAGAAGAAGAAAGAAAGCTAACTGTATAAGACGTATAGGTATTAACGAATCAATTGTCAGAGTAACCACTTTGTATTTTCTTCGATTTCAACCCTAGACTACGATAATATACATGTCGAGGTGATTCGTTTTGGATGAGTTAATGCAATCAATTTTTGCGGATACAATTCTGGGCGCAATTTTGAAAAGTTAATTATTTTCCAGAACAGCAAGGCTGTTTATCGATTAGTTTAAAAATCGCGGTCGATCAAAAATTTCAAACGCTACCATCTCCGTTATTAACTGTTTATCAGATCGTTAAGATCGAAGTGTTTCAGAATCTTCATAAAATTCTCTATAGAATAGCCTTTTATCTAATTTTCAATCAAATATGCCGTTTATTGAGTAAATCGGGAAAAAGTAATTTGGAACGTAACCATAGAAATTTGCCACAATGCGAACTATATTTCAATTAGTTTGAAACGGGGCAATACGGATAACGTTATAGATTGCATTTTATTTTTAATTAAGAATAAGTCCCCACTAAAGAATTCCACTAATTGCAGGTACCTATTGCACAATTTTACAACTTACCGAATCATCAAATTTTTTATGTATAAATACATGCTTGTTTCTTCGATATATTGATTTAACATTAATATCAATGATATTACTTGTATTTTGAAACATATCCTTGGAATATATAGCCATACCGTTAAATTCATTTATAAAGGCCACGAGGACCTGTTCGTCTAATTGTTCATAAGTTGTCCAAAAAGTCCATAGTGTTTTGTGATGAATAGGTTTCCAAGTGGATCCAAAATTGTCGGATAACCATAACTAAAAATATAAAATTAAAATTAATGTTTCCTACATACTTATGTGAAGTTATATCGTAGGGCATATTCTTCTGATATAGGGTGCAGGGTAATCCTAAATAATTCACGTTAAAATAAGACGAAAAGTTCATATAAACGCGTGTCCGAAAATGCCTAGTTTCCGAGATACGGGGTGTTTTAAAATCTTCAACGTATCGTTTAACGTGTTTATCGAAACTTTTCGTCTTATTTTGACGTAAAGAATACGCTCTAAAAATATGCCCAGTCAATTTACGAGCAACGTGGATAATATGTCAAAACATATCTATAGTGCGTCAGACGAGAGGTAAAGTGGGGATTGCGCGCCTTTCCATTTCATTGGTTGCAGTGGTTGCCAATTATATAAGGTTTAAAACTAATTGTTATCATTCAAAATCGAAAAGTCGTACTTTTCAATTGTCATTTGATTTTGAAAAATCTTACTGTATTACATCCTGACGAAAAGTACATTGTGCTATTGTCGATCGCGCAATCTGCCGCCATCTAATTATCGTAAAATATCTTTTTGCACCCTAAAAAGCCGCAAAAGGTGCATTTTAGTATTATGCATTTGACAGATATTTACCATAGAAACGTTTGTTCAAAAAACTGTTTCCATGTTAAATATCTGTCAGGTTTTTCAGTCGCTGGTTAACTCTAACCGTCAGCCAATTACCCTAGAAACAATTGTTTCAATAATCGTTTCTGTAGTTGACTGATGGTCAGAGTTAACTGGCGATTAAAAAACCGTCTCTTATGGCCGACTGCATCAACCCCAGATAACTTTATTAACAGATTGTTGGAACAATCGTTACCATAGAAGTAACCGGAGAATAAAGTTATTTGGCGTTGGTGCAATCGGCTTTTAGTTCACTACTTTATTAGAAATTTTGGCTACATATAAATCATATTTCATTTTTTTTGTTTTTGTTTTTTGGCAAAAAAAGTTAATAAAATATAAATTTAAATATAAAATTACCTGCTTATCATTATCTGCATCTATGGTAAAAAGGTAATCTTTGTTCGTATCATGATATATAATAGAATTTGGGGTAAATTCTACTTCCGTTCGTACGGGATTATATCCGCCTTGTGTAGACGAAAATATCACTTTATTGGCCTTATCTGTGAAGATCACCTAAAAATATTACGATTATTCTCGCTTTTATTTTTCAGATGAATACAGTGCATACACAATTCTTAAATTTGGGATGAACGTAAACTTGATCGATTTTGGAATAATCTCCATTAGACAACTTAAAGAGTTCCGTTTCATTTTCGTACGAGTAGCCGTCATTGCGAGAAATAAAAACATCAGACGGCCCTGACTTTCTAACGCCAATATAAAAGCTCTTCGTCCTTCTCCTCCGATAAATTTTGGAACCCAGGTCTTTTCTTTCAAGTCGTTCGGAATTATCTGAAAAATAAAACGGTTCCATTTCATAATTTTTCGATGTAGTAGAGGATCGAAAGGGGGGGGGGGGGGTTAAAGATTTTAAAGGCATACGGTGCTATAAAAAAACAAGTTAAAAAGTTTTTGAGATACGAGTGATTTTGTTTTCTTAAATTTTCTTAAATTAATGTTTTCTTTATATATTATTGGAGTTGGAGAGCTAGGCAACTCCGAAACCTACAGAATTTTGTCATGAGAAATTGAAGCCTATTTGTGTTATAAAACCGGTTTAAGTCACTTACGTCACAGTCTGTACGGCGGGCCCTGCTGTATATTAAAAGGGCGCAAGCACTCCAATTTTCTTTAATGACAACTTATCATATATTTCATTGGTGCAAAAGTCAAGCCGATCGTGAAAGTTCCAATCGGAACATTCATATTTAAGTGTTACTTTTAAAATATTTTAATCGTTTTTCGAGTTACATTTTTTAATCGGTATGTGTTTTTATTTTTATTTAAGTTATTCTTTAATAATTCCACGTGATCTTTAACATGTTACTAAGACCGTGTATATTTATTATATTTGTGTATATGTTTGTATTGAGTGTATATTTAATCAAAAAAATTAGCGTAATTGTCTCTAAAAAGGTTGATTTTTGGACTCGCATATACGAGGCGCGTTTTTTAAGTAAGTACCGTTTTGGAATTAAAAAAAGACGTGCAAAGATATCGCAATAATTTTATTTTTACATGAAAGCCTGTACCTTAATCTACTTTTCTACATAATTTCCGTGAATATTGAGGCACTTGTCATAACGTGGCACCAGTTTTTGAATACCCTCCTCATAAAATTCTGCCGCCTGACTTGTTAACCACTGTATCACAAATGTTTTGACTTCGTTATCGTCTTGAAGATGCTGACCACCCAGGTGTTTCTTCAAGTGCAGGAACAAATGGTAGTCGCTGGGCGCCAGATCAGGGCTGTATGGAGGATGATCTAGAGTTTCCCATTTAAAAGATTTGATGAGATCTTTGGTCCGATTAGCCACATGTGGACGGGCATTGTCATGCAGCAAAACGATACCCTTACTCAACTTGCCACGTCTTTTGTTCTGGATTGCACGACGCAGATTGTTCAATGTCTCACAATAAGACGCTGCATTGATTGTCTCATTACGAGGCAGAAACTCCACTAGCAATACTCCTTTTCTGTCCCAAAAACTGTGCACATGATCGGACCAAAGATCTCATCAAATCTTTTAAATGGGAAACTCTAGATCATCCTCCATACAGCCCTGATCTGGCGCCCAGCGACTACCATTTGTTCCTGCACTTGAAGAAACACCTGGGTGGTCAGCATCTTCAAGACGATAACGAAGTCAAAACATTTGTGATACAGTGGTTAACAAGTCAGGCGGCAGAATTTTATGAGGAGGGTATTCAAAAACTGGTGCCACGTTATGACAAGTGCCTCAATATTCACGGAAATTATGTAGAAAAGTAGATTAAGGTACAGGCTTTCATGTAAAAATAAAATTATTGCGATATCTTTGCACGTCTTTTTTTAATTCCAAAACGGTACTTACTTAAAAAACGCGCCTCGTATTAAGACTTGTTTTTGATCAAATTAGTATGTAGTACATGTCCTTAAAATCTTTAACCCTTTTTGTCATCGTCCTTCAAATAATAATTATTATATCACCAATGTTTATTTTAGGTAATTTAAACTGATAAATCGTTGTTATGTAGGTATTGTTAACCGTTGTGTTGTGACCGTTACTGAAGACATAAAAATACACCTACACATTTCATGTCATATAAAAAAAGGTTCCGTCGTCAATCATCTAAATGCTTCACTATTTTGGAAACGAAATAACAAATTAAAATTTAACGCTTTTCGACAATTATTACTAAATATTTATGTGCCCTTTGATTTATGGTTAAATTTAGGTGCCGGTCATTGCCCGATCAAACGGGTTTTCTTGAATTTGCGGATGACTGATAAGTCATTTATGTACACACACCGTTTTGCTTCTCATCGCACATTTTACGAGTATATTTTACAATATCTTAGGGGGTGGTATTTATAGTCGTTCCTTACCTTGAGTATTTCCTTAAAGTATGTATATGCATTTCCATTGTAATAATCGTTTCTAAGAAAACATTGTGACTGACTTAGGTGGTACGGTCCAAATAAAAAGATTGATGTTTTTATGAAATAAATTACGTTTTCCATAGATTACAATGTTCCGATTCACAGAAAAATACTTAAAAAAATCTATCATTTCCATAACACCTTTAAAAACCTTAATGATTGTGTAAAAAGTACAATTTTACTGCAATCATAACTCAAAACTGGGGTAACCAAAGTTTGCAAATTAATAACTAGTGGGTAACGTAACATTCCCTCTACGGCACAACGTGCTCTTTTGCTTAATAAATACTTATTTTAATTAAATAATCGCTTCGCAATTTTTTAAAATTTCAATGTGTTTTTAACGATTATTTGAATAAATTGGAGAAATTTTAGCACATCTTGCCGTTAAGAATCACTTCTGATGATCATTTTCGTTTTTACATCAATTTTTTATAAATAATCAAAAGCGGGTTGTTGGAAGTTTTAATTTTTGGTTTAAATGTTGACGCCCAATATCGGACAATGGTTGTGGGTCGTTCCACAACTATTGTTAAATCCTGGGTAATATGACTAGACCTCCCTATTTTTATTGTAAAAGGTCATAAATTTTACAACCTAAAAATCTAACGCGAGCATTGGTCACTTAACAGTATAAAAATCAAGCGAAAGTACTTTAAGTCAATATTGTGAATTTAGACATAATTTATTGTAACATCAATAAACGGTTAGTATATGACATTTTACATGCATTTTAGAAACGGAATCCTGATTAACAAAATATTAATCACGATTAGTTATCTTATTAAATCTCAATAAAATGTCTTAAATTTGAGAAAATTAACAATGAGGAATTCGCAAGATCACTGGAATACATCAATTTGGTTCTTTTTTCTTGTTATTTTGTAACTAAGTTTTTTGACGACTATTTTGCAATTGAAGTTCTTACGATATTGCCTTTTTTGTATATGGCACCTTCTACTTTTGACGTCATTATTTAATAAATGGTCTTTATTTACATGTACATATTTATAAAACTTTGGTGGTGTAATACAAATAAAAATACTAGAAATAGGTATATTACCTACATTATTAGTACGGAAAGTTACATTTTTCGACAACCATTATGAAAAGTGCATAATTTCACACCAATAAATGTTATGGAAAGTTGACCATTACAAACAAATAGGCTGACCGTGCGTAAAGAATCTCGTTAGCCAATCGAAAACGTTGCAGCCCGTGTGCGATCATTGTACACGGTCAATCAAAGTCTTCTACACTGTCATGCAATTACTTTACGCACAAACTGTTTTATTATCAAATTTGACATTTTATTAAAATGCCAAATGAACTTACGTAAACGTCAAAAATCAATTTTTTTTAATAAAAATACTTGTGAACGTCGGAAAAGCATAGTATATAACACGTGCGGAAAGGTGGATATTTTAGCACTAGTTATACAATATTACTATACTATTATTCTTTTAATAAACATCTACTTAAATTAGAATTTTCCTAATGTAATATTTTTCACATGTGAAATCTATTATTTTTTTAAAAACGACATTTTTTAATAACAATACAATTACTGAGATCCGTTCGCATTCAATATCCTTGAGAACACCCTATTTATATAATAATAATAATAATAATATTAATTATGAATTAATTTTCTAATTTCAATTAAAATTAAAGTAGATTATTTATTAGCGAACTTTAAATAAATCAGTTTTTCAGATCAGTAATCTCAGATTTTTCCTGTACTTAACATTAAATCTTAACTTTTGTATTGCGAATTTTAAAATCGTCTTCGAATACGTTTTAATGTAAAAACACCGTATCTAAACATTTATACCCTTAGCTTCAGAGCAGGTAGATTTTACGACTTTACAGAGGCAGGCTATTTCAACCAAGAAGGATGGTCTGTTTAAAATTTCTCTAAAATTCACTAACAGTGCCATCTACGGATTATCGTTTGGCGGCAATAGAGACCGTACGCCCTTAAGGAAATAGTTAACATAAGTAAGGAACGACTATAAATACCACCACCATTCATCAAGGTATGTTCGTTATAGTTGTAGATATAATAAATTTAAAAAAATTGTTTAGTTTTACCTGTGTAACCATTCGCGAAATCCTCAACTTGGTACCCGATTCATCGTAAAACTCCCTTCGATTTTGCGTTTGTAAATATTCGTTTTCGTATAGAGCACTCTTATCGAAATTACATTTCACATTTGTTACGTAATTTGTACATAATAGTACTAAAACATATATAATACACGTTGTCATGTTCTGATACTTTTTGAATTTTATCTATAATTTTCGTCTTATATAGTTTTTGTAAAGATAATTTTTAAGGGTTTTGTTTACATATACCTATATATATAACGATAAAATGTTTTTATTAATATTTTTAATGCGTAGTTATTTACATTTTATTTAAGTGGTTATACTTTAACGATATTGATACCTTTATATTTATATCAAATTAAATCGAGATTGTAGGAATCGATTTTCATCTAAACGTACGATTTCAATTAGTCACTGAGAAAAATCTATGGTAACGAGATTCATTATTATGGGTATATGTTGCAATTAATAAACAGAATAGGCTAAAGCCAAACATACAGGGAGTATCTACTACCTTGAACCAACGATAGAACGTGTTAATGTGAACAATTTTGTTTAGTAAATTTTTCGATGCAATGATTCGTATCGAAATTATCGATATTGTTTTGTTTTTTTTTTAATAACTGCCGTAACTTTTTTGGCAATTAACCAATTTTCGAAAACACACTCATTTTTATCTTCTTTATATTTTTATCTTTTTATTTCATTTATCAGTTTTTATCGTCTGTAACTTCGATAATTACATCATTTTCAAAATGTTTAAAACTTCAAAATGGCGGTCGTTTAAAAATTTTAAAGTGGGCCATTTTGAAAACTGCCTAATGCATTTTTAAAAATTTATATTTTTAGAATCGATTAAAAATACGCTAAAATGTCTGTCTAATTGTAAAAAATTTTCGTCGATTTTAGTTTTTCTAAGTTAGTACTAATTAGGTACATACTTCTCGGTTGGGTTTTCACATTATTTACTTAAAACAAAAATGTTTTTCAGATCCCTGTTATTGTTTAAAGAATTTTTTTTTAAATAAACAATAATACTTTCAGTTCACATCCATAATTCAGTTTCACATATTTAGTTTACTCTATTAGATAATTCGCCATTAATTAGGTATCTAGAATAGAAAAATGACACGTTACCTTTCGACATAAACATTAAAATTTACATCGTTAGACCTACCTAGGATACACACATGTAGGTACGCACATTTTCACGTAAGACGTACAAAAAAATTCTTCCGCCGATAGGAGTTATAAAATCATAAAAACCGTTGTTAGTTGAATTTCCGTTTACTTGTTTTTTTAAATGAAAGACCTTTAAAGTATCTTTCAGGCGATTACAAAAAAAATTCGATATGTTGATAAATAAGTACCAATATGTATGGTAGGAGAGCCGATGACATTTTTTGTAAGTCATCGGGCAATGAATAAGTACGTATTTAAACGCCTACTACTAAGAACACGATAAATTGCTCCCTTAATCCTGTACCGATGGGAATAAAAAGGTTAATTTTTTTTGCACACTTAAGCATCACATGACAATGAGATGTGCGTTTTAATCTTCCGGAGACGTATACAGTCAAAAAATTATTGCACCTGATATCGATGAACATCAGTTATTGACTTTTTGATCATTGATACAATGAAAAATTCATTAATACTACTAATAGATGTTCATTTTTTAACTTCCATGTTCGTAGTCTCAATGTTATTATGTTCATTAGAAACTGATGAACAAATTTCATAATTTAATGAATATCTTGATTGCTTAATCATTACTTAATTGTATCTACGAATTTCTACATTAACATCATAACTTAAAATTTATGAATTTAAAACATCGTGTTTTGAAATAAAAACTACATTTATCGTATCTATGACTAAGTTCACTAATATACAGTATAAATATAGTTGATTATATATTTTTTAAATTCTATATATAGAATAATCTAGGAATATTAACGGCTTCGCAGAAACAGGATAAATACAAGACAGTATAGTTTGAAAACTCGAGCAGTCGAAGCGGGTGTCTTGTGCCAACTAGGTGTTGTCCGAATAAAAAGTACATCAATTTATTTTATTTGAAATACAGTAAGTGTAACAAGTATTCGTACACTTGAAATTTGTAAAGTAAAATTTTTATTATTCCGTTTTAAACTAAATAATTACAAAAAAATATATCACGACGTTTACATTAATGTTTGTATTAGAACGGTTATAGAAAAATATTTCTAAAAACGGTTTGCGTTTGTTATTACATATCAAATTCCAGAGAAACGTGTGTAAACGTTGCGCAAAAAGTATTCGTACAAGGGAGTTACCGCCGTTATTTGACGAATTTACAATAAACATCTTGGATTGCAATGCTAATATTAATGCTAGAGGCAATACTAGTAAATTTTTAATTTGTTTTAATTTTAGCTTTTATTTTAAGGGTGCGAATACTTGTTGCGTTTGTGTATACGGAGTCTTGAGTTTTCTTTAATTTTTTACATCACGTATTTAATTTAATTGCGAAGATCTAACAAGGAAGGTTAGGCAAATGGAAATCTCAGAAAAATTAGAAATTTTGCAAGATTGTCGTACTAAACGACCCTAATCAAGAGCGTATTCCGTTCGTGTTCTTACGGGGTTTAAGAGGGTGAAATTCACCCTAGAAAATTGGAACTTTTTTCGATTTTGCATATTATGTGTGAAACAACAAGAGCTATCGCCAACAAACTATATATTTTTGTAAATGGCCGTTCAAGACCTACATTATGATGCAAAAATTAGGGATGAAAAGAAACTACAAACACGGCGTCTTTAACAAAATTTATTATTAAAAACAATTACGTTCAAATGTCACAACTAAAGAAGAAAGCTTCCAACATTTTATACCAGAAAAAAGTAGGTCGGAAACTAAAACAAATATTTTTGAAAGCTATACTTCGTATTTGAAATTTTTTCCAAATACTTTTTTAAGCAGATACAAAAATATGGGTAGGTACTTGACTCTTGAGCCGTTTTGGAAAAGGCTATATTCAAATTTTGACGTGTGTATTTTGAATTCGGGACAATACAGAGATTTTTTCGAAAATCAAAATTTTCTATGAAATTTCAAATAAAAAAGTTTTCCATTTGTGTCCAACTTTATGCCGGTCACTGTACCTATATATTGCATTTTTTTATTAGTTGCTTATGAAACTTGGAACAGGGATTACAAAATACTTATAAAATTTAAACTTTAATATTGTGATTATTCTTAATAAGTACAATGTCATATGGATTTATACAAAATAAAATATATTTATTGTTAGTAAGTAATGTTTATATTAACCATACCACATCGAAGAGCAAGTTTCGTAACCGTAAAATTGACTACGTATTCCTGCTATTTCTTCAGCTAACGTCTGGGGAAGATAGTTGTGAACATTTATCCACTTATGCCGTTGATCCTATAAGAAACGCATTTTGAAAATTAATTGACTAAAAGCCACAATTCATGTAGAGTTCCACGACAAATCGTCTACTTATGGTTGATCGACCATCTTCAATTTTTTTAATTTATATTTACCTTACATGTCGGGCAATAAAAAATTATCTTTTTTTTAAATTTTTTGGTTCTTACAATTAGATTTTTTGTTAAACGTCCAACATTCTAGTTTTACTTATGTTTTTGAAAATAGATTCACTTTTCAATATATACATATGTACTATAAGAAAATGCCTAAGAATATCGTAGATTTAGGGTCGGTTTTTTCACCTCCCAATAAATTTACTTGACAAATTTTTACCACGGAAACAATTGTCTGAACAAACGTTTCTATGGTAAATATGTGTCAATTAAATTAAATGGAAGATGAAAAGATCGGCCCTTACTATAACAGGATTATTACGTCTGCACTGACGTTTTTTTAATTAGACGGGTTAACAACGTTACATAATTATGAAATTTAAGATGACGCAAGCTCTATTATCAGTCTCCTAGATTGGACTTGGTGCGCCATTTAAGAATCACCCTGTATAGACATTTTTGAAACAAATAAGGATACTTACGTGTTACAATATCGACAAACTTTTAGTGAATCAAGCCTATTCAAGTCAGTTCGATATCTAACAACGAGTAGGCTCCTACTTAACGAACAGTTTGAATTTAATTGTACATTGTAATGATAATTGAATCATTTTATGATCAGAAAAAGTGTTGTAAAAATATCAATTTATATCATGTGTCGAATATTATTTTTTATAGTTTAAACAAAAATCTTACCTCTCTACAATCATAACGAGTAAGAGGGCCGAAATCAAGTTTTATTTCAACCATATGATCTCTGTTGTCGTTTACGACACCAACGACAGTAAAGGAAGTATTATACATGTTAGGCGTACGAACAAAAGTATTAACGAGAATGTCTTTGTTATAAATCGTTTCATCTCGCCATGTTTTTCCGTAATCGGCAGAGAACGAAATAGATCGTGCCTTCACTTGACCTTTATCGTCGAGTTTCATGGTTAGTAACAAATCTCCGTAATTTCCAATTTGGTAACGATAGCTTCCAAGTTTTACCTCGTGCCAAAAGTATCCAGAATCTGTACTGACATATGTGTACACCTGAGCGTTGTTGTTTTTCTAAAAGCAGATTTTTTATTAAGTAAAATCGTTTTTAAACTAAAATTTGATATACCTACACTAGAAATTGAGGTTTCCTTTTTTCCAGTTGCAATTATGACACCAGGTATAGATTTGCTAGATAATATGGGACTTTTGGTACTATCTGTATTTTGAAACAAGTGAAACGAACATCCAGGACAACTTATGATATGTTCATTTTGATCAAAAATGCTCGAAAGCATTTTTTTCCATTCGTTTCCATAATCCAATGTAATTACAGATTCTAGACGTTTTGGAATAGATGGATCAGATTCTTCTGAATTGTACACCGTCGAAGCTATATACACTCCACTAACACCTTCAACTTTATAAAACTCGTCGAATGCTTTCCTAGAACATTTGTAGTTTATAATAATTATACGTCATATTAATACAAATATTTACGATGATCCATAAGTGTCAGTTGTAATGCCGGGAACATAACTATATATATTTTTTAATGTTAAAGAAAAATATACCACTCCGTTCTTCTCTTCTTTTGACACGTAAAGGTGCGAAATCTCATTCGGATGGTGAACGACGGCAAATATTTTACCGTCATTGGTAACTTCCACAATTCGAATATATTTGTTATCTAATTCGCTATTAAAATGACCTTTCTTCGTCTCTCCCAGTTTAGTAGATATGTAAAGCTCGCAATTGTTCTGAAAATAAAAAGAAGTAAGAAAGCTAATTGTAAGACATAATATTGGTGTTAACGAATTTCGGAACAAGACTCATTGCCGGAGAAACCGCTTTGTATTTTCTTCGATTTCAACCCCCGACCACGAAAATATGGGTGGATCGATTTTTTATGTATAGAATTCTGGTTGAAATTCTCTATCGAATTTTCAATTAAATATGCCGTTTTTGAAGAAATCGGGAAAAGTAATTTTAAATGGAAATTTGCCAATAAGATTATTATGATCTTGAAATATACGCGAAACATTTTAGTTTGAAACGAGGCAATACGGGCAACATTTGATTGCATTTTACTTTTACTTAAGAAATCCATAACAATTAAATGAGAAACTGATGTAAATAGTAATTGAAAAATTAGAAAAATTCAAATTGATTTTGAAATAAAACACAGTTAATTCTAAAATTGTGCAATAGGTAGGTACTTGCAATTAATGGAATTTTTTAATTTACTAATTACTTACCGAATTACCAATTTGTTTAATATAAAATACGTGGTTGTTTTTTCGATATATTGATTTAACTTTAATATCAATTGAAGTAATTGCTTTCCGATACAGATCATTTGAATATACAGCCATACCATTAAATTCATTTAAAAAGGCCACGAGAACCTGCTCGTCTAATTGTTTATAAGTTGTCCAAAATGTCCATATTGTTTGGTGATGAATAAATCTCCAACTGGATCCAAAATTATCGGATAACCATAGCTAAAAATATAAAATTACAATTTAATGTACTTATAACTGCATTTACTATAAATTGGAAATTTTGGCTACGGCCAAATCATATTTTTTTATTTTGTTTTGGTTTTCTAGTCTAATCGTTAGGGCCAGTTTCATAATCGAAACTAAAGTGACTTAAAATTTAAAGAGAATTTAAATCATTGTTAAAACAATGTATCGCCGACTTTAGATTTTAAAGTCACTTTAGTTTTATCGTGGAATTGGGGTTTAAAATTAAAAATTAATAAAATATAAACTTACCTGATTATCATTATCTGTATCTATAGCAGCAAGGTAGTTTTTGTTCTTATCATGATATGTAATAGAATTTGGGGTAAATTTTACTTCCGTTCGTGTGATATTACGTCCGCTATTTGTAGTCGAAAATATCGCTTTATTGGTCTTATCTACGAAGATCATCTAAATAAAATATTGCGATTATTCTCACTTTATTTCTCAGATAAATACGGTGCATACGCAATCCTTAAAATTGGGATGAACGTAGACTTGATCGACTTCGGAATAATGTCCTTTAGACAGCTTAAATTGTTTCGTTATGTTTTGGTACGTGTAGCCGTAATCGTAAGAAATAGTAATATCCGAGGGCTTTGACTCTCTAATGCCAATATGAATAACGGTTTTGTCTTTTCCTCCGATAAATTTCGATAGCAAAGTATTTACTTTCAATTCTTTCGGAATTATCTGAAAAATAAAACAGTTCCGTAATAGTTTCATAATCCTTCCAATTTTATGTAATAGGGTGTCGAAAAAAAGGAGTTAAAAAATTTTAAAGGCATATAGTGCCATAAAAAATTAAGTTAAAAGTCTTAGTAATGGATGCGACCGCGAATTAATCGTTTTTGAGATTCCGCAATTCAGAATTCAGATTCCGCAGAATAGGCCCCGTAGTGCGATAAAAAAAAACAAATTAAAAGTTCTTTCTCTTTCGATAGCTTAAATAAATTAATATTTTCTTTATTTTTTAAATAATTTATCGGGTATTAATACACAAGAGGTTGATTTTTTACGATTTTCCCATGAAATATATTCGAGAATTAAGGGCATGGAAAAATCGCCACGACACGAAGTGGAACGACGTTTCCTACGTCCCTTAATTCGAGAATAATCTTGTTATGGGAAATAGGTTTGAGTCACTAAAGAAAAATTTAAGACTTGCCTATTTTTCCTAATCGGCAATTTTGTACGAAAAGTAAATATTTGACCGTGTTTTCAAACTAAAATGACAATTGAAAAATATGTAAGACTTCTCGATTATGTCGGTGACGTTTAAAAAGATGATTAAAAAACGACTATAAATACCACTATTAAACAAGATATACGATATCGTTGTAGGCATAGTAAATTAAAAAAAAAATCAGTTTTACCTTTTCAACAACTTGCGAAATGTCCCGAATGACGGAACCCGATTCGTCGTAAAAAGTCTTAGGCACAACATCGTTTCTATTGTCCGTTTGTAAATATTGATTTTCGTATAGAACGTCGTTACGTAAATTACATTTAACTACATTTATTACGTAATTTGTAGATAATAGTATTAAAACATATGTAATACACGTTGTCATCTTCTGATACTTTTCGAACTTTATTTATTTATTTTTATATAATTTTCTTCTTTTATAGTTTTTGTAAAGATAATTTTTAAGGGTTTTGTTTACATATATAACGATAAAATGTATTTATTGATATTTGTAATGCGTACATTTTATTTAAGTGGTTGTAATAATATCGATATCTTTATATCATATTAAATTGATTTCGTGAGGATATTTTCATCTAAATATACGATTTATATCAGCTACTGATAGCCCAGGTTCTTAATATAAAAATAATGCCGATTTTTGCACTTTGTGATACAAGCAGAAATTTTATGGATATATTCTATCCCATACTAATCATAATAAACGTCGGACCCACCCCCTAATTCAAAATAATCTCCTTTTAATACTCGGGGCGCATTACAATACACGGTGTCTAAGAAACGATAAGAAATCTCTCGGAGACGTATGGAACACGTCAAAATGAAACTTTAAGTTTCTATAAACTTTCAATTCAAAAATCAGTTAATTTGTTTAAATAACATTTTTGTTTTTTATTAAAATTTAATCATGTTTGGTTTACATTTATGATAAATGTATTATTTCAAAACAATTTCATAGATTTTTTTATATCACCTCAGGGGGAGGGGGGCAGTATATACTACCTCTGACCTATCGATTAAAAATAATTTAACTTCATTGTCGGATTTCCCCGACATTTTAGAATAAAAAGGGTACTTTTGTCCACTTTTCATAAAATGAGTCATATCGAGAAAATCAGTAAAATAACTAGAAGTTTGGTTAGTCTGTGTACTATCCAGTTAGTTTATAAAACTAACGAAGTTTGTACGTTAGCCGTAACATATCTATTTATTTATTTTTAGTTTTTACATTTTTTACGTTTTTGCGCCCCAAACCTAGTAGCGCCCGTGGCGGATGTCTTTTTCGCCACGCCTTCTTTACGGCGTTGTTGGTAAATATTTAATGACGCAAATGTATCGTTAAATGAAGTGTGTGTATGGTACCCAACATATTACGATGGTAAGACAGGTAACTGTCAATAAAATGAAACGGGTTGTAATTTTTTTGTACTCTATTTTATTATTCTCTAATTTATTACTCTATTATAACTTTTGCCTAATCCAGAGTGTTGCCAAAATTCGTGATCGTCACACTGTATAATAAAATATTTCATAGCTTAAAACATCAGTTAAAGTTCTTATTACTTTGTAATGTGCCTGTATTATTCTGTATTTACCGCATGCGAAGTTGCTGAATTCATTTTGTCCCGATCCCCCATTAATAAGGGAATCAGCTCGTCATACAGTCTGTCTATTAGGGACTTGACGTGTAAGTAACAATTGCACGTGATTAAAGGATATGAAAAAATAAACCAATTGCACGTAATTGCTACATACCTAATCGCTGAGTTTTCGTGAACGCGCCCAATGGTTGCCTATAAATAATTAAATCACCCTGGTGTTTAGTGAAGTAAACAATATTCACTAGCATAACATAACAATTTATAAGACCAAAATACATACAAACAAATTTATAAAATTTTAATTTACGTATACCACCTACTATTAAAACTAAAGCAAAACATGAAGTGTTTACTATAGTATATTTTTATTTTAATCTCTGCTTAACCGAATTAGCTGTTTATAGATATCATTCATTGTCAAACTTTCAAATCAAATCGATTATTTATTGTTTCATGTAATTTTTTCCGTTTATTTAAATTACCAAATTTAATATATTTAAATAATAGACATTTTGTTTGGTGTTACACCAAAAGGAAGTTTTGACAGCTTGATAACAGTATTAGCTAATTCGTCTTCTTCCTCCTGTTAAAACGTTGCACGTGTATAGGCGTTGTTATATTTCCAATTTTTAGTCAAACCAGATGATGAGTCAAACATTTAAATGTATTTGGCGTGATTTTATTTTTTGTTGCGTTGATAAGGTCGATTAACGGTAATCCGGGGGTTACGACACTCTAGTTTGAAAAATAAAATGGACGCCAATATTCAAACTCGAATTTCTTTTAAATGAACAAAAATTATGGATCTTGTTTACGTCCTTCGTAGTTCATACTTCGCTACCATTTTAATTTTTCATTTTGCTGCATCTGTTTATCGGGAAAGAAACAGCTTTTTATTATTGGCGTTCCAAAGAGAAATGTTTGTATTTCTGTTTGGTATTTTAAGTTGCATTTTATATGTAGGTTTTTGTATGCAACATATTATGATTCAAATTGCCGTCATGATTAGATAAATAATACAACAGCTTCTTATAAAATTTTTATCAGGGATAACAAAATATGCAATAAACTTCAATATTGAGATTATTTTTAATAAACCACCTTATAGATAACACGTTAATTTACAAAATATAAAATATATATAATATATTTTCAAATTGCACTACTGCGCTTTATATTTTACTGTCCTGGTCTTGGCCGATCCCATACAGAGCAATATTCATAGTAAAGATTATGACGCTTTCCTGCTATTTCTTTAGCTAACGTGGTTGGAAGATATTCGTGATTTTCAATCCATCTAGTCCATATATCCTATAAGAAACACATTTTGACAATTTGACAATTTGTCTAAAAGCCACAGTTTATGGTAGAGGCGTTCCACGTCAAATGGGAAACTATTAAAGCCTTTTAAATTGAAAAATACTATTGCTAATGAACAAAATTATAGTTACAAAATAATATTTTTTAGAAAATATATTTGTAGTCGAAAATGTTTCACCATACTTTTCTATAACGTGTCCTTTCCAACGTTAATAATAAACGAGTATGCAATGTTTTGACATTTTTCTAGTACTTGCATAATATGTGATAATAATATGTATGTATGAGAGATGACCTATCGATGGCTAAATTGCAAAATTTCAAGTCAAAAACTGCTCCCTTTCGTTTTATATCAAATTCGCAAGGATTTACGGGACTTTCGCTAAAGTTTACAGCCAAAATGATAATTTTGGAAATTTGATCGTTGCAGTATTTTAAGTTATAGAATTTGACGTAAAAGACTGTTTATTTTCTTGTAATTCTTCAATACAATTTTTACTACATACCAAATAAATGGCATTCTTAAACTGAAAATGCGTGCGTTAATAACCGCTACAGCTCAACCAGATCATTGATGATTAAGTATTAGATTTTTATGTGTAGTGCTTTTTAATTTTTTTAATAATTTTTCAAACAACTAACTATTTAATGTTGTTACAAGAGCCTCATCATCAGAAAGACCACATTTTAAATCGGTAAGTTATTTTTTGTTATAATAATATATTTTTAATTATGGGCTCTGGTTTTTTTAAACGTTTATTAATGGATTAAGGACCGATTAATAATTATTATTATTCAAGCTTTAACATATCGTGGCATCACTGCAAAAACCTGTTAAGTTTAGTAAAATTAATACAAAACTAATAAAATAATATTTCAATTTTTAAATATTTCATATTTCATATGCATTCCCGACACACAGTGGAGTATATTATATGAGAAGTTGGCCAAAAGTCGTATTTCTTAAATCAATTATATAACGTAGCTTAGAATCTCCTAGAATAAATAAGACTCTGGGCCGTCTATCTGCCTAAAAATTTTCTTGTCGTCAGTCCAACTATAGAAGGGTCTAGTTCATTTGTAATTTGTCTGTAACTCCCGCTTACAGGTAACTTTGTTAAAGCTCTACAAAACCGTTTGTATTATTTTCAAAATATTAGTGTATTAGAGAGTTTTTGTGAAATTTTCGAAGAAGGATTCTGATCTAGAAGGTATGTATATAATTTAGTAGAATGTATGACATCTTATATCGAAAGATACGTATATATTTTTTGCTTTAAATTAAACATAAAAAATAATTTCTTTTTCGATTACTTTTAATAATCACCGCTCATTTAGTTATACTTCCAAGCGTTGCCAAGCAACAAAAGTTGTTTAATATGAAATGTCAATTATGTAGCTGTAATAATTAACTTTTTTTTTACCAAAGTACACCCATTAAATTTTTATTATTTTTTTAAATAAGGTCTACGTGTTAATGTATGTATTTTTTAAATATTTGTATAGTCAATAAAATTGCTGTTTTGTTCACAGAAACATTTACCAATATGAAAAGGAAGGCTTTGTTTGATATAATAAAGGAATCCGGTCGTACCAAGTTTCAAATTCCTAATTGTTTCAATTTATTTCATTAGTTGTTTATAAGTTTATTGTAATGTAGCAACAAATTTGATTTCAAAAATTTTCGTTTTTTTTCAAATTTTATAAAATCTGAGTTAAAATAGCTTTAAATGATTACTTGGACATAGTAGAGACACAAAAACGCATAAAATAGTTTTGGCCAACTTTTTGTGTTAAATACCCCACTGTGCGACGTGTGCTTACTGTTTGGTATAAAATCAAAAACCGGATTTTTCATAAGAAAAAATACGTTGAAATTTAAATATGGACTTGATGAGTTTTTGCAGTAAACCATGCCATAATAGATACCTATACGGAATATTATTTTTATAGTTTAAACTAAAATCTTACCTCTTTACAATCATAATAAGTAAGAGAAGCGAAATCAAGTTTGAAATCAACGATATGATCTCTGTTGTCGTTTACGACTCCAATAACAGTGTAGGTAGTATTCTTTTTGTCTGGCGTTTTAACAAAGGTATTTACGAGAATGTCTTTATTATAAATCAATTCATCTTTCCACGTCTTCCCGTAATTGTTAGAGACCGAAATAGATTGTGTCTTCACTTGACCTTTATCGTCACGTTTCATGGTTAATAGCAAATCTCCGTAATTTCCAATTTGGTAACGATAGCTTCCAAGTTTTGATTGACGCCAAGTGAATCCAGCATCTCTACTAACATAAAAATCGACCGAATCGTCTTGCTAAAATCAAATTCTTACTATAAGTAAAACTGTTTTTAAACTAAAATTTGATATAGGTGGGTACTCACACCAAAACTGCTGAAAATTGTTCCACTTGCAATTATGACCCCAGGTGCAGATTTGCTAGATAATATGGGACTTTTGTTTCTATCCGTATTTTAAAACAGATTAAGCGAATCAATTTCATTGTTATTAACATCATAAACCGGCATAGTTATTTTTGTCCAGGTTTTTCCAGAATCAAATGTAATTACAGATATTAGACGACTTGGAAATAATATATTAAACTTTGGTATTGAATAGACCGTTGAAGCTATATACACCCCCGTAACGCCTTCAACTTTATAAAACTCGTCGAATTCATTCCTATAGAATATTTGTAGATTATAATAAATAGGTATAAGTCATATTCATATAATATTTACGGCGATCCATAAACGTTATTATGCGATAAACCAGGAACATAACTATATATATTATTTAATACTAAAGAAAAATATAATACTCCGTTCTTCACTTCATCTGACACGTAAAGGTGCGAATCCAAATCCGAATGGTGAACGACGGCAAAAATTTTATCGTCATCGGTAACTTCCGCAATTCGAATGTACTTGTTATCTAATTTGTTATTAAAATGGCCTTTCATCGTCTCTCCAGGTGTATTAAATATGTAAAGTTCGTAATTGCCTTAAAAATAAAGAACAAATTTAAAACTAAGAAAATAATAACTAAAGCTAAACAATAAAACATATATTGACGAATTTCGGAAGAAGACACAGAGGAACCACTTGCATTTTCTTCGATCTCAATCATAACCCACGAAAATACAAATGGTTCATTTTGAATTGGTCAATACGATTCATTTTTGCTGATACAATTTTGGTGGCAATTTTGATCGTGAGATGTTAAAATTTTAATACTGCATTATTTTATTTTATATCTATTGTATCGTATTTTTTCATATTTCCATGGGTGATTTTAATTCAGAAAATTATATATCACTTTACTAGGCGCTGATGTAACAGTATAGGTATTTTTCATAAATAATAAACTTCAAAGTATGATAGTCGTAACAATTCTCGCGTGCGGCCTTTGGTCGACCTGCTCCCCTGCTTTCAAAACAGCGGCCCATCAAAAATTTCAAACGCGACCATGGACCGTATTCATAGTTGTTTCTTATCTTGAGTATTTCCTTAAGTTATGCATTTTTATAGTAACAACAATCGTTTCTATGAAAAATATATTGACTTAAGGAAATATTTAAGGTAAGGAATTATTATGAATTTCATCCTTAATATCCGTAATTATCAGATTATTAAGATCAAAATGTTTTAGAATCTTCCTAAAATTCTCTATCGAATAGCGCTTTATCAAATTCTCAATAAAACAATGTTGTTTTTGAGGAAATCGGGAAAAAGTAATTTGGAATGTAAGTATGAAAATTTGCCATGGAGATGATTATGATCTTAAAATTACTGGAATTCCTTCATTTACTAATTACTTACCGACTTGCCAATTTCTCTAATATAAATTACGTGTTTGTTTCTTCGGTATATTGATTTAACGTTAATACTAATTATAGTAGCTGTATTCTGATACAAATATTCTGATATTCTGATTTGGAATATAGAGTCATTCCTTTATATTCATCTACAAATGTCACGAAAGGCTGCTCAGCTAATTGTTTATAAGTTGTCCAAAAAGCCCATATTGTTTTGTGTTGAATATAATCCCAATTGGAGCCAAAATTATCGGAAAACCATAGCTAAAAATATAAAATTGCAATTAATGTAATTATAATGTAAATTATCTACGTAGGTGTACATGGTGTCTCTGAAAGGAAGGTCTGCACAATGTTTGACCACAGATTTTCGAGCTGAAAATATGCCGATTTACCACAACTTGCCCATATTCCAAATGGCATCCTTTTCGAAATACAGCCCCTTGAACGGAAGTATTATCGCATACTTTTTTCAAAATAACTTATTAACGACTTAACTTAAAAACATTAAATTTGGTACAGGTATCGCTGCAGTTAAGATTAACAAATACATGGCGTCTAACTGTTTCTCGAAAAGAGTGCAATTTGAAATATTAGTAAGTTGTGGTAAATCGGCATATTTTCAGCTCGGACTTTTCAGAAACACCCATTATAACTAGGTCTACTACAAATTGATTTTGGTTAGAAATAAATTATAAGTAATTTAATAAAATATAAATTTAAATTTAAATATAAAATTACCTGACTATCATTATTTTTATCTATAACAAAAAGGTGGTTTTTATTCGTATCATGATATATAATAGAAGTTGGGGTAAATTTTAGTTCCGTTCGTGTGAGATTACGTCCGCTATTTGTAGTCGAAAATATCGCTTTATTGGCCTTATCTACGAAGATCATCTAAATAAAATATTACGATTATTCTCACTTTGTTTCTCAGATAAAACAGTGCATACGCAATCCTTATAATTGTAATGAACGTAGACTTGAACGACTTCGGAATAATGTCCATTAGACAGCTTAAATTGTTCCGTTATGTTTTGGTACGTGTAGCCATAATCGTAAGAAATAGTAATATCCGAGGGCTTTGACTCTCTAATGCCAATATGAATAACGGTTTTGTCTTTTCCTCCGATAAATTTCGATAGCAAAGTATTTACTTTCAATTCTTTCGCAGTTATCTGAAAAATAAAACAGTTCCATAATAGTTTCGTAATCCTTCCAATTTTATGTAATAGAGTGTCGAAAAAAAGGAGTTAAAAATTTTAAAGGCATATAGTGCCATAAAAAATTACGTTAAAAGTCTTAGTAATGGATGCGACCGCAAATTAATCGTTTTTGAGATTCCGCAATTCCGCACCCCGCAATCGTTTTTGTCCCGAAAAAGCTCGATTTTCGAACCCACATTTATGAAGACTTATTCACTTGTTTTTGATCATATTCGTATCTATATTCGTATTTTGACAGTCCTGTGATGTTTGTTTTCAAATAGTTACGTAAAAATTTAGAAGGAATTTAAGTAAATGGATCGAGTTATATTTTGGTAATTGGAGGAAAGGGTTGGACTATTTGGACATTTACTATAAAGTGCACATCTCTTACTGTTAAATTAAATTCCTTTTACTTTTTTTGTTATTGTATGTACTTTCAAAATATTTCATTTTTCCATGGCAATCTTAGAAAAATCGTAAAATATTTGGATAAATTATTGTTTATTAAAATACCATACGTTTTTCGAATCAGAAAACTCTGCATTCGAACGAAAATAAATCTGATATGGCGTTCATAAGAAACAAATTTGGAATATCGTTTGTTTTTTCCAAATGCTATTAGCACAAATGTATAGCTCATCCAAACCTATATAATGTTCACGTCACAACAAAAAGTTACTAGATTATTTATTTGTAATTCGGTTTAAAGTTTGGAAAGTGACATATTCTATAGATGATTTACTTACGCACATATTAGATGGTATAAAGAAAGACTACAATTTATTAGAACTGTCAAAATACGAGGTACGAGGTGACGGCACAGTGTGAAACGTCATCATCTAGTAACCTTATATTGATGACGTGAACATCATATAGGTTTGGATAAGCTATAATATATATTATTTTTAAGGTCCTTGTTAAACGGTGTTAGATGAATAATGCTTTGGTTAGAAATGACTAACTTGACTGCTTTTCGTATGAAAAACGAAAATCTCGATTTTCAGTTTTACGCGATATTTTTAAGATTAAAAATGG
Source organism: Rhagophthalmus giganteus (assembly GCA_036326145.1). NCBI lineage: Eukaryota > Metazoa > Arthropoda > Insecta > Coleoptera > Rhagophthalmidae > Rhagophthalmus > Rhagophthalmus giganteus. The sequence goes on from JARFJA010000036.1 coordinate 2,949,557, forward strand.
CAAGTTGATTTTTTTTCGAATTATTAATCACCACAAAAATGCGCAACTTTGGCCCAATTTAACCGACTTCGTATCTCTTAAACCTAACTGAGATCCCCGTGCATTTACTCGAAAAAAAAATTATCGCTTTTAAGAAAAAATTGTGACTTAAGGAAATAGCTTACGTAAAGAATAACTAGAAATACGACCATTAATCAGGGTACATAATATTAGGGGGACCGGAAAGTAATGTCGTTTCTGCGCTAATCAATATTTGTTTATCATTTATCAGCTCATTGTGTACTTCAAAGTCGCACCAAAGATATTTTAAGGTTAACGTGACTTGTTTACTTATAAATAATTAAATCTTCAATTTGTTTTACAATTTTGGGTGAAATGGCCAGCCAAATACTATAAGAGGAACATATCTGGAATTGTATGCTTTTTAAGTTTCACAAGGGTAGTAACGTAACAGTTGCTACCAAAAACATTTACGATGTTTATCCAAGTGCATTAGATGCTTGTAAATGCCAAAGGTGGTTTTCTAAGTCCAGATCCAAAAAAAAATCTCCAGATATTTTGCTCAAAAATGAATTGATTTTTATCGAACTGACATTGAAAATTTGCACACTAGATGGCAAAAGATTGTTGATAACGAGGGTGATTACATCATCGATTAAAAATAAAAACTTGTTTGAATTTAATGTAAAAAAACGACATTATTTTCCGGTTCCCCTAATATGTATGTACGACATCGTTGTATTAATAGATACTTATAATGAATTTGAAAAATATGTTTTGTTTTACGTACCTGTTTAACAACTTGCGAAACGCCCCGAACGATGGTACCCCGATTCATCATAAAAAGTGTAAGGCGCAAAATCATTTCTATTTTCCGTTTGTAAATATTGATTTTCGTATAGAGCACTCTTACCTAAATTACCTTTAACATTTGTTACGTAAATTGTAGATAACAGTACTAAAACGTATGTAATACACGTTGTCATGTTCTGATTGTTTAGAGCTTTATTTATTTATTTATTTTTGTATAATTTTCTTCTTTTATAGTGTTTGTAAAGATAATTTTTAAGTGTTTTGTTTACCTAATATAACGATAAAAAAATGTTTTTATTGATATTTTTTTATTTATTTTGATATTTGATATTGACATTGTGTTTAAGTGTTTAGGACAATAATCAAATTGGTTACCAAAAATTACCAAAACCCACAAGAAATAGCAAGCTTTCACTTTATATTTTGTGACATATTTTGACAAAACCGGAATTTAGTTAAAAATACATAAAATCTGAATAATTTCTAAATTAATAAATTTAGGATAATACATATGGGGATCTAATCGATGCGTCCTCTATCGTCCTGCGCCGGCTGATCCGTTCTCAGTAATACACCCTGTATAACAGTTTCCCATAATGATATTTACCTTAAAAGAAATGTTACCTACTGAAATGTACCGCGAAAAAAATCAACAAGCGACCACATTATTTTATTATAAATCACTGTATGATATGTTATTTTAAGTGCAGTTCAAACTTGCTTTAGAAGATCTTCGGCGCATATCGGCATTTTATTAAGTCGCGCTTAAATCGAAAAGAAAGGTGTCCCTGTATCACCTTCTTGGCCGGTGTTCCTCATTCACGTGCATAATGTTTTATTACTTCATTATCTGGTTCATATATTAGAATAATTTCAACATATTAATAAAAGCACTTCCATGTCACCAATCCAGCGAAATGACTGTACCGAACTCTTATCTATATAAATGAACTTTTCGGGCCCCCAACAGATTTTTACGATATAAATAACAATACCCGTATGTTTTATATGTTGTATGCTTGATATGGTTTTTATTTTGACTGTTTTTTAAGTGGTTTTAACATTATTACATAAGTTGGCCGCTGGTGATCGACAGACGAATCCACCCTACAGCACATTGTTGGTAATTCGAATGGTTCCATGTCAAAAGGCCGTCAATAAAAACGCCGTGAACAAAAATGCCGTTAGTGAAAAACGCAGTCAGGTCAAAACGCCAGATACGCTTGCGTATTTGTCATGCGTATCGCACCGTTTCGTATAATGCTATCATCATAATCGCTAAATTAATTCCTGTTGACATTTTATGCTCGGAGAGGCAATATTATTGGTCGCATTCAGGGAATGCTAGCGCTGTAGCGCTTTATCGAAGCGATGCTCTGAATGGTGTCTGCTTTACTCGCAGTGCTGCAGCGCTTTAGTAAAGCATTAAAGCATATAAATATTCCGCTTTAACGCTTTATAACTAAATAAAGCAATGACGCATCCATGCGTTCTAACCTAACAAATTATGTTGCTTGTGTATGTTTTGGTTTATGCAAAAAATAAAGATGGCTTATAACGTTACAATTCGGAGACGAAGTCATTTCCCTTGCAGTAACGTAAGAAGAAAGGTTGAAGATATTACAAGGTAAGTTTTACATAAAAATTTGAGTGTTTTACAAACAAAATTGCCAACCTAAGAATTAAAAGCTGAAAAATAACTAGTACCAAAATTGTTTATTCAGGCAAGATAAAGCGTTACAGCGCTGCAGCGTTTCGACGCTACAATTCCCTGAATGCGACCATTATTTACATAAAAATTGTATTAGAACGGGCAAGGCTGATGTTAGAAGGACTCCTTTGGAACGTTGGGGGAGGGAGATCGACGTTTCAACGAAAGGTCTCTGGACTAGATGTTTGATTAACAATTTGTACATTTGGTACGATAGGAAGCATGGCTTGGCAAATTATTTCATCGCCCAAATACTGTCTGGACATGGTTGCTTTAGGTCGCATTTATTCAAAATTGGAAAGTGTGCCGACGAGCAATGTCTGTACGGCGGCGACGAAACGGATGATGCAGAGCACGCTGTATTTTTCTGCACAAAGTGGATTGCGTTACGGGCCGATTTAAATAACTCAGTGGGAGTTACTTTAATAAAAAACAACATAATTACTTATATGTGTCTGACCGAAATTTATTGGACTTTGATAACCGATTTTTGGACAATTATCATCAAGGATAGGCTGCACTTAGAACAAGTTAATGGCAGACTGTAATGGTTTTTATTGAATTTATTTATTGAGGACTTTTTTTTATATTAACATTTTAAATAACATCTTCTTGGTCTCCACCAGCCGAAGTAATGTCGTAGAGATGGTTCCGGCTGGTGTAGACACGTCGCAATGAGGAGAGATTTAGTCGGTAGGCGTTCCGGACCGATTTGCCGGAACGAATCCGACACACCCCCGGTAGATGCCGGGGTGGTCTTTAGAAGATTCCCCTCCTCAGATAAACAAAAAAAAAGGTCAAAACGCCGTGCGTCAAAAGGCCGTGGCTAAAACGCCGTGAACAAAAATGCCGTCTGCTCAAAACGACGTCAGGTCAAAACGCCGTCAGTTTCAAAAGTCAAATTAAATTGAACCTATTATTATAAGCATTATTATATAGCAGTAATAGGTATCTATTTAACTGTATTTGTATATAAATCGAAATCAATTTTAGCCACGGCCTTTTTACGACGGCGTTTTGACCTGACGGCGTTTTTCACTAATGGCATTTTTGTTCACGGCGTTTTTGTCGACGGCTTTTGACGTGATACCAATCCGAATACCATAAATTTTTACAATATCTTCTAGTCCGAATAGTCGTAAACAGCATACAAAATATTCAATTATTAATCGTGGCGTCATATTTATTTTATTAAATATTTTGATTTCCTGAAGATTTTCTTGTTATTTAACATTGTTCCGTGCATTTAAAGACATAAATAAAAATATACAAATTAAATAAAAAACACAGATTAATTGCACGCTAGGTTTTGTACAAGGAAAGCTGCAGGTAAGTCGAGTTGCACAATATGTTGGCGAAAATTAAAGCAAACCTTTCTTGCTTTTAAGATTTACAATAAAATAATTTATATGGCTATTATTGGTCGTATTCAGGGAATTGTAGCGTCGAAACGCTGCAGCGCTGTAACGCTTTATCTTGCCTGAATAAACATTTTTGGTACTAGTTATTTTTCAGCTTTTAATTCTTAGGTTGGCAATTTTGTTTGTAAAACACTCAAATTTTTATGTAAAACTTACCTTGTAATATCTTCAACCTTTCTTCTTACGTTACTGCAAGGGAAATGACTTCGTCTCCGAATTGTAACGGTATAAGCCATCTTTATTTTTTGCATAAACCAAAACATACGCAAGCAACATAATTTGTTAGGTTAGAACGCATGGATGCGTCATTGCTTTATTTAGTTATAAAGCGTTAAAGCGGAATATTTATATGCTTTAATGCTTTACTAAAGCGCTGCAGCACTGCGAGTAAAGCAGACACCATTCAGAGCATCGCTTCGATAAAGCGCTACAGCGCTACCATTCCCTGAATGCGACCATTAAATAGTAACGGTAGTAGGCTTGGTGTTGTTCCAAAATATAATGTACGATACGATATTCAACACGATATTCAAACTTGAATTTCTTTTAAATGAACAAAATTTATGGATCTTGTTTACGCCCTTCGTAATTCATAATTTACTATCGTTTTAATTCTTCATTTTGTTGCATCTGTTTATCGGGAAAGAAACGGCTTTTTATTATGTTATTACACTATTATACATGTTAGCTTATTATGTTTAGAATTGTCATAATGATTAGATAAATAATACACTATTGTATTTATATTGCATTTTTATTAGTTTCTTATCAAACTTTTAACAGGGATAACAAATTAACAAACAGGGATTACTTTTAATAAACCGCTATATAAATGACACATTAATTTATACAAAATAAAATATATTTAATATATTTTCAAATTGCACTACTGCGCTTTATCTTTTACTGTCCTAGTCTTGTCTAACCCCATGAAAAGCAATAGTCACCTTTCAAATGATGACGCTGTTTTGCTATTTCTTCAGCTAACTTCTTTGGAAGATATTTGTGATTTGCAACCCAGGTAGTCCATACATCCTATAAGAAAGACGTTTTGAAAATTAATTGTTTAAAAACCACAGTTTATGATAGAGTCGTTCCGCGTCAAATTGGGAATTACCAAAAATTTTTAAATTGAAAAATTATATATGTAAAATAATATTTTTTAGAAAATATATTTGTAGACGAAAATGTTCCATCATACTCTTCTATAGCGTGTCCTTTCCAACATAAATAATAAACAAGCATGCAACGTTTCTGTAGTACCTACATTATATGTAAGTATGTACGAGATAGCCTATCGATAGTTAAAGTGCAAAATCTCAAGTCTTAGTCTTAGTCAATCTAAGTCTTAGTGTAATAACATCGGTTCATCTTACAAATGGTCTGTTCCAACGAACCTTCAAACCAGTTTCCGAACGGTTCACTACATGCTTTTAACCAATCGGAATTTTAGAATTTGCTAAACTGTCATAATCTAAAATTTTTGATTGGTTGAAAGCGTGTACTGTACCGTTCGCAGACCTGTTTGATGGTGTGTTGGAACAGACCTAAAATATCCTTTAAAACCAATTTTAATTATCTAGTACTGAAACAAAGTCGTACAACATTAGTCTTTTATACTGTATCTAAGATTTCCTAAAACTGACAGTGAAGTTATTGCAAGGTTTTACATTTTAACCATCGCTATATATGAATTGATAATAACGTGATATTTTAGAATAGTGACGTACCTAATAAACTTGTTATAAGTTCTGATTTAAGTCATAAAAGTCATTTTTTAAAGTCATTTAAGTCATTTAAATATAATATAATATTTAAAAAAAATTATTTTTCAAAGTTACCTAAATTTTATAGGGGGGGGGGGGGTGATACAAAATTTTTGATTTTATCGTTCAGTAGCTTAAATTTAATTTTGAGCTTCGCAAGCAGTAAGTTGCGAGTTCTAGAAAAACTGAAGAAACGGCTGCAATTCCCACACAAATTTTAGCATATATTTAGCTTAAAATATACTGTTTATTAATTATATTATGGTAAGTAGTTATTAAGGGTTATTCCACCACATCTAACAAAACATTAATAAATTGTTAAAATTGTGTTTTTGGACAATAGTTCCAATAGAATAGGTTTCCATTGTTGTATTGTTTGATAAAGATGCAGGTGTTTTATAAGACGCACGATAAGAATTGTTGTTTAAGTATTTTTACGTATTGAATTCATTATTGGTATTATAGAGTGAGAGCTGGCGATAATTTTTGAGTAGGTATTTGAGGCACGTCTAAACTTCGTAACTGCAATTAAAGTTAAACTGTTCTATTCACAATGTTCTATAATAATGGTAACAATGGTAAACGATAACGTCATCTGTCTCGGCTTGCGGCCTATATTTTACGTTTTTAATAAATAACTATATTTTGCAACCTGATATGCAACATTAAAACACTCTGTAGGTATTTTTAAACCTACGAAATCGCCTGGCAATTGTTATAATTTATTTATTATTGTATTAAATGTAAGATATTAAAATTACAAGGTACCTCATAAGCCTTTTTTGCAATTAAATTTTTGGTATTTCAAAAGCTTAAGGGTGCGTTAATAATCGCTACCCCACAGCCAGATCATCGATTCAGGTGATATAGAAATATTATTATACGAAGTTTAGGCGTGCCTCAAATACCTACCGAAAAATGGTTATCAGCTCTTGGACTATTAGTATACATAAGTATTAATATTAGATTTTTGTGTGTAGTGCTATGTAATTTTTTTAAATAACTTTTCAAATAACTAACTACTTGTTGTTACAGGAACCCCATAATCAGAAAGACTTCATTTTGAATCGGTAAGTTATCTTTTGTTATAATATTTTTTTAATTAAGGACCGATTAATAATTATTATTAATCAAACTTTAACATATCGTGGGCTTACTCCAAAAACCCATTAAATACAGTAAAATTAATACTAAACGAATAAAATATTGAGTAATTCAGAAAAAAACATTGGTGATTAGAGGTCATTTGCATTCCCGACGTGTGATTACTGTTTAATACAAAATCAAAAACGGGATTTTCACAAGAAAAAATACGTTTAAATTTAAATATGAACTTGACGAGTTTTTGCAGTAAACCCACGATATCATATCATAATAGGTACCTACCTATATGGAATATTATTTTTAAGGTTTAAAAAAATATTTACCTCTTTACAATCATAACTAGTAAATGAAGCGAAATCGAGTTTGAAATTAACGATATGATCTCTCTTCTTGTTTATGACTCCAATAACGGTATAGGTAGTGTTCATTTCGTCTGGCGTTTTAACAAAGGTATTAACGAGAACGTCTTTATTATAAATCGTTACACTATTCCACGTCTTCCCGTAATCGTTAGAAGCCGAAAGAGATTGTGTCGTTACTTGACCTTTATCGTCACGTTTCATTGTTAATAACAAATCTCCGTAATTTCCAATTTGATACCGATGGCTTCCAAGTTTTGATTGACGCCAAGTGTATCCAGCATCTCTACTAACAAAGAAATCGGCCGAATCGTCTTTCTAAAATCAGATTCTTATTAAATGTAAAACTGTTTTTAAACTGAAATTGATATAAGTAGGTAGGTACTTACACTAAAAGATTTATCAATTCTTCCAGTTGCAATTATGATTCCAGGTGTAGATTTTCTAGATAATATGGGACTTTTGTTTGTATCCGTATTTTGAAACAGATTAAGTGAACATCCGGGACAATCAATTTTTTTGTTATTAACATCATAATTCGGCATAGTTATTTTTGTCCAGGTTTTTCCAGAATCAAATGTAATTACAGAAATTAGACGACTTGGATATAATATATCATACTGTTCTAGAACATAGACCGTTGAAGCTATATACACTCCCGTAACTCCTTCAACTTTATAAAACTCGTCAAATTCTTTCCTATAAAATATTTTTAGTTTATAATAAATATACATTATATATTTTTACAAATATTTACGATAATCCATAAGTGTCGGTTGTAAAGCCGGGAACATAACTATATATATTTTTTAAAATTAAAGAAAAATATACTACTCCGTCTTCCACATTTTCTGACACATAAAGGTGCGAAATCTCATTTGAATGGTGAACGATGGCAAAAATTTTATCGTCATCGGTAATTTCCACAATTCGAAAATATTTATTATTTAATTCGGTATCAAAATGGCCTTTCATCGTCTCTCCCGGTGTATTAGATATGTAAAGGTCGCAATTGCCCTAAAAATAAAACAACAAATTTAAAACTAAGAAAATAATAACTAAAGCTAAAAAATAAAACATATATTGACGAATTTCGGAAGAAGACACAGAGACACTTGCATTTTCTTCGATCTCAATCATAATCCACGAAAATACAGATGGTTCATTTTGAATTGGTCAATACAATCAATCTTTGCTGATACAATTTTGGTGGAAATTTTGATCATAAGATGTTAAAATTTTAACACTGCATTCATTAACATATTTTATATCTACAGTATTGTATTTCCATATTTACATGGGTGATTTTAATTCAGAAAATTATATATCACGAAAATTATAATCTAAATCTGAACCATTTTAGTTTAAAACGCAAGTAATACGGATAACGTTACATTTAATTTTACTTTTAATAATTAGCTATAAGTTTATAAGCCTAGTTAATTGACCTTAAACGCACACCAATTAAACGATAAAACTGAGATAAATTATAATAAGAAAGATTCAAATTGATTTAAAAAAAAAACACAGTTTAATTGTAAAATTCTGCAATAGGTAGGTACTTGCAATTAATTAGTGGAATTCCTTCATTTACTAATTACTTACCGAATCGTCAATTTGTTTAATATAAAACACATATTTGTTTCTTTGGAATATTGATTTAACATTAATACCGATTATAGTAGCTGTATTTTTATACATATCACTGGAATATAGAGCCATTCCACTATATTCATTTACAAAAGTCACGAAGAGTTGTTCGTCTAATTCTTTATAAGATGGCCAAAAAGCCCGTATTGTTTTATGTTGAATATTTTTCCAATTGGATCCAAAATTATCAGAATACCATAGCTAAAACAATAAAATTGCAATTAATGTATATTTATGTCGAGTTATATCGTAACGCGTATTATCCTTCAATGTTAAAACATATCTATAGTCTATTCACCCAACCTATACAGTAGATATAAACAAATGTATGCGAAGACGCATTATCAGGATGTCGGCTTATGATAATAACATGTTAAACAGGATCGGATCTACTCACAAATGCGTGTTGCTACGAGATTATGTATGTACATAACGATTGTTTATGTCTACTGCATGGCGAAAATGAATAAGGTCCCTTAAACTTATGTCCCTAAATGCTCTTCACAGCGCTTGGCTACAGATTTCCGAGATGAAAATAATTATGTCGATTTACCACAACTTGACTATATTTCAAATTGCATCCTTTTCGAGATACAGTCCTGTAAACTTTTGGTAACCACCGCCAAAATAAAGGGAACGGTAGGCAGGCACCACGGCAGAGGTTTGTTTAGCTGTGAACGAACAAAGTAACAATATACCAGCCAATAGGGTGCTTTATTTCCAACTCAAATAAGCAGCTCGTGCTGCAGTAAAGATTTTTTGAAATCCTACAAACCCCTTGAACGGAGCCATTATCACGTACTTTTTTAAAAACAACTTGTTAACGACTTAACTTAAAAACATTAAATTTGGTACACGTATTGCTGCAGTTAATGCTAACAAACACATGGCGTCTTACTGTATTTTGAAAAGACTGCAATTTGGAATATAGACAAATTGTGGTAAATCTGCATATTTTCAGCTCGGAAATCTGTTGCACGTTGCACAGACTTTTCAAGGACACCCTGTATAACTACGTCTATTACAAATTTATTTTGACTAGAAATAAATCATAAGTATTTCATAAGTAATTTAATAAAATATAAATTTTCAATATTAAATTACCTGATTATCGTTATTGTTATCTATAGCAAAAAGGTGGTTTTTGTTCGTATCGTGATATGTAATTGAATTTGGGGTAAATTCTATTTCCGTTCGTGCGATATTACCTCCGCTATCTGTGGTCGAAAATATCACTTTATTGGTCGTATCTACGAAGATCATCTAAAAATATTACGATTGTTATAATTATAATATAATTATAGGTAATACAATGCATACAGAATCCTTAAATTCGGGATGAATGTAAACTTGATCGACTTTGGAATGATGTCCATTAGACAGCTTAAATTGTTCTGTTTTGTTTTGGAATTTGTAGCCATAATCGTAAGAAATAATAACATCTGAGGGATTTGACTCTCTAATGCCAATATAAATAACAGTTTTGTTTTTTCCTCCGATAAATTTTGGTAACAAAGTTTTGCTTTCAATATGTCCGGAGTTATCTGAAAAATAAAACAGTACCATTTCATAAACCTTCGATATGTGTAACAGAATGTCGAAAAAAGGAGGTTAAATATTTTATAGGCATATAGTGCGATAAAAAATCAAGTTAAAAAGTATTAACAATACGTGGGATTCCAAATTAATCGTTTTTGACGGTACGTACGAGCAATTTTCTCTTTCGATAAATTAAATTAATCAAGTTTTTCTTTATTTTTTAAATAATTTAGCATAATATAATTTCTCCTTTCATATCAATACAGCAATTGTATAAAAGCAATTAATATAAATTTTTTTACAGGTTATTTAGTCCACTTTAGATGGATCTTTCTGTGGCAATAGAATTTTCTTAAGATCAAAACCTAACCAATTGTGATCAAAATAAAAACTAGTGTTTCAAATAAAGTCATAGTAGCGATTAAGATCATAAAAAATACCCAAATATCGTTTCTGTTATTTTTAACGGCCCCGTTAAGAACCTAACAACTAATCAAAATCGAAAGTTTCATACGTTTCTATGATAATAACATGTTAAGGGGTCCGTTGAAAATAGCAGAAATGGTACAGCATAGGGCTTATGCCTTGTTATATATGAACGTTACTAAAGACCTAACGATATAATTCGTGCCGTATAGAAAATGATCTATCAATCATCTAAATGCATCAGTATTTTTGAAACGAAACAAATTAAAATAATATGCATTGCGACAATTACTCGACGTATTGAATATTTAAGTGCATCTCATTGAACAACATTGTGTAATCAAAGGATTTTTCTTGAGTGTGAGAATGACCGACAGGTTTTACATTTACCTACACACATCGTTTCGCTTCTCGATACACATTTTACCAACATATCTTACAATATCTTCGTGGGTGGGGTGGTGTTTATAGTCATTTCTTACCTTGACCACTTCCTTAAGATATGTATATATGCAATTTCATATACAGAGTCCCCGTTTTTCGAGTAAATGCATGGGAATCTCGGATATTTTAAAGAGATACGAAGTCGGTTGAATTGGGACAAAGTTGGGCATTATTGTGCCGATTAATAATACGAATTTCTATTTGACGTGATATTTTTAATTTTAAAAACATCGCAAAAAACTGAAAAATTGACATTTTCATTTTTATTTTTTTATTCGAAAATCAGTCGAGTTTTTCAAGCACAGCATTATTCAGGCACTTTTTAACGAGTGGAATTTAAGAAGGAATTTAAAAATAATATTGTATTTGCTATAGCGCTTTAGGAAAAACGAAAATGACGGTCAACTTTTTTTTTCTTTTTATGAAAGCCATATTACGTTTATTTACAGATTGTTATTATTATTATATTATACAGAATGACGGTTCTGTGGTGTTTGTTTTCAAATAGTTGAGTAAAAATTTAGAAGGGACATTGTAAATTTACGCAAACGGATCGAGTTTTTATATATATATATACACAAAAATACAATATTATATATTAATAAATTATATATTAATATAATAATATCTATTATAAAAATAAATATATATTTTAAATAATAATATTACTAAAATATTAATATATAGATATATAGAAATATGACCATTATAGGGTATATATTATATATACATTTTTATTAATAGGTACTTATAATAATTTGAAAAAATATTTTGTTTTACTATTGGACAATTTGAAATGTCAAATATGGATACATATTCTTATAACAAACGTTATACGTTTTGATCGAAAATTTTCATTCGAACAAAAATAAGCCTAATATGGCGTTTATAAGAAAAAAAAGTCGAAATCGTTTGTTTTTTCCATGTGTTATTAGTGCAAACGTAATATTATATATGATTTTTAAGTTCTTTGTTAAATAATGTCAGATGAATAATGATTCGGTTAGAAATGACTAACCTGACTGCTTTTTGCATGAAAAAAATAAAAAGGAAAATATAAATTTTCAGTTTTACGCGATGTTTTTAAAATTAAAAATAGCGGGTCGATTTTTTTTTCGCATTATTGACCACCACAAAAATACGCAACTTTGCCCCAATTTAAACGAATTCATATCACTTAAACCTAACCGAGATTCTCGTGCATTTACTCGAAACAAAAATTATCGATTTTAAGAAAAAATTGTGACCTACGGAAATAGTTAAAGTAAGGAAGGACGTAGAAATACGACCATTAAACAGGGTACATAATATGTATGTATGACATTGTTGTATTAATAGGTACTTATAATAAATTTGAAAAATATATTTTGTTTTACATACCTGCTGAACAACTTGTGAAATGCTCCAAATGACGGAACCTGATTCATCGTAAAAAGTGTAAGGCGCAAAATCATTTCGATTTTCCGTTTGTAAATATTGATTTTCGTATAGAGCACTCTTACCTAAATTACATTTAACATTTGTTACGTAAATTGTAGATAACAGTACTAAAACGTATGTAATACACGTTGTCATGTTCTGATCGTTTAGAGCTTTTTTTTATTTATTTTTGTATAATTTTTTTCTTTTATAGTCTTTTTAAAGATAATTTTTAAGAGTTTTGTTTACAAAATATAACGATAAAAAATGTTTTTATTGATATTTTTAATGCGTAGATGTACCTATACAATACATTGTATTTAAGTGTTTAGGACAATAATCAAATTGGTTACCAAATATTTCGATATTTTTATACCAAATTAAATCGATTTCGTAAGAATCGATTTTTATCTAAACATTCAATTTAAATGAGCAACTGATTGTGAGAAAAATATATGGTGACAAGGTATTTTTAAATAATTTTTTTGTTAAAAACCACAAGAAATAGCACGCTTTCACTTCGATATTTTGTCCTTTAATAATGCTAACCGATCTTACTACACACATTTCAAGTACTAACAACATCCACAACAACTTATTTCACTTTTCGAATAATGTTCTTGATTAAAATTAAAAAATTGAATTTTCGTCTTTTTCAATTTACACAAAATTTTCGATGGGAAGTAACGGGGCTAGCCAAATTAAAATTTTAGGGTTGATTGCCAGTAAAGCAGAGAAGTTTTTCAGATGGGTACTAATTTTTTTTCTATCTATTTATTTTTAGCTAAGGTGTTGAAAAGCTAAAGAATAATTTTCGATTTAATAAAACGTTTAAAAGATTCTTTTTTTGTCGAATAAATAATTATTATTTAGGATGTTAGGCCCGTTATTGGGATACGATCATAAAAAAATCATGGCGCTAGTACCTATAATTTAACCAGAACAACGAAATTTGTGGACAAAACTGGAGTTTAGTTAAAAATACATAAAATCTGAATAATTTCTAAATTAATAAGTTTAGGATAATACATATGGGAATCTAATCGATGCGTCCTCTATCACCCTGCGCCGGCTGATCCGTTCTCAGTGATACACCCTGTATAACAGTTACCCATAATGATATTTATCTTAAGGCGGTACATCCCAAATAAAAAGATTGATATTTTCATGAAATAAATTACGTTTTCCATAGATTACAATGTTCGATTCACAGAAAAATACTTAAAAAAATCTATCATTTCCATAACACCTTTAAAAACCTTAATGAATGTGTAAAAAGTACAATTTTACTGCAATCATAACTCAAAACTGGGGTAACCAAAGTTTGCAACTTAATAACTAGTGGGTAACGTAACATTCCCTCTACGGCACAACGTGCTCTTTTGCTTAATAAATACTTATTTTAATTAAATAATTGCCTCGCAATTTTTTAAAATTTCAATGTGTGTTTTTAACGATCTTTTGAATAAATTGGAGAAATTTTAGCACGTCTTGCCGTTAAGAATCACTTCTGATGATCATTTTCGTTTTTACATCAATTTTTTATAAATAATCAAAAGCAGGTTGTTGGAAGTTTTAATTTTTGGTTTAAATGTTGACGCCCAATATCGGACAATGGTTGTGGGTCGTCCCACAACTATTGTTAAATACTGGGTAATATGACTAGACCTCCCTATTTTTATTGTAAAAGATCATAAATTTTACAACCTAAAAATCTAACGCGAGCATTGGTCACTTAACAGTATAAATCAAGCGAAACGTTCTCCTTTTAAGTCCTTTAAGTCAATATTGTGAATTTAGACATAATTTATTATAACATCAATAAACGGTTAGTATATGACATTTTACATACATTTTAGAAACGGAATCGTGATTAACAAAATTTTAATCACGATTAGCTATCTCATTACATCGTATATTGCACCAATAAAATGTTTTAAATTTGAGAAAATTAACAATGAGGAATTCGCAAGATCATTGGAATACGTCAATTTTGATCTTTTTTCTTGCTATTTTGTAACTAAGTTTTTTGACGACTATTTTGCAATTGAAGTTCTTACGATATTGCCTTTTTTTATATATGGCACCTTCTACTTTTGACGTCATTATTTAATAAATGGTCTTTATTTACATGTACATATTTATAAAACTTTGGTGGTGTAATACAAATAAAAATATTAGAAATTGATATATTACCTACATTATTAGTACGGAAAGTTACATTTTCCGACGACCATTATGAAAAGGGCATAATTTCACATCAATAAATGTTATGGAAAGTTGACCATTACAAACAAATAGGCTGACCGTGCGTAAAGAAAGCCAATCGTTAGCCAATCGAAAACGTTGCAGCCCGTGTGCGATCATTGCACACGGTCAATCAAAGTCTTCTACACTGTCATGCAATTACTTTACGCATAAACTGTTTTATTATCAAATTTGACATTTTATTAAAATGTCATTTAAATGACAATTTAAATGTAAAATGACATTTTATTAAAATGTCAAACGAACTTTCGTAAACGTCAAAAATCAATTTTTTTTAATAAAAATACTTGTGATCGTCGGAAAAGCATAGTATATAACACGTGCGGAAAGGTGGATATTTTGGCACTAGTTATACAATATTACTATTGTATTATATTTGCATTCGAGAATAAAAGTTTTTCTGCGAGCACTAGTGAGCAAATAAATCATTCGAGAATGCGAAAGCATTTCGCAATCGTGTATCAAATATTTTTTTGATAACTGTCCCAAAATTAGTAAAAATGTGATTAGAAAGTTTGACATTTACGATTAATTAATTTGAGGTTAATGATAATAACAATCTATAATATTTCGCGTCCCGAACTGTCATTTCGCATTCCGTTCGCAGAATACCTCATTTCGCGTAACAGAAACAATAAGAATAAACTTTTTATATGCAGTTATCGAAAAAGAAAATTTAATAAAATTATTTAACTTTAATTTAACTTTAAATTTAATAAAGTTATTTAACTTTACATTATTAAATTAAATTAAACATTATTACAATTTATACGAGACATGTTCTTTTAAAATACATCTACTTAAATTACAATTTTCCTAATGTAACACTTTTCACATGTGAAATCTACTATTTTTTTAAAAACAACATTTTTTGATAACAATACAATTACCGAGATCCGTTCGCATTCAATAACCTCGAGAACGCCCTATTTATATTGTTATCATAATAATAATATTAATTAATTTTCTAATTTCAATTAAAATTAAAGTAGATTATTTATTAGCGAACTTTAAATAAATCAGTTTTTTAGATCAGTAATCTCAGATTTTTCCTGTACTTAACATTAAATCTTAACTTTTGTATTGCGAATTTTAAAATCGTCTTCGAATACGTTTTAATGTAAAAACACCGTATCTAAACATTTATACCCTCAGCTTCAAAGCAGGTAGATTTTACGACGTTACAGAGGCAGGCTATTTCAACCAAGAAGGATGGTCTGTTTAAAATTTCTCTAAAATTCACTAACAGTGCCATCTACGGATTATCGTTTGGCGGCAATAGGGACCGTACGCCCTTAAAAGAAATGTTACCTACTGAAATGTACCGCGAAAAAAATCAACAAGCGACCACATTATTTTATTATAAATCACTGTATGATATGTTATTTTAAGTGCAGTTTAAACTTGCTTTAGAAGATCTTCGGCACATATCGGCATTTTATTAAGTCGCGCTTAAATCGAAAAGAAAGGTGTCCCTGTATCACCTTCTTGGCCGGTGTTCCTCATTCGCCTGCATAATATTTTATTGCTTCATTATCTGGTTCATATATTAAAATAATTTCAACATATTAATAAAAGCACTTCCATGTCACCAATTCAGCGAAATGACTGTACCGAACTCTTATCTATATAAATGAAATTTTCGGGCCCCCAGTAGTTTTTTACGATATAAATAACAATACCCGTATGTTTTATATATTGTATGCTTGATATGGTTCTTATTTTGACTGTTTTTTTAATGGTTTTAACATTATTACATAAGTTGGCCGCTGGTGGTCTACAGACGAATCTACATTGACAATCTACAATTAGCACATTGTCGGTAATCCGAATACCATAAATTTTACAATATCTTCTAGTCCGAATAGTCGTAAACAGCATACAGAATATTCAATTATTACTCATGGCGTCATATTCATTTTGTTAAATATTTTGATTTCCTAAGATTTTATTATTATTTAACGTTATTCCGTGCATTTGAAGACATAAATAAAGATATACAAATTAAATAAAAATCACAGATTAATTACACGCGAAGTTTTGTCCAAGGAAAGCTGTAGGTAAGTCGAGTTGCACAATATGTTGGCGAAAATTAAAGCAAACCTTTCTTGCTTTCGAGATTTACAATAAGATTATTTATAGGGCTATTATTAAATAGTTACGGTAGTAGGCTTACAAAAATATAGTGTAAGATACAAAACATTTGTTCTGTAAAAGATAAGGGTGTCGTTCTTCTAATAAATTTTTCATTTTCTTTGTCTTTCCATAACCTTATTTACGCACTCAAACACGATATTCAAACTTGAATTTCTTTTAAATGAACAAAACTTATGAATCTTGTTTACGCCCTTCGTAGTTTATAATTCGCTATCGTTTTAATTCTTCATTTTATTGCATCTGTTTATCGGGAAAGAAACGGCTTTTTATTATGTTATTATACTATTGTGTTAGCTTATTATGTTTAGAATTGTCGCAATGATTAGATAAATAATACACTATTGTATTTATATTGCATTTTTATTAGTTTCTTATCAAACTTTTAACAGGGATAACGAAATATAAAATTCATGCAACAAATTTCTATATTGCGATTACTTTTAATAAACCGCTATATAGATGACACATTAATTTATACAAAATAAAATATATTTAATATATTTTCAAATTGCACTACTGTGCTTTATCTTTTACTGCCCTATTCTTGGTAACTCCATGGAAAGCAATAGTCACCATAAAGATGATGACGATGTTTTGCTATTTCTTCAGCTAAATTCATTGGAAGATATTTGTGATTTTCAACCCAGGTAGTCCATACATCCTATAAGAAAGACGTTTTGAAAATTAATTGTTTAAAAACCACAGTTTATGATAGAGTCGTTCCACGTCAAATTGGGAATTACCAAACATTTTTAAATTGAAAAATTATATATGTAAAATAATATTTTTTAGAAAATATATTTGTAAACGAAAATGTTTCACCATACTCTTCTATAGCGTGTCCCTTACAACTTAAATAATAAACAAGCATGCAATGTCTTAACGTTTCTGTAGTACCTACATTATATGTAAGTATGTACGAGATAGCCTATCGATGGTTAAAGTGCAAAATCTCAAGTCTTAGTCTTAGTCAATCTAAGTCTTAGTGTAATAACATCGGTAGTATCGGTCATCTTTCAAATGGTCTGTTCCAACGAACCTTCAAACCAGTTTCCGAACGTTTCAGTACATGCTTTTAACCAATCGGAATTTTAGAATTTGCTAAACTGTCATAATTTAAAATTTTTGATTGGTTGAAAGCGTGTACTGCACCGTTCGCACATCTGTTTGATGGTGTGTTGGAACAGACCTAAAATATCCTTAAAACCAATTTTAATTATGTAGTACTGAAACAAAGTCGTACAACATTAGTCTTTTATACTGTATCTAAGATTTTCTAAAACTGTCAGTGAAGTTATGCAAGGTTTTACATTTTAACCATCGCTATATATCAATTGATAATAACGTGATATTTTAGAATAGTGACGTACCTAATAAACTTGTTCTAAGTTCTAATTTAAGTCATTGAAATGACAAAAATCGGGGCATGTTTGAAGATCATTTTAAGGTTTAAATTCGGAAGTTTTACGGAACTTTCGTTAAAGTTTACAACTAAAATAATAATTTTGGAAATTTGATCGTTGCACTATTATAATATTATCTTAAGTTGTAGAATTTGATGTACGCATCAATTTTATAAAAAAATATTTATTTTCTTGCAATTCTTCAATACAATTTTTACTAAGTATATTCCAAATAAATGGCATTTTTAAACCGAATATTTAAACAAAAATAAACATTTTTTTTCTGCAAAATTGATTCATACGTCAAATTCTATAATATAAAACAATATAATAATGCAACGATCAAATTTCCGAAATTATTATTTTGCCTGTAAACTTTAGCAAAAGTTCCGTAAAAATTAATTGCGAATTTGAACCTTAAAATGTGCTCTCCTAAGAGTCCTTAAGTAGGGCATATAAAAATATTATCGTATTGGACTATTTATACTTATATATGCTATTTACCAAGCTAGAAATTGTACATTTCGCACACTGCACAGTGATTTTTGTACCAAGCGCGAAGTGCACAAGCCGTTTTGTACAAAGTTCAAATTATTGTACTTGGTATAAGGAATTTTGTACTGTTCGCACTCTGCACAGTTTTATTGTACCAAGTTGTAAATTCCAAACGCACATTCAACTTGGTACGGCAGTTTTTGTACAAAGCTCGAAGTAAATATTGTCAGGCTATACCTACAGAGTTGTAAAGTGTAATTCATAGCTGTGTCAAACTTATCGTCATTCTTATTTCAGTCATTGTAATTTGACATTTATTTTTGATCCATTTTAGGGATGTAAATCCGTTTCATGTCTTTGAAATTTGAATTATGCCATGTTTAGTAAATATAATTTAGTTTTCTTGTAAAAACGAACATGAAAAAATCTTTCTTCGCTCTTTTTCGTTGAAAAACAATAACGTGTGTCATATTTGCATTGTTCTTTGATTGAATTCAGTTGAACTTTAATTTTGAACTTTTACTACAGTAAATGTGAAACACGCTTTATAATTTCTAGGAAAATATTTTGTAATAATCAAAAGAATAGCATATATTAACAAAATAGAAGTATTTACCTACTTCTAAACACAACAAACGAATTCTCGCCCCTTGTGGCCTTTCGATGCTTCCGTAACAAACACCTACGACGTTACGGATTTAATAAACTGAGGGTAGATATAAATATTTATTGTATTTTAGCGGAATAGAGACTTCAGGATAGCCAACTAGTAAGTATAAAACTCTATAGGCGCTTCGAAAATTTTTATTTCCGACTTTGTACAAGAACTATTGTACGAAGTTGAATATGCATTTAAAATTAACAACTTGGTACAATAAAACTGTACAGAGAGCGAACAGTACAAGATTCGCTGTACCAGGTGCAATAATTTGAACTTCGTACAAAACGGCTTGTGCACTTCGCGCTTGGTACAAAAATCGCTGTGCAGTGTGCGAAATGTAAAATTTCTAGCTTGGTACGTAACATATATATTTTTAAAATCATTATTTATTGTTAGAAAAAGATTAAGAGTGATTTTCAGCCTTTTTGCTGCACATTTGAGTTCAAATTTTGAAAAAAAAAATTATTTTTCAAAATTACCTAAATTTTATAAAAGGGGGGGGGGGTGATACAAAATTTTTGATTTTATCGTTCAGTAGCTTAACTATTATAATTTAAGACCTATGAATTTAATTTTGAGCTTCGCAAGCAGTAAGTTACAAGTTCTAGAAAAACTGAAGAAACGGCTGCAATTCCCACACAAATGTTAGCATATATTTAGTTTAAAATATACTTTTTATTAATTATATTATGGTAAGTAGGTATTAAGGGTTATTCCACCACATCTGACAAAACATTTCCGATATAAGTACGTAATATACCATGACGACTCTATTAAAAAAGTGTCGGTTGAACATAAAATGGTCGTTTTAAACATTAATATAACGATAAAGATATCTGTATTGGAAATTCTTGAGTGAGAGTTGACTGGTTTGTTAACTGACGCCACGATAAGAATTTTTATCTGTCCTTTCCTGCAGTTTTATAGGCGTTCGCGTGAAAGGAAGACGTCGAAGCGTTCGATGGCCATTTTATATATTTAGTGCCGCAGTATTTTGTTATTTAAACGAAAGTTTGGACAATTAATCATTTAGGAAGGAGAGCTTCACTTGTGCGCTCATCCAGGTTCGTAATTTAGTTTAATATTTTTATAGCACAGGGCTAGTATAGTACAAACGTAGAAGGGTTTCGAGTTCCAGCCAGTGGAATTAGAAATATGAGGCTTTTATTATTAAAATATGCGGACATACAGTTACCGGCATAAAGTTGGAAAACCCTTTTATTTGAAATTTGTCAAACAAATTTATTCTTTGTAAAAATCTCTGCATATTTCCATATTGAAAATGCACATGTCAAAATTTGAATATAAGCTTTCTTATACGAGAGACGTTCAAAAATACGAAATCAGCTCAAGAGTAAAGTGTCCTTAGTTTTGAAACTACACAAAAATATTATTTGTAAAAGTTTTTTAGAATTGCAAGAAGATGTCAAATACGAAGTCGTTAGTAAAAAATATTTTTTTACTTTTTTTCTTTCTTGTATATAGCCACGAAAGGTTAAATTCAAATTTTGACGTGTGCATTTTCAATATGGAACTATGCAGAGTTTTTACGAAGGATAAAATTTTCTGAAAAATTTCAAATAAAAAGGTTTTCTAACTTTATGTCGGCATATGTTGATTATAAAATTCTCATATTTCCGGTTCCACTAGTTGGAACCCGAAATCTTTCTAGCCTCTTTATTACATTGGCCTTCTACTATAACAATATAAAACTAAATTACGAATCTTGATTAGAGCGCACAAGTAAAGTTCTCCTTAGTGTTTGTATAAATTTCATCGGAAAGAACGCGTTTTTGAATCGGTGAGTTATCTTTTACTGACGATAAGTACAATAATTTTTCGATAAAACCACCGAAGAATGGTTTACACGGTTTCCCTTAATTGGAACCTAACCTTTTGCATAAAATCGTTTTATGCGAACAATTATTGGGAAGTATAAACTAAATTGTAATTTAAATAATTTAAATACGATAGTTATAAAAATGTAAAAGTTTTTTAGAATCGCAAGAAGATGTCAAATACGAAGTTGTTAGTAAAAAATTATTTTTTTCGCCTTCTATTTTTCTTTCTTGCATATAGACAAGAAAGGTTAAATTCAAATTTTGACGTGTGGATTTTCAATATGGAACTATGCAGAAATTTTACGAAGGATAAAATTTTCTGAAAAATTTCAAATAAAAAGGTTTTCCAACTTTATGTCGGCATATGTTGATTATAAAATCCTCATATTTCCGGTTCCACGGTTTCGGTTGGACCTGAAACCCTTCTAGCTTTGTACTACATCGACCTTCTACTATAACAATATAAAACTAAATTACGAATATTGGTTAGAGCGCACAAGTAAAGTTCTCCTTAGTGTTTGTATGAATTTTATCGGAAAGAACGCGTTTTTGAATCGGTGAGTTATCTTTTACTGACGATAAGTACAATATTTTTTCAATAAAATGACTGAAGAATGGTTTACACGGTTTCCTTTAATTGAAACCTAACCTTTTGTATAAAATTGTTTTATGCGAACAATTATTGGGAAGTATAAACTAAATTGCAATTTAAATAATTTAAATACGATAATTATAAAAATGTAAAAGTTTTTCATTTATTTGTTTATGAATCTACTTTAGTGCCTAGTAAAAATTTTGCGGTTATCGGAACGGATTAAAATTGTATAATAAATTGTTAAAATTGTGTTTTGGTACATTAATTCCAATTGAATAGGTTTCCATTGTTATACTGTTTGATAAAGATGCAGGTGTTTTATAATACGCACGATAAAAATTGTTGTTTGTCCTTGCCTGCAGTTTTACGAGTATTTTTACGTATTGAATTCATTATTGGTATTATAGAGTGAGAGTTGGCGATAATTTTTGGGTAGGTATTTGAGGCACGTCTAAACTTCGTAACTGCAATGAAAGTTAAACTGTTCTATTCGCAATGTTCTATAATAATGGTAACAATGGTAAACGATAACGTCATCTGTCTCGGCTTGCGGCCTATATTTTACGCTTTTAATAAATAACTATATTTTGCAACCTGATATGCAACATTAAAACACCCTGTAGGTATTTTTAAACTTACGAAATCGCCTGGCAAATATTATAATTTATTTATTATGGTATTAAATGTAAGATATTAAAATTTCAAGGCACCTCATAAACCGTTTTTACAATTAAATTTTTCCTATCACAAAAGGTTAAGGGTGCATTAATAATCGCTACCCCTCAGTCAGATCATCGATTCAGGTGATATAGAAATATTAATATACGAAGTTTAGGTGTGCCTCAAATACCTACCCAAAAATGATTACCAGCTCTCGGACTATTAGTATACATAGGTATTAATATTAGATTGTTATGTGTAGTGCTTTTTAATTTTTTTTATCATTTTTCAAACAACTAACTGCTTTATGTTGTTACAGGAACCCCATCATCAGAAAGACCGCATTTTGAATCGGTAAGTTATCTTTTGTTATAATCTTTTTTAATTAATGGCTCTGGTTTTATAAACGTTTATTAGTGGACTAAGGACCGATTAATAATTATTATTAATCAAACTTTAACATATCGTGGGCTTACTCCAAAAACCCATTAAATACAGTAAAATTAATACTAAACGAATAAAATATTAAGTAATTCAGAAAAAACATTGATGACTAGAGGTCATTTGCATTCCCGACGTGTGATTATTGTTTGATACTATATCAAAAACAGGATTTTTCACAAGAAAAAATATGTTTAAATGTAAATATGAACTTGACGAGTTTTTGCAGTAAACTCACGATATCATATCATAATAGGTACCTACCTAAATGGAATATTATTTTTAAGGTTTAAAAAAATATTTACCTCTCTACAATCATAATAAGTAAAAGAAGCGAAATCGAGTTTAATATCAACGATTTGATCTCTGTTGTCGTTTTCGACTCCAATAACGGTATAGGTAGTATTCTTTTCGTCTGGCGTTTTAACAAAGGTATTAACGAGAACGTCTTTAAAATAAATCGTTGCACTATTCCACGTCTTCCCGTAATCGTTAGAAGCCGAAAGAGATTGTGTCGTTACTTGACCTTTATCGTCACGTTTCATTGTTAATAACAAATCTCCGTAATTTCCAATTTGATACCGGTGGCTTCCAAGTTTTGATTGACGCCAAGTGTATCCAGCATCTCTACTAACATAGAAATCGGCCGAATCGTCTTTCTAAAATCAGATTCTTATTAAATGTAAAACTATTTTTAAACTGAAATTTGATATAAGTAGGTAGGTACTTACACCAAAAGTTTTATAAATATTTCCAGTTGCAATTATGATTCCAGGTATAGATTTGCTAGATAATATGGGACTTTTGTTTGTATCCGTATTTTGAAACAGATGAAGTGAACATCCAGGACAATCAATTTCTTTGTTATTAACATCATAAACCGGCATAGTTATTTTTCTCCAGGTTTTTCCAGAATCAAATGTAATTACAGAAATTAGACGACTTGGATATAATATATCATACTGTTCTAGAACATAGACCGTTGAAGCTATATACACTCCCGTAACTCCTTCCACTTTATAAAATTCGTCGAATTCTTTCCTATAGAACAATTATAGTTTATAATAAATATATGTCATACATTTTTACAAATATTTACGATAATCCATAAGTGTCAGGTGTAATACCGGGAACATAACTATATATATATGTTAATATTAAAGAAAAATATAATACTCCGTTTTCCACTTTTTCTGACACGTAAAGGTGCGAAATCGACCTTGAATGGTGAACGATGGCAAAAATTTTGTCGTCATCGGTAACTTCCACAATTCGAAAATATTTGTTATTTACGTTGTTAGTAAAATGGCCTTTCATCGTCTCTCCAGGTGTATTAGATATGTAAAGGTCGCAATTGCCCTAAAAATAAAGAACAAATTTAAAACTAAGAAAATAATAACTAAAGCTAAACAATAAAACATATATTGACGAATTTCGGAAGGAGACACACAGGAACCACTTGCATTTTCTTCGATCTCAATCATAATCCACGAAAATACAGATGGTTCATTTTGAATCGGTCAATACAATCCATCTTTGCTGATACAATTTTGGTGGTAATTTTGATCATAAGATGTTAAAATTTTAATACTGCATTATTTTATTTTATATCTCCTGTATCGTATTTTCATATTTCCATGGGTGATTTTAATTCAGAAAATTATATACACGTCACTAGGTACTGATGTAACAGTATAGGTATTTTTCATAAATAATAAACTTCAAAGTATGATAGTTGTAACCGGTCCCGCGTGCGGCCTTTGGTCGGCCTGCTCCCTTTGTTTCAAAACAGTGGACCATCAAAAATTTCAAACGCGACCATGGACCGAATTCATAGTCGTTTCTTATCTTGAGTATTTCCGTAAGTTATGCATTTCTATGGTAACAACAATCGTTTCTAAGAAAAATATACTAATTTAAGGAAATATTTAAGGTAAGGAATTATTATGAATTCCATTCTTAATATCCGTGATTATCAGATTATTAAGATCAAAATGTTTTAGAGTCTTCCTAAAATTCTAAGCGCCATTCTATTCTTATCGAATAGCGCTTTATCAAATTTTCAATAAAACAATGTTGTTTTTGAGGAAATCGGGAAAAAGTAATTTGGAATGTAATGATGGAAATTTGCCGTGGAGATTATTATGATCTTAAAATCCAAATCTGAACCATTTTAGTTTAAAATGCAGGTAATACGGATAACGTTAGATTTAATTTTACTTTTAATAATTAGCAATAAGTTTTAGTTAATTGACCTTAAACGCACACCAATTAAACGATAAAACTGAGATAAATTATAATTAGAAAGATTCAAATTGATTTTTTTAAAAACACAGTTTAATTGTAAAATTCTGCAATAGGTAGGTACTTGCAATTAGTGGAATTCCTTCATTTACTAATTACTTACCGAATCGTCAATTTGTTTAATATAAAATACATATTTGTTTCTTTGGAATATTGATTTAACATTAATATCGATTATAGCAGCTGTATTCTTATACATATTACTGGAATATAGAGCCATTCCATTATATTCATTTACAAAAGTCACGAAGAGTTGTTCGTCTAATTGTTTATAAGATGACCAAAAAGCCCGTATTGTTTTATGTTGAATATTTTTCCAATTGGATCCAAAATTATCGGAATACCATAGCTAAAACAATAAAATTGCAATTAATGTATATTTATGTTGAGTTATATCGTAACGCGTATTATCCTTCAATGTTAAAACATATCTATAGTCTATTCACCCAACCTATACAGTAGATATAAACAAATGCATGCGAAGACGCATTATCAGGATGTCGGCTTATGATAACAACATGTTAGACAGGATCGGATCTACTCACAAATGCGTGTTGCTACGAGATTATGTATGTACATAACGATTGTTTATGTCTACTGCATGGCGAAAATGAATAAGGTCCCTAAATACTCTTCACAGCGCTTGGCTACAGATTTCCGAGATGAAAATAATTATGTCGATTTACCACAACTTGCCTATATTTCAAAGTGCATCCTTTTCGAGATACAGCCCTATAAACTTTTGGTAACCACCGCCAAAATAAAGGGAACGGTACGCAGGCACCACGGCAGAGGCCAGTCTTTGTTTAGCTGTGAACGAACAAAGTAACAATATACCAGCCAACAGGGTGCTTTATTTCCAACTCAAATAAGCAGCTCGTGCTGCAATAAAGATTTTTTGAAATCCTACAAACCCCTTGATCGGAGCCATTATCACGTATTTTTTTAAAAACAACTTATTAACGACTTAACTTAAAAACATTAAATTTGGTACACGTATTGCTGCAGTTAATGCTAACGAACACATGGCGTCTTACTGTATTTTGAAAAGACTGCAATTTGGAATATAGACAAATTGTGGTAAATCGGCATATTTTCAGCTCGAAAATCTGTTGCACGCTGCACAGACTTTTCAAGGACACCCTGTATAACTACGTCTACTACAAATTGATTTTGGCTAGAAATAAATCATAAGTATTTCATAAGTAATTTAATAAAATATAAATTTTCAATATTAAATTACCTGATTATCGTTATTGTTATCTATAGCAAAAAGGTGGTTTTTGTTCGTATCGTGATATGTAATTGAATTTGGGGTAAATCCTACTTCTGTTCGTGCGATATTACCTCCGCTATCTGTGGTCGAAAATATCACTTTATTGGTCGTATCTACGAAGATCATCTAAAAATATTACGATTGTTATAATTATAATACAATTATAGGTAATACAATGCATACAGAATCCTTAAATTCGGGATGAATGTAAACTTGATCGACTTTGGAACGATGTCCATTAGACAGCCTAAATTGTTCTGTGTTGTTTTGGAAATTGTAGCCATAATCGTAAGAAATAATAACATCTGAGAAATTTGACTCTCTAATGCCAATATAAATAACAGTTTTGTTTTTTCCTCCGATAAATTTAAGTAACAAAGTTTTTACATTCGATATGACCGGAGTTACCTGAAAAATAAAACAGTACCATTTCATAATCCTTCGATATGTGTAACAGAATGTCGAAAAAAGGAGGTTAAATATTTTATAGGCATATAGTGCGATAAAAAATCAAGTTAAAAAATTGCAAATTAATCGTTTTTGAGATAGGTACGAGCAATTTTCTCTTTCGATAAATTAAATAAATCAAGTTTTTCTTTATTTTTTAAATAATTTAGCATAATATAATTTCTCCTTTCATATCAATACAGCAATTATATAAAAGCAATTAATATAAAAAATTTTACAGGTTATTTAGTTCACTTTAGATGGATCTTTCTGTGGCAATAGAATTTTCTTAAGATCAAAACCTAACCAATTGTGATCAAAATAAAAACTAGTGTTTCAAATAAAGTCATAGTAGCGATTAAGATCATAAAAAATACCCAAATATCGTTTCTGTTATTTTTAACGGCCCCGTTAAGAACCTAACAACTAATCACAATCGAAAGTTTCATACGTTTCTATGATAATAACATGTTAAGGGGTCCGTTGAAAATAACAGAAATGGTACAGCATAGGGCTGATGTCTTGTTATATATGAACGTTACTAAAGACCTAACGATATAATTCGTGCCGTATAGAAAATGATCTATCAATCATCTAAATGCATCAGTATTTTTGAAACGAAACAAATTAAAATAATATGTATTGCGACAATTACTCGACGTATTGAATATTTAAATGCATCTCATTGAACAACATTGTGTAATCAAAATATTTTTCTTGAGTGTGAGAATGACCGACTGGTTTTAATTTACCTACACACTTCGTTTCGCTTCTCGATACACATTTTACCAACATATCTTAGGGGGTGGGGTGGTGTTAATAGTCGTTTCTTACCTTGAGCATTTCCTTAAGATATCTATACATGCATTTTCATATACAGACTTCCCGTTTTTCGAGTAAATGCATGGGAATCTCGGAGAGATACGAAATCGGTTGAATTGAGATTGAGATTTTCATTTTAATTTTTTTATACAGATTGACAATCCTGTGGTGTTAGTTTTCAAATAGTTGCGTAAAAATTTTGAAGGGACATTTTAAATTTACATAAAATAAAAAGTAAAATAAAAAAATAAAAAGGAAAATGTAAATTTTCAGTTTTACGCGATGTTTTTAAAATTAAAAATGGCAGGTCGATTTTTTTTCGCATTATTGACCAGCACAAAAATACGCAATTTTGCCCCAATTTAACCGAATTTGTATCCCTTAAACCTAACCGAGATTCTTGTGCATTTACTCGAAACAAAAATTATCGATTTTAAGAAAAAATTGTTACCTAAGGAAATAGTTAAGGTAAGAAATGACTATTAGAAATACGATCATTAATCAGAGTATGTACGGCATCGTTGTATTAATAGCTACTTATAATAAATTTGAAAATATGTTTTGTTTTACGTACCTGTTTAACAACTTCCAAAAGGTCCAAAACGGTGGAATCCGATTCATCGTAAAAAGTGTAATTCACAAAATCATTTCGATTTTCCGTTTGTAAATATTGATTTTCGTATAGAGCACTCTTACCTAAATTACCTTTAACATTTGTTACGTAAATTGTAGATAACAATACTAAAACGTATGTAATACACGTTGTCATGTTTTGATTGTTTGGAGCTCTATTTATTTATTTTTATATCATTTTCTTCTTTTATAGTCTTTGTAAAGATAATTTTTAAGGGTTTTGTTTACCTAATATAACGATAAAAAATAGATTTTATCGATACTTTTAATGCGTATTTTGTAATTGTAATGCGTAATTGTATTTAAATGTTTAGAACAATAATCAAATTGGTTACCAAATGTTTCGATATTTTTATACCAAATTAAATCGATTTCGTAAGAATCGATTTTTATCTAAACATACAATTTAAATCAGCCACTGATTGTGAGAAAAATCTATGGTGATGGGGTATTTTTAAATAATCGCAAATCGGTAGGATTTGCTTATGTAGATACAATAATCATAGATTAGTATTCAATATTTATTTGACCACTGAAACGTAACTAAAGTGAAATATAAAAATCAAACAATCAAAAGTGCAAAATATCCGTTTGTCCCCGCAACAGGGGCAAACGGACGGTAACGTTTAATCGTTATTGTCACACTGAAAGCAACGAAAATATGGGCCATTAGAATTAACATCACGTTAACTATGATGTCAAACCGCACACTAATTGCATTGAACCCATTCCTTCCAAATAACTAACCTAGCCGCAGGATCCGTAAAAGTTTTAATCTCCCAGCAAGTTTTTGACCATTTTACTTGATGTCTCGTTCTCGCTACTTTCTCGCATCCATTTTCTATTTCGAACTTTTGTAATCAAGTCTGGCGAAGTAAAAAATTGCGAGTGTGTTGTCTTGTTTTTTTTAGAGGTGCTGTAAGACCTTCGAAAAGCACCTGGCACAGGGGGGAACTTGTAGGCGTTTTTTCGCATTCGGTACTGGTACAGCTTGACATGTACTTTTTAAGGTTGACGGTGCAGTGTGCTGAAATGCTTCACCAACTGATCTTCATTTTCTTCCCAACGGTGATAATATGATCTCCCAACTTCAGAATATTTGTAGCAGAAATGACTCTTCTTCGTAACGTGTTTCTCGGCGAATTACACGTTTTCACTGTCGTTTGTAACGACCTTTTATTAATTTGCACAGCTTTTACTGCTATCAACATAGCAGTATCGTCGCAAGCACATTTCTATGTAGTTCTTGGTCGTTGTCATACCATTTCTCAGACGGAATAAATTAATAAATAATAAAGAAGTGCCCCTGTTTGAAGAAGTCCGTTTGCTCTCGATTAACCACGTTCGTATGCCTCGTGGACTACAATCCGCTATTTACGTTACTCATTCCTAAATGGCCTTCAATATCTTCACAAGACCATGTATAGTACACGACTATATGTCGTACTTATCTGCATGTAAAATACCATAGCATCAAACATTTCCTCCATGCACAATATAATTAGCAGTGTACGTACACTAATGCACTACAATTGGAAAACTTTAAATCTCATTTAGATAATTGTGAATAAACTAAAACAGGGTGGTTACGTGGCAGCGGATACACTATAGTCTATGGTGTAACGAAACAATAATAGCTTACGATGAAATCAAACCACTGTAAAAAAGCAAGCTAATGAAATGTCCGTTTTCCCCAGGTTTACTATATTATGGGCAGCGCTGCGATGCGACGCGACGCGACGCGCTGCTTGGTGGGAATCGACCTTTAGAGTGTAAATTTTTGGTGACAGCCTCTAACAGTACGTGTGAAGTGTAATGCATTACAAGACAAAATGGAAAATATCTTTAAAACGATACGCCAGGTCCAAGTGACACACTAAGGCCCCAAACAACTCGTGTTTTTACGGTACTTAATTTAAGAGCTTTGTTTGCCCTTATCAAAATAAGGTGTTTTTATTGACATTTTTAATTTTATTTAAGTGTTTTGTAATTTTCAAGCATTTATTACCAAATACGTGGAGATAATCTTTAGATACCTACCTACTTCAGAATGTAATATTTATATCGATTTATTGTTTTAATTCTAAATACGGTACCTAACCGAATCTTAACACAAAAATCGTTTTAAGAGGGACATACCTATGTATTAGTAGTCTATATATATTTTCGTTTACTTAACTTTCAACCCCAAAGTGAGCGTTAGATTTTAATTTTGTTAACGAACTTTAAGTTTCCTTACCGTTAAATTCTCGACGATGTCGGGACAAGGGCGTTTTGTCCCCTCCGTTTCGTCTCGGGTCCATTACCACCAAACGACAGATATTTTTGTCTAAATGATTGTTATTAAGATAAAACGATTGGAAGATAAAATAATGGTAGATGTCTATCTTATATTACAAGTATAAGTATAATAAAATAAAGATAAAAATACTAATTAAATTAATTTCAATTTTAACGCTTAAAATTATGTAGATATACACTATCTGGCAAATATTAAAAAATGTTCAAATTTTCTCACGCACGGCATAACTCAATTAACACAAATCTTCTGTTTTTGTCATTTATTATGTTGTTGATTTTAGCACAGTGTAGAGCGACTTTAAAAATAGTATAAGTATTTTTTTTTAATTAATGACTGCGACATTTCGAAATTTGCGCATCAATTTTTTCCTTTTTCCACTCAATGCTTTCTTTCTTAGGCAAAATACGAAGACAAGAAAAGAAAAGATCAAGTTGGGGGACGTTCAAAAAGGACGTCGCGCTTTTTTGGGCCTTTTTTACCCTTCCCCCCTATGTCTCGCCATGTCGTAAAATTCTTACCGCCTCCCAGAAAAGGACGTCACAGTATCGATCTGACCCTCTTCAATATTACAAAAAATTATAAAAAGTCTGCATGCACTGCTGCAATATCCGTGACGTCACTTATTTGCTACATCCAAAGCCCTCATGTCACGCCATGTCACAGTCCGCGACCTCCTCTCCTCTCAAAAGCGTGACGTCCTTTTAAATGACCCCCCCCCCCTAGGTCAGAGATATTATTTTAAAAAATATTAATTTTGAACTCATTAATGTAAATTAAAAAAGTTATTAAATATTTTAATTTGAGAATAATAACTAGTAGGTATTTTCTGCGTATTATTAAATTTAATATAAGAAATAGACATAATAAGTCACGAATTTTAATAAAGTCCACCCCTCGGGGGCATTCACTGTCATTATTCGCACACGGTCAAACAAATGGGTAAATACCAAGATAATTTTGAAGGAAAAACCTTTAGATATTGTTAGCTTATTGTTCGGGTTTTATTTTATGAATTGTACAGGTTTTGCTTAAACGCATCGTTGTTATTGATCTAAATAATATGTTGATTTAAATAATCTAAAGTAATCGTAGCCACGATTGCAATAATTAAGTAAATGGTAACTGAGAAAATATTGCATAAAAACTTACTTCATCGAATGTAAAAACAAGTACCTATGGCGTATCCAAACGTATATGTAATTTACATCATCAAAAAAAAGTTACTGGATTGTTTATTTGTAATTCGGTTTAAAGTTTGGAAAATGACATATTCTATATATGATTTACTTGCGCACATATTAGATGGCATAAAGAAAGACTACAATTTATTAGAACTATCAAAATACGAGGTGCGACGTGACAGCACGGTGTGAAACGTCATCATCTAGTAACCTTGTATTGATGACGTGTTGCATATAAGTTTGGACGAAGTGTACCTATATCAAAATTGGAGATATCTTTTTATGGAAGAATTTTTATATGGCATCTCAATAAGCATACGGCTAACCAAAATTACCCGCCAGAAAAATACAGTTGATTTAGTTATCGATCTGTGGCCGATTTTTGTCACTTGTCTTATTTACGTCCCAGACACAAATCTAATGTAAGATTGTGTACCGCGATTATGTTACGAGAATAGATCTCGTCGTGTGTGGGTCGCTTTAAAACGCGAAATATTCGGATATCCCTGACTCTAATTTCGAAGTTTTAACTGTACTTCGTGAATGGTGATTTTTATTTTTAAACGTTGGCGCCACGTAACAGTTGACGTTTATGCAATGACAAGTGCGAGGATATTATCCTATAGTATTTTACGAGTCTGTTTTACATATGTAACTTAAAACACAAATGAAAAGATGCTTAAGCATTCGTTATCGCATTTTATTATTATATTAACACTTCAGGAGGTGTTTGTTAAAACACATCTAACAGTACACGACAGTGGTCACGGTGAGCATCTTTTTATAACGAATTTTCGATTTATTCCCAAAAACGATTATGACATTGTTATGTAGAAGAAAATATATGATGTAAATAGTATATATTTATATATTTACTTTGCAGGATTCGTATCCAACAATCATGAAAGGTATTTTGCTGAAGACATTTCTTCTTTTCATGAGGTAAGGTGACAAATTGTTAATAATGTGTATGTGCAATATTTAATTAAGATTTTAATTTTAGGAACTTACTTCTACTGTTAGGTAAGTTAAATGTATAAGTGTTTATATGTAAGTTAATGTTGGTGGTGTGAATAGGAGTTCTTCCATCAGCGATCTCAACATGAAACTTCTTTTAAAATTTGATCCAGAGTTGCTCGATTTTCAACAAAGGTGATGCACGCAGATAATTATATTATTCGTTTTTGTTGAACGTTTTATATTATAGGCCATTAGGTGTACCTCATTTAGAGAAGGTCACCCTATTTAACGTCGACAGTAACAAAAGCATAGATATGACGTCGATTTCTGGAAGTACCGTTCATTTTCACAGTTCCTTCTTTGAAGATAAGGTAAAGTTGTTCTTGTTTTTAGTTGGGATAAATTAATTGACATTTTGATTTCGATTTTAGAGGATTCCACCTTTAGGAAACACGTCGTTCAATGTGGTATTTTTAGGACGGGAGGAAGGTTCGATCGAAAGTAATTTATTTATTCATACTACAGAAGGACATTTCAAGTACCAGGTACAACTTGCAAATTTTATGTTTATAACCTTGGCATTTTATAAATTAGCCGACAAATTCAAGGGCATGTGTGTATTTAAATGTGTTCTCCGAGATAAAATGATGTTTTTTCATCTAAAATTGATCAAGGTCGTTATGTGTATTTTTATGCCTTGATAGATACTGCATTACTCTGGGTCAATTATTCTGATAAATTGTTGCAACTTGGTATTATTATAATGCTTTATATCTATCATATTAGATTTTCTACGATTGTTTTAGTATTTATATTTTTATTTTAATGTATGTAATTATGGTTTTTTACAGGTGAAGGGCGCCAGTACATCCAGTCCGTACAGGCTCAGACCTATTGTGGGAATTAAGCTTCCCTTGAACACAACCTTTTCGCCGCTTATTCATATGTATAATCCATATACAGAACCTATACAGGTAAAAAAAAAATTAAATTGCACACCTGCACTTTTCTAATAATTAAATTTTAATTTTAGATCGTCGAGATTTATAGTAGCAGCGGCGACTTTCACTTGGAACTTCCGACTGGCGCATTGGAAGGCCCTAAAAATATGTGGGAAATTCCTCCCCTTCAAACTAAAGCCGTAATTCGAGTACGTTTTAATGCACAAACTGAACAAAATCACACTGCTTATGTGAGGTTAGTTATTTATTACCTATATGTTGTTTTTTTAGCCGATCGAAATAACATAGAATTAACCGTTTGCTGTGTCTTTGAGTCTTCGTCGAAAACGAATTTTGACCTTATAAACAAAAAATATTGTGTCATTTTGGACCTTGTTCTTTGTTTCTAATTTAGATAGTGTTCTGTGTTATCTGTCGGTTAATAAAATAGTAATATATGTTAATAGAACTAAACAAAAGTTTGTGTACGATTTCGATATAATTCTTTTTAATCGCTGACGACGTGCACGCAATTAAAAAATATTTTAGAATGGCGATATTACAGAAATTTTGTGTACTGTGAAATACGAAATTAATTAAAGTTGAGAGAAAAATTTAAACGAATATTTTTATATTTTCGAAGCTTTTTTTTGTTAAAGTAGTATAGGCAACAAGCTTTACATCTGTGCTTGCATCAGGTTGGCTTCAACTTTTGTATAGTCATCATTAGATGGCAGCATGCAAATTGTTATTTTTGTGCCTTTTCTAGATAGATACGAATTAGATATTTAGGTACATAAACGTTTTCGTTGTAAATTTTTATTAAAATACTGCTGTTAAGTTAATGTGTCATATACGCTTGAGAAATGTCCACACTTTTTATCCAAAAATTTCCAGGTGCATACATTATTAAACGGATCGTCCAGTTTCGTTTTTCTGTTATTGCGATATTTTGCGTATACACACAAGTGGTGCCATACTATATACTTATCCTTGAAACTTCAGGAGAGTGGATTTGTTTTGTTCTCTATCATTAGTTGAAGATATAATTCCTTTATTTACATATTCTGCCCTTAAATCAATAAATTTATATTAATTTTAATCGATATTCAAGCTAGGACTTCTTATAATTAAAGCAATAAATTAATATAATTATCAATTTAAATTTTGTAATAAGCACCTTATTTAGCGACAATTTTCAGGATAAAATTAAATAATACAGAAGACATTCTGGTTGTACCGCTGGAAGTTGAAGTGACATCGAGTGCTGGCCTTTATGTTCCTCAAGGTTCGGTGGACTTTGGCGTTGGTGGTTCTATGGATCCGCCCAAACAAATAAGTTTATTCGTGAGTAATCCTCTTAAGAAGGACGTGAAGATACACAGCGTCAGTTCTACGTCTGCGGCCATTAAAATCGATTACGAAAATGTTAAGGTGCCGGCCGACTTTAAAAATTCCAAGGGCACCGAACCCACCAAAATTGCTGTCCTTACACTTAACTGTAAGCCTTTTTTCGATTGATGAGGTCGACAATAAAATTATTGAAACATGTATTGCAATTTCTAGGGAAGCCCGCATACGGTAACAAGGACTTTTCGGGAAAGATAATAATCAAATATAAAAATGGTAAAAGCAAAACGGAAATACCGTACTATCTAACTGTTCTAGAAGGTGGTTTATCCTTCAATTCTTCCTTGGCATCGTATTTTATAAATGAATCGCCCAAGCAAATATTACGAGATATTAATATAAAAAATAACTTTCTGATTCCTGTGGCGCTAATGAACGTCACACTTCAAGAGGACGCTCAGAATTATTTTAATGCAAGTACTATTGCCTAGACGACAATGTTTTATAAAATTTCCATTTTAGATTCTTAATTTTAAACCTATAATTGTACAACCTCAAGAAAAAACAACCATATTTACTCTCAACTTGAAAACTGATGTGCCATTGTTTAATATAAAGATAAACTCTTACATAACGTTAAAAACGAACATTTCCATGGTCAGATTTCCTCTTCTGAGTTATAATGGTAAACTTCAAGTGGTAAGTGAGGTATTTTATTATTTTAATTTTTGTGCTTTTAATCGAATTTGTAATTTTATATAGAGTTTTCCATATGTAAGTAAAGATAACACTTTGGATTTGGGACTGCTGAGTCTCGATGCAAAGAAGGATGCACACTTTTTACTTTTAAACACTAATCCCATACCTATTAAGTTTAACCAAATTAAAACTTCGTTGCCTGCAAGTTCCATTGAAGTTTTGAGTTGCGGAAAGGGAAATCACGCAGAGGCACTCTTAAATTTATCTTATAATATGACTAAGTGTGTAAGTAGATTTTAAAAATAGCTAAAGCATTCGCCAATTGGAATTTTAATAAGCGATCTGAAAATTAATCGTGTTTTATTTAAAGGACAATTTGAACCCGCACGAATTTGCGATCGTCCGATTGTCCATTCATTCTCCCCATGCTGAAGGACAAGTGTGGGGAGATGTTGTTGTGGAGACAAAATACGAAAAGCTCTCCATACCAGTCCACTTTAAAGTTGCCCAGGGGAAATTGGAAATTGGGCCGGACAGGCTTGTTTTCGATCAATGTTTTCCGGTAAGTGAAGTTATTAACTGTTTTGAGTGCCGAAGAATGTGCACGGATCAAAAATGGAAAAATAATAAAGATGGCGATTAATTTATTTGAATTGGGCGTTTAGGAACTGATTCAGCAGATCGATAAAATAATTGTGCCAAAATGTACTTTTTAGTTGCACGATAACATAAATAAGTAGGTATTTATATTTTGCATATTTATTATTAATGTCGTAAGGAAAATATGAAGCGCCTGTGGCAAGTCAAGGTACTTGTTGACATCTGACTGTCTAAATTGGTAGTGATATGCACAAAAAAAGTCTCTTCTGTAAAAAGTCTTTTTAAAGATGTTATCACTATGAAAACGTATGAAAATCTCGATTGTGATTAGTTGTTATGTTTACAACAGACGTCTATAAATAAAAGATCTGTTACAGAATAGATCTCAAGATGCATGACGTATTACATGTGTCGAGAATGTAATGATTGATCCACTATTGGGGGCTGAAAGCGAACGAGCTATCGGTGCATTTTCGTCACATATCTAAGTCAAATAGTCAGTCATGTTATGTAGGTCATCATCCCCGTCAGTCAAAGATAACTGACACGTCCGACACTTGTGTCAGACGGTGATGGCAACTGATTTGACTTGGCAGATGGGCATTTTGGTAACGTCTTAGAGTTTAAATTTTCATTTATGTAATTTTAATTTTTACTCAGAAACATGATAATGGTAACATGTCAATTGACATTTGATACAAGTGTCGGTCATGTTAGTTGACTCTTTGACACCCTGACCTGACCGATGGTGATGACGAATTGCCTCTAATGTACACTATTGAATTTTTTTTTTTTTTTATTAGCACTTGTGCCTGTAATTAAAACTAGTCTTTAGACTAACCATTAATTTAACTCTAATAAATCTTAAACTATATATTTAACGACTAGAGTCTATCCAATGATGTCTTCTAGGTTTCTTCTAAACTATTTATACTTCACTCGCGCACTGTGTTCTGCTTGGTACACAACGCATTACACAAGAGCGGCAGGTTTTCTTCTCTTCAATCTTCGGACTTGATGTTTGTTGTCCAACAGCTGAAGAGCCTCTACATTGACATGTAAGTGAAGCCTGGCTTCATGCTTCCTAGCGAATCTTTTGATCTCTTCCTTAACGGTAAGAATTTGGAGATCTCTGTGGATATCTGAGTTGCGTACATACCAGGGAGCATCTACTATGTTACGCAACACTTTGTTCTGGAACATTTGTATGCTCTTTATGTTGGAGTCACTAGCGCAGCCCCAAAGCTGAATGCCATATAACCATGCTGGTTTTAAAATCTGATTGCAGATTAGTACTTTATTGGAGATTGAAAGTTTTGAATTTCTTCCAATCAGCCAATAATGTTGTTTGTATTTTAGGTTTAGTTCAGTTCTTTTCTTCTTTACATGCTCCTTCCATCTAAGTTTGACATCCAGATTCATGCCGAGGTATTTTGCAGTAGTCGAGTATGGTATAATTGTTCCATTAATATTTAGCAGATGTGGGTCGGCTATTTTCTTGTTGGTGTAATTTACCTGTACAGATCGCTGTAAGCTCGTTAAGTTTGATCCTCCATCGCCTGGTCCAATCAACTATCGCATTGCTTGCTGTCTGGAGCTTACTAACTGATCGTTCCTGGTCTTGATCCACTGCGAGAAGAGCAGTGTCATCAGCAAATGTAGCAATGACTGTTTCTTCTAGCACTGGTAAGTCTCTGGTATATAATAGATATAGAATGGGCCCAAGCACACTGCCTTGTGGCACACCTGCTTTGATCTCCTTTAGGTCTGAATATTCGTCCTCTTGTTTGATTCTGAATAATCTCTTTGATATGTACGATGTTAATATGTCAGCATGTTGTTTTGGTAACATTTTGTTTAGTTTATATACTAGTCCTTCGTGCCATACCTTATCGAAGGCTTGTGTCACATCTAAGAAGATTGCCGAACAGACTTGCTTTTCTTCTAGCGCACGTTCAATGACGTCAGTTATTCTATGCACTTGGTCTATTGTAGAGTGCTTTTGTCTGAATCCAAATTGGTAATCTGGGATTAGGTTATTATTTTCTATTATTGGCCTCAACTTCTTGAGTAGTAGCTTCTCAAAGAGTTTTGAGACTATGGGCAGGAGGGAAATTGGTCTATATGATTTGAAATCATTAGGTTGCTTTCCTGTTTTTAGTAACATAATTACTTCTGCCACTTTCCAGCATGCAGGCACATGTTTTAATTTAAGAGCTGCGTTGAATAGGTAGGTCCAACATGACTATACCCTTTCTGGGCAGGTGCTTTATAATTTCTCCAGTTATGAGGTCGTATCCTGGAGCTTTCTTTGGGTTCTGGTTAGTTTTTATCTCATCTGCTACTTCTTTTGGAGTAACCGGTGTGATATTTTCAATTCTTTGATTTTCAATATTAATGATCTCTTGATTTACTTGCGTTGGATTAGGAGTAAATATCTCGGCCAAGTGTTCTGCAAATAACTCTGCTTTTTGCTTATTGTCTCTGGCCCATGGTCCGTTATTGTTTCTATTCGGAGGAATAGAAGTCACAGGTCTTTTAATTTTTTTGGTTGCCTTCCACAGCGAGTAATCGGTTTCTTGGTATGCTGATAACTCTTGTAGATAGGTGCCTATAGATTCTTCTTTAAGTTTTTGGATTTCTCTTCTGAGTTGTTGAGTCTTGTTATTAAGTATGGTTTTATCTGCGAGATCCCTCGACTGTTGCCATCTTCTTCTAGCTCTTCGTTTTTCCTTGACCAATTCTCTGATCTCAGCTGGATAATTTACACCTTTGGTTATATGTATAATCTCTTTGGTGTTGTTGTATACAGTTGTTTGGACAAGGCTGGTGAATTTTTCAGCTTCTTCTTCTAATTGATCAGTTGTTCTCAGACTGATGTTCAGGTTGATGTTGTTCTGAAGGTCAATCTGAAAGCTCTCCCAATCAGTAGTTTTGTTTGTGAGGGTAACTCTAGCTGCTCTTTTTATTATTTTTTCACTTAGTGTTAGTATAATCGCCGAATGATCGGAGTCCATATCGAAGCTCTCCTTCCACTTCTATGAAGTTGGGGGATACTTTCCTAGTGATGAAGAAGTCTAGTAAATCGGGGATTTTATCGGTATCAGTACGCCAGTAGGTCGGCTTTCCTGTTGAGTGGTAGCTGCAATTCATCTCTTTAATTGCTTTGCGTGGTTCTCTTCCTTTCGTCGTGGTTAGTCTGGAACCCCAATCTATATGTTTGGAGTTGAAGTCTCCACCAACAATGAACCTCTCTCCTAAGTGTCTCGGAAGGGTAGCATAATCGTCTTTTTTGAGGTTATATCTTGGTGGGCAGTATATAGCGCCTATTTTCATTGCTTGTTTTGTTGATTTGATTCCAACCACTGTTAGTTGAATATCTTCTCTCTGCAAATGACATTCTTCAAAGTGATTGAGTGATTCTTTTATTATGACTGCACTACCACCCCTGGCTTGGTTATCAGGATGAATAATATGATATGTTTTATATCCTCTTATTTTGAGGTATGATTGATTTATCATATGTGTCTCTGATATGAGACAGGCATCAATATGTTGTGTACTTAGAAAGACTTCGAGGTCATGCTTTTTGTTTAGAATGCCGTTTGCATTCCAAGCAGCAATACGTAGATCTTTTTGGTCCATAATTTATTTTGTCTTTGGTATAGCACCAGTGCTCCTGGCTTCTAATCTATCAAGCGTTGCATTGACTCGATTTAATGTATTCATCATATTCTGCATAAGCTGCATCATAGATGGTTCAATTGTCGATGGGGCAGGTGTTGGTTCGGCTATCTTTTGTTGTGTGCGTTGGGCATAAGATATTCCAGGCCTTACTGTGTTTGGGACAATTTGTCTTGGTTGAGGAGTGGCCTTCTTTGTTTTGGCCGCGTCTCTTCTTTTCTGTATCTCTTTGGCTATTGTACATCCCCTATAATTAGCTGGGTGTGCTTCAGAACAATTGATGCACTTGGCAGGTTTGCTTGGCTCCTTAGTACATTTTGTCGTTAAATGCTCACCTGCGTATTTCACGCAGGCTGGTGTTCTTCTGCAAAACTTCCGTGTGTGGCCATGTCTTTGACATCTTTTACATTGCGGGATGAGTTTGCTATTCCTTACTGCTTCTATTTTAACTTTCATATGGTTAATGTATTGAATATCGTAGATTTTTTTGATATCTTCTGATATATCAAATTCTAGCATATATAGTGGTAAACGAATATAATTCACCTTATTGTTGTCGGTATTTCTCTTAAGTTTTTGGGTTACCTTTAATATTTTAAAATTCCTTTCTTCGAGTTCATTGGAGATCTCTTCTGCTGTAGTTGAAGGATGTAAATTTCTAGCCATCACTTTTATAGACCTTATATACTTTTATATTAGAATTGTTTAGCAAAGCTGTCAGCGCTCTGTACTCTTCATTAGAGCTGACGTTTACTTTAATTTGGTTGTTACCCATCATACTTGTTTTATATACAAAATTTCCAGTGTTTAGGCTATCTTTAACGACTTGGTAATCCTTTACATTACTTAGTATTACTGGCGGTGGTTTAATAACTTTAGCTATTTTATCTTTTTGCTTTTTTGGGCTCTCATCTACTTTTTCGGGAGATTCGACGGCCTTTCGCTTTTTCATATTTTTGTTTTTAGTTTTTTTGGATTCAGCTAAGAGCCAATCCGTTTCTCTGGCTACGAGATTCTCTTCCTCTTCCGAGTTTGCTGGACTGTATGATTTCTTTTCTGGTGATCTTCCCTTTGCATTTGATTGCAATAATTTCTCATTCCGCTCCTGTAAAGAACATACTTGCCTTTTCAGCTGATTAATCTCATTCACAGCCTGCTGTAGCTGCGCTTGCAAGTTGCTAATGGTAATCTCTGGTATCTGCGGCACAGGTGTTAATAATAACACCGTTATTCCGATTCATACTCGGCGGTGCTTGTGGCACTTGGAACATGATATTTTCGCGATAGTCTGACGATAGTCGTCGGATATCACCTCGCGTAAATGATAACACTTAGGTTTCGCGCGTTGTAATCACTTTGAGAACGCTCCGAGCACGTCCTTACTCGGTAAAACTCAAACAAATACTACACTATTGAATGAGAGTTTAAGATTGACTTAGATATGTGACGAGATGATATATCACTTAGATGATATATTTATTTCTTAGCTATTACTTAAGTTATTGCTTATTGCAATATATTTTAGGGTAAAATATGTTCGCATCCAATAAGGGTACATTCCACATTCAATGACCCGATGGTAATAGAGGACATTACGAGCATGCCTCCCGATCCGAGGTTAAGTTGTCAACATTTAGGTCACATAATGGCCCGATCCACAAAAGTTATCGGTCACCTTTACTTAGATCCGACATTGGAATGCATTAACAAGTGCTACTTGGGCCTCAATCTCGATAATGCAGGTTTGCCTGTATAATTATATCATTTGATGAAATAATAGCCTTGTCGTTTTTACAGCACGATGGATAAAAACTTTGATGTTGCCGGTCCTCACGCCCGAATTTGATTTAAGTCTAGTTAATGTACTCTATAATCGTTACTTAAATAAAACGTCGAACGGTCTAAAAAAATGGCAAAATCTCACCATGAGGCTGGACACTTCGGAAGTGAAATGGCACATATTTAAAACGCGCGTTAAGATGAGCTGGCCATCTTTGGTCGTCAAAGAGAATTCGGGCAACGGAACTATAGTTAAATTTCCTTTGACTCAAGTGGGGAATTCTTCTTATTATAACTTAACCGTTCGAAATCCCTCGAGTCATAATTTAATCGTTCAATTAGTTTTAAAT
The DNA here is from genome assembly GCA_036326145.1 of Rhagophthalmus giganteus. Lineage (NCBI taxonomy): Eukaryota > Metazoa > Arthropoda > Insecta > Coleoptera > Rhagophthalmidae > Rhagophthalmus > Rhagophthalmus giganteus. Next base: position 2,992,058 of record JARFJA010000036.1, read on the forward strand.
ACAGTTTATCCTAAATTTGATACCCTAAATGATGGATTGCCGCCAAATTTTATACCGGGATATACGAACGAAGAACATTTCAATAAAAGCAATGCGTTTTTCTTTGATCAAGACCATAAATTCTACCATAATAATTTTAAAAGAAAAATCAATCTAATTGCGCACGATTTAAGTTTACCCATACTTTTAGCTCCCGGAGAAAATCAAACTATAACCATTGGCTATAGAGCTGTGGCTGCTATAAGAAGTTCCGGTTTTCTGTACATAAGAAATAACCTCACAACGATCGAGGTGGTACAGTTAATCGGCCAAGGGGCGATTCCCAATTTCAAATTTGGCAACCGCAAACCGGGTTCCGTTCAACCGTTGGCATTCGAACTCACAGAAAAACACTTGAAAGACTGCGAACACAAGAAACATCCGACGCCAAATTTGACGGTGAAACGAACATTTACTGCTCGCAACATGGGCGAAGTTACTATACACATTAGCGGGTTCTTTATTAACAATTTACCCTGCGAAGGATACGGTTTTAAAATTCTAAATTGCGATCCATTCGTTCTGCTGCCTAATAGCACTAGAAAAATTGATATAGCTTTCACCCCCGATTTTACGCTAGCAAAAATAGTACGAACATTGAGCTTAGATACAAGTTTAAATGTGCCGGTCAATTACACCTTAATTACGACGGTTCCTCCCAACTATTTATTGCCATGTTCTATGGCGATTGGTCGTCCGATATGGGAACCATATTTATACTACATGATGCTCTCGTCTATGTGCGTTCTGCTTCTCTTCGTTACTGCTATGATCATAATCGAGGCCGAACACACATTAAAAGAAGCCGTAGTTTTTGTTAGCAGATCGAGCCCTACCACACAACCTACGCTCGATTTGCGTTTAGTAGGCTCTCAAATTAAAAGTGAAATTCAATCTTCTAAAAACGAAGAAAATGTCCCCTCCAAGGAAAAAGTCAAGTGCAGCGAAGCTAACATCGCCAATTCAACGGACGACCCCAACAAATCCTTTAAGCAAGAGGGAGATAAGTATACGGCCATAATTCCGACCGTGGGCAAATCGAAGAAAAAATTATCTAAGAAGAACAGTAACGAATCGAATCTTCCTGAAAATATGCACGAATTGCCGAAGAAGTGTTGCCTGGACGTGCCAAAACAAAAAACCAAGAACATCGGTGCGGAGCACGAACATAAGAAAACGAACGACGTTTGTAAAGACAAAAAAGCGGCAGCAGTTCACCTTAAGAAAAATTTGAAGAACGACGTCGAAGAAGAAACTTCGTCCACAACAACCGAAAGTAGTAATAACGACGAAATCGATAATCGAGAAAACGAGAAAGCCGTAAAAACGCAAGGAAAAAAATCGCCAGTGGTGAAGAACGTCTACGTCGCAGTCGGTTCTAAAAATCACGCGGAAAATGCGAAGGAGGCGTTCATCAAACCGGATTTTAAGAAGACTTTGCGCAAATTAGTGCCGAAAAATAAGGAGAGGGACGTTCACGAAAACAAAGAAGTTAAAACGGTCACGGAACACAAAGCCAAAGGATTCAAGACGTTTATCAAGGAACGCAAGGACAGGCAGCCCTTAATTAAAAAGTTGTCGGTGGAAAAGAAACAACAAACGGACGGTCAGGCGGGCACGTCGTCGAACGTACGCATGAGTCCGACTTTGCAGCAGTTCAACAATATTTGGAGCGAGAACAGGGCAACGTTCAGCGATGTTGTCGCGAGAAGCGATAACGCGCCCACTAGCACCGCCATTCCAACGCGTCCGTTGATGATTCAGTCCCAAAATCAAATGGGCAAACCGACCATGTACGTGGAACCTTATAAACAAACAACAACCGATCTGGGCCCAATAGGTTCGAGAAAAACAGATTACAATCAATTGTCCAATAGCTTCTTCAGCGATAATCATCACAGTTTGACTTTGGAGAACTCAAACACCTTTCTAAATTACGACGAGAATTGGGAACAGCGCAGCAACACTTCGCAACTGATGAATCTTATGCAGTCTAACGTCGGTTGCCCAACTACAGGTAAGTTTTTATTGGACAAGGGAGAAAATTTTGCTCGCATCTCGGGGGCGCTCTAAAATATTATTTTGCCAAGATTTTTCTCTTCAAAATTAACAACTCCTAACTGTGACTGATCTATTATCGGTTAAGTTAAAGTAAATTTTTTCGAGAAGTTTTTTTGTCATCAATGTTGGTTTTTAACAATTTTTGTCGATGTCAAAATGAGATTGTGTTGTTTTACAAATAAGGAGCGGTCGGTTTTATTTTGATCACAGATATAAGTATGGATGAATATAATTTATATTTTTACACAATGGGGTTAATGGGTTGCCTTTTTTTGATTTACAAACGTAATTACCTTTTTTTTATGTACGAATAATTTCAAATGAAATTGATACTGCGTTAGGTTCCCATACTTTAATTGCAATTTTGTTTTCACCACCTATTTGTGTAATAAATTTTCTTTTCTATTAGTATTAACAGTATATTTCTTTTAATACTATTTTTGTGGTATAATTGATTTTGACTCTGGACAGATTTGATTTTTAGTTTCTTGTTTTTTTACTAGAAATATTATTGAGCAAGATTTTCTTTAGCCTTCAAATATTATGAAATCTATTTTTTTTTCTTTTTGATAAACGTTTTTATTTTATAGTGTTACAAACGGTGATTTTAAATTTGTTTGCTTCAAACCATTGTATGTTGATGCGCATTTGAATTTCACACACCTTTCAAAAATGTTATCTCTGGAAATGACCAAGTTGATGTTGACGATTTTTGTACTAATTAAAGTTTGTTTCAATTGTTGAGTTTTAAAACAGTCAAGGTCAACTAATAACTACAAAACTTTGCAACTGTTTGTTTTTTTTTGTTTGCAACAAAAGTTTTGCAATTGCCATTACTTCGGGAGTCAGTGATGAATTTTACACTCATAGCGCTGAGTCGCCGTTTTAGGTGGATTAGTAGAGGGTACCAAGCACATAATGAAACTCCGATTGCGTTCCACCAGATTGACAGTATTTGAACTGTCGGTGCATTTACATTGCATCGTACATTACAAGCGATTTAAAAAAAATAGTCACTTATGTCAGGTCGTCCTCCCAGTCAGTCAAGGTGTCAAAGTGTCAACTGACACGTCCAACACTTGTGTCAAGTTGGGTCGCACGATTTTTAAGTGGCTATCAAACAGTGATAGCAACTAATTTGACTAAGCAGACAGGCATTTTTGTAATGTGTAGACTTTAAACTTTCAATGTGTCGAATGTCAAAGTCGAGAGAGTTTAAGTTTGATTCAGATATGTGACGTAAAGCACTGACAACTCGAACACTTTTAATCCGGTGAAACGCAAACTGACTAAAATTCATCGCTGGGTCCCGGACTAATACTATGATACTTTCCTGGTATACTCCCGTACCATCTTATTTATGTGATATTTTGTTTTTAAGATCTCCAAAGATTAAAACAAACCTCAAATTCAATTTCTTTGCCATTTTAGACATTATACAAAACTCAAATACTCATCGAAACTTAACGATTTCAGAACAAACACGTGCTTTTGAACACCTGATCAAAATCTAAAATCCATTAAATAGAAACTTAAATTGCATTTCCCGGAAAATGTAGAACAATAAATAAATTTAATAAATAACATCAGTTTCAGATCCATGGAATCATCAAAATTCGAATATAACAGGATATTGGGATACATCGCCGTCTCGCAACATCATGAACGACACCTATCAAACATCACAAGTTAATCAAGACAGCAGTTATTTATGGGGCTCTTCTTCGGTCTGGCAGCCGTGGGCGCCTTCAGAAATGTCGAGAACGCCTCTGGAAATACAGAGGACGCCCACGGAAATACCGAGGTCGCCATTGGAAATGCCGAGGATTTCTTCGGATTTACCGAGGTCGCCCACCAGAACACCGCCAGGTTTCACGAGCAATCGTGAGATGGAGGAAGTAACGGCTTTTGAATATTTTCCATATTCTGTTTATAATTTAGGATTTGTTGCAGCGGATACAACAGAATCAGGTTTACGACCTGTTCGGCATGACTAATATTTGGGCACAACAGTATCCAAACCCTTGGAATTATCCCCAGGGACAGTAAACTTTTGCCATTTTGTTTTATCCTCTTTAAGACTGTTTTTCCTATTATATAATACTCAAGTTTCTCATGAAAAATATAACATGAGGTATTTATACTTAAAAAAAAACAAGAAAAAAAAACTAGTTACTATTCATGTGTTTAGCTGGTCCAAATGTTAAACTGTGTTCACCTGACTGTAAATGTTTTGAATTCTCAAAACAATTAAATGCGGCACTCAGCATTAGATGTTGTCGTTAATTTTCATGTTCTTTTTGCCTAATTTTATGTGGTTAAGGTTACCTTGAAATCCTTTAGAGAAATGAATATAATAACATATAATAACGGCAATTTATATGTATCATAGACTGGGAAATAGGAAATGAGAAAAAATGTTGGAGGTTGTGTAAAAAATTAAATTTTGTGAAATGCTTTATTCTTCCAAGTGATGGTAAATTGAAATTTTAATACAATATTATAATTGCCGCTCATTAAAATTTGTGAAGACGTAAATTTCATGCAGACTTATGCAGCAACTCCCAATGATCTACTGTGTATTTATATGAGCCTCTGTTAATATTGATTTATTTTAACTTCGATCCTATACTCTTTTGATTAGATCTTCCTAAATTTAAACATTGTGTAAAATATGTCTTCGACATCAGAATGAAAAGCTATCGATCATTCATTAACCACTTTCTCTTTAATTTAAAAAAAGATTGAGGTTTGAAACAGGTTATGTAAACAATTCGAATTTAGTTTTTAAAACACTTTAATATTTTTATAAGGATAGATATATATTTCCGTATCGTGTGATATGTGGGTCACTTTTGCAGCGAGCGAAATGCTTATTCAAGATTAAACTATTCTAACCTCCCCCCCCAACTAAATTAAATTGACTACGCCACTGGCACCAACATGACATTGAAATTTAAAGTAGGTATTTCTTTTCAGATTATCTAATGAATTAATAATATGCATAGAGTTTTTAATATAGTAGTCTAATTTAAATTTCTACACGTTATGTCTGAACGAAATAATTTGAAAATTGTAATTTAAACAGGAACATTTAATTTCTAAGGATTGGCAGACGACAGAGAAAGCCTTATACGGTTACACGTGTAAAGGAGAGAGAGACGGGATAATGTATGCGAAATCGTCAGACTGCAGCTTGCCCACACATGCATGTCTTGTCATTCAACTCAGGTCAAACCCCACGTCAAATATTGAACTACGTTATACGCGATAACTGCATTTGCGTTTGTACATAAATTCGAAAAAATGGACGTTTTATCGTTGAACCAACAGTTTGTTCGCGAACTTTTAGATTTATATAGACAATTGCCGGCAGTTTGGAAAGTAAAAAGTGTGGAATACAAAAACAAAATGGCCAAGAATCACGCTTACGATTTACTTGTGCAAAAATGCAGAGAGTTCGTACCAGACGCTGATAAAGAGTTCGTGAAACATAAAATCAACTCGTTGAGGACTAGTTTTCGGAAGGAAAGGAGAAAAGTCAGATTATCGAAAGCTAGCGTTTTAGATATTTCTGAAATATACGTACCAAAATTGTGGTATTACAATTTACTGTTGTTCATCGTTGACGAGCAGGAAGAGGAAGAAGGTACCTTCGTTGAACACGAAAATTTCGATGTAGAAGATACCCGATACTGTGTAAGCTGCTTTATTTTAAAATATTCGGTTATATTTTAATTTTAAATTGGGTACATGCTTACTATTTTTGATAATTATTAGTCCTATTTATTTTCGACGTACTTAAAAAAATATTTTATTGTTATTTATTTACAATTAGTATTTATTGCTCTTGCTATTCAATTTATTCTAAAAGATATAGTACCTATGTAATTGTAAAATATATTTTTTTAGGAATTTTTGTTAATATTAATCGTTCACTATACTAGTCAGGTATTTACATTTTTATAAAATTACCTACCTCATTATTTTGATGCCAAAATATGTAAAATTAATGCGGATTTCTATGTACTTTAATAATATGTTTAACAAAACAATTACGTTTCTAATATCACGATATTATCTATGCTCGCATATATTCAAATCGGTAGATAAGCAAACTAGCCACACACGTTTATTGGTCACTACTGCTTATTTTTTTTTTAAATTAATGGAACTGTGAAAATGCTATAATATTACTGATCTCAAATTATAATTTAAATAGCATATTACAAATTAACAATTAAGTATTTAAAAATAAAAAAAAATAGAACTGAATGTTTAAAGAGAAAATATAAAAAAACAAAGCCTTTTATTTTTTATAGGTATGCATTTATATTATGATAACTTACGAGTTTGTCAAAAAGTTGATGGGTAGGTTCTGCATTTTTTTTAATAAAATTTTGACAAAATTTTTGACTTCGGCTTACAATCGGTACTGCAACAAGCGACAATTTCCACTACGCAATAAACATACAGGCGACGAAAACGACATGCTGCACATCTTTTGTCAAGTTTGCATTTGAGAACATTTTGACAAATGACGCTTTTTATCGCAAAAATTTTGACTCGACCCGAAATTGTTTATTTAGGTTCTCCGACACGCGGAACATTGATTTCTAGTCGAAATAGCTTCAAAACGTCGTTTCGCGGTGTTCGGGACTTGTCGAAATTTCGACAAAAACGACGAATATCGATTTCCAGGTAAAACACATACAAAACAATATGTTACACGCGTTCTCGTCGACATCAGGGTTTTGTCAATTTTCGATAAAAAAGCCTTATTATAGTTCAGGGATTTTGGCAAAATTTTGACTCGACATGGAAGTCCTTGTTTCGTTTCCGTACATCGAGAAATATCAATTTAAACCTGAAATAAACGGAAAATAATGAATTATAGCTTATCCAAACCTATATGATGTTCACGTCATCAATTAAAAGTTACTAGATAATTTATTTGTAATTCGATTTAAAGTTTGGAAAGTTCCATATTCTATAGATGATTTACTTGCACACATATTAGATGGCATAAAGAAAGACTACAATTTATTAGAACTGTAAAAATACGAGGTACGAGGTGATAGCACTGTGTGAAACGTCATCATCTAGTAACCTTGTATTGATGACGTGAACATCATATACGTTTGGATAAGCTATAAGCGCGTATCCGCCGACATCCAGTTTACAAAAAAATTAAATTATTTGTTTGGTTTCGGTAGGTAGAGAAATGTTGATTTTCAGGTAAAACACGTATAAAATAATGTTTTCGCCGACATCCAGTTTTTAAAATTTTCGATAAAAATTCCTTAGGGATTAATAATAATACAGGAATTATGGCAAAATTTTGACCCGACATAAAACATTCAGAAACGTCCAAAATTACCTAAATGGGCGTTTTCCAGGTTTTTTATAACAAGAAATAATAATAAATAACGAACTGCTGGCGTATAAATAGTTTATAATTTTTTATAATCTGGATAAAATGGCGCTACCTAATTCGCATAGAACAGGTCCGGACTTAGTCGAAAAGCAGTTTTTCGAGTTTAACAATGCAAGAAATGACAATCTAAGCGCGTTTCCGGAGATTTAAAATTTTGGCCAAATCTCGAAAATATCCCTTATTATAGTTCAGCGATTTTTTTCTCGCAAAATTTTGACCGCAAGCTTTTGAGCCCTAACGTTCAGAACAAGTCGAAAACGATTAGAAAACTCGTAATTCAGCTATTACGCAACAATAAAAACGAACTGCCGGCGTTTAAACAGATTATAGTTTTTTATAATCTCGATACAATGACGCTACCTAATTCGCATAGAACAGGTCCGCAATTAGTCGAAAAGCAGTTTTTCGAGTTTAACAATGCAAGAAATGACAATCTAAGCGCGTTTCCGGAGATTTAAAATTTTTGCCAAATCTCGAAAAAACCCCTTATTATAGTCCAGCGATTTTTTTCTCGCATAATTTTGACCGCAAGCTTTTGAGCCGTAACGTTCAGAACAAGTCGAAAACGATTAGAAAATTCGAATTTTAGGTATTACGTAGCAATAAATAAGGAATCGCCGGCGTATAAATAGTTTATAATTTTTTATAATCTCGATAAAATGATACCACCTACTACGCATAGAGCAGGTCCGGAATTAGTTGAAAAGTAGTTTTTCTAAAATAACGAACAAAACGTAAAATTTTGACTGCACCTAAATATCTTGTTTCGTCTCCGTACTTCGAGAAATATCGATTTCCAAGTAAAACACATGTAGAATAATCTATTAAATGCGTTTTCGCCGACATCGAATTTAGAAAAAAGTTTCGGTACGTCGAGAAATGTCGATTTCCAGGTAAAACACGTAGAAAATAATGTATTACAGGCGTTTTCGCCGATATCGAGTTTTTGTTAATTTTCGAAAAATTCCTTATTTTTATTTATTTGTTTTATTATTCCTTACAATTCAGGGATTTTGGCAATATTTTTACCTGACCTGAAGTACTTGTTTCGTCCCCGTACGACGAGAAAAGCGATTTGAACGTGAAATAAACGTAAAATAATGAATTAAGGGCGTTTTCACTGACATGGAGTTTTAAAGTATACGGGGGATGTTTGAAAAATTTTCCGATGTTTTAAAAACTTTTCGAACGGGCCTCATCTGCTTTAAAATTATCTTAGATAAGATCAAAAATTGCAATAGGCATTATACGAGGGAATTCGAAAAGTTTTTAAAGCATACGGGGGCCGTTCGAAAAGTTTTTTGGTACTCTAATTTTTGAAATTTTCGAGGGTTGTATGAAAAGTTTTCGTCAACTAATATTTTGATTGACATCTGTTTATATAATAATCGTCAAGAAACTTCAAATTTACTGTATCAGCCATACAAATTTATAATAGATTATAGGTACTTACTGTAAACTGTTCAATTTTATTATATTACTAGCCTGTATAGAACTTTAACGATTTATTTACGTAAATCCATGATCAAGCAACAGAGGCCAACTTAATTTGTACCATGATCTACATAAAATTAGAAGTTTATATTTTTTGCTTATATACAAAATACTCAAAATACATTACGATGAATCCAAATTACAGACACAGTCGACTAGTAGATCGTGATCCGCTGTTCATCCGCTACCGCTGCCCTAGGAATTCAAAAACTTGAGACTAGGTACTTTTTATTAATCAGAACTGGATTACGTGGCAATTGACACGATATAAATTCATATACATTTCAATTTAAAATAATAATTTCACGTTTCATTTCATTTCTTCATTTTTTTTATCTGCAGGATTTTAAAAGCGAACCTAGTTCGCCCGCATCATTGCCGAAAGAAACCGATCCCCTTTTGACCATTGAAACGGTCGCACCTAGTAAAAAACCACGACTGCAACCACCGCCTACTCCATACGATGACGTTTACGATGCCATAGGGAAAAATGTTGCACATAAACTTCGAGGCATGACACAACAACAGAAGATTATCGCCGAAAAAATAATCAGCGACGTCATGTATCACGGTCAAATGGAAACGCTTACTTTAAATTCACATTTAGTTTTAGATAAGGATAGATAAAGGATTACATTAATAAAGGAATTAAAATCGTTTTTTCGCTTTATTTATTCGTTTAAACTAAAATACTAATATATCACCATTTCGCTCTTTTCCCCCAATCCTTTGGGGTCCAATGTAAACATTTCGAATCGATTCTTATCAACCGTTTATCCATTGCTTGCATGTGACTCTCCATTATTTCTTTATTGAGAGTGATTATGTATTGACCTTTGTAGTAATTAATTAAATTTAAATTTTGCAACGTCGATATTACATCTTCTTTTTTAATACTGGTCAGCTCGCACATTTCACTGCATATTTACAGAATCGTGATACCTAGTTTTATATTTCGATTGTAAACTTACTTGATTGTTATTTGTGGTTTTTCATTATCACCCACGGGCGTCAACGAAGTCAAAATTTCTAATATAGTCTGAGACCAATAGCTTCTGTACGATAGAAGTCCTAAATCTGAAAGAGGTTTCTCCGGAGATCCAGTTTTGCCTTCAAATTTCGATAATTCGTAACCTATTAAGGAAAATCGATATAAAATTGAATATCAATTACGCAAGCACGCACTTACTAAATTCGATTAAAAGTTTTCCGTATCCTTTTCGTTGATACGGAGGCATTGTTAATATACACGCGACATTATAATCTTCTGTCGATTCCTTTTCTTTCGAAAAATAACCGACAATGTGAAATCCCCTATTATCAAAAACGGTCATCACATAAAATAAAAACGGATCGGTATCATAATATAAAGTCTTGTGATCTAAAAACAATTTGGCAAGCAAACACAAATTCTGGGCGTAACTTTTGTTCTTTCTCCCGTCAATTTCGAAGAAAGTTATATTTCCTTTACGATAAATTTCGTTGCCGGGCGGATGTCTTAGATTACATTTTGCTAGATGTCGTTCTAGACATTTTCTACTTTTCCTATATTTTAAACAGAATTCGCATATATAGATGCACTGTAATCCTATCATTTCCTACAAATTTAAATTTATTATAAACGCCATTCGTTATATATATTTAACACCTTACTTGCGGATACGGAGCAAAATACCACGGTTTTATTCTATGTCTACCTAATTCGATCATTTCTACATTTTTCATTCGCGTTACGACATCGTCGTGATGAGCTACCATACTACCAGACTGCCGCGGGCCGGGCGAAGTTTGTTGTGATATAGGTGCATCTTGCGAGTCTTCGCTTTCTAACGAAGGGCCTTTTCGTTTGCGATTCAAGCGTTTTTGCAACGCTGCTGCCAAAACTGCACTTCCGTTTATCAACTCGGTGGTTGCGACAGGACTAGACGGCCTAGATACGGGTCCTCCACCACCACCACCACCACCAATATGTACTTTCTTTGGTGTCGACACGCCACTGACGGCAGTCGTGTTGCTACCCCCATCTCGTCTTGGAAAATGAACTTTTCGTGTATCTAACGACTCCTCGCCAACCCACTCATCTAAACGTTTATTAACTAAAACACGGATCGTTAATGTTTCCATTCGAACCATTTACAAATAAACTTACAGTCTACATAATGAACATAATATAACCTCCTGCCTCTTACATCTTTAATACTGACAATTTCTGCTAGCGCTGTAAAAACTGTTGTTAATTTTTAAGTAAAGAGCGTGCCTTTCTTCAAACTTACGCCAGTCATCCGTGCCGGACATATGAACGGGCAATCTACAGCCTTCCACTAATGATGACTACAAAAATGTGAGGTTATACAAACAATGCGTTATTGCTTTAGGTTATTGTTTATTTACCACGGAATCGCAAATAGTGGAGTCGTCGATATCTTCCATTTCCACTTTCATGGATACTGTAAATTAGCGCAGTATAACTATAAAGTTTTTGGAATATCGTTTTTGAACGTTAAATGGCAATGGCTGCACTTCGAGTAATGGTATGTTTTCATAAGGAACTGAACGTACACATGAACTAACCCGCCAGCAGATCTACGAAACGAATGACCTAATACTTTTACAAATAAGAAACGCCAACGTTACCGAAACAAATGAGTAAAGTTGATGTTTATTCTAAACCTAATCGTTTATTGAATTTTAAATAGGTACATAGATTTACCGGCAATTACAATAATTAAGATAACATAGGAGCTGAAATTTCGAGGAGGCATTGAATTATTTTACATTATTAAATTTTTAAACCACAAATAAAACTTTTGGGTACCGCTGAACAGCGGTGAATTATCTAACAGCCATTTTTAAATTTGGCGGCACAATACCATGACGTCAAATAACATGGTTAATTACAGTGGCGTAACATTTATAAAACAACGAAGCACAGCCATCTGAAACAAAATTTCACAACATCATCGCATATTGTAGCGTTACTTTACAGTTATTAAACTATTAATAACTTTGTCGGACATTTTCAAATGTACTGTTTAAATATAACTACCATAACCTTGCGATTTAAATACATTTATCCGTGTTTAACCAATCAAAAATAAAGCGGTAATATTTATAAAAGTTATCCTAATTTAATCTCATTAAAAACCATTATAAATCAGACTTTTATTGTTATAAAATATCTATACGTTTACGAAATATTGGTGGAATTTATTCATTTGAAACACACTACACGGAGTGGCCCAACAAAATTTCAAAAGAACACGCCTCTCCGAAAATGCAACAGAACATTTCATGGTTAATTAAAAAATCGTCGTGTACGATGGCGTAATTAAATAGCTTTAATACGTCCTTTCGATTGCTTTAATTAATTTGTTTTCTGGTTATTAATAAGTTGCGATTTAATAAAATTCCTAGATATACGTAAAACAATAATATTTATAATTTTTCGGATAAGGAGAAACTGAAGACGACGTAAAATTCAAAGAAATTTCTAAAAATAGTTTTTATTATTGTGATGGGCGTTTGTAATCGTTTGCGCTTCGTATCTAGGAATTATTTCGACCAATTCGATAATATATCGGATTTAACCTTTTCTTTTAACTAGATTGCCGTTTAACTTATCGAGAAAATTAATTTATTTTTAGTTTTGCCCTTGGTATTAATATGGGATTGTTTGAATTCGATGCGAATGGAGAAACGAAAATTTTGCAACGTTCGCATCTAAATAACAATAATACATTACTTAATCTTTTTGGGAGTGTTGTTTTGACTAAAATGTTCAATGGGAATTTACGTTAATTATTGTAGAAATAAATAAAAAATTAAGTAACAATGTTAAATACGAAACCGTCGACTTGATGAATTAACTACTTTTCGTTCGAATAGCATTTAAAATTATACAGTGTGTCCTAGAAACGCCGTAACGAGGGTATGAAATGCACGTGGCGAAGCGCCCGTGGCAAGTGTCTAACTTGCGCTCCCTAACCCAAAAATGGTCACAATTTTGCCACGCCCTCGTCACGGCGTTGTGTCCTAGTTAACCAAATACCATAAAAAAATCGACGAAACACGACAGTCGTTTGTCGAAGAATTTTTTTTTTTTCAAAAATACCTATCGAATTAAAAAACATACCGTCATCGCGACCATTATAATATTACACGATTATATAGTATATTTCAATTAAACTAATGGGCCGATGTCGAAACGCAACAATCCATCGGTTATTTTGTTTATTCAAATAATATAGAAATGCGATATTTATTTCTGTGAACGTACGCCTCAATCGTGTTTATTGTCATCGTGGCCGTTTTTATTTTCTGCCTTTTTGCTGGGTCGTTACATAATAGTAAATATACAGGCACAAATTTTGTTGTTTCAGAGATGCGTTTGTAAATATTTTAAAAAAGATTATCATTCCATTATTTAAATACTAAGACTTGAATTGATCGAACGTGAAGCGCCAAAAAAAAAAATGGATGTAATGATCATATTTTGATGACGTTCTGCGCTAAAATAAATTGCAATAAACGATATATAATGTACGCGAGAAGCGTGGAAAAAACAACCGATAGAACGTACAGTGGGCGCCACAGGAACTGGGTCGTGTCTCGAAGTAGATTTTAACGAATATTTAGCGGCGTTAAATAAATAATTTCCATAATCCGGACGTGATTTATTTACGACCCCTACGGTTTACCTATGCCTACAATATATTTTTGTTTTTGCCAGTAACTTGAGGTTGAAATGACGTTAAAAAAGTGCCTAACAAACAGAAGGGACGATTGGAAATAACTACACAGCCATCGAGCGCGCATCAGATTCGTAAAGACTTTTGTGCCAATTTGGTGATGTGCAAAAAAAATAAATAGAGCTCAAGCAAAGACGCCATTTAAAGGGGAATGTTATTCAATCATCTAGAACATGATCTATGAACCTCAGAGTCCGTCAACATTTACATATATATTTTTTTTAATAAAACCATCAAGACAAGTAAGAACAACAACGTTATACAATCTGATTCACGTTATGGTATTATTTGGTTCAATTTTCTTAGATCGTGACATTTAAAAATGTCATTATCTGTTTACAATACACTTACTGCGCGCGTGTCAATTTCAAATGTACCATATCATAGTCGAACGGCTCGTGTTGTTATCAGTTTGTTTGGCCATTATGCGTAATGTCATACTTGGAGAGATAAAGTGTAGTTCATCGCCGAGTCTGTATACGATAACATGGTAGTGAAAGTTTATGAGTTATAAATTTAAGTGTGTGATAAAAGTTTAAATTATTTTAAAAATGGAAAGCTATACATCGGATAGCAGCGATACCGACAACAACATTAACAGATTATTGGATTTCGCGTACATGATGTACGACAACGAAACGTTAGAACAGAATTTAGACGTCTTCGTGAACGACGATAAAAAAATAATAGAAGAAATAGATACCGTAATATTAAAAAATAATCGACTAGCAACGTTCCCGGAAAACCTGTTCAAATTTTCTAATTTAAAAACGTTAGATATTAGTTCGAACGGCCTCTCCCTTCTTCCCGACATTTTCGAGTATTGCCCCATAACGACGCTGGTCGCGAAAAATAACAATTTCACCAACGAATCGTTACCGAAAAGTTTCACCGCCAGCACGAAGTTGAGGGAGTTGAACTTAAGCGGAAACCAATTGACCGTGTTTCCGGAACAACTCCTCGACTTCCCCAACATGAAGTACTTGTATCTGGGATCTAATCAGATCGCGACGCTTTCGCGCAACATTGGAAAATTGAAAAAGTAAGTTTCGCGTGCGCAAATCGCGTTTCTTTCTCTTTTATTGTCGTTATTATAAACGCAGGCGGTATATGTAACACGATAACTTCGATCCTGACTCGAAAGGTTCATCAAACTCGTTCTAATTGAACGATTGAATTGGTGAGAAACGGTTAAAACCAGAAATTGTGGAACTTTGAGTCTTCGTACTATCGGTTTTCTTGTTATTTTTCTAAGCGAACGTACGATTAAATTGCAGTTTTTACATAACGACAAAGGAATAATGCACGCGCATTTGTTTCAATAATTTAAATCCAAAAATATTTTGATGATACACAGTTTACAAAAGGAAATTCTCAAAGTTTAGACTGAATTTTTTGAATAGTTCGTCTAGGCCAAACAAAATATGCACGAAAATGTCGAGTTCCTCGACTTCTTCATGGTATGTGATGTAATTATGTAGTAAAAGTTAGGCCTCCCCATCCACGACGTCTCGACTTTTTCTTAATTTGAAACTTTATGCAGCAAAATCATTTATTTAATTATAAAAGCGTAATCGAGTTGATTACGCGATGATTACTTAAAAATAATCCACTTGGTCTCTGGTTTCGATGAAAAACGAAGAAATTCGTTGCACATTTCCACCTCGAGACGTCACACAACAGGATGTGACATTCGTGTTCTGCTCCGAAGAAGCAAATTACGAAATCCTTTGGAGGAGGAGAACCTCAGGGCTTGCCTAGTCTCTCGACATTGTACCTGTAAACTGACGATGAATATTCATAGCTAATCACATCGCACTATCAAATTCGTAGTAACGCGACCCTTTGCGATTAATCGTTTGAAGTAAAATGTTCCGCATTTCCTCCGGGCACGTGCAATCAAAAGACATCAGACATTTGGACGATTGGCTGGGGAACGCGAGAACGCATTCAATTTAATGTCATCAACGCCAAACGTTAAATAATATTTTTCCTAAATTGCAGCTTGCACATCCTTTCAATGGCCGGAAACCAGCTGTCGGAAGTGCCAGTAACGTTGGGCCAACTAAACACACTTCAAGCGTTAATCTTGTGCGACAATAAAATCGAAATTTTACCCGAAAACATAGCCGACCTGAACCAGCTCAAGTCGCTGCTTCTGCACAAAAACTGCCTGCGCACCCTGCCGCCCGCGATAATCGGACTGAAAAATTTAACAGAGGTAAATCGAACAAAATCCGAATCGTCGCTTTATTAATAAGGCGCCAATCGATTCTAGTTGAGTTTAAGAGACAACCCGCTGGTCGTTCGTTTTGTGAGCGACATGACGCACAATCCCGGATCTCTGCTCGAACTGACTGCACGCACCATAAAGATACACGACGTCGAGGTCCGCAATGGCGATATCCCGGTTACTCTCCTGAAATATCTTAAAAGCGGTCACACGTGCGTTAATCCGAAATGTAAAGGTAAGATTACAGACTTGTTTAACGTTCCACTTTTAAACAAAGTTATATAACAAAACAAACAAAGTTTATAATTGTACATGTGGCATCCTTGATCCGGTTGACAATAATTTCAAATAAGCGACAAAGTTCAACCGAGCCATATTTTAAATACAATTAAAATCGACTATCGCATCGAACTAGACAAAAAAAATTAGACGGTCAGATATTAAAATCGAAATTATCTTGTAAGGGGGCCTTGGCCCGAATAAAGTGCCGATTGTCATAACAACAAATCAAAGGGCAATCGATTTCGATGAAATGCACAATTACTTGTGTAATCAAAACTACTTGCAACTTGTTTTCGAGTATAATTTTAACGAAAAGCAAGCTTCTCACCTCGTTTTTTAAACACAATTTAGCTTCCGACACTCAAATAAAACGCCTTTTTCCGTTTCAGGGGTGTTCTTCGACAATCGAGTCGAGCACATCAAGTTCGTCGACTTCTGCGGAAAATATCGCATTCCTTTGTTGCAATATCTGTGCTCGTCAAAGTGCATCGAAGACAAAAAGGACGACGTGCACACCAGTCGTAGTTACATGATGAAAAAAGTGTTATTAGGTTAATTTACATATTGTGATATAATATAATTAATTGTATAACAAAACATTATGAATAATTTAAATATTTAATTATATTTTAAATATTCATTATATTGCAGTGTCAATTTAACATACAATAAGCGAAAGATATTTACAGCGCATAAAACATCGATCTGAAAAAGAACAACCTAATAATATTTAAAATCTCGCACTAAGATTATTTATTTGCATCATTGACCTAGCAACAAATTACATCGTGGTTCGGAATTCTACACTTTTTCTATGTGTCGTTTTTTTTTTTTAAATTTTTTTAAAGGCTACAAGCCGGAACAACCAAACATAAATTCCCGGATTACGGTGCCGGTTAATGGGTCGATAATAATAAAAAGCATGCACATGTGTGTATATATATATATATACAAATTTACAATAATTTCAATTTAGTCTAAATAAATAATTACCAGTGTTATCACTGAGAAGATGATTAAAATTACAACTTACAAATAAATAATAAAATTCAGGAATATATTTGGTTGTCCGATACATGGGCTCATTGATTTACGGAAAAGAAATTTGTTCTATTTACGAAATGCAGCGTACATTGTGCAGGAAATTTTCAATGTCGTTAAGTTAATCAATAATCTACGCTTGCTATTATTATATTGGTGCCCTATACGTTAAACAGTTCATAGTTTTGATAGAAACTAAATCCCTTCAACTTATATACAAATACATTTGTTTGTTTTTTTTTTAAGAAGGTATAGTACAATTACATAAAATAATACAGAACAAAACCTAGGTACCACTACAATTGCCATTAGTTATTTATAACAAAAAAATATATATATAATTTAACCGCATTCATAGAATGCAATTTTTTAATGCAGTAAATTTTTTGATATTCAATCTCACATGTACAGGAGCAACTAAAACGGTGGTATATTTAAGGTTTCACATTAAACATCTTCCACTTGTTTCGTAAATAAAGCGTGGTTTATAAAGTTACTCACTGGGACAAAATCGTTTCCAACTAAGTACTCTATATAATTTAAAATCTATAATATATAAACCATACTTTATTAGCAAAAATTAAAAGAAATTTACTTGATATGTAGGAAAATTTTAAAATTACATATTAACTATCTACAATAATCACAAAAAGGAAGATTCCATTAGACAAAGGAAAGAATTGTGTCGTAAAAGATTATACGGTTTGAGTTGAAGTGTAAAGTGAAATCCTCGATTGCAATATTACCACTATCGATATTTTAATTACAACACAAACCCGAAATTCAAGTGTACACGAGGTGCTCGATCCACAATGAAATTTATAATCATTTGTCACCATCATCGTCGCTTCCAAAGGAATAAATTTTAAGTTACGTAGGCTTAATCGGACCAAACTAGTTGACTATTATGTCGAACGCAGTTTTTCCATAAGGGCGTAATCCACAAAAAGTAAATTTTATAGGAGAGCACATTTTGTTTCGTCATGTAGGTATGTTAGAAGATATGTTTTGCAGAAATACAGATGATGTTTTTGCTTTAGATGAATAAAATAGTCAGAATCATTCATTTTTGCAAAAAATGTGGGTTACGCCCTTTTGGCAAAACGCCCATCACAGGCATCATGTTGAAATGATCGTTGCAATAATTCTTTCTGATCGCGATCGAGTGTTGAATAAATTGTCACCCAAAAAATTCAGAAACGACGTCGTAGCTTCAAAAATTCCACGACAAGCACCCCGTCGCACACAATAAATAAGGCGTGCAATTTCTACTGGAATTAGGAACCCCGAGAGATTCGAAGGTTACAAATTCCAACAGTTACGGCAACAAATCGACAATTATATAATATAACATACGTGGGCAAGATACTTGCAAACATTTCACATCCGTCGATGGAAACGAACGCAAATAAGAATGCGCGATAAATCAAGAGAAAAGATATCATTGGAAAAATGACTACACAAAATACAATCGTTACACAGTATTCTTGTACAGTTAGCATTTTAAAAACCATACAGTGTGCAGGTTATGCCTATTCCAAACTAACAATAATAAATATGTCACTATAAAAGGCGGAGGAAGGCCGTGAATTAGAATTGTATTTATTTGTAAGACCGTTTAATTTGCATGCAAATGCATGTCGAAAGCTAAACGCACAATTGAAACTACATTTTGTTTTGTCGCCTCGCTTCTAAAGCAAAAGCGATCGTTTTACGCAAGTTTTGTCATTATTAAAACACCCACACATATTGTAGTAGTTCTATCTAGCCAAAAATACATTGAATAAAATTGTTAAACAGATTTAGTTTTTATTAGACAATCGATTTTTTTTAAACTCTATTTTCCCCTCCGGGTCAAGATTATTTTAATAACTCTCGTGGGCAAAATGATCTAACAACACACCAAATAAGGTCACCGTAAAATTTAATACCGTAAGAGAGAGACAGAGAGAGAGAGAAAACATTTCATAATCAGAAGGTTAAAACCACTTAAATAACAAGATTGTAAATCAATCGATTAAAAGATCTACTTTAATAAGTTATCTTCCGTTTAAAATTATATCAGTTAAATAATAGACAGCACTAACAATGCAACACAAATTACCAAATTATTAAACTATGTAGTTGTCGAAGAAGATGGTCTAAAAAGTGTGATAAAGTTAAATATTAAAAAAAAAAAAATCGGTGTAACACATTAAAAATTAATAGATTGCATATCTATAATTTTTTTTTTAAGAAACAAAATAATTTCAATTGCCCAAATTAATGACAACTTTTCAGACCAAATTCCACAACAACTCGTCGACTCTTATTAAACAAACGAAAAAAAAAAGGAAATATATTTTTGACACCAAATTCTCACATTTAAAATTATAGTTTAAAAACAAGGCATTACATATAAAATGCCAACTATGAACAATTATTCTGTACACAATGCACTATATATTAATCTATAATACAGCTGTCCCAATAACAATCTCATTATAGATCGTTTTACTAAAATACAGTAGCAGCTTTGCAGACGAGAGTTTGCCTGCCACAAAGCCGATCTCCTATTACACTACCTATGCCACACCCGATGCGGTAGCTTGCGCAGGAGCAGTCGGTGAGTCGGTCGCGTCCGCCGTGGCCGACGTGGCGCCACCGTCTTGCGGACTGTTTGTCGCGTCCTGAGCACCTCGCGGCATCAATATGGAATTTAAGCTAGGCTGAATGTTTAATTCTGCAACGACAATGTACATGTTAATATTTAAAAAAAAACATTTTCTGCGGGAGATTCTGATTGTGCGAAACGCGCGTGCCACCAAGTCAAACAACTGCTAGCGGGTAAAACGTCGTTTATGAGAAGCTCAATTTTAATTCGCTCGTAAAATCTTTTATTAAATTTTAGTAATTAACCGCTTATCCTTAATTTTTAAAATGTATACTAATAATACAAATTAAAACAAACAATTGTTTGCAAATTTAAAAGGCACCGATTATATGGAGGGCTCAGAAGTCGAATCAGTGTAAGTCCTGCCGTTGATTCATGTAGTGCAAGTCGTTGCAAAGCGTTCAATGATGTGGAACGCTTTGTCGACCGAAATGTGTTCTTTCTACTCAAAATCTTAATTAATCTTATCTCATTTCAGTTACGATGTGAAATGTTAAAATTTTTCTGTTTGCCTCAAATGGAGATTATTTAAGATATTTACTTCATCGTGAGATTTACCAGTGAGTTACCATTTACCATGAGGTCTGAGATTCGATTATAGAAAAATATGTGGCATAAAAATGGAATCTGTTTGAATAACTTTTGTACTCGTTTACTTCTAACATGGTTTCTAGTTTCTTACAAAATTGTTTTACAACTGCAAACTGCAAATAATAAATAGTCGAGGATACATCTCCCGATTTACCAACACTGTGACTTAAACTGAAGTCTGACCCAGAAAACCATTGCAACATCTTCATACTGGATAGTCATTATTAATGACAGACTAGATTTAGAAAGGATTAAAGGAATGCTATAGTTTAATTTCGATTTCCAAAAGCTTTCTGCTTATCAGAAATCTTCTGGAATATCATTATGTCACTGGACAGTCATTACTAGCGACAGACAAGATTAGAAAGGACCAACGGAATGTTAAAGTATAATCTGAATTGATTTTTTGAATTTACTGAAGACTGAATTTTGCTTTGTTAATAAGATCTTTCCTGCCTCCACCAGTCGAAGTAATATCAACTTGACAGTTCCGGCTGGTGTTGACACTTCGCAATCGAGGAGGGGTTTAGTCGGTAGGTACACCGGACAGATATGCCGGTGTGAATCCGACACGCCCCCGGCTGATGCTGGGGCTGTCTATGAAGATTCCCCTCCTCCGATAAAAAAAAAAAGAAGTCTGACCTGTTTTTTTTTTTTAAATTTGTTTGCAAGTGAAATAATCTCATTATAGGTATTTACAAACTGAGCTGAAAATGAATTATCATACCACCAGACATTTGTTTAAGGTCAAACGACATCACATTAGAATTTCCTGTATTGCAAAAAATATTCCAGTTTGTATATGAAAAACGAAATAGATAACGAAGGTATGTGGGTTGCGTTAATTCATACATATGTAACTTTCTACAGTTTCCTGTTTTAAGGCTTTATAGTGTTATTAGTTATAGTATTATCATATAATTGTGGTGGTCTATTGCACGTGTTTATATCAAATAATGTATATCCATTAAAATATAAACAATTCACCTATTTCCTTCGTAATAATTATTATGAGACTCCCTAAACAAAATAAATGAAAAGATAATTAAAAGGAAAATTAAAAATTTCTTTCAAGTGAATGTTAAATAATTAATCTGCAAAAAATTAGTACGATATTCACATAAAAATAGGAAATGATTTGACTTTTAGGGACATTCCATACCAAATCATCCACGACCATTTAAAAAAAAATTATAATACTTTGTACACTCGATTTCTGCACAAACTGACATAACAAAAATAATTTTATTAAAAACTTATACCTGCTCTAATTCAAAAAGTAGCCATCATTCGATTTTTGCCATCACAACGGTTTACGGAATGTCTCATTGCCTCAGTTAATAACTAAATTAGAGACTTGTAAAAAAACACTAGACTCTTCATCATAAACGAGGCTATCTTTCTTTTTATTATCATATATTTTACCTAACTTGACATTCAAGTGTCACAAATTGATCTGAAATCTACGAGCATTTTTAGACACATTAAACTGCAAAATTAGCATTATTCAATCGATTTGCGTGCGCGTGCTTATGGTTATCGTAAGCCTGTCGAAATACTAGAAAATGTTAAAAGAACAAATCAAATAAACTTTTCTATCATAAAAATAGATATCGTATTTTCATTTAATCATGTTTTCTAAAAATAAATACAGGAAACAAATTTATTTATCTTTTGTTTTATAAGAACTTACTTTATTAGTACTTCGATATTGCAGCAAAGTTAAATGTTTTTTTACACGAAATCAAACACAAATTTTAAATAGCTATTTTATTAATTTATATTTGTTTGTGTAAATTGAACGAGCATTCCGTTGTTATTCGTTGATAATAAAATAGAACGTCCACACAAAACTACATTAAAAAGAAAACGAGCAACAAGTCAATTTTAAGACACGAAATATGTCTGTCAACTAAACAGATTTCATTCCAAAATACCAAAAAAAAACCAATTTAAAACAAGTACATAAATCAATGCGGCAAGACACTTACTTCGATTTCAATTAAAAATTTGAAACGTACCATCTTTAGACCTATTAGTTAGTAAATCTTACCTTGTTCTGTGAAGTTAAAAAGTGGAGGTAGCTCATTGCCATTGGGGAGACGCGTGTTCGGCTCTCTCAATTCGCCAAAGAACTGATGCGCGCAGGCTTGTAGAGGGCTAATACGTAAGAAGGAGTATACTCGAGAAGACGGGCAACCAACTCGATGGCTTCGGGTGGCGTACGTGCGCGGAACACCTGTTGACAAATTGCTTTCTAATTCACACACACACGTGTATTTCCTGCACTGTACATTAAAAAAAATCGCGTCTTTAAAACATCCATAAACGTAAGCCCACACACCGGCGGGGGGTTAGTAGAATTACGCCTCTCAAAGCAACCACTTACACGAATTCTCTGATGGTCCGTGTTGCATTTGGGTAGAGACATTCGAGTCAGCAATAACTGCAAACAGACGTCCAATTTGAGTGTTTGGAAGCGAATCATATTGTTAGTACGTTACAGTCATGATTACACAGACAAAAACGAATTAACACTAAAACGGTTGGATCGTCTTGTTTGAAGTACTTGCGGACCGACAATTTAATAGGCAGTTAATGTGAGTCTTACATCGAACGAATAAGAAATTCATACCGAGAAAAGGAACGTGCGAGATATAAATAAAAAACATACCTGTTGCCACGGGTGCGACTTTATTTGCGGAAATTTAAATTCCGTATAGTTGGGATTCATTTCACGAATCTGTTCTCTCGTCGGGGTGCCTAAAACTTTAATAATTTCAACTAATTGATCGACGCCCGAATCTCCTGGAAAGATCGGCTGTCCAAGTAAAAGTTCAGCTAAGACACAGCCGGCACTCCATACGTCGATTTTAGTCGTATAATCTATGGCTCCGAAAATAAGTTCGGGTGCTCGATAATAACGACTACATATGTACGAAACGTTCGGTTCGCCTTTAACTAAGTGTTTAGCACTTCCAAAATCGCATAACTTGAGGACCCCCGTTTCCGGGTCCAATAGAAGGTTCTGAGGTTTAATATCCCTATGGCAGATGCCTAACGAATGGATGTACGCCAACGACCGGAATAATTGATACATGTACAACTAGAAATTAAAACGGAAATGTCATTAAATTAAAAAGACAATACGAAAAACTTCTCTCACCTTGATAAAGCTGATAGGTATTGTTTGTTTTAATTTGCTGTAATGCCTTGCAACTTTATATACTGTTTCGGGGATGTATTCTAGCACCAAATTCAGGTACACCTCGTCTTTCTGTCGAAATAAGCAGTTTTAATAATGGATTCGACGAGCCTATCCGCATTTTAATACTACAATCAAAAAGCTATAGGCCACACATTCAAATAATTCAGAACTGTTATTATAGAAATTGAGTATGTTTTATTTTTATAAAAGCATTCTTAAAGAGGTTTCGGTATTTTGATGATTAAGTAACAGACCGTTTAAACATTTACATTTTTAAATTGCAAAATGATAATTTACATTTTATTACTACTGTAAGTCTCGTAGAGGATTTAGCGGTTTATCGTCTAGCGACTTTTGTTAGCAAATGTACATAAAAATAGCTATTAATTAGAATTACATCGAGAAAATCAGATTGGTAAATAATTTTAATTCGACGCCTGATGCGCCAAGGACGCGATTTAAAAAAAAAATCAGATCGCCATCAGATCGCCATCATATTCGGAGATTTAAAAAAAAAAATCAGATCGCCATCATATTCGGAGATTTTAAAAAAAAAATCAGATCGCCATCATATTCGGAGATTGCCACGGTCAAGTTGGGGCATTAAATCACCGTCTACAAGATTAAAGTTTAAAATAAAATTAAGATGGTTGCAGTAATTTTCAACGTGTAAATCCTGGATTAGGTTTTAATTTGACCACGTAGAAACCGTGTAATTTTCATCTACTAGCTAAAGTCCTATTAAAAATTCCGTTAAAATTAACTTCACGTTCATATGTGGATTAATTTTGGCTTAATTAAAATCCAAAGCGAATCTCAACTTAAACAGCTGGCCCTCAAATTTGACTATTTCCGCTTCGAGGTTTGCTATCTTGAATTTTTGATCGCAAACGGTCTCGTCGCTCTTATCCAATTTAGATTGCAGTTCCGTTATGTCCTTAACGTATTTAAGCAAAGTCGTGGCTATTGAATCTACGTCCTTGGTCGGCTCCTCCTGCAACAATTCGATGCTATCCAAGAATCGTAACTTTTCCAGATTATAACTTTGAATTTTATCTTCCGCCGCCTTTAGGGCTACGCGCGTTGCCAATAATTCCGAGTACAATTCGGCCTCTCTATTGGTACTAATGCCATCGGTTTCGTTCGGTTCGAACGTGTTTTTGGCTTTAAATATGTCGACCGTCTGTTTATTTGTGATTTCCATTTTCAGGAGCTGCTGATCCTTGATCCTTTCTTGCAACGACTCTTTCTCCGCCGTTTCCTCCATCGCCATTTTTCTCGTTTCTTCCAGCTGTTCTTTGAATCTCGTTTCCATACTCTCGTATTTCGCGTTCTCATCTTTCACGCGCTCCTCCATGGACTTCACCCTTGCTTCGAAGATCGAACGTTCCTTGGTCAACTTGTCTAGTAGTTGTTTATCGTGTTTGTTCTTGCTCATTAATTCTTCTTTCTCCTTCTGCCATCGGTGCTCCTGCGTCTTGAGTTGTTCCTGCGCGTATTTTTGGGATTTTTGTAATTCGAGGTACTTCGTTTCGTTCTCTTTAGACTTGTTTTCCAATTCTTGAACAGTTTTTTTTAATGATTTCATTTTCTGATCGTTTACTGTACTCTTCTCTTTATAATTATGAGCCGCGCTCTTCTCTAACGACAGCTCTTGTTCTAACACCTTGACTTTATCTTTCAGATCGCTTATCGTCGAAGTAGCGTGTTCGTTCTTTTTCTCAAATTTGTCACTTTGATGGAGAGCGTTTTGAAGTTCGTTAGAAACAATCGTCAGCTGTTGGTCCTGTTGTTTCAGTTTTCCTTGAAGCTCCTCGACTTTGTTACTACTACATTTTTTAGTAGTACAGTGTTGTTCTCCTTTTTTCTTTTTTTATCAAAATTAAGTTCTACTACTCGCATAATTGATCAACTTCTCACTTTGCGCATTTTGGGTTTGGTTATAACATTAGCAAAACTAATACGAATTATTAAATTGTTCAACCAATGCCTTACAATATTAAAGTTTAACTACTGTACAATTAGTTACATTAAGTGTACATCGCAAAAATCACATCGCCATCATATTCGGAGATTGCCACGGTCAAGTTAGGGCATTAAATCACCGTCTACAAGATTAAAAGATTACAAGATTAGCTAAAGTCCTATTAAAAATTCCGTCAAAATTAACTTCACGTTCGTATGTGGATTAATTTTGGCTCAACTAAAAATCCAAAGCGAATCTCAACTTAAACAGCTGGCCCTCGAATATAATCCCCCTCCCCCCTTCCCAGTTCAGTTGCAGTTTCAGTTTCAAACTGATGTATTAACAGAAAACTGAGAACTGTACTGACTTAAGAGGTTTTTTACTTACATGATTAGTTCAGTTCTCGGTTTACTTTTGCCACAATTTATGTTAAACAATCGCGTTCCGTTTCAGTTGCAGGGTAAGTGTCAGTTTTGTCGACAGCACAACTGAAACCGAAGATTGAACTGATCGTGTAAAAAGTTGTTCTTCGGACACTTCCGAAACCAACATTTTTCGAAACGTCCAAGAAAACCGCCACGAAAATAGATGGAGAAAATGTTTTGAAAAATTGGAAGCAATATCAAAGGAATGTGTGTGAAGATGGGGATGAGGGGGAGGGGGGAGGACAACATCTAAAAACTAATTTACTCTATCAGACGATCGCCATGTATCTATTTAATAAAACAATATTTTTCTGTAGAACTAAGGAACGAATTCGACAATTACTAGGTTGAACAGAAACAAACGCCAAATAAATTAGAATTACGGCGTCTCTAGTATTTAACGTTTATAAATGTATAGTCAAAATTCCCTCGCCGAACATGTCGTTACCTCAATAACCACTAATTGCTAGACGAGAGTGCTCAGCTAAAAGCGCCACTTACGCACACTTGCTACTAAGGAAATTTGTTCTGGTATTTGACGATCGGAGAGAGATGGGGAAAAGCTTCTCGCGCAAATGGCCTTTCGGTTTTGGTTAAAAGTGAAACGGTGGAGGTTTTACGGCCGTATTTTTATTCGCGTCCGACGTTAACGCTGCTAAATTTTCCGACAAAAACGCCCGAATTTACTCTGCAACTAATGGACCTTGTAAGTGATGATTATGAAACACATTATGCGAAATTCAGGCGAAACGCCCTCGAGACAACATTGCCCCGTGGGCTACGTCGTCGTCGAGTAGGAGCGAACAGCACAGATATGGTAATGAAAGTGGGCAGTGGGAGTTCCCATTAAATTTTGTTATAGGAAAAGATTGGGGCAGATCAGTATACCATTACTTTACACGCACACATTCTTAAGGGGCTAGTCTAGTTTCTCACTTTCAAAAAATCGATTATTTTTTTGCCTAATTCGATAGTATAGTATTCGGAGAACAAATTCCCAAAGTTTTATAATCGTATCATAAATATTTTTGAAATGGGAGGGGATTTAGTCGGAGCTGACCGTCGGCGCGGATAGCTGGTGCGCGTATCGCCGAGCGGAAGCTGAAGGTCTCAATATGAGAAAATTCAAGCACGATTATCTGCCATTAGATCCACAAGTTTTAAAAGTTTTGCATTCAATCTATACGGATTTGTCAAGAATGGAATTGCTAAACAGATGCAAAGGGAGCAGCACACAAAATAATAATGAAAGTTATAACACTTTGCTCCGAAACATCTTCACAGCGGCCCAAAAACCATACAATTGGCCAATTTTTTTGCAACGGGGATCTTTAATGATGGCATGAAGTCCATATTAAAAATATTTCGCACTACGGACATAACTGTTGGCCGCTACGCACTAGAATACGCCAACAGTCGCGACATGGCACGTATACGGCTGGCCGAGAAAAGGCACGAGGAGACCTCAAAGGAGGCTCGGACAGCTCGTAGGAAAGCTGCAGCTGACGAACAGCACTTTTTCGAGCAAGAGGAAGGCGAATTGTATGGCCCTGGAATCGCAGAATAACTGTAAGCGTGAAAAATTAAATTTTATAACCGAAAAATCAGTTGTCAAAACTTTAAACGCGTTTTTCTCAAAACTGCATTTTCAAAAACGGCTGCAGCTCTAGCTCAAAGAAAAATTAACGAGTCGATTTGAAATTTTGCTCGAATATTCGTAACATGTTTTTACATACCGTGAACTACGATCTTTTTGATATTTCAAAAAATACAAATTTGCCGAGCAAAAAACGAGCGTTTTTTGTGAAAAATTGATTTTTTTTCAAAACGCTGCCATTTTTTTTAATTTTCAATATTTTCAAAAGATCCTAGTTCATGGTACGGGGAAAGTCATCTAGTTTAACGTGAAACAAAAATTTTTCAGATACCGGCATTCTGAGGACCTCTACAACTGCAGCCGATTTACTACTTCATTTTTGGATGACTCGACGTCGGAGCGTACAACTCGGCTTACAGACGATATTTTTTCGTGAAATTTTGTGAATTAACTTGTCAATAGTATCAAAATATATCCTTAAAATTTTAAAATATTTGACCGCACGATTTTTTTGTATGAGTCCCGGAAAATCACCTCCATTTTCCGCCCGAGAAACTAGACTAGCCCCTTAAACGTTTACCAAGTATGCTTTTATAAAAATAAGTTTTCGATCGACTAGACGACGATAACAGTTCTCATTATTGCCCTTTCGTCTCGTATTAGCTAAAGTCTAGACCTTTACGGTTTGCAAAATACGGCCACTGTACAAGTGCTTTATGATCATGAACGATTTACTTCTATTATGTAAAACTAAACAAAATTAATTAGTTAGCTTTCGTTTAAATTTTTTTTTTTTTAGAAAACCACTGTTTAGTTGGATATGGTCTAGGCAACAAGCATGAATATTTACGGCATAGCAAAGGGAGTTGCTGCTAATTTGGATAGGACACGGCAGGCCCATACCTGCTCCATAGTGCCTAAGAATATGGTCATGTCACAGGGGACTTCGGCTCGCTACACATTAAAATACTTTTAATTTATAAGTAACAATCGCACTATGTAGAATGGCCAGTGTTTGTAAGTTTGTAAAAATCCAAAATAGTATCTTGCATAAAGTATGTTCATGATGTATTTTACACGTTTATTTCAAGAGAAAGTAACCCCTTCGCCAATCAGCGTCGATTTTTAATAAAGTCGCGAGCAAAACCGATCTCTCGAAATAAAATAGTAGGCATGAATGACAAAACGTTACTTCGAACTTACCTTATCTCCACTAGAATAAAAGAAATATTTAAGTTTAACTATGTTACAATGCTCTAGCCGTCTCATGATCTGAAGCTCCCGATTCTGAAACAATAGTCCAATTAATAAAACGTGCCCAAGCTAGATAACTAAATAAAATTAAAATTAAAAAAACCCATACGCGGTCATTACTCTCCCGATTAATTATAAATTCACATAACGTAAGTGTAGCGTGCAATTTTGTTACGAAACATAACTGTACATAATATATGCGGAGCTAAAATTTCTATTATATTTAAATTGCCGCGTTACAATAGGGCAATTACTCCACCGTATCGGCGTTATCGAGTGAATTTTTTTCCCACAACAGCACCACCGCCGCCCGACAAGCGCTCGAAACTGCCGTTTTCGATAAAACTAATGGGACAAATATTTGCCTTTTACGGAATATTGAGATTGACGCGACAGTGATAAATTGACGACCTTATGGATCGAGAGCGAATTTTTTTTTCACGTTTATTAAAACGGCACAATTAATATTCTTACCTTGAACCTTTTGTCCTGAAGGACCTTCTTAATTGCAACCATTTCGCCCGTGTCGCACAGCTTTGCCTGGTAGACAACGCCAAAACTGCCATTTCCTATTACTTTAGTGTCCGTGTAAGAAACCTCCTGCGGCCGATCGGGACCTTGTCCAGGTGTAGCTACCACGGTTGTCACCTTGCCCCCGTCCTTGCCTAAAAACAAACGGCGAAATTAACGAGAGAGAATTGCTACTACAAGGGGGAAAAAATAAACGGGAACGAATCGTTTCCAATTTTATTATTCTTTTAACGCCGCAAATTACCGAAATTAAAAATAACCGAAAATATAATCCCCCATAAAGCTATTTTAAACGCACGAACAGAAACACGTGTAAAACACACGACGGGGAAGCGAACTTATTAATAACTTTCGTCGAGGACTAACGGACGTGAACTTAGAAACAAAAGCCATAGTGTACCTGAAAATATTCCCGATTTTTCAATATCATTTATAATTGACTGTTGATTGCTAGTGTCGCACGAGATGCTCCTTTTCTCTTTGTTTATGGTGCCACTCGAAGCTGCCATTTTTAATTCGAAAAAGCGCGGCTGCAATTTTCAAAAAAGTAGCAACTCTCGTCGGAGTGCGACGGGGGTCGTGTCACAAGAAATTTTCATTAAAACGCTCGATGTAAAACTTAACGATTTTACGTTTGAAATAACTATAAAACTATATATATACAAATTATTTAAAAATTCGGTTTGTTGACAATTCGATGACGGCACCTATAGCTTGCTGTGATGGAAAACTTTGTCGGATAATATGGGCGAGGGAAAAAAAAGGTACAACTCTGACGGCGAGATATCTGATTGCACTATTAGCTATGTAATGATGAAACACGACAGATTTGATTCTGAATAACAGATTCTGTTGATTATCGCCAAAACTTGTCGAACGGAAACTAATCTAACCTGAAACTTACAGGTTACATTGACGTTTACAAGAAATTTCCAATTTCTCATTTATTTTTCTAGAATTAAATATAGTCAAATCGCGTAGCGATTTTTATTTTGAATTTTGTAGGGGTCGGTGGCGAGTGTAAAAGTGAATTTCCGGGACTGGGGCGGGGGGGGGGGGGTAGGGTTGTCATGTGGCGGTTGATGGGGACACCATCTTGAAAATAAGGGCGCAATTAGTCCGACAAAAATTTTGTAAAGTGCATTTTTTTGTAGGCAATACAATTTTTATTCACAACTTTTCGGCGTAACGATAATTCAATAATCTAGAGAGAACTAATTTTGTTCCAAAATCGGTCCTTTATCGATCTGAGTCACCGTCACACAGTTTTCATCTGCAGTACATTTTCCAAGTACAATCTTCTAAAGTGCACACGACGTTTCGTAAAACTTATCGTCCCCGTAAACGCTGCAGAATCAATAAAAATAAACGGAATAAAGAAAAATAATAATAAATAAGTCGAATTTTAGAGAACATTGTATTATCTACAAGAACGTTCTTTGCAAAACTTTCGTCAGATTCACGGTTACGGAGATGAATTAAAAACTAATTGTGCCCTTAATTTGAAGATGGCGGCGTAACGACCAAACTCAATTTCACACGCACGATCGGCCCCACTACAAAATTCAAAACAATAATCGCCGAACCACCCCAAATGCCTATTTTTTAACGCCGGATTGATTGGATTAAATGCAGTAAAAACCAGTTTATACGTTTCTCGCGACGACATTTGAATTTTATTAGATATAAGCCGAGAAGTCGCGGATTCGAACGCAACCGAGGACGACAAAACGTTTCAATCGGGGCAATACGAAAATGTGCCATTTTCTGCGATAACACTGCTAAACAAATTGAAAGTATTTTTCTGGTTCCTAGTTATAAATAGACGATGTTGATTCATATTGTTATACCGAATCCAAATCTGTTATTGGTTTTTCTCTAGCACGTATAGCTTCAGAGAAAAACTTGATTTTGTTTCGAAATAAAACGGTCAATTAATTTCGATTATGTGATTATGAAAAATCAATAGAGTATTCAATATACAGTGTGTTAGATTTTATGTGTCACAGCAAATATCTCGGCTATTGTATGAATTAGTAAAAAATGTTATATATGAAAGTTATTAGATTATTTATTCTTAATAATGTGTCAAAATCAGAAAAACAATTGAACATCAAATAATTCAGATAAAACAAATAAATTTAACATTTTAAATGGAACGTACCCACTATTATTACATATTCTGAAACTACAAGAATTTATCTTTACAACGGTATATCACATGTTATACTTATTTCATTAATTAAAGGCGTAATAGAATAAATAACCGAACGCGTTGACACGTACAGTGTAAACAATGTACCGACGATGCACACTTTTACCTTTGCATGTTCTATTAAGTAGAGCCGAGGAGGCCGTGATACGCGCTCACTTGTTATCGCTATCGTGTCAAAGTGGCTATAAGTAAATTGTTAATTGTTAATTTTCATCTCGTGACACATAATGAGGGATAGTTATAATGAAAAAATGGATATGTTGAGAGTGTACATCAGATGCAATGATAATTCTAAAGAAGCTTCTGTATTGTATCGAACCTTCTATCCAGAAAGGGTACAGCCACATCCTCGCACGTTTGCAAGAATTGAACAAAATTTACGAAGAAATTGATGTTTTAATGCTACAGTGCGAAGACCAAGAAATGAGCGTGCAGCGCATGATGAAGATATTATGGTATTGGCATATTTTAGAGCACATCCAAGAAATTCAATTCGTGAAGCAGTGGCCGGCATAGGTATAAGTCATCACAAAGTATTTACTATTCTAAAAAAACATAACATGACCCCCTATAAAATTAAATCTATAAAATAATCTGTTATTGAGTTTGTTTTAATCAACACATTGTTTATACTGTCTACGTTTTCAACACGATCAGTTATTTAGTGTATTACGCCCAGTTAATTAATGAAAAGTATAACATGTGATATACCGTTGTAAAGATAAATTCTTGTAGTTTCAGAATATGTAATAATAGTGGGTACGTTCCATTTAAAATGTTAAATTTATTTGTTTTATCTGAATTATTTGATGTTCAATTGTTTTTCTGATTTTGACACATTATTAAGAATAAATAATCTAATAACTTTCATATATAACATTTTTTACTAATTCATACAATAGCCGAGATATTTGCTGTGACACATAAAATCTAACACACTGTATATTGAATACTCTATTGATTTTTCATAATCACATAATCGAATCAACCCACTTGTATTACGAGTTTCGTTTTAACGCCATTCTCATTTGTGTAACGTACCATGTATATTTTTAATTCCTTTTAAAAAAACGTATAAACGGGATTTTACTGTAGTTCCAAACGTGTCCGAGAGCACCTACCTGCACGATAGTATTAGGTTGATGCATAATTATCCGGCGTTTATATCAGCGCGTTTTTCATCAGTGTAAAGTAGCGTTTTGTTTATTATTTTTGTATTAAAATAACCTTCTCTATTGTTTTAGAAAAATGCGTGTCGAAAACCATAGTCATATTCGCCATATTATGCTCTACCACTTCGAGAAAGGATGGAAAGCAGCACAGTCATTTCGCGATCTGAACGAACTTTTTGGCAAAGGAACAATCAGCAAAAGTCAGTGTAGGGAGTGATTTGCCCGTTTTAAATCAGGTGATACCAGCTTGGAGGATAAGCCAGGAAGAGGTCGGCCATCGGATTTCGACGATCAGGCTCTTCTGGCTGCCGTGGAAGAGGACGAGAGCCTGACAACACGAACGCTGGCTGAAGACTTCAATGTCAATCAATCCAACGGTCGTTCGTCGCCTCAAAAAGCTTGGAAAAGTGTGGAAAATCGCTGGATGAATCCCCACGAGCTCTCCGACAACAACAAAGCCGATCGCGTTCGAATTTTCACCGAGTTACTGCAGCAAAACGAACAAACACCATTTTTGAAGAATCTTGTCACTGGGGATGAGTCATGGCTTCTCTTCAAAAACGTCAAAAGAAAGAAGGCTTGCGTTTCGCCAGGTGTTTCCCCCAAAGGAATACCGAAACATGTCCACTGTAAGAAGGCTATGTGGTGTGTGTGGTGGGACAGAAGCGGAATCATCCATTGGGAGGTCATTTCAAATGGCATTTGTTATTGGTTTAACGACGCGGATGAACGACAACAATGGCGAATCCCAGACAAAAACGGCAAGCGGCAGTTCAACATCAACAGCGACGTCTACCTGGCTCTGCTTGATCGCCTTCACGCTGCAATCGAGGCAAAAAGACCGCGCAAAAAGAACCACCACGATAACGCACGTCCTCATGTTGAACGCCGCGTTGTCGAATTTATCGCCAATAAAGGCTGGGATCTGCTTCCACATCCGCCATATTCACCGACCGAAGCACCTACGGACTATCACGTCAACCGCTCTTTGAAAAACTAGCAAATGAATAAGATTTACGACGATTTGGATGACTTGGTGGCCGATGTTAAAGCGTGGATCGCCTCTAAGAATCGTGTCTTCTTCGCTCGTGGAATCGACCGTCTGCCAAGC
Organism: Rhagophthalmus giganteus; assembly: GCA_036326145.1. Lineage (NCBI taxonomy): Eukaryota > Metazoa > Arthropoda > Insecta > Coleoptera > Rhagophthalmidae > Rhagophthalmus > Rhagophthalmus giganteus. The sequence goes on from JARFJA010000036.1 coordinate 3,026,116, forward strand.
AAATGGGAAACAGTAATTGAAGTAGACGGTGACTACGCTCCCGAATAATCGTTTAAACATGTTTTTGTCAAATATTTTATTGATTTTGTTAAATAAAATTTGTTGAAAAACGCCGGATAATTATGCATCAACCCAATAATTTTATAAGTGCGAAACAAAATGTTCCTATTTAAAAAATAATAATAATAAATACAAAAAACTTGGCACTTAATTTTGGATACCTAACCGCTTTGATGTGAATTTAGAACACGTTTAAAATGACTTTTATCTACACATCGGTTAGTATGAAATTGGCGAACGTTGTTTACAAGTGTAGATAATATTAATTTATGACGCGTTTGTTGTCCCAAAATTTAATTCAAACAAAAAATCTTAGATAATATTGAGGAACAACGACAACGATAAGCGTAAACGCAACCAAAAGGTATTGTCAAAGCGCTTAAACAAACAACTTTCACGTGGAAAACGTCCGCGATCGCGTTGTTTTTTGTTATCATCAGAAAGTCTTCTAAAATAGCAACACGAAAAAAAAAAAGATAAACAACGTTAATAATTATTGTGATTCGGGCCGTTAATGACCGATTATTAAACGGGATTTCAAGGTGAAAAAAAAAGTAGAAAAAACCCACACCACACCGTGTCAACATTGTACACGCAACAAAGAAAAGAAAACAATGTGAATATGACATGTGGTAATCGTTCGGTTATTAAATACAATACGTATTGTGTAGCAATTATTAGACGCGAATGTTTTCGTTTCGTAAATATTGAATGCGAAGAAAATCGAACGAAGAAAAAAAAATTTTGTAGGTACATAGGGCTCCCCGTGGCATCTACTGCCGCCTACAACAAAAATTTAATTTATAATCCATAAATTTAATACGGTTTAAAACTCTCGCGGTTTGCCCGTGAAAACGTCATTTGTTTTATCGTGGTTTCGTTATTGTCGACGAGTGCGACGACACGCGAACCATGAAAATACAACAACGCAATAGAGAGAGGACGCGAAGTTCATTACAGTTGTGATTACAGGTAGCGGTTAATTTCGTCCGCGATCGCAATTCACGTCGGATTCGACCGTTTGTCGACTAAAAGTTTTTTGGCGCATCAGCACCCAAACGAACGTATTTTTTTCCCTCGTAATTTCTAAATGGAATTTTCACGGTCACGTTCGCACCGAAAATATTTGCTTGTTCATTTTCTGAACGTGGCCGTTCGCGAACACCGACAGATCAGGCGAAGAACTATCCGGTCAGCTAAATACGGCGAAAAACTTCTCGATCTAATACCGGACCGTATATTTTTCAGCCCGAATTTCACTTGTAAGAAGAGGTAAGTCGATAAGCAAATAACGAAAACGACCAATTGCACTTACGAACATCGGGTGCTAATTGTTTTTTCGCCCCGTGTAGTACTGGAATCGATTGTTCGCGATTCGTCCGCGTTTCCAACAAACTTGCAGCAATTTTGTTAATTTTGTTGACGAATGGAGAGAGTTTAACAAGTAATCAACGCAGAACTCAATACAGAAGATACCTACACTACGGTAACGTGCTAAACTCGGATCCGGTATAGTGTCAGTATCTTCGAACCTTCGAGAAAAACCTTCCACTAGTTTACGATAAGTACGTGCAGAGGTATTTAGTTCGATTGGATGTTTTATGGGCGGTTCGGTCTGGCTCTTAAGGATGTTTTGTAAGTAATTTAGCCAAACTATTCCGCTATAGGGACGCCACTAATACTATTCCCCTATTTTTTTATGATACCATCACTTCCCGAATAGTTGAGGACAATACGGAACCGACAGCGATCCTAGAAATGCCTTGGTTTACGGATTAACATAATTTATTAGCTCTAAAATCGTAATCCTTCGGTCTACGAACAGACTTGCTGTTCTGAATTTTCTGAATAATGTAAAAATTAGTTACCTATTTGCTACTATTAAAAAGAAAAAGATTTTTTTGAATAGAAGATTATTTATTAAATACAAAGAAATTAGAAACCGATGCATCGTAAGATAATTCAAAATTGAATGTATTTTTACGCTTACGCTCATTATACATTTAGGGTCGATCTTTTCATCTTCCATTTAATTTAATCGACACATATTTACCATAGAAACGTTTGTTCAGACAATTGTTTCCGTGGTAAAAATTTGTCAAGTAAATTTATTGGGAGGCGAAAAAACCGACCCTTAGTCACAGGTGTAACTCGAGCTTCAAGTTAGTCCACGACTTATAAAAATTGGTTTATAAAAAACGTCATTGAACAGACTCACAGAGTAGTGACGAAAATAAATCATGACCTGCATTTAAAAAGGTATTGTTCTGCTGCATTTCTTGACATCAGCCAGGCCTTCGACAAGGTCTGGCTAGATGGGGGCTGCTGTTCAAAATCAAAAGTGTTTTACCTTCGGGATATTTTAATATACTTAAGTCGTACTTAAGTAACAGGTACTTTCAAGTGAAGTTTGAAGAAAAACTATCAACACTGCACCCAATCCACTCAGGCGTACCGCAGGGAAGCGTACTGGGCCCTACACTTTACCTCCTCTAAACGTCAGACATTCCAACCACAAGACAAACTTTAATTGCCACCTACGTGGACGACACTGCTGCACTAGCTTCTCATGAAGACCCCCAAACTGCATCACGACTTTTCCAACGCAATCTGGATAAAATCCAAGTATGGCTAAATAAATGGCGAATTAAGGCCAATGAAATTAAATCAGTACATGTCACATTTACTCTGCGTAAGGAAACCTGCCCTCCAGTTGTATTGAACAATATACAACTACCACAAGTAGACAGCGCTAAATATTTAGGCATTTATTTAGACCGAAGACTAACCTGGCAAACACACATTTTCAAGAAGTGAATGCAGTTAGGTCTAAAATACAGGCAAGTGTATTGGATGCTAGGACGAACCTCCAAATTATCAATTGATAATAAACTACTACTGTATACCTCCGTGCTTAAGCCCATATGGACCTACGGAATTCAGTTGTGGGGATCAGCCTGCACCTCTAACCTGGAGATAATACAACGATTCCAAAACAAGGTTATTCGGAACATTATCAACGCACCTAGATACGTACCTAACTGGATTCTACAATAAGACATCCCAGTGCCCTCAGTGAAAGCAGTTATAGTGTCTCATAGTGCAAAATACTGTGATAAACTCGGTGACCATAGAAACGAGCTTGCAATCAATTTCCTAGATAGACCTTATACTAAAAGACTTAAACGACACGACCCACTAGATTTGATAGACCGATTTACTTAATCTGTAGGTTAGTTTTGAGATAATGTGTAACACTCAAGGTATTCTATATAATAGAGGATTTTTGTTGGAAAACCCTTTCATGTTTTTTGCTCTATCACCCAATTTACTTAATGTTTGTACTAACTGACAGATTGTAAATTTTCATTACTGTTAATAAAAAAAAATAATAATAAAAAACGTGGAAAGTTTATAGAAATAAATGATGTCATAGGTTTTTCGACAGTATTGGTTAGCTCAAAATATCGTAAATAATCGTAATTAGTTGTACATGAGATATCTACTAATTTCTTTTCATGTTAGACCATAAAAAACCATATATCACATAAAAAATTGTCAAACAAAAAATAGAAAAAAAGTCTCATTTTGTTGTAGGCTCGAGAGCCCATTTGTTTAGCAGGGTAGGCTGCTATTTTTAGCTGTACGGCAGCAATACAAATAATATATACATACTTACAAATTATATACTATATACAAATAGAAAAAAAGGAAAAGAAAAATATATACAATTTGAAATCGAAAAGATTTATTTTTCTGGTAATAGAGTTGCTAACAAATCTTCCTTTAGATCTCTAATTTTAAGATTTCTGGAGAGCCTAGGGTCAATTATTTATAAAATATTTTGAAAATGTTGAAAATTCAAACTATCGAGCACTAAAATTAGATCGAATCTGAACGTATTTTGAAATGTTTCAGTTGGTCGGGGTTGGTTCCCAGATGTGTCAGTAACTGGTCGACAAAATATGTCAGAATTTATGTAGCAAAATGTTTTATTTTACTTGTTACTTCCTGTAACAATAAAAATTGGCGGCCCGGCAGGAAAGTGGTATAAAGCCAAGTTTGCGTTTAACCTTTGATTATATATATATATATATATATATATATATATATATATATATATATATATATATATATATATATATATATATATACACACACACCTATATATGTATATATGCATTCTGCTCGTAATTTACTATTACGTAATTTACGAGTCTTTAATTTAAGTTAAGGACACGAGTTCCGCTACTCTTAATTAAAATCAGTTTGTCTACTAAACTTATAGGTACCTATAGATAATTAGAAGGTATAAATATTATAAATAAATATATTAATTACCTAATAAGTATCTAATTATAAATATAAATAAATCCATCAAAATATAATTACGACTAAAACTACCATTTCTAAATTTGCGAGTCAAACTTAAAAACCATAATTTTCACTAATCGTAAGCAATAAGGATTTATTGCTTTCGGTATTACCTCCCCTACTGGCCCACGTGCGGTAGAACAGTATTTGAGTGGGAAAAATTAGACGGAGACAACACTACGGGATGGAAAATCGAAAATGCACTCGATCTCTAATTTCGCGTTAATTTGAAAATTAAAAAATGTCGATGAAATTATTAAATTAAACTTGAACGTAGATATTTTAAGCTATGCAATGAATATAATTTTATCGCAGTTAAGTATTTTCTAGGACGGCAAATTAAGAGTTTGTGTAAACGTATTTTTGTATATTTTTTATAACAGTTATAATAAACAAGTTATTGCGTTTATTTCAATGAAAATATTTCAATAATTAGTACATTGGTTATTCTACTTGTAAAACCGAAAGTTTTGTAATTCTCTTACTAGATTTCAAGATAGACGCGAAATTAGATTTGAACTTTGAACGACAATTACTAGTACATACATTTTTTTTTTCGAAAAATTTTGCGTTTACTACCATGTAAACATTATAAATTATCTATATGTGATAAAATAAATGGAAAAAAATAATTTTGAAAATCTGTACCAAATACCCCAAAGATGATGCTTAAGCGGATTCAGGCCAGGGCTTCGGATCGACCAGTCGAGTTAATCCACGAACGACCGAGTTACGGCCCTGGCTTTATGAGCCGGTCCATTATCACGTTGAAAATTATCCTATCGTATAACCTAGACATAATTTTAGGCGCCCTTATTTTAATAAAAACGAATGCCTTCGTCAGGACATCATGTCCCGAATACATCGAGGACGTGTATCTATGGCATCTGTAGGTTCGGCTATTAATGTTTGTTTTTTTTTTCACCTTGAACAATTGGCAATTGCGATCACTAATAAACAATAGTCAAAACAATAAACAAACAATTTACTCTCAACGGAAAATGATCTTCGTTCAATTAAACGCGCCATTTCGAAAATTTCTAATCCTTTTAATCGTTTAGTCGCGAAAACATCAATTATTTGGTCAAACCTCATGGAACGGATGCCGTTCCCTAATTAAAGGACAATTTCCTTATCCGTTCAAACCTTGACCCAAAAAAAATCTTGATATATTCACTTTCCAAAATTAACGCCGCCCGCACTATAATCTATTTATAAAGACAATGCTCAAATATTATTAAAGGTTGTAAATGCGAAAAACTGGGACAGATCCAAGTTTATGGCGGCGGCTTTAGGTCAAGTTTATTAGAAAATCGGAATTAAGACATCGATGCCGAAACACTTTCTTCAAATTAAATAACGCACACGCCTTTGTAGGTTAAACGGCATCTCCTCTCCGTACAATGAGATGAGCGTGAATGCGAAAAAAATAATAATTAAAGACTTTCGATTGGCCAGTTTCTGGGCAGGTTTTAACGTTTAATGTGTACACGCTTGTAACATGTGTTAAAATCGAAAGTGTGTCCGAAAATAAACTTAAACATTAAGAAGAAGAAAAACTTCGGAACAATGAAAGTGTTACGGATGGATGGCATCTGCGGCGCTTACAAAGACTAAACAAAAAAAAAGAAAAAAAAAGAAAACTAGGTCGGGAAAGCCCCCGTTATGACTTTCTCGATCGAGGAAGTGGAGTTTGATCAGATATTGATAAAACAACTCGTCTATTTTTGACAATCGTCTATTATTGGACGTGTAGTTTTCTCGAACGAATCTCTCTATATTGTTGTGTATCTAAAAAATTTATAGAAAACGGCGTAAGTTTTTTTAGTTAATAAAGAACGAACAGTGGCACGTATGTAAAGAATGATCCACGAACGTTACATCATACATTTTTCCAATGCCAATTAACGATAATTTGCAGTACTAGATAAAATTTTAACATTCCACATAATTCCGTCATTCTTGTTTCGTTAATAATATCAAACATTAAACTAATCTACGTCACCAACGATATTTTGAAATTTTACAAATACGCGACGTCAATGGCAATTTGTTGTTTAGTTATTATTAAATATATAGATGGATCGCATAAATAGATTTCGACAAAATTAGCGCCGGTTATTAAGGCTAGGAATTATGGCGGTTTGCGATTTATTATCGGGCAGTTCAAAGTACTCAGGTGATAACCACAAATTTCCTTATGCTATCGTATAATTACTGGTTCTCCATATAAATTGGCTTTTTATCTTTTCACAAAGGCACCGATTTAATTAATACGATTAAGATTAACTCAAATAAACAACTACGACATGACGAAATTATCATTTTGATTCAATTTCCTAATTTGTAAGTATAACCTTAACGAAAATGCCCATCGTCTAAATTATAAATTAAACTAGTTTCTCCTACTACTTCACTAAGAATTCCAAACCTATCTAAACAAGTAATCTTGAACAAGCATTGTCGTAATCGATGAGGAGAACTTTCATTTATTGTCACGTGACCGGAATGCTCAGAACAGTTAACTCATCTGTTTTAAAGTTGAATCTCCGTAATAAAGGGATTCTAAATGGGACATTCAGCATGTGAACCTTCTTTGACTGCGAACGTGTATAATCTTGTGTAATCTAAAGCTTTATTCAAAACCAACCCTTCAAAATCCTATGCCATCTTGAATTTCAATGGAACACGTTACTTCCTTTCTATAAAATCCTTTCGCGACATTTAAATACCACCGCCTCGTTTGCAAGACCATCGCAAATTTTCCAAAAGCGTTTTATTAGTAAGCCACGTCGAAAATTTAAGCGTTTCATTCAAAACGTTACTTTTTGCTTTTATTTTATATCGATAATCTAAACGATCAAAAAGCCCCTTTTCATTATTTTACCACCGCAACTACGGCGAACGTCATCGAACAATCAAATTATCCGAGGTGTCGCGTCGACGAAACGGGGCGGAATCCCTTTGAAGTTCGTAAAGTAAACGACCGCCACTTTATAAACGTTTTTATAAAATCGAGCCGATCGAATCCAAAAACCACCACATCAAATTATTCAGGCAAAATCGATCCGCCCTCGGACAAGAACGAAACACCCACGTTTTCCACAACCGAATCGATAGCGATGCCGTTTCAGCCACTTCTGCGGAATGACCTTAAGTCGACCGCTTAAATTCTAAATTTATAATTCAACAGGAATTAACGTTTAAACCGTATATATATAAAAAAAAGAGTCGATCGGCGAAAAATTGTATTTTTTTTTACTTACTATTCAGGGAGCGCCGCCATTTCTTTAAATAATTCAATACTTTCGAATAGGTGGATACATGGGATTCTTCCTTCTCTACTTGTTGTTTGGCCAAGTTCGTTACGGAAGCGGCACTTTCGGTTTTCAGTTTCGGCTTGGGAATATCCGCGCTCGATAAAGACCTATGAGTTTTCCTTTCGACCCTCACGTCATAAACGGACATAGATCTCCCGTATTTGCGTGCATTTTGAACTTTAGCGGCGATCTTTAATTGTGATTGATTGCACGAACATCTCCTGTCGTTTATTTTATTCGAACGCTTCTTCTTCGCGTCGACGTCTTTCGAATCCGATACTTGCGAAGATAGTTTGGTTTCCGTTTCTTCGGCGCTCCACATTTTCGAAGTCATTTTCGGAGCCATAATTTTATTAGACGGCTGCACTTTTTGGTTTAATGGTTAATTTATCGTTTTGCGGATACGAAAACTAAAGGAAACGCTCGCGACCGTGGGCTTTGCTTAGAAAAACTAGGACTGAATTGAAATGGTTTCTGCATCGTATCTACCAACGCGCTAATTAAAGACAAACATACCGTAAAATACAAAGACAAACAAAATTACGTAAAAATAGTAACGCTCGGGATTGATCGGAATAAACAAATAAAATTTTTAACATGTACTCGGCCGTGTCGGTATGATTATGTGACGTAATCGCTTTATATATATATATATATAACATAGAAAAAAATTGTCAATTTTTGATTATAAAACAGCTGTAATATTGCGTTTTACGATTCGATTTATCGAAACGTTCAGTTATCAGTATAACAATAAAAAATAAATGAAGTCGTGGAAAAAAGATAAGTGGAGCCTGAGATTATTATTTTAAATACTAGATAAAAACAGTTGTTATGTTACCTACTTTAAGTAGTGCCCCACTTCCTGAATTGAATAAGCTATTAAGACGTCTGCCGTACTTATAAATTTTACATTAACATAAAATTTTAGAACTGCGCAAGAAAACCATCCTAATGGACGGATCAAACATCGTCGGTGATCGCAATACAATTGAAATTGATCGACACTTCTTCCGGGAGGGGAAACAAAACATTAAAAAAAAAAACGAGTAAAATTTCCCGTTTTTCGATTTCGATCGCAAATAAAGTGCTCGTCAATTTTTGTTTTGGCGCGCGAGTCACGTACTTACTGCAAATTAGTTCTCCAGATTTTCTTGAAAGTAATTAAAATCATGTAAATCTCGTGTCGTGTGTGTAAACATATTTTTGAAATGGAAAACGCCCATTAGTCGTCGATTTCGTCGAAAATTTAAAAAGAAAACAAATTGCGAACGAAACAAATTAGCATCTAGGGAACTGTAACAATTTAATCTTTTAAATAAGCGAAATCGATTTTAAGAAAAAAAATTAGCAAAAACGTGCCTTTGTCTTATCCCCTTACATCCGCTATTATCATCGATTCATCACCAAGTGTTTCACCTCTTTTTTGAAGGAGAAAAGACGAAATAGAACAAGCAGCTTGTGTAGCAAAAGCATACACGTATTTTTTTTTATAATATGTAGTGCTTAATTAACTAATCGTAAGTGTAAAAAAAAATTAATAAATACAGTAGATTTCCTCTTAACCGATAAGTACAGGACCGAACCCTTGACCGGTTAAATCGATTAATTACAGATCTAATTGGGTACGCGTTTTGATTTTGATTAGCGATTTAATTCCCCGGAATCTCGAAGGTTTAATTTAATTCGACTTTTAATCGACCGATTTAATTAAAACGTCAATTAAATTAAATTCCAGGAATTGAGCCGCGAAATTACATAAAACCGCGAATTAAACACCGAATTACGCAATAATCCCCCTAACCGAAGCGTGAATCAATTTAATCGGCGGTTTGATATAAAAAGGGTCGGGGGCTAGGTGCCCCCCACACTTACGACGTTTTGTTTTACGTCAGACAACATTTTGATAACATTCCTCATATTTACGTCTATGATTCGTTTTACGTTCTTATAATATATGAAAAAAATAAAATATTACTTAAAAATTAGGGGCCGCGGTGGTTTAGAGAGCTATCATCACTCTGCTAGTTCGCCGCGGCTGCGAGTTCGATTCGAATGTCCTACTAACAAAAATTAAAGATGTTCTTTATTTTCGATTGGTAACTGTTTAAGCAACTCCTGAAAATTCAGACGTTGAAAGTTATTTATTGTAGAAATATCGAGTCGCTAGCGCTGGTTAAAAAGTAAAGGGACATTGCTGTCTACATTTTTCTCATAAGAATTAAGTACATTGTCCTATGTTAGACCTTACTGAACTTTCAATGTGAAAAGCACCATATGTATAGATATTTTAGATTGCGTTTATTATTATTTTCTACTGTAGGAAAATTATATTTCAATTTACATCATATCACGAAGACACTCTTGACGCAAAGCAATCACATTAAAGTGTACGTAAAAAAACGAGGTTTTGGTAATATTCTCACTTGTTACTACTATTGCTTTTAAATAGATAAGTAACGTAAAAATAAGTTTTAGGTGGTTATCTAGATCTAATAAAATATTAAATGACTCACGAAATACGTGACATCATAATATGTCGTTGCATAATAAAATGTAATCAATCGATAACAAAACAAATGGTTAAAATGACACAAACATTGGGTCCTCGGGTACCGCGATCGTGATTATCATATTTTTTAATGCCACTATTAATTTTCCTCAACGTATTTTGCGTTAAATCTCAATAAATTAAAATATTAATGTTTCAATATTTAATCATCAAAATGTTTAAATTCACGATTTCAATTGATTATTGATTCACAGTGGATTATTTCATGCCAAAAGAAATACCCTCGCCTTTTATCTAACGGACATTAAACTAATCTTTCGGTCTTGGTTGGCTGTGGAACGATAATGACATGATCAGTACTCGATAGCTAACAATAAGACGTGCTCGCACGGCCAACCAAGACCGAAAGACTTTTTGGGACACCAGTTAGACGAATGCCGCGAAGATGCGAATTTTTCATCAATCTACACCCTCGCCCACACAACAATAAAACAAATGCTCGTCTGTAAATCTTGCTCCTCCGGCCGTTCAATTGTATTGCAAAAACACGTCACCTGGGCGAAAGTTTAATCCAAAAGTGGCACAAAAGCATATCACAAAAAAACCTTTCAAACATTAATCTCCGCGTTATTTTCGTTTTATTTTTGAAGACGTCTCCGCGGTTCAATAACGAAAACGCTTCGGGGTGGTGCACATTTATGTTCTCCTTCGCTCTTCGTTTATTGTGGTTAAATTTAGAATGGAAATTGTTGGAAACTCGACTTCGTCTCGCGACTCAAACTCGTGTGAAATATCCGCCTTTCGGCACGTGCTATACACTGCGGTTTTTGACGAGCACGTTTTAATTAAAAATTTTTGATTTTGTCGTTTACGTAAACGAAGGCTTCTGATTGACCGATGAGTTTATTTACGCACGGTCGGCCTATTTGTTTGTGATGGTCAACTTTCGGTAACGTTTCTTGGTGTGAAATTATGCACTTTTCGCATCGGTCGTCGGAAAAGGTGAATTTCGCTTCGAGAGATTTACATCTATACCTACAATAAATATTATTATACTTCTATTAAATTTTACATTTTTCGCATACCAAACGATCTCGAAAACGATTATTTGTACGTAAATAGTTCCCGATTACGGGGGTCGCTTATACGTCGTGCGTAAATTTATAACCCCCATAAACGTTTCCTGTCACCGCCGACGGGCGAATACTCAAAAAAAAATGTAACGTTATATAAAATTTATTTCCATACGAAAAGGTCGTGAACTGTAAAAATGAACACCGAAACGATTAAAATAATTTGATAACACACGCAAAGTTGCAGGTACTGTTTTATATACACACATAGTTACGTATCTACTTAGCGAAAATAATATTTATGACCTCGCTGCGACCAAATAAACTGACTTTGAATTCGTAACTTGGCGATTTTATCTTTTCATTGTCATTCGTTAACCATTAGATCGGACAACTCAACAAAATTCCCTTGCACGAAAAATACGACTCGAATTATTACTTAATAAACAAAAAAAAAGAAGAAGCGAATTCCATCAATGAAATTCCCGAGGGGGATAACCATAAAGTAGCCCGAGTGAATCGTTAAAAGCGAAATTATTGCCGGCTTGTTCTTATACGGCCTTCCTCCCTTAATTCCAGGAACTTTGTGGGATTTTCCGGTGCATCATCGTCGATTTTCGTGTGCGAGAAAACTTACGAAAAACAAATAAATAATTTATCGCGTCGAAAATATAATGTCGATTTTACATCGAAAACAAATATTGGCCCGTTCGTCTTTCCGCCCGGGAAAATCTGTCGGAAGAAAATCGTTCGAAATACAATTAGGGAACGTGGCACGAAAGAGAAAACGGATAATCTTTGCTATATAGGTGGTTGAAAACGTACCTACGTAAGTAAGTCTAGTAAGGTATATCTGCAAGGTAAGCCTCTTGATAATCCTCGCCGTGTTACGTATCGGGGAACATCAAATCCCAATCAACTAAGTGGAGGAATATCCTATTTATGCAATTCTCAAATTTTGTTATTTTGTCAAATATGCTAATCTCGATCGATATTTAAGGTTTAAAAATATAAGATGATGAACGGTTTTATTATTTACGTTTCAATATCCAAAAGCAAGGACCGTAGAAAAATATTTAATAAAATCGCGCGAAAAACATTTTCACTTATAGGCGGGTATACTAAAAATAATTGCTTGGAAGTGATAAATAAATGTATAACCTACTTATATATTAAAAAACTCATATTATTAGATATTTACGAGTTATTTAAATACGATTTCTAAAATTAAGATCGACCGCGATTATTTAAATAGGTAGATAAATGTATACACGTCGTCTTTTTTTTTTCTTTACAAGCATAGAAAGTTTTGATTCTTCTATATTCGGATTAGGACGTCGGTTTTGGGGGAATCTACAATATTTAACGATCAACGGCAGCGTTTCCTTTAGTTATTCGCAGACGATAATTATTTAAATTTTCCGCGTAGTTTCACTCTTCCATTGTTTTCGATCATAACTTTGTCACGTGAAAATATAAATGTTTGTGCAAATAGCCCCGCTAAATAAAATTAAAACGACGCTAACTACAATTATAAATAGAATTTAACGACACTATAGAAAGGGAAAAGCACTTCGTTACCATCTGACGTATAGTTTTAAAACTTATTCACTTCATTTTAAAAACAAACACCGCCGTCACCGTCACCGCGCGAAAATCCTTAATTAAATCGCAACAACACATTTTTCGGAAAAGCGTGCGTAATTAAAGAACGTTTAAAATCATCCTCGATCGTCGAGCACCGTTTGTACAAACGAAAGTCGGTGTGAGACTGGATGTTAAACTGACGCTAAATCTTGAACACGCGTGTGGAAATAAAGACTTTCAACTAGCGTATATATCTATAGGTGCCATGGTATCCTTCGATAAGATCGAAACCGCCGATGCCGCCCGCGTATTTACACATTTGACGATTATTCGTAATAACCGTGGGCTATCTATAATTAATTGAAAGATAACCTATTTTTTCCGTAACGTAATTCGTGTTTCGACGATCTATTTGTAACCGCATTTAAATTTAAAGCTTCTTACGTGATGTACCTATACTACTACTGTCCTTATCGGGTTTCGCTGCCGAGTTTTATTTAGTTCGATTTAATTAAAATTTGTGAACAATTACAAGTAAGTTTTTACATAACAATATTATGATTCATATTAAAAGTTCGTAATTTGAAACGTAAACGGTCGGCCTCTCGCGAGCCCTTTTATTTTAAATTGCCATCGGAGTTGAATTAATAACGTTAAACCTCGTATTTTAAAATATAATAACGATCGTATTATTGCATTAAATTATATTTTAAAACGCTCGTCGGGACGCCAACTGAAAACTTCCGTTAACTTCAAAAGACTTTGAATAATTGTAAAATAAACAGGATGCACGTAGAGCAAAATTACTTTTGACGATTAAAAAGACGACCAATTAAATTTAAACTGCGTATTAATTATTAGGAAATAAATATTTAAAAAAGTCAACCGTTCAAATATCAATACGAAAGCCTCCACGGTCAATCGACGTTTTAAGATCTTAAGACCGTATAATGAAAGAAAATTAAAGAGTTGTCACGCTCGCGAGAAAATCCCTAAGGCCTGTTTCAGACGAGCATACGCGTATGCGATTCACGTATCGCGTACAAAATTCTCTTGCGATACTTTTCCGATCGGGCATTTTCTCGCCACTTCTTGTAGTTAGACAGAATCGGTAGTATATAGCGGTTCGTTGTTTATGGTGGAGTGCTCGAAACTCCGCAAAATGACCTTCGTGGGGCTATCGGGGTTACAAGATGAAACCTCGACAAATCACAGGGGGTGTATTTGTTTATTTAAAAAGCCAAAAGCCGTCAAAAATCGTCCAGTTAAAAAGGGCACTATCTTCACCGAAAGAGTTATTCAGCGTACGTATAGAAGGAAACGTGAACTTTCTTTTGCCGTAAAATTCGTAATTGGTTTTGTGGAATTAATCGTTTAAAAATTTTTGAAAAAAAACACAAAATATACGGACTCTTACGGAGAAAAATAACTTTCGGGGCCGATATTTTAATTCGAACAGCTAAAAAGTTCACTTCAATTTCGCGTTATTACCGTTTATACTGTCATAACTACAAAACAGTGCGACATACCGAAAACTTTTATTCTTTAGAAAAGTTTGGTTCGTCCATCTAGCATCCGACGGTACAAAAAATATATTTTTGCAGGGCTTTATAATTAAGATAGATAATTAAAAGTAAAAAAATGTGCATAATTGCATTTTCGGGAGTTGCGCTCTCAACTGGGTGCATTGCATCTCTCGTTTCACTTTTTCCCGTAGCTCCCTCTCATTCTATACGTAATTCTAAAATAAGCCAATATACTATTATTATTATTATTGTAAATACACCTTATCCGTTATTTTAATAATTAAGTACATAATACAAGAAGCGTTTTGTATTAAATAAATTTACGAGAAGCTTCTATTTCATACTAAAGCTACAGCGACTTTAACATTTAATGTCTCTTTTTGCTGATTCATAAATTTCGTTTCGTGTTTTTTAGACTGCAGTAGCAAAGTGTGGAAAAAGTAGGAAAAATCGAATGAATCGCATTGGTTCCTGTAGATGTATGGGACAAAAATGTACAATTCGAAATGTGTCAATGTATGATGAATAAGATGAGCGTTAAAGTATTAAGGATGTGTAATATCAGTAATAAAAGTACAATTTTTAACGTAGGTAATACCGAATTTGCATCATCTAATTTTAGTTTCTTCTACATATTCAAATTAGTTTGATTTTCAGAAAATGAGAAAACTAATGCCCCAAATGGGGGCGTTTTTGTTTGCGGTGACACTGCAGATGCAATACTTGCTCTTGGATTTGAATTTATTACAAAATGATCAGTTTAATTTTGAAAAGAACTATTTTTCATATTGATAATATACAAGAAATGACTTTAAAACACTTTAAAGTCGATACCCATCAACTGTCAAACATGTAGGTAAACATAAATTACCGGAGATTTAATAGCGCGTACGGCAAATTACCCAGCGTAAACTAATCTCGCAAGTAGTCAATCGGTGAGCGCGTTTTTTAGGTGGAAATTTTAATTTACTCCTCCTGATTAAGAAACAGAGTATAGCATGTCGTATGTTTCTAAAGAAACAGAGTATAGCATTTTGCTGTCGTATGGCGGCCGACCTTTGCGAGATATGTATGAAGCTGTATGAAGCGAGTATCGCCGTCTGAAAGATCCCATATATTGTAATGTTAGTTCTGTATCCATCACGCACAAAGAGTTTTCGTATTTTCCGACTGACACCGATCCTACAGTCGACGAGGTCCGAATTTTCGAGATTTTCGATGTCTGTACGTAAGGCCGTATCAAGCGTCTGAAAGCTTACATTTGCTATAATGTTAATTCTGTATCGAGCATACGAGAATCACATACGCGTATCGTCCGACTGAAACCAGCCTAACAAAATTGGGTAAACGTCGATTGTTTTTTTTTTATATCAAGCATTACATAATACACGATCCAAAACAGTTCATCGTATTCTTCATAAACAAGAAAAATTGGAAATGTCAATAATTCACTTTTTTTATATCGAAATGTTTTCGACATTGAAAAATAATATCAAAGAAAATTGGGAAACTAAAATTGTAAGACGAACAAAATAATTTGGATTTTTAGTTGATCACGTTTGCTCTCTGAGCCGAGAAGTCGCGGATTCGAACGCAACCGAGGACGACAAAACATTTCAATCGGGGCAATACGAAAATGTGCCCTTTTCTGCGATAACACTGCCAAACAAATTGAAAGTTTTTTTCTGGTTCCTAGTTATAAATAGACGATGTTGATTCATATTGTTATACCGAATCCAAATCTGCTATTGTTTTTCTCTAGCACGTATAGCTTCAGAGAAAAACTTGATTTTGTTTCGAAATAAAACGGTCAATTAATTAGATGCATTTAACGTTACGAATTGTACATAAAACCCTTTAAAATGTTCTATTTGACAGTTTTCTTTTGCGTAATGATCTATCCTGGTCTTCTCTAATCAGGAACCAATAGTAATCACCCAATATGTTCACATCCCACCTTCCCTGGTACCGTTTTTACAACGTTGAAAGGTCTCGATGGAAACGCTCTCCATGTTTATCGCTTACGTCTCTCAAATTGTCTGGGAAAAAAGTTCAAATGGGAATGTAAATAACGCATCTTTAGCGACACATTACATCCAATTTTATGGTAACTTGTCAACATTTCGTGGACGAGGGTTTTGAAATTGTCCGTTTTGTTGTTCACGACCGATTTGAAACAATTCCATGCCACCTTTTATTTTCAACGTAGAACCGCATCGAAGCTGCTGTCATTCATTAATCGTCGAATTTGGGGAACCACAAATAAGCCCTCCTTTAACTTAGCTTCGCCGATTTTTGGAAATTTTTCTTTTATGTATTAAAAACTTCTTCCACAACGATCCATAACTTTTATAAAATTCTTTATCAGCCCTAACTTTATATGCAAAGGGGGCAAATAGATATAGTTTCTATCCACAAGGCTTTCGTGTAAAATATTTTTTTATTAAATATTCTCAAAACTTTTTATGGCTAATCCGTAATTACCTCATGTCATTATAATTACACTCTCCAGTGGAACTTCAAATTCGTATATTTCAAAAACTACACGTGATAGAAAAAATTTAAACGCACATTTAAATTCAAGGTGAAAAGTTACATAAGGATTACCTAGTTTTGTTTAAGAACCAAAAATTCTGTTTAGCAGTGTAATTATAGGGAGGCGAGTTGACGCGATGTTTGGCACGTAAAATGTTCCTATCTGGCCGAGATCGAATTTATCTCTCTCGCAATCAGTTAAGAGTATAATAATAGATGGAGATGGAGCCCCATCGACGACAAACAGCCTTCGAACTACCAAGATTCTCCGGTCGACGTTGCTTCCGTACACAAATCGAAATTGAACAAGTTTTGAAAATTCCGTCGACGACGAAAGTGAAAATTTTACAAAAAATTGTTCGTTAGACAAAATAAACGAAAAATAATATTAGAGGAAGTAGTTTGTAATCAAATTGTACGACGTTTGACATTTTTCCGTATTAAATTAAATCCCGAGTACGTCCATTATTACGTGCGAGATGTCCTACAACTACATATAACCACCTACGTTTATTTTTATAAATTCTACAACCAAAAAAGAAAAACCGTGACTTACAGTACACAAAGGAAACATCAATAGCCACTCCATTTTGAATGCGTTTCGATAGCTAAAAACCAGGATGGTCACGGAAAATATATTTCAAAATTTTCCGATAATATCAGCTTTTCTACAATAGTTATAGCAAATTTTCACACAGAAAATAAAGCTTTTACAACCTGTCTGATGACGGGACCCAGACGTGCTCGCTTCAAGATCACGGGGTGTTTTTTAAATTGAAGAATTCTTTTTAACATGACATAGTACTCGTCAAAGTATAAGCCCAATTTTCAAAAATAAAAAAATTCTTATAGTACAAAGAATGTTCACGGTCGTTTTCTCGTTTTGTCGTCGCCATAACGATTTTTTAATTACAAATCTTTAAAGCCTTAACGAATACGACTCGGACCTATGTTCGTATTAAATTTTTTTATAAAATCACTTCAGTTTTCATATTCCAAAGTTTGTCATAGAGTTAATAAATCACTTTGTATATTAAAAACGGAAATCGATAGTTTTTACTTGCAATATTTGAATAAATGCGAAATTTGAAAATGATCCCCTTAAGACTTATCTTAATGAGAAGTTTTAGCCTTAGGTATAACAGTTTGTCAGTAAATAAGACCCCTAGATTATTTTTTTTGTATTTCATTAATTGCGCTTTCCAGAGAACATTAAAATGAAGTGATATCAAAATTTCTGGAATTTCAATAGTTTCACATAAAAATACATATTAATTTATTTTTGGCCGAATGGAAGAAAAATATCAAGACTTTAATGTAAATCCAACAAATTGAGGCAAAAATTTTGCCCTTTTACACCAAGACCACGTCATAAACCAAAGACTAACAATTATGGGCAAGATTTATGTTTGGGCACGACACTATTTAGTCGTTTCAAAAGCCTAAATTTAATGCCCATTATTTAAGAAAATCAACATATACGTCTATAGCTATAACTAAACTTACATTGAAAAATACCACCGAAACCAAATATGTACGCCGAAATGACTAATATTCGAGGTTGTTTTAAAAAATTGTGCCAATATTTTGATTAACTGTCCGTTTTGATTAAAACTTGGCGGTTTCGTGTCATCGGTCAAAAATTAATTTGAATCCCATTCCTAGTCCCCTAGTGGACGTGTTCATCGACCCCCAATCGACGTAATATTAATGTTTCGCGTTCGAAAAAAGATTCCATCGTAGTAGGAGACCCCACTGTAAGATTTGTGTATGATAAAGCTTGAGCAAAAAAAAATAGCTCGTTAAAACTTTACAAAACTCCAATGCTGCCATCGATAAGTCGTTGTTTCTTTGAATAAAAAAATTAAATGTCTGCTTGTTATTTGTAATAACTGGTATGATGATACTTGAGGACATTTCTTATTGCAGTATTTAGAGAACAATTTTTAGATTAGAAAACGTTTATGCTGTCATTTTTTTATCGTCGTGTTATCGGCGGCAGCAACGCTCAAAAAGTTCAACTTTCTATTATCATCAAACTTGAAAATGATTTTTATACCAAATGAAAGCTTATGCTTTCTCGTTGACGAAAAATTTGTGCTGCCACTTGAACTTACCCCTTTGCAGGTCGATCATGTTTTATCAGTAAGGTCGGCAGATTAAAGTAATGAAGATTTCGGGAACAGTCTTGACATTTTTGATTCCGAGCCCGAGGACGATTAGTTTTAAGGATAAAATTTTAAATTAGAATAAATTAATGTAAATATCTTAAGTTAACAGTTTTTTAGTAGGTACGCGTGTTTTATATCATCTTGTTTCTGATGATCTGATTTGAAAAAATGTACGGATTTTAAGTTTATGAATAAGAGAAAATTTGTTCAAAATTGAGAATATAACGTATTCATCAGTAAAAAATATTCAAAAACATCTGAGAATTTGTATCCGGTATTAGTCATTTTTTTCTTTTCTCAAATATTTTTCCTTGATTTTCGTTTCGTGACTATGTGATTTAAATGTCACAAGTAAAACTTACGCAATGATATACGAACAAGAATGGCAATGCTCCTTGCGAATTTGCTTCCAAACTTAGTTGGAAGAACGAAAAAGAAACGCAAAAGAACGAGGTAAAACTAAAATTAAATATAAAATAATTGGGAGAGTTTATAAAATTATTATAAATATTTCAAAAAAGCTACGATTCATATTTCACTATATTTCACCAACCACTGTAATTGCGAAAACGCGCGTAAGATAAAATTTTGTTCGCGAAATTGGACCGTCGAACGTTTGAGGGGAGCTCTAACCTAGTCCCTATTCCAAGAGCCTAACCATCAAGCTCGATTTTCAGAAAATTTGCGTTAGTCGACGAAGAAAGATCCTACATTTCCTCGTCGTATTAATCCTTTTTGTTTGTAATCCTTTTAGAGAACACAACACTCGCGCACTCACACGCAAAAAGGCCTTATAAACCGAACGAGCACTCCTCGCACATACGAATAATACGACGCCGTAATTTAAAATTCGAGATCAAGAACGCGAAAGATCTGAAGCGGTTTTGTCGGAATTCTATATATAAATGCATTCCAGTTTATACGAGGGCAACCAGGAAATCCCGCTTTTATTTTAAAAACATTCAGATAAGCTACGAAAGTAGGTGGTACACATGTGTTATTAGTTGCTTTTATTTTATCGGTCACATAAAAATGCGATTAAACTTTTATCTGGTTTATGGTTTGTAATAGGGAAATTTTTAATGTTGAGAGGCACACGAATAGTTTTTAAATTGAAAATAGAGTAAATTTATGATTCTGCGGTATAAAGGCGGTAGATAGTGATTATCCAGATAATTTTAAACTGGTAAGTATTAGCGAATTTTCATAAAAAATAAAGCTATTGCAGTCTGTTTGATAACGGGACCCAGACGTGTCCTTTTGGCTTTTCTCCGATCTCGACCCCTAGATCACGAAAATATAGATCATTCATATATATAATCAATTTTTTGTGGACACGATTCCGGTCGCAATTTTGACCGTAGGAGATTGAAATTTGGACAGCATGTTGTGTTTACGAAAACGAAGGACGAGTTCGTTAACCAGCCAAAGCGACCAACCCGCTTCAAAATGGTGGACGTTCAAAAAAAAAAATTAAAAAATTCTAATCTGCGTCATTCGAATCAGATCGAATCGGTAATGTGAAATGTTTTGGAATCGGCATAAAATTCTCTACCGATCATGTCTTTATAATTTTCGATAGGATGCACCGTTTTCGAAATGATCAAAAAAAGGTACTAATTTTTTTAATTATTATACATTCTCTCGTAAACATTATTTTTCAAAAAATGTTATTTCTTTCGAGAAAAATTAAAAAATTGAGTTTTTTGAAGTGCGACGTGAAAATTTGATACCGAGGCTTGTGCGTGGTTGGATTTTATTCATTGCTGCCGTGAATCAAACAATATTCGAGTGGCAGCTTTAATTTTTCGTTAACGGGAAAGCATAAGCTTTCATTTGGTATAAAAATCATTTTCATGTTTGATGATAATAGAAAGTTGAACTCTTTGAGCGTTGCTGCCGCCGATAAGTCGACGATGAAAAAATGGTAGCATAAACTTTTTCCAATCTAAAAATTGTCTTCTTAATACTGGAATAAGAAATTTCCTCAAGTATTATCATACCAGTTATTACAAAAAACAAGTAGACATTTTATTTTTTTATTCAAAGAATAAACGACTTATCGATGGCAGCATTGGAGTTTTGTAAAGGTTTTATACACGCGATTTAACGAGCTATTTTTTTTTTGCTCAAGTTTTATCATAACACAAATCTTACGGTGGGATCTTAGACTATTGGCAGATCAACGATACGGCCGATGAAAAAAGTATCTATCTTAAAAAAAAAACCGAACAAATTGCTATTTAGAATGTTGACCCGTCAATTTATAAATACCGAAAAAATCATTAGCAATATTTATCGATTTCTCCCGTTGTAAACGAAACTTGCCATTAAAAGTGGGAATTTATAAAATTAAACGTCGTTAATTACTTTTCTGGAATTCAGCCAAATCGTTCGATCAAAAAAATATTAAAAACAAGTACAATACGACTTTATATTTATGCAAAATTTGGCGGAAACGCCGATTTTCTTTGTTTAACGGTAATAAACGTCCTGAAAATAGCGGGTTAAATTAAAGTTACTCAAACTTGCCATATTTGTATTAATTAAAATGTCCCCGTAATGGCGTGACGTAAAAGACAAAGCAAAGACATAAAGGGTCATTACTAAATTTACATTTAAGGTTACACTTCTTGCACTTATCGTTGAACAATAGCTTTGTGGGAGAAATGCACGAACTTGATTTTCAAACGAATTCTATTTTCGGCCTACGAAAGACGCCCGACCACGTGACGACACACAAATACAAATAAACCCTTTGTTAATCGAGTTCGTCGCTGTTCTAAACATGTAGACCTAGTGTGTATTTTAATTTATAGAAGACGACAGTGACAAAACACCATGGTTTTTACGATGGTTGGTTTACGATAATAGTTTACTGTACCGAATCATAATCGTGGAAGATCCGTACTTGGTTCGATTAAGTCGAACACGAAAACCGCTCACGGGTAATTTAAATTACCTGCGCTAATTGTTACCTTAGGGGGACAACTTCTGCATATTCTATTCAAGTTAACTGTTGCACCATCACATACACCCACAACCGAATAATGAATTACAGAAACTTGTCGTGCGGAAAACAATTTGTAGAGGTTGTGTTCTGTTAAATAATTATAATCGATAATGGGCACTAACGATACGAGACGTGACTAATTGATCGTTAGCGAGACCGGCGTAGCTAAAAATGTAAAAATTAAAAGTGATTCGTTTATTTGGATTTAATAAATTTTTACGTCTTAATTTATACGTTGTCGTATATTAATTTTTCCTGGTTGCGCTGCTGGCGCGCAAAACAGTGCGGCTTAATTATAAAAGATGAAGCGTTTACGCGTGAAGAAATAGAAATAAAATTTTGATTTAAACAATTAACAGCTTATATATTCAAAAAAATTGAGGAATATATAGGTATATTTACAGAATACAAAAAGACCAAAAACTTCAAAGAAGAAAAACGACCAACTCGAATCTGCAATTATCGAATGAATTTCCACATTAAATTGTAATTTTTCGCTACACTTGTGGCCGAATTTTCATTAAATCAACGTTTATATAAGTAGGTATATAACTAAAAAATCGCGCTTTCTACGTAAAACCACTAGATATTACAGTTAAACAAAATTTGATTTGACTATTTTCGAAACTTCTACAACGAGCCGATTTAGATAGAGCGCTTCGTGTTACCTCTAAGGCGTGCAGGGGGGATGATAAATATTTGTTTATGCAACCATTATATGCGCTATACAAACGCGGAAAATTGTCATAAAGGCACTTGAGCGCCTTACAAATTATTTGTTAATAATCTAGATATGAATATGGCTCAGAGAGTCAGTCTCTCGAGTAGTATTCTAGCGAATTCACGGCTGCGGGTTCGAATCCCATTGCATCCCGTTTGTGATTGTTAATACTAAACCCGTAGGTACTAACCAGATTTAGAGAAAACAATCACACCGGACTAGCTCATTGAGTGTCTCAAAGTAATTAATAAAAAAAAATTATTATTGCTTTCCGAAAACTTTTAGGGTGTCCACCAAAATACGAAAGTCATTTTTCCTGACCGACAAAAACAAAAACGTTGTAGGTAAGCCTCGTCAAAAAACAAACAAAAAAAACTGGGACACAAAACGACAGATGCAAATGCTATAAATAAATGACATCTACTTATAAAGTTTAGAAAACACGGACATCTGAAAAGAAAGAAACTATTAAGGGCTGCAAAACTATCCGAGATCCGATTTATATGTTTTCGGATTAAATAAGGTGGCGCGCTTGCCTCTCGTCGATCATTCTTCATTAGGCGAAAATATTTATTTTAAGCTCTTTAAATATTTGTCGAAATTTTTCTGTCTTCTCACTTGTGCGGGGTTTTATTGCACAAAATGACATTCGAATGGGGGCGTTCCTTCGAAAATGGCCACGTTAAAAAATTATGAAAAGCGAATGGAGACCGTTTATTCGTATTTTGGTCATAAAATACAAGATGTGTGTGTTTTAAAAATTGACCGAGATACGAAAACCGGTCGTTATTCGCTTTTTGTAATTTTCGGACGTGACCATTTTCGAAAAAAACGTTCGTCTAAATTTTATTACTTTGCAAATTTCCCTGACATTTTCCATTTTATGTTTAAAATCCCCGATGTTGACTGGCCATTTTTCATTTCTCCGACTTTTACAAGTTTAGCGAACACCCATTTCGATTTTACAATTTCTAACAATGGATTTCCCCTAACATTTTGTCCAATTTTATGATAAAAATCAGTTTGTACCACGATATAACCTAAGTAATAATCAATAATGTTAATATACCTATAGTTTATCAAAGTGTGATGCGCACGCTTTACTAGTTTCAAAAAAAAATGACGGAAAACATAAACTAAACGGAATTTGATAATTATGTCTTACAATTAAACCGGAACTTATTAAAAATTCCGTGGGGGGGATAAAAAAAATTACTCGACAAAACTAAATAAATCACGTTATGAATGCGAGTAGAGTTTATGAATTGAAGTGGATTTTCTAGCTTAATGCCAAGAATAATAAAAAAACATAGTCAAAACGATTACCAGATTATTTTAAAATAATGTAGTTCTTACCGCAACAGCTGTAGTATAATGGCTTTCATCTTTAAATTGGATTGCAATTTATAAACAGTTTGAAACCGAAAACCGTTAGGAAATAAAACATAAAAGCGCTTTCTTGTTCTAAACGGCCGGTTTATAAATAATACAATCCCCGTCACCAATTAAAACGAACAAAACTATAGAGTCTATTCTAATTTGTATATGTACGGTTCTATCAACTACTTCAACAAGAATTCTTACCAGAGCTCGGCTTGTGATCTGGAAAAAACAGAAAGAAAATTATTTTATCGTTTAAGCGAATTTAGTGGAAACGTGCAAATTGTGGGCCCGTGAAATTGGTGATGTAATATCAGCTACACCGAACCCGGTGACTAAGACATCATGCTTACGAAAACCTCTATTGCCTACATAAAAATAACAATTCAACAAAATGGAGCGACAAATAATTAAGCAACTTACTTACTTACGCAATATCGTTTGTTTTACGCTTTCTGCGATAGCTTAAATACCCATCGAACGTAAAAACTTTCGAAGGCAATAAAAAAAAACCATTTTCACTAATACTTAAATATTATTTGTATATTAATTGGACATTTGAATGTCAAATTATTATACGAATTTAATTATTTCGAAACGAACAATTACAAACGTTCGTCGCGAAAATATCACCGTTTGTAATTCGCGATATTACGGAAATTAATACGATTAAATTGCGATTGTTGGCTGTGAGAATTCTCGACCGCAATATCGGCCATTGTTATAAAAATGTTTATTGCAAACAAGTTCGTTAACTTTTATGTAATATTCATTTCGCACTTTTAATTCCGTTCAATTTAATTAATTGATTAATTAAAAATTTTTTTTTTACTTGTAGGTTGATATAAATTAGTTTTCTAATTTTCACTTTTGCCGAACAACAATAATTTTCAGTTTATTATTACATTTTTCGTTGAATGGGAGGTTAAATGATATAAATTGGGTTATTACAATTATTGATGACCTTATCAATTGACCATACATATTTGACGTCTTATTGCCTGGCAATAAACGGTATAGTAACGCTTCCGCTAATGTAGATAACGTACATTTTCTGAATCGTTGATTCGTGCGTTTACGTGAACATACTTCACGCTATATTAATTTTTAAAATTAATTATTACGACGTGAAAGGTTAACTAGAAGGCAACCAAGCTAACCTAGACTCATATAGATATCTGGTGATCCTGCTTTATTATATTTCAAGGGATTAATACGATCCACGTTTTATGTAAATGCGCAAATGGAACAATTTAAAGAACAACGACATATTCAATTTATTAAAATAATAAAACGAGTAAGCTTACAATAATTTTCTTTAAACTTCATTGTTTTTTAACAGGTGCGAAATAAATCTTCATTTTAATTTATTCTATTACCTACATTGTTCGGCAGACAGCATTCCCAAAGTTACCTATCATCGACAATTCATTTCTAAATAACTAATTATAAGTCTCAATAGCAACATTGTTTGCGTGTTAACGACTTATTCACAGCAAAATCGACATGAAGATGTACCTATAGGGGGAGTCGATGCACTCACTTTTCAGTAGTAATGGACAATTTTGTGCTGTATAGTAAAATTTATCGGGCAAAAATATTAAAAAAAATCAATGAATAAAAAATTGAAAGTGAGAAAATTATTTAAAAAAAATTGCATTCAAAGGATTAATAAATGCAACACTAAGTACGTAGTCGAATCAAATTAGGCTTTTTTTTACCATGTTTGTTATAGTACATTATTTGAAATCAGAAACGTTCCGGTTGGTGCATCATACTCAAGTATTTGCGTTGTTTAAACAATTATTACAAAAAACTACGGGGTGTCCAGGAAATTGCAAAAAAACTCCCGAGATCCTACAGTTCCTATAAATGTTTTTCGTACCACACTCTGTTGTCAAGATATTCACCTCCAAAGTTGACGACGAAAAATCCATTTTTTTTTTAAATAACATGTTATTTTCGTTGGAATTTAATAATTTTTATGGATGCACAGCCTCTAACCTTCTAATCCCAAAATATTTCAGAGGTTTCACGTTGTTAAATTTTCGGATTTCCCGAACATTTTAGGATAACAAAGGTACTCTTGTTTAATTTCGATAAAATGAACCATAAATAATACTCTATCTAATTAATTATTATTATAAAATAATATCTAGGATACTCTGGATCTCTGATTCCTAATGTATGATTTTCTCGAATATAGTTCATTTTATGGAAATTAAATAAGAGAACCTTTCTTATTCTAAAATGTCCGAGAAATCTGAAAATGACCTTAAAATTTTTAAAAACTTAAACCTCTGAAAAATATCGAGGTTAGAACGATTAGGAACCCTGGCTTTCCTAAGTCAATATCAAAAAAACCTATCAAACCATTTTAAACATGTTCATTTATTACGCACGTACACCAAAAATTATTAAATTTCAACCAAAAATAAAAATGTGATTAAAAAAAAATCGATTTTACTCTTCAACGTTGAGGGTGAATATATCAACGGGGGAGCGCCGTGTCGAGGAAATGGTGGTAAATATCGCGGCACCATATAAACGATGTAACAAAATAATGCCACAAGATCACATAGGTGATTTTCCTACGGCGCTCCCATGTTAAAATATTCACCCTTAAAGTTGAAAAGTAAAATCAATTTTTTTTTTAAATAATATTTTACTTTCCGTTGAAATTTAATAATTTTTGGTACACACGTAACAAATAATTGTTTTTAAAATGGTTTAATAGACTTTTTTGGTATCAGCTCACAACCAGGAGAGCGCCAGGATTTACTACCCCTAATCGTTCTGACCTCAATATTTTTCGGAAGTTTAAGTTTTTAAACTTGTATCGTTATTTTCGAATTTCCCAGACATTTTATGATAAAAAGCTATTATTGTTTATTTTGTATCAGTAATCGGAATATCCTAGATAATATTTATGATTAGATAAAGAATTATTTAACGAATAAGTACGATTTTCTCGAATGTTTCATCTTATCGAAATTAAACAAGAGTTTAACAACTTAAGCCTGTGAAATATTTTAAAGTTAGAAAGGTCAGCGGTTGTGCTATCCTGGCTCCCCTGGTGATGATAAAAAAAATCCTATTACACCATTTCAAAGATCTTAATTTATTACGTATGTACACCAAAAATTATTAAATTCCAACGAAAAATTAACGTTATTTAAAAAAAAAAATTGATTTTTACTTTTCAACTTTCGAGAAGAATATCTCAACAGGATAGTTCCAAATTCAAAATACGTATGTCAAAATTTGAATACAGCCTTTAGTATACGAGGAACGTTCAAAAATATAAAATCGCTTCAAGAGTAAAGTACCATTATTTTTGAAAATACACAAAAATGTTATTTGGAATTTTTTTAGAATTGCAGGAAGATGTCAATTGCGAAGTTATAGTCACTTGTTTCAAAAAAAATTCTTTTTACTTTTTGGCTTATTTTCTTCTTTCCCTGTATGTATATTACGTAAAATGAATTTATTTAAAATTGATTTATTATTGGGTAACATAAAAGTGTACTTATCGAACGCTTGAAATACTTAATGAAGCATTGTTTGGCGACCTTTTTGTATTTTTTTTTGTTTGATTTAAAACCTCTTTCTAAAGTAGTTTGAAATTCTAAAATTAATTCAATCATTTTATAGTTTCCCGAGTTACGGGGGCAGGTTATTTTAACCTTTAAACAGATTCAAACTTGCTCCTAGGGGTACAGCTAACGGTTCATCCTCTTTTTCTGATAAAATTTCGTCGGCACGGTTCGGAATGTCGTGGCAACGAGAGAATTTCTTTTTGCCAATCCTCCACATTTTAAATTTCTTCATTTTCATTAAAAACGAATTCGCAAATACACAGATTCTAAAGCCTCAATTTTCGGAATAAGTGGTCGTTTTAAAGGGTTGGCCGCCGCGAGAGGTTTCGCTGCATTTCGACTTAAATTACTATGGGAAAGGTTTGGTTTTTCGGTACTTTTGCGTACAGGAATTGATAGAACTAATCGATAATACTAAAAATTCATCAAAAAAACAATTTTGTCGCAAAAGTGGACGTGTCCGAGTTTACACGAACGCTCCTCAATTATACAGGAAAAATATATTATCTGTTCCCGAAATAATTACCTCGTATCGATAAGTACAACTGCGACAGTTTAATAGGCAACGTGGCGCCATCGTTGTTGGCAGATAAAAAATTCAATGTGTGCGTAAAGCGATGTAATTATTATTAAATCATCATACCTAATCTAATTATTTCCGAGGTAAGTATTAATCAAAAATTTTACCCTCAACTGCAAATTGTCTTGTATAAAAACCGCAGAAATGACCGTCATTATTAAATTGGTTTGTCGACGAGATACCCATATATAACAGCCGTGTTATGACTAATAAACTAGAAATGTCTCTGCCATACGTGCTGTGCATATTCGTTTCTTCATTTTCCTCATACTACAGGTTATCTTAATCTTATTATAAAAGAAACGTGTTTATCATTTTTTATAAGTGCTCGAAAATAAGGACCAAAAAAAAAAATCCAAATCCATCTAATTAAAATGTAAAAAAATCCTCGCACAATCTATTATTATTCATCAATAGAAATATCCGTATTCTTCAAATGTTAGACAAATCCGATTTGATCTTGAAACAACGATTCAGAATGAGTTGGCATGCGCTTCGTGTGCGACGTCACCATAAATTATAAATTATGAAAGCGCACGTAAAACTGAATGACTCGTTCTAGTTGGACTAATGCCATAATTGAAATCTTTTAAGATTTATTAAGAAACGATAGCGTATTCTTAGGTATTACGACGCCACTTCCTGAACTTAAAAAAACTCGTTTTTGAATCACGTTCCGACCTTGACAATAAGATTGCAATTGCGGTTATACAAACCGTAGAAATAAATACCTAGGTACGTAGTACGTTGATAATCTATCTAGATTATACGGAAGATTTACGTAACGCCTTCGGAGTCGCACCCGAAATTCTCACATTAATTTCGACGACCGCGCGAAATGTTTATTCGAGAATACGTTTGAAGAACATACGGCGTTAGTTATCGAAAATACGAGAAAGTAAAGTTTAATGATCCTTTACCAAAGATAACCTTACGGTAAACTAAAGCGGATTGTGATTACGATGATAAGCGCACATCCTTGAATTTCGTTAATTTATACGGTGGTTATCAGTCCGTACGATGGAATTGTAAAAACAGTAACTTTACGTTTCAACAAGGCGGAGCTCATTAACATAATTAGTCATTACTTTCGACGACCGGCCGCGCGAAATCCTATAGTCGGATTCGCATCGATTTTCGAGTGTCATCTGCTGTTTCGGAATTAATTAACCTTAAATTGCAAATAACCAGATAAAAATTCGGCAGTAGGCCTTGGAAATTATAATTAAACGGTCACCGATGCTGGTCAAAGACATTCATTCCGAACTTAACATACCTATCCGTAAAAAATGCTACAGACATAAAGGTTAATCGAGTTTCGGAATACCTACCCGCTAGAGGTTTACTAATTTATTGGAAATCTGCAATAGTAGCGACACAGTTGCCGAAGGCGCGCCGCGGTACAATTTGCGTAAATCAAAAATTGATTTTTTATCAGTAGGTCGACATATTTTACAAAATAGGCACCTCATACCGGCACGTAATCGGCGCGAAGAAGTGTCGACGATAATAATAGCCGACGTGACGTGCAACACGAGAACGAATAAAAAATAACAATTAAAAACTTCAGGTTGTCCAGTCTACTACAAACGATAATATGTAATCGGTGTTTCAAGAACAATGATATTTCTAATATACGTCCGATCAAAACTTAAACAGGCAACTACATTACGATTGTGGAGCAATAACATTTAATGGTTTTTAAAAATTGCTTTTGTTTGATAAACATATTATTCTCACGATATTAATATGTACGAACAATAAGTAGGCACGTCTTTATTGTACTTGGACACGTCAACGAACGGTATTAGAAATTACGATAATAGACGCAATTAGTGTACCTATACCTACTTATAAAAAAGACATACACTTCGTCCAAACCTATATGCAATCACGTCATCGATGAAAGGTTACTAGATGATGACGTTTCACGCAGTGCCGTCACCTCGTACCTCGTATTTTTACAGTTCTAATAAATTGTAGTCTTTCTTTATGCCATCTAATATGCGCGCAGGTAAATCATCTATAGAATATGTCACTTTCCAAACTTTAAACCGAATTACAAAGAAACAATCTAGTAACGTTTTATTGATGACGTGTGAATTGCATATAGGTTTGGATAGGCCATAGTTATTGTCGCATCAAATTGAAACTCGTACAGAATATGTAGATGCCCGATAGAAAGTATGACGCTCAGAAATGTTGCGGTTCCTAACAAAAAAAAACTCGAATAAAAATGTAATACCTATAGTCCGTTCCATGGCAAGAGTGCAGAAATTCTTCTGGGAAAAATTTAGACAAAGATGCCACTTTTACGTGCAAATATTCTTAAAATAAGTAACTTTCGACAGTTGTATTTTCGGCGTGCAGACAATTGTTCGAATGAAGAATTTTTCGAACCAAGTAGATATACGGGGTATGACCAATAAGTAATGAGACTAAGTCCATAAAATACGTATATTTAAAAATTAAGGACGCCATGACAACTTCTCAAGCGTAGGGAAAGAATCAAAATCACAAGACTTCGAATGGGACATACCAAGGCGACGCACGAGTACCTGATGAGGGGAACGGAAGCATCAATCTGCGACGCGTGTGATGTGAGACTAACAGTCGAACACCTCATTGAATGCCCCAAATATTCCCTTGAAAGATCAACAAATTGGATAAACAGTTTACAACTGGCTTGAACTTCTGGAAAACCATCCGACAAAAGTGCTGGATTTTCTTAGGTCGATAGAACTGATTCGCCAGATTTAAAGTGAAAACAAATCATGCAGTAATTATAATAATATAAATTTAACCTATGCCTAAACCTAAATTTATTAAACCTAAAATTAGGAGATTTAACACTTGAGAATAATATAACGATTGAAGAAGTAGAACAGTACAAATACCTAGGGGTAACATTTACAAATGAAGGTAAAGATACGACAGAAATTCAAAACCGAATCACACAAAGTCGGAAAATCATAGGGGCTCTCAATGGTGTATTATGGTCAAAAAACGTTAAAAAAAGGAGCAAACATAGAATATACAACTCTATAATAAAAAGCGTACTATCCTATGGCAGTGAAATATGGACAATGACCGAAAACGATAAAAGGAAAATATTAGCTACGGAAATGGACGCCATAAGAAGATCGGCGAGGATTTCAAGACTAGAACATAAAACAAATGAATATGTCAGACAAATAATGGAAGTAGAAAAGACCATTATAGAGGAGATAGAAGAAAAACAATTAAGATGGTACGAACATATCCAGAGGATGGACGAGAGTAGACTGCCGAAACAAATACTCGAGTGGACACCACAAGGAAGAAGAAAAAGAGGAAGGCCAAGGAAAAACTGGAGTGAAGGGATCCAAAAATCCATGAGTGAAAGACACCTGAATGACGGAGAATGGAATGAGAGAGGACAATGGAAATTGGGTATCGCAAGGCGTGAAACGCTATAACGCGAAAAAAAAAACTGCGACACACTGAAGGCACGATGGCATGGAGCATTGCCATGATGAAGGATCCACGTTTTGGCAATCTCTGGACAGACTCTAATGACTCGTTTTCGCAGCCGATCGAGTACTTTCAGGTAGAAATGTTGGTTGACGGTCTGCCCAGGACCTGACAAACTTTTTATGCACGATTCCTTTGCTGCCAAAGAAGCCAATCATCATCGTTTTCACTTTTGATTTGCTCATTCTCGCCTTCTTCGGTCTGGCTGCACCAGGAGACAGCCATTGTTGACTTTGCCGTTTTGTTTCGGGATCGTACTGAAAATACCAACTTTCATCGCCAGTAATTACACGATCGAGAAGAGTTGGATCAGCTTCAACCTGTTGCAGACACTCCTGTGAAATGGACATTCGCTCGTGTTTTTGCTCCGCCGAAAGGTTCTTCGGTACCATCTTTGCACACAGCTTTCTCATGGACAAATCATCGGTTACAATTTTTCTGACGGTTTCTCGTTTCAAATCAAGTTCATCGGCCAACATTCGAATGGTTAGCCGCCGATCTTGATGCACGAGAGTGCGCACACGCTGAACATTGTTGTCAGTTCGAGCTTCGACCGGCCTCCCACTTCGCGGTTCATCCCCGACGCTCTCACGACCATTTTTAAAATCTTTATGCCATCGAAACACCCGAGCACGACTCGGGGCTTCATCACCGAACACTTTGACCAATTTACCGTACGTTTCCGTAACAGAATCGCCGAGTTTAACGCAAAATTAAAAAAACGTCGTTCCATATTCGTGACACGCCTTACA
This sequence comes from Rhagophthalmus giganteus, assembly GCA_036326145.1. Taxonomy (NCBI): domain Eukaryota; kingdom Metazoa; phylum Arthropoda; class Insecta; order Coleoptera; family Rhagophthalmidae; genus Rhagophthalmus; species Rhagophthalmus giganteus. Next base: position 3,058,832 of record JARFJA010000036.1, read on the forward strand.
AACACGCTGTCGAAAACACAACACAGCTAGAGAACTAACGAACGTACGAAAGTCGCGAGCACATGTATCGATAGAGGAGGGATGGGAGATTAACCGACCGAAGTTTCAGGTTCGCAGTGTTACCACAAGCGCGGCTAAAAAATCAGTCTCATTACTTATTGGTCAGACCTCGTAGTAGTGAACGTTCTCTTCACACTTCGGAAGCGTAAATTACGTTCTATTCGAGGGTAAACGTTCGTTTCGCCAGACACGTCCATTTTCAAAAGGGGGGTAGGGAAGAAAATGGGGGAGAAAGGTCGAGTGTTTTGTTATTGTCTAACGCAGTCGAGTAAGTCGGCGAGTTTAGGTTGGTATAGATGAGGCGAGTTTAGACTAGTGTAGATGAAACAGACCAAAAAATATTTGGTTATTAGTTTAACATAGAAAATTGTCGGTCACAAAACACACGGACGTACCAATTTTTATTCTTTACTTCTCAAATACAACGTAATCTACGCTCCTGAAATGTGAATAGAACGTTCACTGCTATATCTACAAAATTCGAGAAATTCTTATTTTCGAGGTTAGTCAAACAGCTAATCATTAAAAATAAGCAATATCCTTGTAGATACAAATTGGTCGTAAATAAACAAAGTAGGCGCCAGGCCACCGAATTATACGTACCCATGACTGCTTTTATAATAATTAGCTAAACTATAGTAGATAAATACTCAAAACTTTACGTTATTCTTAGTATACAATAGTCTAATACGAACCTTTCAGTGTACCTATGTAAAACAAGCAACACTTCGAAAGTTTTGAAAAGCTATAAAAGTTTTTAAAAGAAAATTCCGTAAGACCGAAATTAGAAAAACGACGGAAGACGTCGTATTAAAAAAAAAACAAAACAAAAGTTTCGCGGAATGTCCGTTCAAAATACACGCGGAAGTTTTTTCGAAATTCTCGAAAAAAATTGCGGACGATCAAAATATTAATTTTAGCTGTAACAACCACCGGTCAATAATTATTTGGTTTGCAAGCGTTTGTCGTTTCTTTCGCACAAATTTGTTTTTTATACGGGAGTAGTCCGGTAAAATTGGACCATAAAAGAGAGAAATTCTAAAACAAAAAAAATTTACCAACAAACTGTGAGAATAACCTCATTTTTCGAAAAATCGCTAGTTTAAACTTAAACTACAAACGGAATTAATTACACGAAAAAAGTCAAAAGGGGAGACGACCTTGATTGTGCCAAATTTTACGAGCTGCAATTTTTATAATAGCCCTTTTCTTGAAAAATTAACGGTTTTCAAAATCACCTCTCGGGATATAACCTATGATTATTTCCGCGACTTTAAAAATTCTCGATAGAAACCTATTGCTTGTAAAACTTAAGGGCGCTCCCGGATTACAATAGTATCCGAAACTAGTTTTTTCCACCACGAAAACCAACTTCACAAAAATCCTAATTTCAGCGGCAAATAACTGTTTGTTTCTAATTTAATCATTCTTTTCACCTACCCATTTCTTTACGTGGAATAAATCAAGTTACTGGCGAAAATCGCATTAGTACATCGGCTATTCGTTACACCGAAGTGTTTAGAATATATTTTCAACGATGTCCGTAATTCGATCTTTATGTACACATTCGAATTTCGCGCTTTTATCAGAATTACCGTATTTTTGAAACGCCCGAGACATCGCACTACAAGAAAGCCTCAGAGGGTTGCGTTTACAACATGACCACCATCTGCAACTCCCAGCCACATAAATCATGTACATTTTATCCATTAGTACGACTGTAATTGATTATTATCAGAGTAGCTGTGGGCAATGGCTGTATTTAACCACAACTCCCTCCGGGTGCAGACAATAATAATATTATGCAGGAGCAGTAACCAAGCATCGCAAATTTCTGCGCTATATTGAATAAGTGATAAGTTTCTGAGTGTCGGCGACATTTCGGCACATTTAGATAAACAATTTAGTTGGAGAATTTGAGTATTTTAAAGAAAACGAAAATAATTGATGGGTATCTACAGTAAAACTCCTGCGAACGACCGCTCCAATAACCGATCGCAGTTTCTAAGAGCGAAACGAAACTTAAAAAAAATCTTCTCAAAGCGATCACTCCAAACAAGAGACCATTTCCTTTTAGAAGAACCACAGATGGTCGTTTTATATGAATTTTGCTGTAGATAATTTTTGAATTGGACCTCGAATATGAAAATTTACAATAACTTAAAACTTTTGTTTTATTTTATTCTGTACAAGAAAATGAATATTTATTTCGATTAAACGTGCACCATCTTAAAATAGAAATTTTAATTTCCAGCCTCCTTTTTTGATGACATCTAAATAATTATGCATTCAGTGCTACGATACTAACTTTAATTTACTAAATGTTGATGTTAAAAACTAAAAATAACCGTGCAATTTGTCTTTTAAGAGTATAATAAAAGCAACAGATAAAAAGAGCAAAATTTAAGTAGGAATAGACCACGTTGAAGCACTTAACTAACAAAGGACGATTTCCAACTCGTAAATTCAGAAAATGACGAAACTTCGGGAATATGTAGGGCACGTATAAGTATGAATAACGAAATTTTTGCCGCCGAATTCCTTCTAAGGGGGCAAAATTAACTACCGAATATTCGGCTATTTTTTTCGAGTTTATTCGATAACTCGCTAATTGTAAGAGATAAGGCAAACCGCTTTGAGCAAAAGTTGCTTCTTTTAATCAACAATTCCTACGTTATAAAAATTTCTTTGGAAGAGTTTCACTACCGTAACGAATAATTCATTCTGTTCACATTAAATATAAAACGTTTTGTAGCGATCGGCTTTTCTACCACCATTTGATTAAAAAGAATCGATTTTTGTCTTAAAACTTTTTCTACATCTCCTCTATAATTCACGAATTATAAAATACAATCTCGAATAATTTTTAATATACATGAGTACTTACAATATTTTTAAGAATTGTTTTGAATGTTACAAACAATTGATAAATTTGCTACCGGTCGACAGGCCTAATTAAAAGAAGCAACTTTCGTCTCAAAACATTTGCTCGATCTCTCACAACTAGCGAGTTATCAAATAAAATCGAAAAATCGTCGAATATTCAAGAATTAATTTTACTCTCTTAAGAGTAAATTTGGACAGCGAAAAAAATTGCGTTATACACATTTATTATGTGTTCTACGTATTTCCAAAATTTCGTCCTTTTTTTTAATTTGAGGGTTCGGGGATCGTCCCCTGTAAGATGGAAAATGGAAGCCTAAAAGAAAGACATCAAAATTAAAATAATATCTGTGCTTTTCAACAATCAGGTACTAAATATTTACGTGCCGTTCGATTTAATTAATCCAAGTTCGTTGTCCAATCAAACGAGTTTTCTTGAACTCGAGAACGATCGATAGGTCATTTCTGTATGGCACGAACTATAGCATTACCTTACCTATTATTGTACTCCCTAAATTTTATATATAGAAATATATTACGCACAGACTTCCAAAGATGAAGGTTAATAACTGCACACTTTTTTTTGACTGACATGGACTTAGCCATGCGTAACTTTTTTCGTGCTCTAGATAATTTAATTTTCTTTACGAGCTCAAACGGAGCCTAAATATTTATTTAAACGTAGTCTTATTACAAAAAAAATTCTTCGTTTGTTCTCGCGTAAACTATCTATTTATGTATCAAAATTGTAACCGAATTACTTCGGCTTATTCTCCGTTAAAAAAGCACATACGACGTTCTGAAATTTTGCACGCTAAAAGTTTAAATTATAGGACATAAATAAAATAGATTTCAAAATATACACGAAACTCGTACCTACAGATCACGATTCTAATTATTTTACACCGAAATTCAAAAAAGACAAGATGCACATACCATGGGTGATCATTTCAATGAATATACATACAGCGGGCGAATCGGTTGGAAAGTGCCAAACTGTACCTACATAAATGTATGACTATAATAAAATCTCAAAAGTTTTCAAATTTTAAATTTTAACAAATTTTAAGGGTCAAGCAAATATAGCTATAGTCTGTTCCATTTCAATTCGTGCAGTCAAAGCAAATTTTTGCAGGCCAATATCGACTAATTTATTTACCTAAAGTTTTGCCACCAGCCGTTTGTGACAGTAATTGCGTAAATTTACGAAACCGGGTTTCGGCCGGAAGCCATAGCTTTTCGAAAATTTTAACACTGACATGTAAAATGCCAAATTACACAAATCAACGCAAACGACAGTTTTGACGTGTAACTGCATGCGAAATGAAATGGAAATCGCGATTTTTCGTACAGGGCAATTTAGTAAAATTTTAGAAAATACAGTCAAACGTGTACTGCAATTTGAATTTATAGTAAACAAAATGAAAATGGAGAAAAAGCATCCATTACTCTTTAATCTTACTTTAACTCTTTTTAGTCTTAATAGATTTTGAAATGTTAATTTTCAAAATTATGAAAATCACGCTAAATGTATCGCGTTTTTGAACCTTCGAACGGTTCTATTTCAAAAAACAAATTTTGCGTCATTTTCTTCAGTTATTTATAAGCTTTAATTTGATGTGCAACAAGGTTATGTTACTAAAATTTTTATTGTTTTAAACAATAAAAAAAACATTTCTGTAATTTTCAATAGCTCCGACGAGCCAAACGAGACTTAAATTCCTTCTTTCGTACGCCAAATTTCACAACGCTTACAGTGAATTTAGTTAAAACAATTTTGTTGTGGATGTACTCGAGCCACCCTACACGTCGATGTGGGGACGTTCAAAAAGGACGTCACGCTTTTTTTGATCTTTTTTAACCTCCCCCTCCACGTCGCGCCGCGATAAAAATTCTTATCTCGCCCACCCAGTAAAAAACGTCAATCCAAAGTCAGCATGCACTGCTGCAATATCTGTAACGCCACTTATTTGCTACCCCCAAGCCCTCATGATCGGCCATACCCCCCACCACGGTAAAGAGCGTGACGTCCTTTTTGAATGACCCCATTAATTGCTTTCTTTCCACGACCCGTACCAAAATTCCCCGACGTATTCTAATTTTCCCTGTTTTCCGGAAAAGTGGAAACCCTGTTAGAATAGGTCTTCCCATACGTTGAAGATAGCGAAACTTAAATAATCGACATCAGAATTGTTGAATTTCTAAGGTGGAATTTAAGGAATTTCTACGGCCCTCCATTCAATTGCTTACAAATAATAATAACTACATAGATATTGTCATGTATAGAAAATTCGATTGTATCGATTTCAAAAGTTTTACGTTCCAGGATCGTATTAGCTGAATTGAACGATAACCCAAAACAGCAGAAAACTATTTTGAGAAATATTTCTGGATTTTTGCTCTACTTAAAAAGGGGGGGGGGGGTAGGTAACCTTTGTGTAACGCGAGTGTAAGTAACGTGTAAGTTTCAGAAAAATGTCACGTAACGCGAGGTATTGACATTAAGAATTTCTAAACTAACGATAAAGAAGTATGAGTGAACAACACATTTCATTATATTTTTATTGTTATCTTTGTGCGAGTACGTATGAATGGCCCCGCGTTATGTAAAACCGTAGAACAGGACGATTTCATTAACAAAGAAGACCATTGCCAGTGACCTATTTTCATTTACTTAACTTGCAACATAAACGGTTTTCTTTTCTAAACGATCCGATATAATTACCTATATTAATAATATTCTCATTAAAATTATTAAGCGTTTAAACTATATAGTTGTAGATATAACGTCTATTGATTAAACATGACAAAAAGTGACTTAAAATCCCTTTCAATATTCGTTGAAATCGCTCAAGTATAGCTGCACTTCTAATTATGGCAAATATCAGATACAAATCTGTTGTACACCCATCAAATTAATTGCAATACCCCTTAATATTTTAATTAAATTTTTAAAGTGGCGACTCACCCGAATTTTGAAAACGTTCCGCCAACCAGTAAACCATTCGAATTTCGACGTCCAGAACAGTTCAAAAACAACGACAGCACGTAATCGATCGTCTAATCGGTAATAACAATTACGAACGGATATTAAATTATTTAGACAACTTATAGACAACGAAAAGCACATTATTAACGAACAAACACCGGCCGCGGTCTGAACAACACTAAAATTCGAGGACAAAACCCTTTGCAGGTAGGTCTCTTAACACTTACCGGCGATAAGCAGCCGTAACGTTGATTACGTTGCACACGTGCAAGTTCCGAGTCAAGGAAAGAATGCGAGATAACTAACAATTTATCAGCATTATGATTTATTTGGAATTAACCAACAATAAGCAGAAAGTTTTGATTTAAATTTATTTTTCGAGAAATTAAATTTGTTCATTTTTTTTGTAAAAATAAGGACGATGTATTAAAAAAAATAAATAAGTTCCTACATATAACATGTACGTAGATACCTTATCTATACATAAAAAATAGTATTTAATGCCAATTAGTGCGAAAATAAGATAAAGAACTTAAATACATATACAGACAGGGTAGGTCACGATGAGTTTTGGTTAGAATAATATAGAAAAGTAAAGAGTTGCGATTTGAAATTTTGTTAAGTAATGGTAACTGGTTATGCCCTTTTGATTTAAAATAATTTTAGTTTTCCGCTTCTTTCGGTTACACCGGAAATGGGTATAGACTTCCTTATTTTAAAACGAACAACCTAATTTTTACTACTGATTTGTGATATTACTGATTACCTAGACAATTATACGACTTTTTGTTTTAATAAACAATGCCTCTAACATTAGTATTTTTGGAATAATTTCATAATTTGTAAAACAATCGACAGTTCAAGGATACTGCAAATAATTACACGAAATATTTATGCATGTACAGAATAGATTAAAAATTTTAGTTAAGTATTATAGAAAATACGCAGCATCGAATGCTTTATATTATAGACTCAACAAAATAATACCGGATGTTCAGAAAAAAATACCAACTTGTTATCAGGAAAATATCAATATCTTAGTACAGTGTAATCTCGATAATCCGAATTCGCGGTAATTCAATCAACTGTTAACTTGATTATCCCTGTATTGATAATCTTTGATTTTTTAAATGTACATTTCTCACTCCCCTAAATAAACGATTTACGTGACGTTTTTACCATGTACAATGAAATTTTTGAAGCACGAGTGGCGTCAGAACATATCGAACAATAGAAGTCCTTCGGCGTTTTGAAACTTGTGCGAGCCGGCGCAGAAAAAAATCGAATTCCGGTCCACCAAACATTATTACTACGACAAATTCAAGAAAAATGTTTTGGCAGCACATTCGAAAAATCGAAAATCCTGATGATAATCAAAAATAAAAGACAATTCGCGATTATTTTAAACTCAAAGTGTTCATAATTCCTTATGCAACTGGTATTTTTTTATTTTAATTATTAATAACCCAACACATTAAGGGCCAGTTGCACAATACAGATTTAACTATAGATCTCAGTTTAAGCCGTGGATTTTTCTTAGTTACCATTGTTGTTATTATCGAAATGAACAGTTTAAACTGATATTGTACAACTAATAATTCCAGAAGGTCTAATGTCAGAGTACAACGTTTTCTTCTAATCAATAATAATTGTCTCGGGAATAGAAATCAATAATAAAATTTAGGGTGTTTTATTTAAAATAAGGAAGTTAATATTGATTTCCGGTGTAACCGAGAGAACCGAAATTATTTTAAATGGAAAGAGCGTATTTCAAATTGCAACTCTTATTACTTTCCTGTATTCTTCTAACAAAAACTCGCCGTGACACACCCCGTATACAAATTGTGTGTGAAAATAATTCAATTTTTTTTCTAACTACATACCTATGAGACGAAACTAAAAGATGCCTAAATAGGGGTTGGGGGTAGTTTTTATCGCTCGAATGCCTAGATCTCTTTTATCTTGTTCATAAAATATGACGTAAACCCAATTGAATAAAAATCAACGGGATCGCATCGTTAATTTCTTTTGTAAGAATTATTTATTAAAGGGCGCGTTCGATGCGATTTGCAGTACCTCGATTTAAATCGCCCGATGACGTTATTCAAAAATATAATTAGACTTAAGAACACGTATAAAACCATAACTGCACATCTCTTTTTCGTGACAACCTATTTACGTTCGTCTAAATTTCAAACACGACGTGGGGGAGGATGTCGCCCCAAAAATTTCAAATAGTAAAGGAGCGTTATGAAAATGTGGTTGTTTCAATTCCATTTAAAACAATACGATACATACCTAGTTGGGTGCATTTCAAAAATAGGGTCGTAACATAAAACGACGTAGAATACAAAATCGTTCAAAAATGTCGTTATCGCTACACATACTTAAGCACCCCCTAGTAAAATAAGCGAACCCTCGAACCGCATTTGCCCGATATTTACAGGCAATTCAATATAAAATTAAAAATCAATAGAGAAATCAACGACACACAACAGGCAAGTTCTATATCTAAAGATTAAAATTTGCATCCAAACAAAGATCGTTCATTTGATAATTACGATAGAAAATTCGAATATTAGAATAATTGATTAGTTTTATTGCCTAACAGAACTACATTTTTATAGACAAAACCGTTACAAAACCCATCACGTTTAATTGAGCAATTAAAAAAAAATAAAAGTTGCAAATTTATTACCGTATCCCGACAAAACGACGTGCCCCATTTCGTCCGTACCACGTTGGAAAAAGACGTAATCGTCGCGTAATACACGTCGAAAAAAAATTTTTTAAACGAAACATTCGTTTGTTGCACTTGCTCGAGTGACAGACAGGTCGACGCCCATCGTTTTGGGCACGATTATTCGCAAAATAAACGAAAAATTACCTGAGAGTTCGCCCCGAACGATCATTTCTTCTCCCGCGACGAGCGAGAATTAATATATATTAAAAAAAAAAACGAAAGGAGGACGTAAACTAATTTTACTTTTGGTGACGCGCAACAGAAACAAAAAAATATCGGTCATTCGTGTTTTTATTTTTCACGGCCAATTCGTTACGTCGATGTCCGTGATGGAATCGAATCCTGAAAAAATAACGACGTCCAAGGGGAAAATCGGTTTCGTTCCGGATTGGTGTCTTAACGATTTTAGCTAGTATTTTTAAGGGAGGGGTTGAAGCGCACAAAAAGCTTCGCCGCATTTCCCTAATATGCACGCCGAAAAAAATTAATTGTCCCACCTAAGGGGGTTGGTCGTTCCGAAACGCGGGGACGAGCAAAGGGCCGCGGATTGACGGGTCAAAAAGCTGCAGGCGCGCGGGCGGACGGGCGCGGGCGAGTGGGAGGGAGGGGGATGGCGATTGCGGGATCGGCCATCGGGATAAACGTGCACCGAACTTAAAGGGCGATCCGGAGCAAAAGCAGGTGCCAGTTGCAGTATGCATTAAGGGGGGGCCTAACCGATAGTAACAGCAGCAAGTGCACTGAACTCCAGAAATTAGGAGTACGTTTTTAGAATCGATAGTATCGACGGTATATCTAATCTGGTTACTCGAAATGAACGATCGATGTTGGCTGCCAGCTATGTAAGAGTGTGCGGAAAATTAAGATCCGATAAAAAAGACGTGACAAAGTAATTGGCGTGTACAATAAGCATAGAACCGCAGCCATGTTGAACTGCACGGAGAGGCTATGCTAGGACAGCCGCCGCGCTTGTGCACGTCACTTAACGAACAACGGGATAGAAATGTAACTTACTGCTAATTTTCATGCCTCCCAGTGGAGGATTGAGGGGTTGCTTGTTGCCCTCCGCGAAGGACGTCGTCCTGGGGCGTCCGCTCATGTCTATCGTCTGTGAAAATTAAATCCCACGGCGGTGATCTTCATAGATCTATCACATTTCTTGCTGACACCCTTCTTACGAACTTCCGACCAATGGCTCAATGTCCTCTTTTGTCACTTTTTTTCGCACTTTATACGAACATTTAAACATAGAAATGTACACAACCAAATTCACACGTACATAACCGCACTTCGAGATAACGTCCGTACCGCACTTTTAATTGCAAATCAATTTTTAAGCCATATTTAATTCGCAACGGGCTTCACTTCACCATTAATTTCAGATGCTTCAGACATTGACCCAATCGTGCTCTTTCGCAGCCAATGAAATTGCGCATCCGTCTGCCGACTACGCACGAACCCGTAAAACTAACCATTCGATAGCTGACAAGCGAACCGGATCGCCATCTATTCGCCGTTCGCGTAATCGAGCCGATGCCGTGTCGACGCCTAAACGGTATGCAACAACGATCACGTCTTCCTAGCGCCAAAGACGAATTGGAAACTCGCATTCCTCGCCTCTTTATACCAATTATTGCGCGTAATCGTAATTACGTCAGGACGTGCCATTCGAATTCATTCGCCGTGATTAGCTCAAACAAACGATTGCATTATAAATCCCGCGATTAGTGCAAAATATCGTTTCTCTTAGGGTGGTCAAGATACGGCATTTCCCATTAGCTTCTTTCTTTGTCTTCGTTCGATGAAATTTCCTCCATTGCGACATCTTTCGACGTGGTTATACCGCCAGTACTCGGTCGTAGAGCCTCGTTCAAGTTAGTTGTCACCCTTAACATAATCATAATAAAAAAAACGTTAAACGATTTAAGGTCGATATAGGAAAAAGTGACGAGAGCGATTTAACTCTTAACCGGAACGTGACGCGACTCGCGAGACTCTCGCGGACATACACGTCGGTTTCGAGACTTAAGACGAAACACGTAATGCGTGGTTTCTATAAAATTTATTTGATGTTTAATAATACATTGGAATTACCAAGTATGGATTTCAAATGCTACTTACTTAACAAAAATAGATAACTAACTTCAGTAAATTCAATACAATAAGTGACAAACAATGTCTAACAACACTCAATAAATAATGAAATAGAAAACTTTGGCTATATAAAAAAGATTTAGAGCTCAAAGAGCATTTTTTTTTACTGTATATATTAATCGATCATAAATTAAATACGAGGAAGATACGAAGTATAAGTTCGAAATTGATAAAATATGAACTAGATACAAAATATATAAGTTATCCGTTCGAGTTATTTCACCTTGAAATTTTTAACATTTATAAAATTCGTCATTTTGAAGTAACTCGAAGTTTTTTTTTTTTATAAAACTAACAATAATTTACAACAACTTGAGACAAATACAACATTTTTTTACAGGTAACACAGAAAGGCAACCATTATGTATAGAAGATAATTAAAATCTACTAATATGCTAAATTTGAAAGTCGCATACGGGTAATTGAAAAATCGAAATGGAACGACGAAAGAAAATATAATTTTAAAAAAATAATAAAGAAGAAAAGCGTAATTATTACTCGCTAAACGTTCACCGCCTACGGGATATTTTTAAAATCGAACTAAATCGTACGAATTAATAAATTTTATAAAATTTTGTAATTTACAGTCGTAATTGACCTTCCGAGGGGGCTAACGTTCAACGAATTTCAATTACTACAATCGACATTAGTTAAAAACTATCACCACTCCCCGTAAAAGAATCGAATTAAACAAAGAATTTGAAAATATAATTTCTACGTTATAAGAGCCGAAAATTAAATAATACGACACTGAAGAACACAACTACTCTATCAAAGCACACGAACCATTTATACCAGCAGTAAACTAATTCTAATTATAAACATGATTTTTTTCTTGTGTTAAATATATAATATTCTATATTTCTATACAACATTATCAATAACTAATTCATATAATACAAATGTTCCCATCTCTTTATACAACAATATGTATACGTATCAAATTTAGATGTTTTTTTTTTTTTTTGAAAGACATCAGTGTACAACAAATTTAATTAATTTTTTTGACTGGCCATTATTTAAAAATTTTATTTTTCTCGTTTTCAACTTTCCTTCTACGTTAACATCGGGATTAGTTAGAAACAGAAAAATTAGCTTGGATTCTTAACGATCCGTTTTTGTCGAAAATCGTAGACCCTACGACAGAAAAATATTAAATCGGAACTTGTTTGAAGCGATACTGGCGGTTGTCTTTGCATTCTCGGATACGGTTCGGGATTCGGAATGCAGGTGCCTGTATCTTCCATTCCTTCCTCCAACTTCTTTAAGGTCTTACGAAAACTAAAGCAAATAACATACATAGAGAGTTTAAAGTGAAATAATGTTGAACATATACCGGCAATACTCGTTGAACGTCAAGACGTAACATTTGTCTTCTATACAAGCCACACTGTTGGTATCTTTATGTCTTGAAGCGAAAACTTCGTCCGGTTCGTCGTACGGCTGCCTTCCCTGATCTGTGTGTTCAGGCCGATAATACCACAATAAGGACATCATCATTTCGCCTAAAAATTAACCTTAAATATATTTTCTCAATATCAAATGAAACTATTACCGTCTTCCTGATTTTCCCAGAGCGCCGCCACCTTTGCCACAAAAGGAAGTTCGTTCTTTCTTTGTCCCGCTTTTAATAATACGCAATCTCTTGGTTCGATGACGTCGCCTTCCGTGTGTTTCATTGCAGGATAACATTTCCTCACTGTTGTTGTTTCGTCGCTCTGTAAAAACAAAAATGCTTCGTTTAAATATTGCTATTTTAATCAAATTTATGAAATCATCAGAAATTGTTAATTTATATTATGAAAATATAAATTTTAATCGTAAATACTTATATTAATATTAATTTTCAACAAAACAGACAAATTTAATTAATTAACAATAAACAATTAGCCGTTCAAGTAAATTCGACTTCACAAAATCAAAACGACGTCAAAATACTCAAAGAAATTTCAATTGATTCGCAAAAAAAATAAAACTTTTCAAGTGAATCCCAATATTACATTAGCAGTGGAAAGCGTTTAATATAAGCACCAATATCATTTCATTTGTTTTCTAATAAAAATGTTGCGATCAGCAGTTAATAACCTTTAGATGCAACTTGATGCAAAATATTATTGATTTAAATCGGTCGAGTTGTTTTCAAATGTAAACCTGAAAGGTTAATTTTTGTAATTATCATTAAAATTCTAATGGTTTTTACTTCAAATTAGCCCAGAATAAAGTAATTTTAAGAAAAACAAATAGTGTCTTAATAAAGAGGACCCTCAAATCGATAAAAATATAGCTTCAATTAAAATAAAAAATATATACGCGCCAATTAAAATACGATTAAAAGTTTTTAAACGTTGCCGCTTAAAAATAAACGTTTTGAATTGGAATGTACAACAAGTTATTATGCGATTAATTGGTTTGTTGATTGTCTCGTCCGACTTTACTTACATTTAAAAACACCTTGGACCAAAACGGCTCTCCCTTCCACACCCAACCGTTCGACCACCTCGGCGACTGCACGTGTTTTTTCGGAACTTTCGAAACGGCCAGTTGAAAAACGTCAACGCACCGACCCTTCGTTTTTCTTTTGCTCGCCCCCACCTTCTTAGAAACAACTACTTTCGGTTTAAATTGTTCGCTTTTAGAATTTGTACTTTTCGGATTGAGGGGTGGTTCTTTTGCATTTTTACACTTCTCCAGCGCCTTTAAACTGGTTTCCGTTTTTTTGGTTGTCCGTAAACTGTCACTATAACCACTGACAACACATTCGATAGTCCTATCCACGTTATTTTTCGCAAATAAACTATCTAAAATAGCCGGAGCTAATTTCTTTTTACTATGATTATTATTATTATTATTATTTATACTATGTTTAGAATTGACTTGTAATCGCTTCGACGTTTTCAGAAACGGCTCTTTATTTTCGTTTAAAGCGAAATTGACTAAGCACTTGTCCTTGTTGCTTTTTAAATTTTGTTTAGAATTGTGTAAATTGCTCGCTAAAAGTGGTTTCGAAGTTTTTAACCGTTTACAGTTAATTTCCGCTTTGCCGGGGCTCGATTTTCTCTTAACCGGATTCTTTCTGTATTTTAACTTTGCCTTTTTAATTAAAAGAGTTTTATCACTTTCTATATTAAGTTTACGTTTTCCATTATTAATTCTAATGCTAGGAACGTGCTTCTTTATCAGGTCCTTGTAGCTTCCGTTCGCTTTGGCTTGTTCGTCTTTCAATTTCTTCTGCGGCGGCGAAACTGCGGATTCTAATTTTTCCGACTCCCTCGTCACCGATAATTTTCTTTTCATATTTTTAACCTTCACGTTTTCGGCGACGGTTTTCTGACAAGGTAATAATTCTTCTGGTGCTTTTTCTTGTACTTCCGCATTCTCTGCGCTAGTGTTTACTAACTTGACTGGTTGATCTTCGGTTTTCATAAAAGGAACTGTAACGTCTTCTATTTGAGTTTTCATGCACAAGGCGTCTATGTTAGTTTGAGATGTGATTGTTATCTCGGAAGCGTCCTCTTTTGTTTTTAAGTCTTCCGAAATAACTTTTTGTTCTTGTGGACTCTCTAATTCGCGTTTTACGTCTGCGACGGGCATGGTATGCTGAGACGGGGGCGGATGACACATTAAAAGCATGGTATTTTCAGGAAAATTTGCCGCTATGTTGTTACGAACCATACTTTTTCCGATACGCGCCTTTCTTTTTTTCTCGATGGGCTTATAATCTAAAGATTCTATTCCTTCTTGTTTAGGCGCAGGCGGTGGCGGTTGATAGGTTGCGCCCGCGGGAGAAGGCGGCGGAGGCATCCCCGCCGATCCTCGGGCTGGACTAGGAGGTCCCGTGGCACTTACGGGCTCTAATGGAAGCGCAAGGGCCACGGGAGGCAAAGGAAGCGAGTCTTTGGCTATGGAAGAAATGTGAGACGACCTCTTACTATCACCAATAAGAGGCCCAGTATGTACGTTTTTTGGACACGACTGCATTGGACATGGACAACTTTGATATGCTGCGTCTAAAAAACGACGTTCGTCATGGTTTTGCGATTTAATCGAACATTATCTACTTACTTATGTAAGGTATTGTTCTAGTTGGTGATGAATGGGTATAACATACAGGAGGTGGAGCCGGTCCATATCCTGGATAGTAATGTGGCGGCGGATACGGTTCTACTAACGTCGGGGGAGGTGGATAGCTTTCCATTAGTGGAGGTCCGCTGGGCGACGGTTGATAACTACTACTAGAAACTGGGTTCGTCGAAACGACTTGTTGACTTTGCTGACTCGGAGCGGAAGGTGGCGGATGATACAGGTCAGGCGGATTCGCTTGATAATATTGTGTGCCTGTAGGTGCTGTTAGATGTCTTCTATAAGCAGGAGGGGGGTATGTTTTGTGATGTAAGTAGGGATTCGGAGGATAACATAATTCGTGATGATATGAAGGTGCTGGATAATACTGCGGCGGATAACTATAGGAATATCCCGGATGGGGTGCCGGATACTGAGAATATCGGTACGTCGGTGGCGGTTGTTGTGTAGGTAACGCGTCTTTAGCTGTTGTTGCCGAAGTTATTATCACCTACAACATAACTTATAAGTACAGAAGACTTGTCAGTGACACCTTTTATTACGTCGCTATCCATAGAGTCCGCCGTTGACGATTGTGAATGCGCTTGGTGCGAGGGAGGAGGGGTAGGTGACGACGATACCTCCGAAAGGGGCGCGGGCTTCCCCAAAGACGATGGCTGTGCATGTCCATGTGGTGGAACGTTAATCAGTGGACCGGCTGGCTGATAATAACCTGCAATTCAATAGTAAGAGACGTTATTATATTATACGGAAACAAGGTAACAACTCGAAAAATCAAATGTCCGTTACGTTCCTTCCTTTAACCGCGCGCGCAAGATAATTTTTACCGTCCAATTACTTTTAATGAAAGTGCGAGCACACAAAAATATGCGGACGCGATGAAAATGTATGTACTAATAAATAAGTAGGCGCACAAATGCAACGAAAACGTTTAGTGTAAAAGGTCAGAGAGTAGTCCAGCATTAACCTTTAACGAGAACATTTGCTGACCAGGCACTGCGGTGCCATTTCCAGTTTGTGGAGGTAAACCGCGAGAATTACGAACGTATTTCAATTAAGTATATATGTATATATATATTTGGAATCCCCTTTGTTGTTCCCTAGTTCTACGTTGTTAGTTAGTTACAATCGAAATTAATGCCATCATTGAAATTCAGATGACACGTATAATGTTCTTGTCTACGTACATATATGTATCTATTCATAACCGAACTGCTGAAAGTTAGTTATAGATACAATAATCATCTACACTACTACCTACAGTAATCGAAGACACACAAGTGGATAAAGGATCCATGTATTAACATTTTTTTAGAAAATGAGATTTTTCGATGCCCAAAGGTTTTAAGTGCTTAGAAATCTTACGAGACGACTTAGAATCATTTCTGCAGACAAATAACTGGTTTATCAGACGATAACGGATCTACGATTGTAGTCTTGTAGGATAGTCTTCGATTGTAAGACTAGTTCTTTTCCAATTATTGTTTGATCGTCGCATTTTGCGCTCCGAAAGAAATTGAATTTACAGTAAAAACATTTTATACCTCCCTCTGCAACAACCTACCTACCTACCGATCCTATGACTGACAAGGGAAAAGCTATAAAAGGATGTTCACTAGTTAATGGGAATCGCGTCACACACGATAGTACGTTAACAGTACTGCACTTGTGTCGTTTTTGCAGTAAATGGCATTCAAAATATTATCATAAAAGCTGGCAATATTTTACCTTGAAATACCACTAAATGCGTCCATACATCCAAAGACGTAGAAATGTAAGTTTATTTTATGCTACATTAAGCGCAGGGGCACCATTAGCAATCAAAACAAGAATTTTATTATTTATTTGGCTTAAAAATAAACGTTGCCTCACATCTTAATGTATATAAGACTATTGCGAATAATTAAAATTTTATTAAAAAAAAGTAGCCCGCGACTTTCAGTTTACCTATTTAAGTAAAACGCATGTATGGTATGTATTTCAAAAGTTGAACGATTAAATATGAAAAGTACTGAAGTTGTTGCATCTGCAACGTTCGATTCAGGTCAAACAACAGCGAGAAGCATTGCCATGAAGTCGGCGATGGGATTTTATGCGACAGTAAAGAGAACGGAACGGTCGAATTTGTTGTAATATACGATTCACGATATAAAAGAAGGTGACGCTTGTTTTTAGTCTTTTGAAGTTTAATTTAAACGTTAGAATGTCGATCGCATACAATGGTCGATATTTCTATTCGAAATGAATCGCCGAAGTTATTTCTTTTTCGATATGCTTAGGTATAGACATTTTCGATTAAAAAAGTTTTGATTGCAAATTTAACCGAAAATATTCTAAAGTGTGTAATTCAAAAAGCGAACGTGGTTTAATATATTACCTATAAGTACGGTAAAACTTGAAGGGCAGGCCATAGCAGGTACTTCTAATAAAGTTAAAAATTTATTTGACAGGTATATATTAATATTCTTCTTTAAAGTGGTAAATAGCCAATTAATAAAATTGGCACATGATGGAACAACAGATTAACAATTAAAATGAAAATACAATATTAAAAAAAAACAAAATTTTGTTTAAAATTTTTTAATTGTTGTAAGTTTTATTAATTGGCTATTTACCACAATTTCAAATAAGAATGTATAAGTATGTATACACCTATATCATCTTTAAAAGTTGATATGCGCCGAATGCAATTGCAAATAATACACGTGGTAAGTCTGAAGATCGGAGAACGCATGTGGAAAATTGTACGATGCAGATTGACTTTAAAATCGCGAAATTCAATAGCTCCGCATTTAAATGGTGGAAAATTGGAACGAGCCGTTGAAAACACTCGATTCATTTTTCGACGATCGGAGTCGACCAGCATAAGAATCGAAATGAAAAATGAATAATAATAAATACTGTTTCGTAAACACCCCCGAGGTACAAAAAAATACCTACCCAGATTGTATATAATATTTAAGTATAGTACGGATGGTTCATTTTCTTGACCTTCACGCAACCGCGCCATATTACCCTTTAAATGAAGACGCGAAATGAAAAGTTTATAAATTCGTATTCGTATAGAAATGAAAATTCCACAAACATCGAATTATATACCTATTCGAGATGTCTATATCCAATCTTTTAACCGCAATTACTTCATCATTTTATAATTCTGAACAACTTTCAATTTATTTTTAATTCCCTTGCGTATTGATTATAGAATTTATTGAAAGTGTCACGTAGTGTCGTGTTAGATTTTTAATAATGCACTTTCTTGCGATCGTAAAGTTTTTTTTCAAGGAAAATACGAATATTTAAGCAGATAAGCGTTTTTACTGTTGTACCTACTACAAAATTAAATTCGAAAATTGCAAGGGCGCCATAACGCCTATCTCCCTTCATACTAAACTTCGCCTATTTTCGAAAAATTTCGATTTTAAAATTTTTGAAAAAGGTACCTACCTACAATTTTTCGGCGATTCCAAAAATTTAACGAGAGGATACGAATCTTGAAGATCAATCACGATCCGGTCAGAAGACGTAAATGAGCAGATAATATCGGATTCGATATAATTTTGCCGATGACCTTCGTAGTCTGCTTGTTTTGTAGATGAGCGCCCATGCGTTCACGAAACTAGCAATCAATACAAGCTTCGAATGACAGACATGTAGTCATCAATGTTGTTCATGTTTAATGTTAATATTCGTAATAGTATACAGGGGTTGGACAAAATAATGTGAACACCTGACTAATGTGCAATATTTGTTAATTAATAATGTGTAGATTTGTAGAGTGTACGGATAGTATCCAACGGAATGTTGTCCCATTCTTCCACTAACATCTCCGCCAATTGCCTCAATGATGATGGAGGTGGAAATCTGCTCCAAAACTCCCTATATCGGCTCAATGATGTTGAGATCTGGCGATTGTGCCGGCCAGGGCAGATGCTTGATCATATTCTGATGTTCCTCGAACCAAGACTGAACTTTTTTAGCTGTGTGTATGGGCGCATTATCATCTTGAAATATGGCAGTGTTTGGCAACAATATACTGGTCATAGTAAGAACTTCATCATTGAGGATATTTAGATATTCGTTCGCAGTAATACGGCCATTGAGGGTAATAATCGGACCGGCAGAATACCATGATATAGCCGCCCAAATCATCACAGAGCCGCCCCCGTGCTCGACAGTATGTAGAAGGCAGTCCGGATCGTAGGCTTCTTTGGGGGTTCTCCATACATAAACCCGGCCGTTTGTGGGAAACAAAGTAAATGATGATTCATCAGACCATACTACATTCTTCCAATCATCAATCGTCCAAATTTTACGATCGTGGCACCACTTCTTTCGCAGCTTTGCATTGGCATCCGTTATAAGAGGTTTTGAAATTGCAGCCCTACCATAAATGTTATTTTTATGAAGCTCCCGCCGCACTGTTTTTGTCGAAACAGGATTGTTCAAGTGACTGTTGAGTTCCTCTGTCACCTTTGTTGCCCGTAGTTTTATGTTGCTTGGCCGCAATCCTTTTTAATATTCGGCGGTCCCTGTCCGTTAACGTTGTTTTGCGTCCACTCCTTCTCTTCGCAGATGTTGTTTCGCCATGTTTTGTGTAGGCTGTCAGCAAACGGTTCAGCCGTTTTCGTCACAGATGCTCCTGCTAACCGAGCACTCACGATTTGTCCACTTTTGAAGTCTGACAGGTCGCCCATTTCACCGTCTGATTGTTAACACTATCGTAAAATAAAGCGAGTAGTATACTGAAATATAAACTAGAACAACGGTTACTACGTAAAGCGCGCCACATATACACGCCGCACAACACAAACAAATATGTAATATTTAGCACGATGTTCACATTATTTTGTCCATCCCCTGTACATCAAAAACACTCCAAGACCGTAAGGTCAAAAGGATGACCTCTGAAGGATCTCCAAAATTAAATACACACATAAACACCAGCACAAAGGCATCAGGCCACCCACAATTGTTCCACAAATTAAGTTCCTTGGCCACCGCGTCCACGTCCGACAAAGAAAATCAACAGTCGAGACCCCAAAACCTCCGATCTAAAAGTTCTTAAGTTTTTGCTCAACCGAGGAAATGTACGTGGGGTTTTGACCTGGCGCTAACCTGATCTCGAGTCCATCGGATTTCCATTCTTTTCCCGTCACCGGCTCACTTTATTATATGTGTGGAGAGAGGCTCTTCGCTCGCAAAATCGGCATCGTTCGCACCACTTAACATTGATTTATACTTCGATGAATAAATAATTCAAAGTGGTTCGAATAATACAATTATGTGCCTATTTATGTGGGGGTCTCGTCCTAACCCTACAGCGTGTTGTAGAAAATTTATGCACGAAGAACAAGAATGACGTAATTCGCATATTAAACGGAAAATTGATTGCACTTTCGTATAATAATTAATCTGCTTCCCCGCACTATTGGCATTAATTAAGTTATCGGAAAATCAAGCGCAGGTACTACACCATAATAGAGTTTATATAGAGTGTATATTCTCCCAACAAATTGCTTTGAAAATTTAATAACATCTACGACGTTATGTTTGCATCAGAAATCGGAAAAAAAATCGGATTATATTATCTAAAATCCGACCGCGCGCAAGCCTCGATATCAAATTTTCATGTCGCATGTCAAAAAACTCATTTTTTTAAAAAAATTTTCTCGAAAGAAATACGTTTGTTATAAAATAATATTTACGAGAGAAATTTATTAGAATTAAAAATATATATATCACTTTTTTTCGATTATTTCGAAAACGGTGCATCCTATCGAAAATTATAAAGATTTATGATCGGTAGAGAATTTTATGCCGATTTCAAAACACGTTCCACATTACCGATCCAATGCGTAATAACGGAGATTAGAATTAAAAAAAATTTTTTGAACGGTCGCCATTTTGAAACGGGTCGGTTGATTTGGCTGGTTAATGAATCAGCCTTCGTCCTTCGTTTTCAGCATTACATTAAATTTTAGCATTCTACTATTAAAATTGCGACCGGAATCGTGTCAACAAGAAATTAATTATATGAACGACCTATATATTTTCGAGATCTAGTCGTCGAGATCGGAGAAAAGCCAAAAGGACACGTCTGGGTGCCGTCATCAGGCAGGCCGCAATAGCTTTATTTTCCATGAAAATTCGCCAATAGAATGATGCGAACTTATCGATTCTCTTTCTAATAACAAAGGTGTAATTCATGTTCGACCTTCCTCATGGCGCGAATGAGTCCGTTATTCTGTGGATGACCCCGCTGCGGCATTCAGGTCGGCGACTCCACCACTAGCTGCTACCGTATTACACGACTTCCAACGTCATCGAATCAGAATTTATTATTTCTTCAATTAGATTTAAAGTTTATTGATATTGATTCGAATCTGTATCTAATGCGGTAAAATTTACTTACAGTTAATAAAAATTAACGATTCTCGTTTCGAAATAATTTGATCGAAGAAGCTTTTCGGGAGTTACCTATGTATATTTTTGAAGTCAACGATCAACGATGATCTTGTAAAATTTGTAAACGATACCTACTTGGATATTAAATAAAAATGATTTTAGTTTGATTTGCAGTTAAATTAATTCGCAATAAGATTCTACGTCTATATAGATATCGTATAGAAAGTAAAAAATATGCGGTTGGCATTTTGTCGAAGTATATAACAAGGTTGTAAGTCTGTCCATTTTTCTGACATAATCCGGCATTTAACTTGCTTCGGTCTCGCTGCTGTGTTCTCATTATCACGACAGGATGAAATGGGTCAGGGACCATTTCGAAGGTCGTACGTCAACGTTTTATCGTTACTTATGCATCAAAATATGTAGATACAACTGTTATTGTATATTAACAACTCCTTTATTTTCAGCTTCTTCGATACGCTCCCGATTTATTATTAAGGTTGAAGTAATGAGTTTTACGGCCGGATTTAGATTCAGATTTAATTCGAATTAATCTGTTAATTTTATGTTAATCGCAATCGAACTTTTCGTATGGCGACTATATCACGTTAACGCGCATTTAAAATTAACAGATTTCTTACGGAATAGACGCCTTTTTATCTTCGTAAAATTTTCAAAAAAATCATCTATAAAACACGGAACAAAAGGCCCCAAGTATAAATTCGGGATATCACCTTATAGCTGACCGCACAGAACTAATCGTTGCAAAAACCATTACATAATTTAGATATTATGTGTTTTTCTCGAAACTATTGCGTTTTTCAGAACGGCGCCGCAGATATCCGGCGTCGAAGACATCTCGCGATGTACTCATTGATCGATTGACTTACATTTTGCATTTTATTATCTTTTTCTAACAATGTCATCTGTAATTTGCAAAATTTTGACAAATTAATTCACAATTTTCGTGCCAAAAAACAAATTGAAAGTTCAACAGATTTTTTATCAGTCAAATTTTAATAAATTTCGAAAAAGCTCGGTCAATGCTTAAGAGAACCCAATACCTAAACTTTAGCACGATGATTTATTTTTGTTTTTAGTTGGGAGACGATTCAATATGGCGGAATTAACGACACACCACATCAGTGACCGGCGCGACAAAAATCGACTGAAGAAATTTATGATTTTTGTATAGTTTATGTATGCCTGCCTGTAAGTACCTCCGTTCGTGCACTTAGATAAAGCGCCAAACCGCAAGCTCGCAGCTTTTTTATTTATTCGGCATAATTCACGTTTAAAAATTATCAATTTTTTCGGTCAGTGACACCCTTAAATTCTGAAATATTTAAAGGTATGACGTCGGGGTCGCAATTGACGAACAAAAAGCTATCCGAAATTAATATTACAATAACAACGATACTGTACTATTTTTATTTTGTTATTAACAATCCACAAATTCACTTAAAGGTGAAATATTAATAATATTTAATAACGGAGAAAGTTAAACTACAAAGAGATCCTTGCCTAAACATTATTTTGTTTTGATAAACATACCTAAGTACCTATATAGTAGGTATTATTCGGAGTTCGAAGTTCGAAAGAATTTATTAAACCTGCGGGGGGCAATAATTTCATCGTGGAGGTTGTAACGCCTTAATAAAATATTTAAAGAGTCGAACCCCGGACGGTAAAAAAGTCTTAGAAACTCGAACGAAATCGAATTCGAAACACACCGATAAACTAACCTTTTATTTGCACATAAATTAAAAATAATAACGATAATATACGTGAAAGTGTCAATTTGATCGTGTTTGGATAAATTACTATATAATTTAACAGTGCCATTATAAATGCATAGACGATCTACTCGGTCATTACCGTCAACAAAATTCATCTTTTTAATATTTAATGACACACTACTACTTTATTTTCTTTAATAGGAGGTACCGGGAATCTGATTAATTTGAATTAATAAAGTATATAGTGTTTAAGATAATCATATAGGATTGTTAATAGATAGTTTTATTTATGTACACGTGAGTATGTGGTTGCTCGTTTAAGTTTTTAGCAAATCGATTCCGTTTAATATAAATTACATGCATATTTACGAAAAATTTACAATTAAATTTTGATAGAAAACATTAAACGCTTCGAACACGAAATTATCAACCAACCGCTTATTTTATTATTCTAACGAGGGTCGCGTGCTCGGATTATACTCTGATGCGTAAGTAAGTACGTAGCTAGGCCGTTACGACGAGCAAAAAAAAATACTTATCGCAAACTAATTTGCAGATGGTTGAAGTCGTTTCGAGGGTCGTGTGCCTCGATAAATGTTTTTCTGTTGCACTGAATAACTTCGAAATAGCCGGCAATCTAAAATGTTATCGAGCAATTGTTATACCTCAAGATTAAAAAAAAAACTAAAACGTAATTTACGACGACACTATTTGTATCTATAGTTGTCGTCGTATGGCTTCAAATTAAAAAAATATATTAATTAATTAAATGGCGAGTCTATTAAATAAGTATGTAGCGAATCTCGCATTATTTCATATTTTAAAGAGTAAAATCGTAAGTAAAATTACATTATTTAACTTAGATATTTGATATGAATAAGTTTGCAATAACCTACTAAAAAAACTGAAATTACGCCTTTATATTCATTCACATGCAACAATGAATCGAAAATGAATTTTAAAGGAAAGCATAAAATCTTTGGAAGGAAGCCAAAAGACATCAATTTTCAACTAAATCGTTAATTCTCATTAGAAAACTACGTTTATCAATAATTTATGATTCGCGAAAATCTTATATTTCATAAGTACCTACTCGAAGACGTAAAATACTAAAAAATTAGGCGCACCTCGATTTAGGGAAAATTTGTTTCTGAAAACTATGGCCGATGCTTATATATTTTTAAAGTGTCTCTGCTTGGTATGAGAAAATTAGCAATATTTCGTCGGTACTAACCCGAAAGTACCATCTTATTAATAGTTACCTAAGACAGTAGAATTCCATCTATCCGAACTCCATCAAATACCTATCCGGATCTAATTTCGTTGGACACGTTCAATTAAAAAGCTGTAATTGTACCTATGTTAGTACAATTGTTTTTTTTTATTAATATGCCGTTCAAACATAGGTACTTTACTCTTGTAATAAAAATAAACAGAAGCGATTTTAATAAATAACAAAATACAACAAAATAATGCGTTTTCTTGGTGCAACTACCCCAATTATCCGGGCTTCTGCATATTCGAATCACGTTCAGCACTCATTAGTTCGGATAATTGGAGTTTTGCTGTACTTAAATTTGGAGTTTGAAAATTATTCAGTTTCTTTGTTTGGTATATGTTTCGTCGCCGCCGTCAGTTTCGTCCACGATAATAAAACCGTATTGTTGGACAATTCGCTTTAATAAAAAGTGATCGAAATTTAATACAATTCCCTTAACAATAGATGAAAGATTGTGTGAAATGACAAAAGCAAGTGCAAAAAATGTGAATACGTATTCAATAAAAGATAAAACATCTGCAGGTATTTATAGGTGTCTATATGTAAAGAGACAAACATCACACATACGTGTTTGCGGTGGAAAAATATACCTAAGAACATCTAAAACAGAGAAATTCAATATCTACACGCGTGGCTAATATTTTCCTTCGACAGAAACTGCGTTGTTCCTTAAAAATGTCGCATTTATAAAGCATATTTTCTACAATTTTTAAATGTAAATTTGTTAAATTTCAGTAGACAATTAACAATGATAAGTTTCTCCACATTAAATATATAGGCCTTTTTTTGTCACTTCTTTTTTGGGGGCACGCTAATTCTCGAAAGTTCTAAGTTCAAATTTTTTTGTACCCCCTCTCCCCACCACTTTCCACTGTGTTTTTTCCTTTGGGGGCACTGCGTGCCCCCACAAAAAATGCGGTGGGTATACGTAACTATAAACAATTTTGAAAATAAACGAGTTACAACGGTTAACAATAATGGTAACTACTTTGCGTATAGTTCAGTACAAAAAGTCCTTTAATTAATTTCGTTAACAATTTGTAGATACCGTGAAACTTCATCGTGTTATTTATTCAAATGCATCGGATGATTCAAATGGTCTCATATCGCCACATGGCCAACAAGAAACGTGGCTAGAAATAAAAAAAAAATCGCTCAAAAAACAGCACATGATGATTTTACGCAACTTATTTTTAACAAGAAAAAATTATACCTATACTTATCTAACTTTAAATTTTATTCTATAAATACGAATGTAAACGTTAAAAAATAACGTGTATTTTTTCCTATAGCTAAAAACAAGGTAAATTTGGGGGGATGGGGGTGAAAAGGTCTTGGTCAATTGCCTCGAGTTTTGAGGACGGTTTTCTCACCTTACTACCTAATCCAGTCTATTAATATTTCAAAGTGACGATGGCATTCTGAAATGTTAGGTACATCATGATCGTATATTAACGTGGGATTTCAAAATTGAGAAAAAAACAAATGTAAAAACAAAAACAAAAAAATTTCGAGAAACGACAACAGCGATTTTGAATGTTAAAAAAAAACGCGTGGTCGGATAGAAATTAATTAAAAAAAGGTCTAAAACGTTTAGCGAGATGGTGTCCTAACGACGCTAAAAATAAGTATAATAATTAGCATAGTAGGTATGTTCTTTTTTTCAAAAAGCTCAAAAAGTCGCTTGCGTCCTGCGTTCCGTAACTTAGTTCAAGTCTATCACGAAAGTTTCCTAATATATACCGTCGTTTCTTTTCAAATTACAACCGCAATCAATATCGAACATCGAAATTATAATGTCTATTCGCAATAAAAATCCTACAATTAAGTGCGAAGTGAAAATCTCGGGTGTTGGAAAATGCAGCTTCTTGATAAATTAACATCGAAGTTAGCCGTACTCGTCGAAGTCCCGGGAAATGAAAACTAAACTCGTTTGAAGTCGACAAACTTATTTCCCGCATAAAAAGTATTAAGTACTACTATAACGTTGTAATAAGTTCGTTCGATTTTCGCTACGTTAGTTTTTCATTTGTCGAACATGTTTCTTCCATCCGCTATATAGTCGGCGTGTTGTGTTTAAAACTTCGCCATACCGAGACTTTCCCATACGATTTCATGGAAGTTTACGCGGTTTATATCCGATTAAAGCTTATAAAGCTCGTCTTCAAAGGCCACATTCTCCGAACAAACTCCAAACCGTTTTCTGTATAGGTAAACAATCTTTTTACAAACACATTCAACAGTTTAAATACAATACTATTATTACAAAAAAACTTCACAGAAGAAGAAACGCGCAAAGTGCGTCAAAACATGAATAGATTGAATACTTTGAATTTGCCAATTAGAAAGTAATTATCATGATGAAAATTGACCAATTCCTTGTCCTTCGAAAAACATTCGCAAAAATAAACTGAGGCTATGGCCTCTAAAAATAAATACCCTGTGCGTTATTTTGATAAAATTATGTGATAATGCCATCCTCCCTTCGAGCGGCCGCATCACGAAAAAGATGCAATTTGGAATATACGTAGATAAGTTGTGGTAAATCGGCATATTTTCGACTTTTCAGACTTTACTTTCAGGGTGTCTGTTCATTATAATTTCAATAACAATCGTAAATTATCAAAACAATTTAATTATAATTTAAATGATTTTATTTATTTATTCGTGGAAGATTAAATTAAAAGAGACATAAAATTGTGTAAATAAATTTAAAATAATTACATTCTTATTAATTTTTATTTACTTATGTAAAATACCGGCCACTAAAACTGATATATGAATATTAATTTACAAAAACTTTTAACACGCTTCCCTTTATATCAGAATTAAACCAATTAGCGTTTATATGTGTACATTTGCCTTAATTAACGCGAACTCGCAACTGTAAACTACGATAAACAGCGCTCACAGCTAAAAATGTTGTATCTAGCTGTAGATAAAAAGCTATTATTAACGGTCATTTCATTGACAAAAAAAGTCGAAATAACATGGCCAATTAACAAAGCAACCAAACGACCATAAGCAACGTACGAAAAATAATTAAAACGAATAATTTCTTTTTACTCGTTCTCGATTTTATAATAAATAAAAGAAAATTCCCGGAAAATTCGAGCGTTCGCTTTTTGTGCGGCGCGGAGCGCGGCCGCCCACACGGATATTATCCCGAACATAAAAGCTTCGTTTGTTTATTTAATTGAAACGCGCGAAATTCCGAAAGCGGAGTTAGAAACGTTATTGAAGACGCCCCCGTCATCGTCAGTTGCAGGTTGCGCCGATAAATATTTTAAAGTACGTTGGGGAAATGACGCGCGGCACTTCATCAAGGGGAAAACGCGTCTAACATTTCAGGCCGACTGCGAGAATACTGTTGTCGCGATTCGTTTATCTGTGGGCGTTCAAAAAAAAAAAAAGTTTTACTTGTCGTCTATACGAATTGGAAGGACGTTTGATGTAACAATTATAAAAGCTATCGTATGGTAAAATTGGCGCGAAATTTTGAAATCGTGATGGCGTCGATACTATGTTACGAGATGAGTAATTTCAAATTGTGGAAAATTTAATTTCCGATTACAATACGTGTAAAATGCAGCAAACGCTATGACGGCACCGATTTTTCCCGATAGACACCATCTGTGTATATTATTTATATTCGTTAACGATCACAACAACGTCACTTCGAAAATGGTCACTTTTACGTACTTCAACCGATTCTAAACAACTGCAATGTCTATTTCGTTTTGAACGCGCTTCTCTCTAATTAGACCATATTGTTCGGTGCATGGAGATGGAAAAAGTAACAGTTTTTGTCTGCAAAATACGATGCAATTTGACAGATTAAAAATTTTGAAAAATCTGTGCCACTCAACGGATACGTACCGTCTTCAAAGAGACATCTGTTATTAAGACTGCTCTCGTGTTAATATCATTACTCTAAACTTTGCTAAGAATAATGGCTCATTAATCTCATCAGGTGTAACCATTAATTAAGAAATGTTTGGGCCATTTAAAAAGTTTGTAACGTCTTTGTTTGACTCGTAAGTACTTATAAAACCTAGGTCCCTGTGCGGTTGTAAAAATGCGAAGAGCGCGATGCGCCCCCTTCCCCTGTATTAATTGCTGTAACCGTCCAAGATTCAATTTCTGTTTGAACGCGAATTTTAAATTTCTACAGGTTGTTAGTTCGTGGCGGACTGACGGCCCTAAATAACGCGTAACTTCTTCTAGGGAGATTGGATTAGATCGACCCGCCTGCCCACGTTTTACTCCTACTCTATTTTGATCTGTAGCGTCGATTTAAAACGGCCTTAGGTGATTCATAAAAGGAAAACAAACGAACGTTTATTACTTACGGAACGATTTGAAATTGTTAAAATCGAATTTATGTGAAAACGGGAGCTGCCGCGAACGCTTTATATTATTTTGACGTAATAGGTAATCGACATCTGGACAATAAAATAGAGATTTACACGAATAGAAAATTGAATGTCGAAGAAATAACGATTTAATAACGACAGTGGTAAAATACCGAATAGTAATCAGAATCTTTAAAGCTTTTCGTTTGGTAAAAACGGTCTCCGTTTATTTCTAATTGTCCCTTGATTAGAAAAATTTAAAAAGAGGGCACGCAATTAAACTGTTTTTTTTGTAATAAAGTAATGTCCGGAAACGCTTAGTTTACAAGATACGTCGTATTGTTACAGTTTTTCAGATAAAACCTCTACGCCGCTGGGCTTATTACAAAATCGGTGGCATTTTTAGATTTTTCGGCGTGTTTCGCAAAAATAAGACCGCTCGCGCTCTTATCGCGCGACGCATCGTTTTCGAAATAAACGACAACATTCATTTTCATAATACCGTTTCCAAACTTTTCGGACGTAACAGTAAGCATCAAAATAAGAAAAAAAGCCCATATAGCCGAAAAGCCCCAATAGTCTATTCACTCAACTTATACAGCAGATATTAAAAATTAAGTTGCAATGTATTGTCGATTTTTGAAGGACGTTTGAATATTCCTCGACACACACTCATAAAACTTGAGCTTTGGACTTTTCATTGCAAGTATAACAACTTGCAGTCGTATTTTGACCAGCTGAAACAAGTGTCGGCGTTTGGCCAAGGAATATCCAAACACCCTGTGTAGTTATCACTTTTACTTACTTGTTAACCTATCTAACAAAAGGTTAGTTGTAAATTAATACCTACTCAATAATTAAAAAACAAAACACTACCTATTCTAGAAAGTCTACTAGCACGCGAAAAATACCCAAGACGTAGGAAAGTCTTCTTTAATACTTTTCAAGTTGCCAGAAAATTCCAATCTGCACGGGATAAAACCGAGAATCTCGATTGATAAAAAACTTTTACAAAGTGGCTTTTATACACCTACACAACGAATTAATTTGATCTCAACAATTGGCCACCCTTTCCGAGCAACACGCCGATATTAATTAAACAGTTAGGCAACGTGCCCGTTACGCAGCAAATTAAAAATATCTCCATCCCATACCGCTATCTTCGGTAACAAAAAGAACGACGTAATTGGAATCGTAATGAAAAAATAAACTTCGCACAAATAGGCGCTTACGCGCACGTTGCTGCCGAACCGATAACGAATATATAATTCGCCAAAAATTAATTATTAAACGGGCGCCCATTAATAAAACCGTATTAGAAAATTACGAAATACCATTCGAAATTGTATAGTCGACGTCGTGGCAAAACCCAATATTCGGCCGAAGAACAAGCAAGCAGATATAGGGTGTTTGCAGAACTTCGTCGCACTTCGGGAGTTTACTAATAACATATAAGCCTCGTTAAGCACAAGAAACACGATGGGCCGTACTTAGGCTTATTTAAATATAAGCCGGAATTAACGATAAAAACGTAAACGTCAGGAAAACAGGTTTATTACAACAAGAAACGTCACAAGACCGCAGATATAAGAATCAACTAAAACCATTGTGTTTTCGGGTTGGATTTAAAGTCCGTCTCTGAAATTTACAGACAGGGAAAGTTGCACCAACGCAACGCTTATTGGAATTTCTTTAACACCTACATTGTTCAATAATTAGGTACGTAATTACACCTGCCGATCTTTAATCTTTATGTTGGGTTTTGCCAGGACGTCGTCTATACAGGGTGCGCCAAAAGTTCTGCAACTTTTTTCAATTCGTCGATTTTTCTTCGTTGTGTGTCAATTTTCGCGCTTTCTTCGTTTGAACATGTTATTTCAGTCGTATTCATGCTGTTTATCTGTTATTCCAGTCGATCCGCTTCCATTTTTGAAGTTTGCCATGGTCTCCGAAGAAGCTCGCCACGCCGTCGTTTCGTTACACAAGCAGGGATGGAAGAATTGCCGGATTTCCAGAACGCTGAAGTTGAAGAAATATGATGTGTCGCGGGTCCTGAAGCGTTACAAGGAAACTGGAAGTGTTGCAGATCGTCCTCGAAGCGAAAGATCCGTCGAAGTGCGTACAAAAGCTATGAAGAATCGAATTCGATGCCGAGTGAAGCGAAATCCGGAACGATCTCTTAGGAAGATGGCAAAAGAGCTGAAAATTGGCGATGGGAGCGTGCGACGGATTGCGAAGGAAGATCTAAAGCTCGTCTCTCGCAGGAAGATCGCTGCTCACGTTTTGACCGACAAAATGAAGGACAAACGGCTTGAAAATTGCAAGAGGATGTTGGCCGTAGTCGCAAGTCGAGGTTGCCAGAAAATTCTCTTTTCAGATGAGAAGCTTTTCAACCTGGAACCCGTCCATAATCGCCAGAACGATCGCATACTGCTACCAAAAGGAACTCCTCGAGCTGTGAACATCGAAAGAAGCCACTTCAGTAAGGATACCGTGATGGTTTGGGCCGGAATCACCGCGAAAGCCAAAACGAAACTGATCTTCCTGGAAAAAGGCGTCAAGATCAACTCCGAAGTGTACCAGAACGCTGTTTTGAAGGCCGAAGTGGTTCCTTTCGCCCAGAAGCACTTCCCGGACGGCAACTGGATCTTCCAACAAGATTGGGCCCCGTCCCACGGATCGAAATCGACGATGGCTCTCTGCGCGGAGATTTGTCCTGCGTTTTGGGACAAATCGTTTTGGCCTTCAAACTCCCCCGATTTGAATCCGCTCGATTTCTCGGTTTCGAGTATCTTGGAGAGCAAGGCGTGCGCTACAAAACACGCCAATGTGGAGTCCCTGAAGTGCGCTCTACAGAAAGCACGGGACGATTTGGACCAGAAGACCCTTGCGAAAAACGCGAAAAATTTCAAGACCCGTTTGGAGGCCTGCATCGAAGCCGAAGGCGGCCATTTCGAACACTTATTGTAATTGTGTAAACTACATGTTGTTTCCATTGTTTACACCAAATTTCGCATAAATCCATTGAGTTTTCGAGAAAATATGGCAATTTTAAAAGTTGCAGAAATTTTGGCGCACCCTGTATATGCCTATATAGGTAGTATACTATTATATTATTAATCCCAATGCACGTACGGTCGAAAATTAGTTGGCTATTAAAATTTTATAGTACAAGTTTGGAGCAAATAAAAACGTCTAGTAAATCTCGTTACCTTGGACCTAATTAATTAAATGCATTTTAACGGCATTGATCGAATTTAAGGTCGCTCGTAAATATTTTTCAACACAATGCGACTTCCGCTTCTATGTAGACGATCCTTGTTGTTCACGGTCAGAGGTATCGGCATTGGATTTTTATTAATGTCGAAGGGAATTCCTATATATATAACAATTTGTAATGCGCATTAAGATAAAACAAAAAAATTCAAAGCTCGTTCGTTTAACGGGATCGAACAAAATTTTAGGTCGCAATAACGCGCGAGTCCCTCTTCAAATTCAATTTCTGAATGTCTACCATCGTAAGTATATAGAAGAAGCGGCCTACGTACGCCGCTTTTTCATTTTTGGCAAAACGGTTTTTAATGCCATTCTTCTTTCATTACATTAGCTACAAAAAGTCGTTTGAATCCTACGCCGATTTCCTACGTTACTTTTTTTTAATAGGCGTGGAAAACGACCTGCCGTAAATCATTTAATTTATATACCCCGAGTGTATAAAGTAACACTTCCAAATATAACGACGGCGAGATTCTTTTTATACAAACCCTTGCATAATCTCAAGTTTTCAACATTGCACTGTAACGATATAGAATTTACTCGATCAACGGGAAAGAAGACATTACATTAGCGAGTAATAAAATGTTTACGAGTGTTCGAATTTCATTAAAAGCGCGCAAGAACGATCGCAAGAAAACGTATGTACGTAGTAGGTAATTATTTACTACCTAATTGTAAGTGGAACGAACCGAACGTATTAGTTTAATCTAAATTTACAGCAAAATTATACGGCACCGTCGATTACGAATAACCTCTCCGCGGCAGGATAAACTTAACTGACAAAATGGGTGGTCATAATAATTCATATCCGAAAGTATTAATTTTAATTTAATACACTTGTACCTACCAGGTATGTATAATTAAAATCGAGAGAAACGCCTACCGTGTCCTACTTAAACTACTGCCTCGAAAACAATTTGGCAATATTTACCTGCATCCAAAATTAATAAAAGTAACACGCAATTTTATTTATATAAAGATTAATTATGAAAATTCTTACCGACGCGACGCAACGATTGTATCTATTAATTTTTTTTTGTTAAAATAACATCTAAAAACCCTGGTTTATAAGTTAATTGCGAATGGAAAAAAAAAGCTACTAATTGCAAGTGATTAATTTTAGCGAATAAAAAACGTCACTTCTTCCTTTATAATTACACATACTTCGTATTTATTTCTATACATCTCCGGTATCGGACCGCATCTTTTTACGTCGCGTCGGCGCGCTCGTAATAAATCATAATGAAGATGATACGGAGCGAATTTATCTTAATTACTGTTATTGCCTGTTTTATTAAATCTAACTTATTAAATTGCTTTAGATGTTTTCCGTGATTGCTGCCGAGCTGCTACTTGATTATCCTTAATTCTTGAACAAGCTTATATTCAGGTTTAAAAACAATTACGGGTATGAAAGTAATTTTTTATAAGTTGTCACGACTTCCGACCAGACATTTATCTACTTATATAATTTTGGGAATACAATAAATAAGTTATTACTTAAATAAATTTAGGCATATAATATGAAAGACATCACCTAATAGCGACGTTTACTACGTGTCGAAAGAAGAACCGAGTAAAGCTTTCGAGCGTCCGTCTGCGAGACACATCTGTAAGATTCGTTGGAAAAAATGGAAGATATGAATGAGATATAAAAGAGATGTTCGAACACTTAAAAAAGAAAACTGCACTAATCGAAAATAAAATGTGGAAAAGTAAATAAACACTTAAAACAAAAAATTGTAGAGCACGAGGAAAGGCTCCTTTAATTTTCTTCGCTGTTATACAGACAGCGGACGTAATCCTAACCTCCCGAATTTACGCAACTTTTTCTTGTTGGGGTAAAACGAAAAACGTTAATGACGACGTTAATTGCCATTTATATTCGTATTGCACATTACAAATTGACGAGGAAGTTACATAATACAAATAGTTGTATTCTGTGTCGTACTGCGCACGTTTAGTTGATGAAAGTCAGCGACACGTTCAGCAGAATTATTAGCTGTTGTTAGTCACCGCTAATATACAACGGCCGATGTC
Organism: Rhagophthalmus giganteus; assembly: GCA_036326145.1. Taxonomy (NCBI): domain Eukaryota; kingdom Metazoa; phylum Arthropoda; class Insecta; order Coleoptera; family Rhagophthalmidae; genus Rhagophthalmus; species Rhagophthalmus giganteus. The sequence goes on from JARFJA010000036.1 coordinate 3,092,838, forward strand.
CGCCGAATTCGCCGATTGTTAACAGATTTTAACAGATGATGTCTTTGCCTTAGATGCATAAAAGTGTGGGTTAAGATACTCTGCTAAAGCTGCGTCGACATCACGTATTATACAGGGTGGGGCAAAAGTAATGTCATAATGTGAATTGGCTGCCATTTTGTTAGAAATGAAAAAAATTGGGCTCTGCTTTCACGGAAAGTTTATTTGAAGGTGTAAAATTGATGACGTTAAGTTGAAATGACCACCTCCTGAGTTGATGCACATTTGTGCTCGTTTTACGGCATTTTGAATTGTTGTTCGCAAAACATCTGGCTCCAAATTGGTGATTTCTTCTTCGATGTTGGCTTTCAAGACTTGCAAGGTTTGTGGTTTTGTTGTGATAAACGCGAGATTTCAAAAAGCCCCAAAGGAAGAAGTCTGGCGCCGTGAGATCTGTCGATATGGCCGGCCAGTTCAAATCGTCAAAACGGGAGATGACGCGGCCCGGAAATTGGTGGTTCAAAATCTGTATCGTTGCCCGAGCTGTGTGAGCGGTTGCTCCGTCCTGCCGGAACCAACAATGCTGGAGACCCAATTCAGCAACTTGGGGGAAAAAAAATTGGTTTAACATCTGTCTGTAGCGCTCACCAGTTACGGTTGCGGTGGTGCCATCGGCGTTCTCAAAAAAATAAGGGCCAATCACTTTTTCACTGCAAATGCCGCACCAAACAGTCACTTTGAGGGGATGCAATGGCTCTTCGTGCATTTCATGTGGATTCTCCGTGCCCCAGAAACGCGAATTTTGTTTATTCACATAACCACTTAAGTGGAAATGGGCTTCGTCGCTCATTATGATTTTGGGTACGAAATCGTCCTCTTCTTGCACCAGGTTTAACAGAGCATGTGAGTAAGTTAACCTCACTTGACGGTCAGCAGGCAGCAATTGGTGAATGGTTTGCACTTTGTAAGGGAACATCCTCAGATCTTTCACCAAAATTCGATGCAACGAACGTCTGCTGATGCCAAATTGTGTGCATCGTTGTCTCGTCGATGTATGTGGACTCTCTCGGCCACAGCAGCGATATTCTCGATCGAACGAGCAATACGAGGCCGGCCACTTCTTGCGACATCTCTAGTGGACCCACTTTGCACGAGACGCTCAGCCATACGCTTCATTGTTCGCGCACGTGGTGCAGGATGATGAGGAAAACGACGACGAAATTCACGCTGCGTTAAAACAACGGAACGGAAATTGGTCAAATAAGCAGTAACAATAATTCCGCGTTCTTCTCTAATCTGTCTCTGTCTACAACACAAATGTCACAGCACAATTGCCATTTGCAAAAATTATGGCGCATTCACATTATGACATTACTTTTGCCCCACCCTGTACTTGTAGACGTCCAGAAAGCACGCGGAAGACAATGCAGTTGATGTTTTTATTCGGACATCGTGAAATTATCAAATCGTAATCAGTTAAAGACGGACTTGCGCGGATTTTTTAAGTTTTGTCGAAACAATAGAAGGTAGAATTTTTCAAATGTAAAAAGAACTCGTTTCGTGGATTTCCCGAAACTTTGTATGTAGTAATAGTTTATATTACCAAGAGGTGATCCACAGTTACACAGGTGAGTCACAGTTATACAACAACGATATACTTGGAATACATCGCTTCTGAAGAAATATACTTTTGATAACAGTTACAAAGCTTTCATAGCTTCGGTGGAAATACTAAATACTAATAAAAAAGTGCAGGTAAATTGTGGCTAATTGTGAAGGGCTTTTAAATTACCATTGAGGCAACAAATGTGAACAACAAGCGACTTCCAATCCTGACGGAAATTCATAGATTAACCCCCACACGCACACGCCGCCGCAAGTCGTCTTCCGTGTCCGTTTTCTCCAATTTAACACAAAATTAGTCGTTTGCCTTTTTCACTGCGTGAACGGGCAACGAGAGAGTTATAAAGAAGTACTGCTGTCCGTAAAGGAGGTAAGTGATAAAGGAAGCTTTTGCGAAGATAATGCGATCGCGCTTGAATTAATGGCGTCACTGTATATCGAAAGTTCGGAAACTTTTGAAACGAGCCGAGTAATCAGTTTCCACGATCGTAATAACAGCAACAGGCGCAAGTCAATATTTTTAAGTTTCGCGACAAATACCTACGAGTATAGGAGTAGATGAGTATGTTTTACTTCACGCGTTACTTAAAGTTTTTTTTTAACTTTTTTTTTGATCAAATAACTAAATGGAATATTTTTGTTACTTACATGTTAATACAAATACCACTTTGAAATTCCGGGATTCGTAAAGTAGCACAAAAACTTTCATTCGTTAATTAACGCGGCTCTAATTTATAACTAAATTTATAATAATGAGATATATTAGTTGTGTATGGATATACGTTATCTATACGTAGATACTTATAATCTCCAAAAAGTGCGTAATCACTTCGCTGAATTACCACACGCAGTTTAAATACGTTTTCTCGGCACGTGGAGTGATTGAACAAATGCAATTATGGTAATGCACGTGAGAATGAACGACTACTCCGTAGAAAGTGAAGACAACAACTAACAACTGACGAGCAGATACGAAATACTCTTTATTTCTAGCTTTCGATGTATGAATTTACTTTGTTACATTTTTTGGCGCAATATCTAAATATTTATAGACTTCCGCTAAATTTATCCAAATATTTAATATCTACCTACTTATTTACACTTAAGCACCTCAATAACATGCAGAGTATATACCTGTTAGTTACATTTTCCTTTTGTAATTTAATCTGAATGTATAGAAATCAATCTGTCGCCATTATATTACCGATGTAGTAAACTTTCAATTATAATGTTGCTACAAATACAGGATGTCCCAGGTTCGTGTTTACGATAGACTTCGAAAAAGCTTCTGTTTGTCTCAAAAACAAAGTTTAACAAGTTTTATACATATTATTATTATTATAGAGGGCTTTCAAAAAATTAATTAGGTATTGTAATTGTACAGATAAATTATAATAACTCAAAATTTAGGTATCTTTTTCGAAAACTGTCGAAAAACGTGGACATTGTTTCAGTTACGCGAAATAACTACATAATTTCCTCAATTACCAATCAAAGGGTTGTACGTTAATTAAAAAACAAGCTATTTTATCTAATTCATTGTCTGGTTCTGAAGAAAATAGGAAACTAAACGTATGTTCAGTAATAAATGATGTAATATATAATCTACGCGGAGTTCAATTACAAAAGCTTAAGAAATAGATACTCTTTTTTTTTAAATACATATTACCTAAACAAAACTATTCCACAATATCCGAATCTCCTCTACCCGTGCTTATTATCTACAAAACGTTTTAATTTACTAATAAAAAAAGGTAGATATAGTCATTATCAGTGTATACATGGTGTATTATCTATATACTACGGGTAGTTCTCGTTTTACATCAGACAATATTTTGATACCATTATTTACGTCTATCGTTTAATGTTATTGTAAAAATGCCATATGTAAAAAAAAACTAAAGCACTACTTAAAAAATTAGGTATTTTTAATGGCTCTGGTAATGACCTTAGTTTATTTTTTGCACGACAATCTTTGATAAAATATATAAATATGTAGGTATTTAATGTATCAAAAAATACAATAAAGAATTTCTACGATTTGTAAATGTCGCAATCGACGTACAAATTAATTTTATTCTTTTATTAATCTTCACCGTTTAGAGTACTTTTTTACCAAACAAATATAATTACATATTTTAATTGTTTATATTATTTTATTACTGTGTGCATTATTTTCATTAAAGATAAATCGTTTTATTAATAAAACTAGTTAATTTCTTTAAAAATGTTGCTTTCTTTTCATATCTGTGAACCTAACTAGGTACATGATTTTACATAGAAATATATGAAAAAAATGTGTCTCGTTTTACCTACGTCGTGCTGTAGAGTAGTAACCTGAAACGAAGTAACGTAAAAGCGAGGACTGCCTGTATACATAGATAAATCCGCGAGAGATTTCCTAGACTGTGCAATAATTAACTGATGCGTTAAATTTTCTTTTTCAATTTCAGCATTACCGATCGCATCGTTTTTCCCACGTTATATAGAATCAAAGAAAATTTTTCTTGAAAAGCGTTTTTGTCGTTCTTTTGTTTCCTGATATTAAAATAACTTTATCCGGTACCTAAATCAAAATCGACCGCGAAACCCAACATTCCGTAGAAAATCAAAATTACGCGACTATTTTGCAAAATTTATATACTTATAGGTACTTAGGAGGTGTAAGTAAGTATACGTTCACGTTCACGTTTATTTTTAAATTGTGTATTAAAATTTTAGAATTTCTAACTTCGGTAAAGATTAATTAATACGTCAACGAGCGTACACGAAACGGAATTTCAATTAAAGAAAAAAAAAGAAAGAAAACCAGATGACATTTCCCGGAGTGTTAAATAATTTAGAATTTTTTCTTACGACACTTTTCGTTGATAAATCGCAACGAACGGCATTTATTTCGTGCTTAAAATAGTCGAACAAATATGAAACGGGTTACCAACATTCTTGGACTATCTTAAAACTGTTATCCGGTTAGAGGTTTCGCGGAAGGGAGGGACGGAAGGCCCTCGTCTAACCTCTCGCGTCCCGGAACGCTAAAAGAGGCTAAGTTGAAATGGCCGACCGACTTTGCGTTCGAATACGCTACAAACTTTCCTATATAGGTATATGTAGACGAAAAAGTTAACTTTATACATCTTGTATACACGTTATTTTCTGTTGGCATGCATTCTTATACCTATTTTATACAACTTCCCGACGCTCGTATAAAGTAAGAAGCAACAAGTAATATTTCGACACCTACTCGATGAAAAATTACGTTTAACTGTTCCCTACCTACTCAAACATCTGAGAACATTAATCTGAACATTTTAGCACGTTGTTAATGGCCATACCGCCAAAGTTGGTTAACGTTTATAATTTTTTATTAATTAAATTTATTATTTTTCTAGATTTACGTAATTATTTTTATTTTAACAACAAAAGGCAGTGGGAATTGGAAGGGAAAATTTTGCCACTATAGTTGGAAAATTAACTGTACCTACCCTTATTTTAATTCATTTAATGTAGATCAATATCTATTTGTTCGATAGATATACCTACGTAGGTCGCAAGTGTTTATTTTATATCTATACCGTTGAATGGGAACGGAAGATAATACCGATACTCGACAAGATTATTTATTTTAACGGAGATTCTCAACCGAATGCCCGATTTAAATTTTAAAAGTTGTATCGAAAGTCTACACTCAAAAAATCCGATGTAACGCGTCCAATGTACGTATATTAACGTAAATTAGACAACTCTTAAAAAGTAACGAAAAATCCGTTATTTCGATAAAAATTTTCATTGTAAGTATGAAGAAAGTTATTAGGTAAAAAAATATAAATGATTCGTAAATACAACGATCGTTTTAATTGCATAATTAGGCACTTATTTTCTTCAGTGTATTAGTAGTATTAATGAACTTTTCATTGTATCAATGATCAAAACGTCAATAACTGGTGTTCATTAATATTATGTACAATATTTTTAGTGTACACCAATTTCGACACCCCTTCTCATAATTTTAATTGACATTAGAATGCTTGGTTGGTAAGCTTAGCAATACCTTTATATCCTATTAATAATCCCCTATTATACTTTTATAAGTGAATAGGTGTAGACACCTAATACCTGAACCTAATTCCTATACTCATTAAAAACATTCATCGTTAGGCATATATTTTATTTTAATAAAATCTTCCTTATTTCTAGTTTGACATTCGTGAATGAAAAATATTGAACAATTAGGTACCTACACCTAATTAAATATAGATAAAGGGTGTTTCGAAATTCACGTATATGTTTTCGTAAAGACAATACACTGTCGCTGTCCAAATTTCAGCCTCCTACAATCAAAATTGCGACTGGAAACGTGTCCACAAGAAATTGAATATATACATGACCGACCCAAAATGAATGACTTAGATTTTCGTGATCTAGGGGTCGAGATCGGAGAAAAGCCAAAAGGACACGTCTGGCTCTCGTGATCTCGTCTCTTCTCAGACAGGCTGCAATAGCTTTATATTCTATAAAAATTTACCAGTTTAAAATCATCTGGATAATCACTATCTACTGTCTTTATACCGTAGAATTATAAATTTACTCTATTTTCAATTTAAAAACTATTCGTGTGCCTCTCAACATTGAAAATTTCCCTATTACAAACCGTAAACCAGATAAAAGTTTAATCGCATTTTTATACGACCGATAAAATGCAAAGCAATTAATAAAACGTGTGCGCCGCCTACTTTCAAAACTTATCTGAGTGCGAACACAAATGTTTTTAAAATGAAAGCGGGATTTCCTAGATTTTCTATTTATATATAGAATTCCGGAAAAACCGTTTCAGATCTTTCGCGTTCTTGATACAGAGCGATTCTTGCTCGTTTCAGTAGTTCGAATTTTAAATTACGGCGTCGTATTATTCGTGTGTGCGAGGAGTGCTCATACGGTTTATAAGGCCTTTTTGCGCGTGAGTGCGCGAGTGTCGTGTTCTCTAAAAGGATTACAAACAAAAAGGATTGATACGACGAGGAAAGGTGGGATCTTTCTTTGTCGACTAATTCTCCATTGTATTTATAAAGTGTAAATACATGGACCTATTCTCTGAAAATCGAGCTTGGTTAGGTTCTTGGATAGGGACTCGGTTAGGGTCTTGGTTAGGGTTCCCCTCAAACGTTCGACAGGCCAATTTCGCGAACGAAATTTTATCTTACCCGCGTTTTCGCAATTACAGTGGTTGGTGAAATATGAAGCGTAGGTATAAAACGATGACGAGAAAAAGGTAAGAAATACAAAAAAAGAAAATATAAGAATAAAGAAAAGATATAAGAAATATAAAGAATACAGAAAAATTTAGAAGTTTATAACTTTTTGTTGTATGTTACAGACAAATTGCAGTCCCAGCGACAGCAGTATTAGTTTGCATTTTAAGTAAGTATTAAAAAAAAAATTATTTCCGATTTTTTTCCGTCAAGCACCTATACTTACATATTAATTAACGCGATCTTATTACAAACTGAATATTTCAAATGTAGACAAATTTATATATCCGCATTTATTGTAAAATATTGTCAACTATAGGTATTCATTCATCAAGGATTTCTTGTTTCCTTTAAAAAACTCGCCACGTTATTTTTTTCGTAATCGTAAGTTGCAATGCAATTCTGCTAATCATCGAAATAAATAAAAAAATACTCCATACGTGTGTGACATAGAATTTAAGACTTACGACACACACTATATCGCGATGAGTCTTGGGTGGTCGTTAGTTACCTATACTTGCCAAGTGCGAATTGCATTCTTACAAATTAAACGGCGATTGATAGTACCCGAGATGAATACGTATAAGTAATATTGAATGTTACTGAATTTTGCGACGAACGTTTAAATGATGATGAATTTGGTATTTTATTAATGTTCGACGTTTCGCAACGTTTCATCGATATTATAATGTCAATAAAAATTACATTCGACCTTTTCGCAACGAGCCGAAAAATTTATGCACGCGAAAGAAAATTACCTTTCTACTTAATTCAATCGATACCTGTATGGTATCTTAGGTAGGTATATTACGTAATTCAATTAAATACTATTCTAGGATTTCATAAAAGATATCTCGCAATAAATATTGTTAATGGATATAATTTTTTATTTGTTTCTATTTTGGTAAACGTTTTGACCTACTAATAATGTAGGATCGTCAGGATGTTCGACATTAAAGGACGATCGAAAGATTGATGGTATTCGCCACTTTCAATTAATGCAATTGTACCGTCTTATTTCCTGTGGTTGTTTGTGTTTTTGTATACGTGCACTGGAATATATAGTCAACAAGTTGGACGGGTCGGCGGAGTGTTATTTGTAAACTAATCGCAACACCATCGTCATTTTATCGTTCAATATTTGCATTTTAAACCCGCAGATATTCAACCGCAGATCTAATTCAATATTCATGGCATTATCGCTAGTTCGTATTCCTTTGTGCCGGTGTTTTGGTGGGCTAATTACCATAATTAATAAAATTAATTCGGGAGTGTTTCGGAATGTGGTCAGTTTAGGGTATTTAAAAACTTGTAATTCAATTATTCAAGGTGGGATGCTTGGTTTTTGTTCAACGTATAATGCGTTGCTATTAGAGGCGTTGTTTTGTATGCATACATACATCCAATACACTTAATCAACGTGAAAGACGTTTTAATTTCAGTTAAATAAAAAGTGTAGGTAGGTAAATTTTGCCGTTTTCTAATATTTTACATATATGTATATGTAGAAATGAAATTTATGCGATTTTTTTTATAAATAACGTTAAAAATACGCCTTCCGAAATAACTTTCACACGGTTCCGATTAAAAGACGCATCTTGTACATTAGTAAATATAAATATAGATACTGGCATTATGTTTTAGAACATGATGGATTTTGATGCGAATTAAACTGCGCGTGTACAACATACAAACGAAATATTAAGGGCAGGAGGGTGTCTAGAACTTAGCGAAACGTCTGTATAGATGGTACTATAGCAAATTTCTTATACATAGACAACCATATTAACACTAGTTCCTTGAAGAGACAATTTAAAAGCTTATTATCGGTCCCGATTTATTTATGACCTACCGATTTACGATTTCTCGAACGTTTGGTTTGGCATGTAGAAGTTCTTTCTGAGAACGGATTTGCCTAGTATAGTTCGAATTCTCAATCTATACATTCAAGATAAGTTTCGATGCACGTCATCAATAAGAAGTGAATAAATTGTATATTTGTAATATTCAGTTTAAAGTTTTGAACGTGGCATATTCTATAAATGATTTACCTGCACACATATAACATGACAAAGAAAGACTGCAATTTATTAGTACCTAATGTAAAAATAGGTAGGAAGTTTTATTGAATGACGTATCTTGGAACCTACCTTGAATAACGAATAATTAAACACACTACTTCTATCCGTATGAAAATAATATAACCGGCATTTTACTTTGCGCGTTCCTGCGCCACCCCAAAACGGTCAGTTTCGATAATTCCCTTTCTTGAATTCGCCGATGACCCTGTTATTACAGAATAAGAATGATGTGGTTTTTCATTTCACATTTATTTAAAATATTTTGCGAAAACTTATAAACTTATTGCCGATTTTTTCACCTCTTGGTGAATTTATCTGATAGGTATTTCCCATAGGATCTAATTTTACTTTAATCGTACTTTGCACGACCAACTGTTTCCACGGTAAATACCTATACGGTTACCGATAAATTTACCAAGAGATGGAAAAATCGGCTCTAAGATCGAAGTAAGTTTTCGCAAAATATTTTAAACAAACGGGAAACGAAAAACCACATCATTCTTATTTTGAACGTCGTACTTCGAGAACGATTCATATCTAATTACTAATTATTATCGCACCCAAGTAAGCGAATTATCGAAACTGGTCCTTTCGGGGTGGCGCAGGAACGCGCAAAGTATAAACGTTTCCCTCGTTTCTTTCTTCTTTATTGTTCAACTTATTTGTAAATTTTATTTGGTACTCGTATTCGCCATTCATGACTTGTTTGGTGTATCGATCTTGGACCAACGTTAAAAATTGTTGTTTATTAAAAGCTTTTAAATGACATACGACTTGAAATGCGTTTCCATTTGAAATTTTTTAGTTGACCTTCACCTCCCACTCTCGGAGGTTACACACCTAAACATTTTCCATCAAAAATTGTGCCCTAAAAATAATGGAATAGGTAGGCAAGTGCGTGTTCGCCGATTTTTCCATATAGGTACCCAACAATTTCCGAAAAAATGGTGCGGGGCCAGGCTTTGTTGACATTTGGTATATCTATGCCATTTAAAACAAAACAAAACGAAACTTTTAACATTACGTTTAAATCTAATAACATTTGCAACCATTTCATTCTGTTTATAATAATAACACTTAAATTTTGAATAGCCGATTTATAATTCATATTGTTTATTACAAACTACATTATTTTTTATTACACATATTATTATTATTGTTAAAAATTATGTAGTAGCAGAGGTGCCTATAACGGTTTTATTTTTAAAAAGCAATTTCTGACGCTTTCTAACTATTTAAAACTTGCCTGCAGTTTCGAATGTATATAGGTACCTTTATATATCTATCTGTCAGGATTATTTGGGTAATAAATATTTCTAACAAGACCACGTGCCGAGCTGTAGAGGTCTGCACATTCTTTCTCTTTCTGTGAGCCCTCTTTGTTTAATTGTGAAATTTTATAAAAACATTTGTACGATTATCAAGTTCTAATTAAAGATGAAATCTTGATCGACATCTTAAATGATATAAAAAAACGTTCTCTAGGCAATGACAAAACATGAGCTTGATATGTTGGTATATATGAAATTTTGAATTTCATTCATAAAAGTAAACTTATACGCAACATTTTTTCAATAAAAAAATCTATTTCTACTTCAGCTATCTTCGTCAAAACTTGTTATCTCCTAGTTATTGTATCGAACATTATATATTGTAAAATTGAAGCCGTAATTTAAATTGAATTTTGAATTGTGTACAAAAGTTATATTTCGTTGTAAAAGTTGTATTTCGTTATTAATAATTTTATATTAAATTTTAAAAACTCAAATGATAGATAATTTGATGGCGAAATATCTCCAAATGAGAGAATTTTGTAGAATTTAAAAATAAAGAATATAATTCACTTCTAATGGTCGCCGGGAATAGAGTATACCCTGCCCTTAAGCGGAACGTAAATGAAAATAAATAGCCGATACGACCACGACAAATGTTATTTAAGCGTGGTAGATTCAAATACAATAATAAAACAAAACGAGCAACCATCAAATCGCAAAGAAAAATCGAAATAATTAATGAAAAGGTGGCAAATTGCATGTATAAATGAATACTTATAGTATTTTTCTAATACCCATTCGTCCCATACATAGACGATTCAACGAAATAAACCGAAACTACACAAAAACAACGTTTTATATACGAATTACATCGGACTTACGTGAAATCCGTCTCGTATAACAACCGTAAATCAAGTTTATCTTTTTAAAGTCGGCTTAAGCGCGGAATTTTGATGTAATTTGCGATTTATTTTATAGGGGAGTTAACATCTTCCTAATAGCTTACTCACACCGATATAAATTAGCGAGCATTAGTCATAGGTATTCATTGTTCTGTAACCAAAGGGGAACTAATAAAAGCAGGGGCTGTTGCTTTTGGATTTTGTTCATCGTTCGCTAAATCTGTCAAATTTTTTATACACAGGTACAAGTAAATATCGAAAAAAAGCGGTTGCTGTAGGTGTTTTCGATTTTCGAAAATATTAATTTATTTAAACAAACTTAAATAAACACAAAAAAAACAACGTGCGACGAGGATTAATCGCGCCCGGAAATTTAAAATTACATGGCTAAATATATTTTCTGGTAGATTAACCGTTCTCGTGGCATTGTTTTCCACATAATACGTTCAGTTAATTAAAAGTCCATACGGGGTAAAAGTCGGGCGAGATAGATTGCAGGTATATCACGCTTGCATGCGTGGTCCCGAAGGTACTTTATTGTGTGCCGTTACCATTGTGTGGGTTTAAAAATGTTCAGCTCCTTATTATACCTACATTACGTAAATATACGTCGATATTTATTGACGATCTTGTTTTAAATTAATATTTGTTGGCCGCGGGATGCTGTTGGTTGGTTGTAGGTTCGAATCCCATCTCGACTATGTACATTTTTAACGTATTATTATTATTATTATAAGTACCTAATGGAAATGTCCAATATTTATGTCCAGTTCTAAAAACTGACGAAAATTAATTCTTGAAAATGACAATAATACATTTGAAAATAGGTAATATAATAATATACATAGCGATTCAAAAATGCGCACCAACTCTACAGTAGTTACCTATCTACGTTGTACAACGCTCTGTAGCGTTGGCGCGTCATTTCGGAATCGCTCTGTATATATTAGACATCCCCCATTACTTATAATAATAATTTATCATAATCCAATTATTAATTAAAAGAACGTCTTATTATCTGCGTGGATGCACAGACAAAACAGCCCGCTCGTTTCTGCACCCGAAAGTTCCAAATTCAAATGTCGTCGAGGCCAACAAAATTTTCCGAGTGGGAAAAAATCTAAAAGTAAGCCTTCCTTCTCGGACGAGGAAAGTAAAACCGTAGGGAGCCCGTCCTAATACGCTGTTTGGCACGTAAAAGATCCTTTATCGCAGACAAAGTTTCAGTAATATGGTACTTAGCGTTAATAATAGTTGAAGCGCACAGAGACACCTCAGAAGCGTCACTCGACATAGTCGCGAGCGCCAAAATTTCAATAGTCAGTTAGTAGGCGAGATCCGTCATTTTTTTTGGCAGTAAATCGCACGACCTTAAATTATTTCAGGCAGGTATTTATTTTCATAGATAATTCGTAAGAGTATCCGTAACGAATGCACGATTTTCTAATGTTGATATCATCGTTACGTGTTGTTACTCGTTGTGAATAAGCACTTACGTTTGGCACGTACAAAGTTTATCTGCTTACACAGCCTACAAACAAAACGTTGTAAAAGTTACAAAAAAAAATTGAAGGACGATAGAACAATTAAAGTGAATGAATGTTATTGATAAACTAATAATAGAAAAGTTTCCTATAAAGAAAAAATGTCGGAACGTCCTGGTATAAGTACAGTGAAACTTCTCAATACCGAACACTTGTGAAACCAAAAGCGTCCGGTTAATGGGGAAACAACAATGCCAGGACTTTTAAAAGTGTCCGGTATTTGGAGGTCTCCGTTAAGGGAAGAAGTTTCACTGTACATCTCGATTTAGTTTTCGCGTTTTATTTAATGAAATTGTAAAATAATCAAAAACTATTTTGACGAGACACCATTATCTACGGCGTTCGTGTGCCAAACGTATAGTAAATCACGCACAGTCTAAATTAATAAAATCTTCGTACTTTATACAATTCCAGGAGTTGTTTAAAAAAAAGTTTGATTTACGATGATAAATGTTTGGAGAATTATTTTGAAAAACGTGCACAATTAATGCGACTAAATTTGAAAACGACGATTTTGGTTCTTATCGTTTCCGTTTATTTTAGTAATCGTTGTCCATAAATGTTAATAATTAACCTAAATTAAAAATTAGGAGGAAACTGTTTCCCAACAGTCGTAAACCGTAAAACGAAAAATAAAAGTTTTTAATTCGCCGACTAAAAAAAAAAAGCCGAAAAATCTTGTCCGTATAATAGGTATTTAATAACCAACCACCTTGTCGCTTCTGTTTATTTAATTTACACATTCTCGTCTCCCCCATTAACCCTCGTTATCAGTATCATCGCAGAGCCGGGACCAGATAACATAGTTTATGAATACAAATTTGCCCAGCAAATTGGCTAACCATTTAAATTGCATATCGAGTACGTAAACAACGTCGAAGACTAAAAAAATCGTCACTTTCGACATGTACTCGTATACATATTGACATGCCTAAATATCTAATTATGTACAACTAGGTTTTAAAATACTTTACGACCAGAAATACCACTTTCCTCCTCTTTTTCTTCTATTTTAAAAGTTTCGGCGTTTACGAAGACTTTATTTTTAAGCTCTTTGACGTCTAAAATAGATATAACCCGCATATTTCCACTTTAACGTCTATTAGTCATTTGTTTGTTAACAGCTCCATTTTTAATAATTAAAAGATGCGTCGATAAAAACGTAAATTTACATTTAAACGCAAAAATTATGTAAGTAACGTAATATTAAATTTTGTTTTACGAGACGCTTTAGATAAAATCAGTTGTAAAAGAAACCGTCGGATACATCTATAATAATTTACATACAAAACCGACGATTGTTTTTTTTTTATTATTTCGAACAGGTGTTTACATTATTTGATGGACAATTGAATTCGCATCAACTTGAACTGTATGTTTTATCGTCTTCGTATTTAGATTTATGGCCGTGCCTTGTTTTACGTCGATGTTTCAACTAATGTATGTTGTGCAATTCCGAAGAGGTAATAATATCTACTTTATAACTGTTAACATAATAAATTAAATATGTTCGCACAATGCGGAACATTAAGCTGCAAGATGGTTCTATTATGATATGAAGAATATGAATTTAACGCTACCAAGTGATGTCACATCTCTTCCGGGGTCTTATATGATGGATGTGGCCATTTGCCAGGCTTTCAGAAAGCTCGGTACGTACTAAAATTGTTCAAACGTAAGCCGCCCCTGCCGCGGATTTCTACGCTCGCGAATTTTCGCACACGTAGGGGACGTTTAAAACGATCAACGGATTGTAATATACTCGGCGCAGTTGTTGTTTTTTTTTCACAAAGCTTTTTATAAATTGTAAACTTCGCATTATAACGTTTACGTACCGTGTACGTTTCGTTCAAGAATTTTACCGACGAACGGACAACGTCAATTTACCTCTAATAGATAACGGGTCAAGATAGGACTCTTCGGAATTGAATATCGGAATGTACGTCAGGCACAGATTTGCATCGCGTTCATTCAACAGCCATCGATAATTGAAAAGGGTATAAAATATTTTGTTGTCGAACCAATCCGGGTTGACAATAGGCGCGCTTCGCTCCTTTTAACAAAATAAGGGGGCAGTTTTTCAATCAAAGAAATCTCGTTTCGACAAAAGACAGTACGAAAAAGTAAAGGTTTATTCAGACAATAAAGTCGACCCGCAATTCCCGATAAATCAAGATAGCTGTCTATATGTATCAAAATCACTCCAACGTGAAACCCCATTCGTGAAAGCGTTACAGGTGGTTGCCGACAGGAATTCCGGACTGCCATCATAACCATTCGTTTATTTGCACGTATTCAAATGTATAAGTGTAAACATAAACACGTATTCGTCGCACTTATACGCCTGTTGCCTTATTCAATTAGTTTTGAAGTTGTTTACATGGCGACGTTTAATTACCTATAAAACCGTGAACAAATACGAATTTGTTGTTGAAGCCATACGAATCCGATTTTAGGCTTTTATTCTCTTGTTCGTTCGTATGCTCAGTTCGACGCCGACAATATTTGTTCTATTAGTTAATTTGTTTTTATACGATATAATTTTTGCACGTAGAGTCGCCAATTTTTTTGGGGCGGGAATTGCATTTCATTACTTATGTGTTTAGTCGAGAATGTGTTTCGAAACGTTCCGGAAAAATCTAAATCGTTTCCGAAATCGAAACGAAAAAACCTTCAATTACGTACCTATATATTAAGTAAATTTCGTATCACGAAATTAATAAAATACCTACCTACAGTAAAGTCCATCTAATGTGACCACGTTTATTAGAACGTCGCAGGTGCAATTTCGATGGATCGCGAAAACTATTCTTCGTTTTTAATGTCAAACGTATAAACAACTTAAAATTGACAAAAAACAACGTAAAAAGCGTTGGCGTTCCCGCGGGCGCGGGCAGTATCTTTTCTGGCGCGAAGAATTTTAATCGTTCAAGTTAAACGTTTAAGTTTTCAAGTCGCTCGACGACAGTAGTTGTTCCCAGGAAAAATATTTAAAAATGGTAATAAACCCCGGCTCATATTTCACTTCATTATCGACCATACGAATGCGGAGGACGTCGATTTCACTTCCGAAAGTGTAAATAACTTACAAACACAACACTTTATGTCTTTCGAGCTGGAATTCGACGTCGTATCATGGAAGTATCGGTATAGTTAGAAGTAAATCTTTGGTCGAGTGCATTAAAAAAACCAACACACGTCACGTTAGCGTATGCAGAGGAGGAAGTTGAATTGAATTTCTCTGAAACTTGTCCAATTCACGCCGGAATTTTATAATTCCGATCGTATTATATGTACGTTTAAGCGGAGACTTGAAAGAGGAAAATATGGGACGATTTTTGTAATTTTAGACGTTCAATGTTAACATATTGACTTTCGTCTTTGGTTCATTTGCAATTTTCTACGGCTTTAAATTAGGAAAGTGGATTTTCATCAAAATTATAAGTTACTTATTTTTTAAAGCTATTATATTTATTTGCATACGAGCACAACATGCTGCGTCGAAGATAAACGTTAGTAAACAATGTCTATAAAATGTTGGGCAGCATGCTGTCTACAAACATTCCCGAAATTTCTCTTTAATCCTATTATTCTCAACTAACGAAAGTTACCTAGTGTTTAACACTTTCGCGGACCGTATTTTTATCGAAATTTGCGTCAGAAACGCACAATTTCTTATTTTAACGTCACTTAGCGCAACGTGGCTTTTATTAATGATTGCGAGTGTAGTCTTGTCCCTCGATGTCATAGTCTAATTACTTTAATTGATTGCAAATGCAATCGTTGTCCGCGAAAGTGTTCGACATTTTAGTGCTCCTACAGACAAGTGTTTTTTAGACGCAAGAGATCGTATACGTCAAATGTTCGCGCAGCTAAAACTCCCTAGGTATTAGTTTTTGCTTAACTGAAATCGTAACAAAACAAAGTTCAAAACAAGTTCAATTTTTTGCAATAAATGTCCCCAAAAGAATTTGTTAAAAAAAGGACGACTTCGACAAACATGGCAGACAACACGACATCCACGAGATAAAGCAAATTTTAATCGAGCAGCTAGACAATTAAAAAAATCGTTACAAGAATTCAAGAACAAATCATTCCAAAATTACTTAGAAAGGATAACACCAACAGCTGATACCGAATATGCGTTGTGGAAGGCAACTAAAAGATTAAAACAACCAAGAGAACACATACCTCCCATAAGGACACCAAGTGATGGGTGGGCCAAAACAGATAAGGAAAAGGCTGAAAAATTTGCCAAACATTTAGAAAATGTGTTCTAACCGCTACCCACGTTTGATGAGGAAGAGGATAGAGAGATTCAACGATTCTTAAAAGAGCTTGAAAAACCTAGCGAATTCATATTCATGACAACACCAAAAGAAGTAAAGAACGTAATCCAAAACGACCTGAGTCTCAAAAAAGCCCCAGGTTATGACCTAATTACGGGAAAAATAATAAAGGAACTTCCTCGTAAAGGAATTGTCATGGTAACACAGCTCATAAATGCTGTCTTCAGACTAAAATATTTTCCTGCTCAATGGAAGACAGCAGATATAATATTAATCAAAAAACCTGGAAAACCACCACACGAGTCATCACCATATCGGCCGATTAGCCTGTTGCCCATTCTATCAAAAATTGCCGAAAAACTCTTGGCTAAAAGGTTAAATAAGATAGTTGCAGAGATAAACCCGTTACCTGATCATCAATTTGGGTTCAGGCTGAAGCATTCCACAATCGAACAGGTGCATCGCGTAGTCAATACCATAAATAGGACATTTGAAGAAAAAAAGTACTGCGCTGCGGTATTTTTAGACATCAGCCAGGCTTTTGATCGGGTATGGCACCAGGGACTTCTTTACAAGCTTAGAATGAAACTCCCAGAAGAATTTTACATCCTTCTTAAATCATACCTTAGCGAGAGGTACTTCCGAGTGAGATACGAAAATGAAATAACAACACTTCACCCAATAAAGTCTGACGTGCCGCAGGGCAGTATTTTGGGTCCATTATTGTACCTCTTATTTAGTGCTGACCTTCCAACCAACAATGACGTAATCACAACCACTTTCGCAGACGATACTGCAATTCTAGCCACACACAAAAATCCAGCTGAGGCAAGCCGTATACTACAACACAGCATTAATGAAATCCACAGATGTACCCAAAAGTGGAAAATTAAAATAAACGAGACTAAGTCCAATCATATCGTCGAGAAGGTTCACCACAAGTAACTATAGCAAACCAGCCCGTACCTACAACAGACAGCGTTACATATCTTGGCTTACACTTAGATAAGGGGCTGACATGGCGCCAACACATCTGGAAAAAACGCAAACAGCTTGGTATCAAATTCCGAAAGCATTATTGGTTACTGGGAAGAAAGTCTCAACTTTCACTCCGAAACAAACTACTAGCATACAACGTTATCTTCAGGCCAGTATGGACTTATGGGCTGCAGCTCTGGGGAACAGCATCAAAATCAAATCTCGCTATCATCGACAGATTTCAATCTAAAGTGCTGCGAGCCATTACGGACGCCCCATGGTTTGTGACAAATAAAGATATCCACAATGATTTGCAAGTGCCCACAGTGAGTGAAACGATTGTGCAGTGCAGTGAAAAATACATACAACGATTGGAAAACCACCCAAATGTGCTGGCATTAAATTTACTAGACAACAGTGAACGAACAAACAGGTTAAAACGTAAAACGCCACTTGACTTAGTTAGTTCATAACCACTAGAATAGTTAATTAAGTTCACAAACTCATTAAAAAATTTAAATTGCATATAGAGATTATTGCTCACTATATCTCTTCTACATGTCAATTGTAAATCCACACATATGCTTATTGTTAGATGTTAAAAATAACAGATTGCATAATAAACAAAAAAAAAAAAAAAGAATTTGAAATTTACTAATTAACGAACGTTCAAAATTATGAAAAAATTTACTACCTTCTTAACAAAAAAATCAAACAAGTCGGTATAAAATTAAGAAACAAGACAAATTAAGAACAATCAAGACAGTCGACTTGAGACTTTTAAGTGCCAAATACCGAAAATGAGGAAAAATCAAAAACGGTTCGATAAAAATAAAATCACTTTCAAATACAAAAACCAGCGTAAGTTCGTTCGATATCGAGATAAAGTGCCCCCCCCCCATAACAGTGTTATAATTTTAGAACTATCAACAATCCCATCCCGTCCCCCCCCCTCGAAAGTTACGGAGCCGCTCGATAATCAAGGACGCAAACTTGGCACGTATTCAAATCGGCAATATCAACAAGGCGCAATTTCTTTTACCACTTGCACGTAAGTCAATCCAAAAAAAAAATTCGAGCAAAAACCACAATAAAAATCGGCGCATCGTTCATCTGGTTTGTCGAGCGCGGCCCCACGAAGAAAGAAAAACACTCTTAAAAAACCGTCCTCGCATTACAGATGATCCAAATTTACTTATCTATAAACGAGTACGTGAGATTCCAACATTTTTTTGTGGCAATAAAACATATGGATTCGTTCCTCGAGTTAAAATTATTCCATACATTATGAAAGCGTTTAAGTTATTCCCCGTTTCTAAGAAGCCCGAGTCTTAATTTAGCATTTGAAATTTAGAACTGAAAATTTACGAGCGAATAAATCATTAAACAGTTTTTATTTAAAACTACAGGAAAACGTCACTACAAAAACGAGATTGTTGTTAATAACGTAAGCTTGAAGATAATTTATATCGCGCCCGCGAGAAAAGAAAAATACGACAAATTATTATATTATATGCGCTTTTGTCTTTATACAAATCACGGTGGCAAATTTTCGTATATGATTCCTGTCAAATAAAATTAAGGTTTATCGCAGGTTACGAACACGTATACGCGTTGTTTGGCATCTTTTTTATATAGATTTAATGCTCCTCGTAAAATTTACGATCGAATAATAATAAATCATCGGAATTTTAGTTTAATTTCCAGTTTTCATCAACACGATGTTTTTGATCTCACACGCTGAAAACACGCTTTAGGGTTCTTTCTTAAATTGTTACATAATTCGAATGCTCGCTTTTATCCAAATTTTTTTATATAACATAAATAGGACGAAATTAAAATAATAAACAATATCAACGATATTGCAAACAATTATCTTACGCGTGGGGGGGCATCGGGTACAAATCGCATTATTTAGTTAAAGGAAGCGCATCAAGATAAACGACTTTACATTTTCGAGCAATAGGTAGGTGCATATTTTACTCCGTGGGAAAACAATTAGAGAACGTATATAAGAGAACGTTAATTCCACGTTTATTCTGTTCAAACGTACAATCGAACGATATAAACAGCGAATACCATGAAGCGCTCGCGATACCTTTTCATGACGACGATATAGGTAGTAACAAGATAAAAATCAAACTAATGTCGAGCGCAATTTTCTTTTATTTGCTCACTTATACGCTTCAGAATTTATTCGAATCGTTTTACCCGAAAACGGAAGCAAAACGATCATCCCGAAGTAATTATATATATATTTTCGGGGGTTTAGGAATTCACGAGAATTAATAATGCGAAACGAAAAGGCACTGTTTCGTTTTTAGAGATCCGTGTCCTGCAGCGATTTCGCGGAAAATCTTTTATGTATAAAAATGAAGAGGAAAATAAGTGCCCCCAAGTTCGAGGAAACGAATCCATAGATAAACGAGTTCCGTAAAACGTCTTGAAAGATTACGTAAAGCAAATCCCGAGGAAAACCAACATCAGTTTTCAAATAACCACTTTATATTATTATAAAGAAAACAGTTGATGAATCCGTTGAATTTGGATTTAAAAAGTACGAACTGTTTCTTTTTTTTTTTAATAATGTCGTGATAAGTAACTTAAACGTTGAAACGAGAATTTGTCCAGTTTAAGGGTGGGATTGTCAATCGTAATAGTAGTTTGAAATTTTTTAAGCCGCTTCTTATTTTTACATATCTATAGTGAGAGTCGTAAAGATTTTCTAACCGTTTTTCTCTTGCGTAATTAAAACGAAATGAAATTTGCACTTAAAGAAAAGACAGTAGTTTTTTGCGTTACAAGTTAGAATTTTACGTGAGGTAGTCCGAATCGTAGAATTCTGACATGAATTTCGAAAAGACGTACGCGAATTTCATATATGCGTTTGATGGTTTTTCCTACTTTTCAAAAACAACAAATTACAAAATACAGATATAAATTAATTCTGTCGGCGTAATTATCGTGGCCAAAATACAAAAAAATGTTTTACATCCCCCAACAATTAAGAAAGCTCTATTTGCAAGGACTTATATATTTTTCTGCGCATTAGAAGATTGCAGGACAAGTGCAAATAATCGACGTCTTCGACAAAGCAAAACGTTTGACGTATCTAAAGGGTTTTTCTGAAGGATTACTTTCGCTTTATTCTACAAGAATTGAACCCTTTGAATTTGACATTGGGGCCGTTTTTACAAACCATTTGAACATTTGAAATCGTCCAATAAAAAATGCGAACAGGTCCGTATTTAGTAAAATTTACGTTGTAATCTTTTGGGCCCATTTTTAAATTTTTACGAGTTCGTAATAACTACTTTGCACCAAAAAGTCGGTGAAATTTGACTCTCTTATTTTAAAGATTTATAAAAAATTGATATTAATGTTAAATAATTTAAGATATTTCACGTTGTCGACTGGTACCTAAGGTAAAAGAATGACATTCATGAATTACCAAAATAGTCGAGAAAATTACCAAAAAAAAAAAATTAGACTTGACCGGCGGCGACTTACTATTTCTCTATAACTTTTAATTCTAAACAACTTTTTTAAGTAACATTTTTCGATATTTTCAAAAATAAAGGTACTTTACTCTTGTGCCAAAATTATATTTTTTGATCTACTTCGTATATTATGACATCTTTTTAATTTTTCATTGGTGTATTTCTAGTTTTGGAAGAAGCGCCAATTTTTATGTAGAATTTATACATTTTTTTAAATCCGCAATAAAACAGTTTCCGATACGATGCGTACTCTGTGTAGAAAAATTCGTTTTACGGAAGTTCGACTATATTATGATCGACACTCCAACCTTAAACATAAACATATAAACATTTAAGAAACTAACTGTTTATTGATAATTCCAATACCTATAAGAAATCGTCTCGAGGAACTCTCGACAAGTCTTTTCTCGGTTAAAAACATCGAGGATGTTTTAAAAACAAACTATGAAAAAGAGAACCGACACATTTAACTGAAAATAAAGCGTGAAACTACGCAAATTTTTAAATAAATACCTATTTATTGTATTAGTTTAAATTATGTGAATTTAACGGTATCCTGCATTTATGTTGATTCGCTTAACAAATACCTGCGATGAATAATAACGACCGGCTATTCAATTTAATTACACTTTAGAATAAAATTAAGTAGTTACATATCCACATAAAAATTTCTATTTACCTACTTAAACGTCATTTTTTAAAAATAAAATTTTTATTACGTATAGGGTAAACCTATCTATACAACATTTCCCCCTTCTGATAAAACATTTACCTACTTCTAAAATCTTTTTATGTAAGTATCAAATTCAACTTTTTACAAAAATATCTACCCTTTTTCATTTTCTCAGTTAAGGATTACAGTCGACGCGCCAATAAGGATGAAAACGGCTAGGAGTTTTCAAAACAAATACGTATGTCAATATTGAAATCAAGTGCCTACGGTAAAATAAGTATTTTCACCTATGTGAAAAAATAAAAAATTCGTCCCGAGATGTTTTTCTTCGAGCCGCGGTAGAACCTCTTGCGGGCTTTTCAGACAACTAAATTAGTTACATTTGAAATGCCTACACGAGACTCGTAACTGTCCAAAGCAAGCTCTGCGAAAGGAAAACGCCTCGGCTGCGTCATTACCTTTTTAATATATTACGCTCTCCCTCCCCCCGTTCGTTATATTAACGCTTCCCTTTTACTCCCGAAATTTGTTGTACTTAATTTCCTACATAGATTACGAACGTATTTGTTAATTCCATAGAATTAAAAATAAAAGAAAACTAATTACTTATCTGTTTGAAATTAAAAAACAAATTTGGGCAAAGAAAGTTATTTAATTGTGTCTCACTATTGAGAATTTGGCAGCAAAGAACTGAATTACACAAAAAACGCCCGAAAAATAGAATAAAATAAAAAAAAATAATTGCTTCAAATTACAGAACGTCCTAAAAATAACGGTTGTTTTTATAATTCCATTGTACTACTGGAAATAAATAAGACAGTTTAGACGTTGATTATTTTACTTGTTCAACTAATTTGACGATAAAATATCGAAAAAATAAGAAATTAATACTAAGCGCCTACACGTTGTTCACAGTTAAATATTTTTGTATAATTGTTACAGTTCATTTTCGCCATCTAACTAACCACCAACATCACCGACCGACGTCGATTTCTAGTTCGAAAGAATTTTCATAACACGTAGTATAACATTTAATAAACAGAGCGAATCTTTCTTTCTAAAAATATAGCAGACGTTTTATAAATAAAAATGTTACCGGCAACCACTAAAGCCTTTAATTCGCAAAGTGCGCTTAATATACTTCTCGGTTATAAATTCCCGAAGAAACGCCACCTTATACAGAAGCCTCCCAAAAAAAAAAGAACCCAAAATAAATCATGGTAGTAGGTACCTACGTCTAACCTTATATAAAAACAACCGAACTCGCCTCGGTCATTACCCGCGAGATTAGTGAACTTACACTTTTCCAATTTCATTTTTTAACCGCCCCTCTCCGCCGGCATCGCATCGACGACCATTAAAAATTGTCGGCTTTCTACGGGAACTCTGACCTCCCCCGCAAGACGAGCGCTCGATTTAGCGAAATGTACGTAGATATTTATTAGGTGCAATTAATACGAGCAGCGAACGAAACGACGGCCGAAAAAAGTTTCCCATATGTTCACTTTCATTTACGAGAAAAAAGCGCTTCCTAAACGCCTAAACTGTCGTAAGTATAGCTTAAAATAAATCGTTTGAAGCGGGAACGAAAATATGACGCGGCGAGCAACCGATGAAATTAAGTAGAATTTTACGGATTGCGATTTCGGGAAATGGTGTGTTATGCCCCATTTACGTTAGTCAAGTTACTTGAATTCAAGTAACTCGAAATACGTAAAATTCCCGTTCTGATTAGGCAAGTTACTGGCTTCAAGTCGCTTGAATTCAAGTAATCTCTGTACTTGACTAATGTAAACCTGCTATTATTCACTTGACTTGAAAGATTCTTTCAAGTTGCGTGCAAGTTTCAACTAAAGTAGAACCTCGTTCAACTTTTGTCTTTTTGCTTGAATAAACAATTTGACAATTTGTTGACAACCATATGTTTTTCGTAAAGAGCGCGTTCGTAAAATTGGACGCCATGTTCAAATGGTGAATACGTGAAGGGTAGCTCTATTGTGATCATCCACACAGTGATCGGAAAGCAATATTTAGGACACAATTTTCAAAAGGCATATACTTGTTTTAAATGATACATTAAACATTACTAAATATCAAAAACATTTTACACATCAATAAACATGTACAATGTGTCCACGAATGATGTGGATTATATACATATAATCGAGCAAAAATTTTCGAATTTAATTTTGATATTTTGGATTTGGCTCCGCTTGTCCTTAAACACTGTTAAAATGAAAATGAGTTTAATCATACATATACAGGGCGTTTTGAGGGCAAAGTTTTGAAATAAAATAAGAGAAAACTAGCTTTATTTGACAAGATACGAAAAAATTTATTAAAAATAAGTTGTTTTGAATTAAGAGATAAGTTCAAACTCAAATTATAAGTATAGTAGTATATGTAGTATATAATAGTATAATGATATTAAGGTAGTCCGGTAGTTAGGGGGGTGGTTAACTGCCCTTTTTTTTGCGCACGTCGATAGATTAGACTTCACCCAATCAAAAAGTCCTCTGCCATTTTGGACCTTACCATATCAAATTTTGAATTATCACATTTCGAAATATAGAATTTTAACATAGCCTCTTATGGAAAGTCATTTCGCGGGCTCGCAATATCCATAAATTTGCAACAACTCTTCTGGTGTTGGCGTTATGAAAAACTATAAAACAGTTGGGAAAAATCATGAAGAAGCCAATTTTTCTTGAATAATAGTATCTTACCATACATCTCGCAAAATTATATTGAAAAAAAGGCAAGAAAATGTGAAAGGGAAGGAAGTAGAATCCATCTTTCCGTTCAGCAGACGACAAGTCTATAGATATATGTCACTACGTCGGGTGAACTCGGGAAAGGCGCGAAATTAAAATCTTGTTTATCCTCGCATTTTTTAAATTTGCATTGCTGTAACATAATGTTGAACAAATTAAATTCTAATATCATTTCTAATGCTTAGAAGATGTTTTATATCTAATGTTTAGGTAAACTTTGTTAAATTAAATCATTAGAAGAAAAGAAGTAATTATCATTTTTTGCGCGGAAAGACATCATGTACGTTCTTTTGTAATGACAAACAATTTGACTGACTGATCACAGCAGCGCGAAGGTTAGAGGTTAGGGAAGCGAGCGAAAAGGTATCAGCTGTGATTACCGAAGTATGCCGAAGTGAATAAACTGCGAGAGTCGGAATAAACTGCGAATGATTGGAAGAAAAGTTTTTTTACAATTGTTCAGGGTATTAATAATAAATCGTGATGGAAAAAAAATTTCACGCAATGTTCAGAATTTTTTAACGCTCATGATACGTTTTTGAAAAATCATTATAGTTGTTAACTTGATCACTACCGGACTACCTTAAAAGTATCAAAGTATAATATCTATACTTATGTAATAAAAACTGATGTTTTCCATAGAAGGTATTTACATATTTATAGTGAGTTTATTTTCACTACGATGTAAATTGTATTGCACGTATTCAATTATTTTTGTATATATAAGGTTGTTTGGTAATGACTTGCCGCTTTTTCGCTAGAGGGAGTTTGAAGCGTTGTGGGGCAAGCAAATAAAGCAGCATTTGGCAACTCTGTATGTCATTTGACAGATGATGACATTAGCTACAAAACGACGTGTCATTTGTTTAGTTTTGACTTTTTTCACAAGTGGCAGTCGCTGAAACATGGAGTTCACTAATGCCGAAATTCGCGCTATTTTGAAATTCTTCTTTGTGCAAGGCGAAACCGCACGCGAATCGCATCGCAAGATTAATGGTGTTGTGGGAGATGGTACTGTGTCGATTCGAACCGCCGAAGAGTGGTTTCGGCGTTTTAGAGCCGGCCGAAACGACATAACAGACCCTGTACCCAGTGGACGGCCAATAACCACTGATGTCGACAAAATCATAGAAAAAATCCACGAAGACCGGCATGTGACTAACAGAAGTATCGCGAGGGAGTTCCAGCTAAGCACTGAAACCGTCCATAGGCATTTGAAAGCATCCGCATACACTAAAAAGCTGGATAATTGGGTGCCACATGAGTTGTCCAAAAAAAACCTAATCGACCGCATTTCCATCTGCGAATTATTGCTGAAACGCAACGAAAAGGAGCCGTTTTTGAAGCAGATGGTGACTGACGATGAAAAATGGGTTACCTACGATAATGTTGTTCGCAAACGATCGTGGACGAGGAAAGACGAAGTGGCCCAAACGGTGGCCAAGCCAGGATTGACGCCCAAGAAGGTTTTGTTGTGTGTTTGGTGGGATTGGAAGGGAATCATCCACTATGAGCTGCTCCCATCGGGCCAAACACTTAATTCTGAGCGGTATATCGAACAACTAGACCGTTTGAAGGATGCCATCGACCAGAAGCGGCCAGAATTGGTCAATAGGAAGGGAGTTGTGTTCCATCAGGACAACGCCACGCCACACACATCTTTGATGACCCGTCAGAAGCTCCGGGAACTTGGTCGGGATGTTTTAATGCACCCGCCTTATAGTCCTGACATTGCACCATCGGATTACCATCTCTTCTTGTCGCTGCAAAACTCTGTTGGTGATATTAAATTCAACACAAGAGAAGACTGTGAAAACCACTTGTCTCAGTTTTTTGCCAATAGGGAGAAGGGATTCTACGAGAGGGGCATAATGAAATTACCTTCAAAATGGCAACAAATTATCGAACAAAACGGCGCATATTTGACCTAATTCTGTTTTAATCCTAACTATATTAAATAAAATATTAAAAATCTTGTAAAAAGCGGCAAGTCATTACCAAACAACTTATATTACATACGGGAAAATATTTAAAAATATGTCAATAATATACGTTTATATTTATAAAAATTTCCTTGTTTGTAGACAATTAACAAATTTTATCAATAATTTAATTTCATTATTTACGTCTTTTATTATTATTATTATATTGTTATTAATTAAAGAATTATAATTAAACATGAATGGCTTTGGAAAATAGAACAATTATATTTGATATAAAATTTAATTTTAAATTTACTGTAAGATATGCTACAAGTCCCATTGCTCAATAAACACAAGTAAAAATACACGTGTGTACCTATATCAATGATTTATATTACGCTTAAAATTTTTTTTATAAAATTCAATGTTTCGAAATTATAAATAATAAAGTTACATTTCGTCCAAGCCTATATGCAATCCACGTCATCAATAAAAGGTTACTAGATGATGACTTTTCACATAGTGCCGTCACCTCGAATCTCGTATTTATACAATTTTAATAAATTCTAGTCCTTTTTTATGCCATTTAATATGTGCGCAAGTAAATCATCTATAGAACATGTCACTTTCCAAACTTTAAACCGAATTACAAATAAACAATCTAGTTACTATTTTTTGATGACGTGAATTGCGTATAGGTTTGGATAGGCTGTAGGTTACGTCATTTTTATTTGTTTTCCATACAGAACAAGATAAATATCCTTTTCTTTTTTTTTTTGAAGATTTTGAAATGCATCCCCATCTTCTACAGCCAATTCTTTTAACAGGGTCCCAGATGCACCCAACCAATTCTTTCAGCTAATCCACTTTTTTTACCCACGTAGATCGTTTCCGATTGCTGTTTTTCAAAATTTTTAATATGTTCACAAGTTCACTACTTATTTATAGAAATTCCAGCACGTACTAACTCCTTTGATGCCATTTTAACGATTACTGACCTATTTTAATTAACTTGTAAAACGTATCGAATTTTATTGTCTTTCAAGTAGACCAAAAGTTAAACATGTTTATATTTTACTTGAAACTTGAAAGTACCTTGAAAGAATCGTTCAAGTCAAGTAAATATCAGTTCACATTAGTCAAGTTACTTGACTAATGTAAATGCGGCATTAGGTATTAAAAGAATTAAGTTTGAAGATTTCGATTAATGATTAATAGGTAGGTACCTAGGCGTCTAGATATAAATATGAAAGATTCTGTATCTGTAATTATTTGTATCGAATTTCCATGCATATGCTTCAAAATGCATTTTTTTCGTTTTCCCCAAAAGAAATACATTTTTTGTAAATTCGCCGAAAACGGCGAGTTCTATAGAAAATTACAAAGAGACACGGTCGGTGGAGAACTTTATGCCGATTCCGAAACATATTTCACATTACCGATGCGACAATTAATAACGGAGATAACTCACAATCAGTTTAAAATTTTTGATCGGCCGCCATTTTGGTCGATTTGGCCGGTTAACGAACTCGCCGTTCGTGTTCGTAAGGACAATACATTGCCCAAATTTCGACTTTGTACGATCAAAATCCGTGTCCACAAGATTTGGTTACCTATACGTCGTCATCAGACAGGTCGTAATTATACCCTTATTTTCTACGAAAATTTGTTTGCGCGAATTTCCCGTCATTCCATTTTAAAAAAGAAAAACGTTCACCCGAATTGATTGCGAATGATTTCGATAGGTTTGATCGCAACCGGAATTGATTGCAAGTCCGTTTCCATCTAGTTTTTCGCAGACAGGACGCACTGTTGTAAACGTAACCGATTAAAAGAAACGGACAAGACCAAATTCGGCGATAATTCACGGAGAACGCGGCGTGACAAATACGAAAAAAAGGAAACCGAACGAACGGTTTCACCTTTGACCCAGATAAAATCGAAAAACTTATTATAAAATAATAAAGATCCAGTCAAATACGTGCGGATTCGATTAAATCAAATATAAACTGTTTTACAGCCTCACGAAAAGTATATAAAATTCCACAACTTCCGCAACGTTAGGTGCTTGGATATCTTATCTAAGTTATCTTCGGCGACAATCAATATCCCATTCATCGTGAACGTGTCGTACAAATCGATTGCTAAACTACACCGCAAACTGGAATTATCGCGCGGCTAGAAGATATGACTTATAAAGTAAGTAAATGCACGAGACGCGCACACAACCAAATTAAATGAAAGCGTAATTTATGTAACTGCACATGTTCGAGATAAACGACGACTCCTAACCTGAAAGTAACCAGAGGAGAAATTGTTTCCGTATCTAAGATCGATGGCTCATTAGTCGGTAAGCAATTCAAAAGAAATAAGTATGGGTTAACGTCGGAGATTTGTGTAACACATTTAACACAAGTTTCGAATATTGCCAAGCCCAAGAGATATGTGAAAGCGTTTAAGAAGTGGATAAACTGCCACTTTCTTAATCCTCTCACGACGCCAAATTGAACGTGCACTTCTCCCGAGTTCCGAAATCATATTATTATTTGAGCGAATACTTTTTTTTTATCGTTGCACAATATAATAACGTGGTGTTGCCTGGAACATGATACGCGATAATTTTATGCATTACTTACGGTCGACTCGAGTAAGGTAGTGCGTAATTAATTGATCGCAGGTTCCTAACACGTTTACAGAGAGCGACGCCAACGATGGATGATGATTATTGGTTTCGACTTACCTGAAACAAAAAATATATATATATTATTTCGATGCTTGTATCTTTATTCGATTAGACGGAATAAGAATCGATTAAATCCCGTTTTACTTTTTTCTTTTTAATAACCTTTAAAAAGAGAACGCAAGCATTTTTCACAATTTAACCTTTACCTATGTATACGATGTCAAAACAGATCAATTTTATTTCAGAAATGCCACCAAAACCTAGAAATATTCGGCGCCCGTTTAAAACATCGCGAAAATGACCATCGCATCGCGGTGGAACGTGTAATCTGGAGTATTTCATTAAACGGCGATCGATTATCATAAAATTCCTTATAAATACATTGACACGTGATCTAAAGTTTTACTAGCTTACCCGAAAAGAAAACGTAGAAACACATGTACTTTACGAATTTTCCGGTTTGATGAGTGATCTCATCAATTTCATCCGGATTCGAATCTGCGGCTTCGATTGGCACAGAAAGCGATAAAAGTTTATTATTAATTTGAAACGCTCGTAAACCGCTCGATTTCCATTTAGTCGCGATAAATTACCTGGTTCCAGAGCGTACCGATTATATTGGAATAAAAAAATGACCAGAGCAGCACGAAAAACGCGTAGAAAAAAAAATCGATACGATTCGAACATGCCGACATGAAAATTCGGATCTAACGACAATTTCTTTCGTAACGAAAAAGACGTTGGAAATTTCTTTTTGCCATTTCGTTATTTATTTTTGGTTATTTATAAAGTTGATTAAACAAATAAAAAACGTCTATCTTGGTTAGAAACATAACCACAAGTGAAATCAAATGCCGAGTGTAATTTTTGATTGTAATTTACCTAAAATCAATCCTAAAACAAAACGATTTGGACCAACAATTTTTGCCAGCAAACCGATTTAACCTCACCAACTTAGATTTTGATCGAGTTTATCGCAGAGGTGGCCCCCGCACGTGTAGACTTAAGAAAAAATACGAAATTTTATTAAAACACATCAACAAGTTTCGAAAGTAAAATTTCTAAAAAAAAAACAACCTAAAAATCGCATCGCCGACAGATCTTTAAATTTCAATAACGGCTCTCCTAATTAAGCTAGAGGAGTGACGGGAGTGGCGCCATTTTGTAGCGTTTTTTCTGGTCTATCTTATGACACGCAACACTGCAGGGGGTTGTTGGAAAGTTTGTTTTTTTTGCAAATCGGAAAGCGGAAACGTTAATTTTGAATTTTGAAAAAACTGCATCTTCGAAACTTTTCAAAAACTAATTCGTTGCTAATGTTTAAACGGTTTACAAAGTTTAAAAGTGGGACGGTAACGATGGGTTCATCGTTAAAATGCAGCGCATAAAAATTTTAATACGACGGACTTGTGCGATTGACGTAGCTGAAGCAACAAAGAAAATTACAAGTCCACATTAAAAGCATGCTGAAAAAAACGTTTTATCAGAAGAGGCCCAACGTATTGTGAGGCTTGGCCATAGTGTCGGCGACAAAGGCTTCGTTGATACGACAAGTTGGGAAGCAATAAAGCTCGACAAACAAAAATATGTTCGTTCTTCCATAAAATATCACTTTAATTGATAAATAATGCAGGAGACGTATTTATGTGCAATTTAAAAAAATTAATAGATACTAAATATTTTTTCGTTAGTTTTTTTTATCTAATTTGGTCCCGGTCACCTATTACACATATATCGTTTATTAATAGACTCGGCATTCGCGAATAATGTCTTGGGAATGTTAAGGGTTTACCGTAATGTAAAACAAAATTCAGGCCTTTAAGGGTGCCAACGAAATGGTATATTAGAGGCAAGCACTTTTCAATGTCTGTGCAGCAGTAAGTTGTGCTTGTAGCAAAATTTAATGCACTCTTTCCACTAATATCAAAATAAACTCACAAAACTGGCGTAAAGTAATCTCGTTTTACGGTTCTTAATAACTATGATGATAAAAATAGAAAAGCGTTCCGACATTAATTTGCGATTTTCTCTTTATCGACGGCGCGCATGTAATATATTTACGCTAGTAAAAATTATTAATACCCCACTTATTTGAAGTCGAACGGTAGAAACGAACTAGATTAATCAATCCGAGCAATGGCCAACTTATAAATATATTCAGAATAATTTTACGCTACTATAACCGCCGCGCCGCGATAAAAACCCATAACACAAGTCATAACAAAACTATTAAAACAAACGCTTTATCGCTCAGACGAGAACAAAAAAGACCCAGTTTGTAACTAACACATGTAAGCTTTTTCGTATAAGCTTTGAGCATTTAAACAACTACACGTCGATACGTTTAAAATTAAAAATAAAACATAAAGGGGTCCCTTGTTTCGTTTTAACATTTTGTATAGTTCCTAACGAGTTTGTTGCATTTTTTATATTAACAAGGCGTCATTTTAACCCCTAACATAAGCAACTTGAAACGGGATATTTTAATAATTAAGTAGGTGTATGTATGTAACGTATGCATGTATAAACATTAACGCATCTCAAAAATGGCAAATTCAAATTGATAGAATTACATCGCCTTATAACAAATTAGGATAGTCTTCGTTGCATGGGTCGATGTGAAACTAAATAAAGGCAACTCTTTTGGGGCTCGTTGTATAACAACGATTCAACAAACCGCTATCTCAAAAAATGG